>CM064868.1:72033765-73233765 GCA_032719365.1 Prinsepia uniflora | reverse complement strand
AACATAAAAACATATTTAATAGCGTAAAACATAAATAAAAGCAGTTATGCATGCTCGAGTTTAGAGAAAGGGTCCACTCACAGTCACCGGCACGTTACTCGCGCCCCGTACGTCCCGTACGTTCTTCAGCTTCCTCGGGAAATCTCGATCCTGTCAACAATCACCCAAGAACGTTACTAACACATCTACGAAGGTCCACCTAATTTTTCCCAAAAATCCCCAGGTCCTAAACGTAACAAACCGGAACCCTAAACCTTCAACCTCGCGGAACTAACCTCAAACGACATCCGATCAACCCGAAACCTATTCCAATGGGTTCGTTATAACATTTAGAACAAAAACTCAGTTGACACCTTCCTCAGAAACCACCGCACGCGCCCAAAGTGGTTGCGCGTGGGCTTCACGCGCCTGCACATGATCACTGTTCATCGTCGTCTTCCTCGCGTGAACCGGTTTGAACCGGCGTTCCCGGTTCTCCGTCGTCTGTCCACCAATTCGACTCCTCTCTTCACCATACGTTCTTCAGCTTCCTCGGGAAATCTCGATCCTGTCAACAATCACCCAAGAACGTTACTAACACATCTACGAAGGTCCACCTAATTTTTCCCAAAAATCTCCGGGTCCTAAACGTAACAAACCGGAACCCTAAACCTTCAACCTGGCGGAACTAACCTCAAACGACATCCGATCAACCCGAAACCTATTCCAATGGATTCGTTATAACATTTAGAACAAAAACTCAGTTGACACCTTCCTCAAAAACCACCGCACGCGCCCAAAGTGGTTGCGCGTGGGCTTCACGCGCCTGCACACTATCACTGTTCATCGTCGTCTTCCTCGCGTGAACCAATCTGAACCGGCGTTCCCGGTTCTTCGTCGTCTGTCCACCAACTCGACTCCTCTCTTCACCATCCTCACCGTCCAGTACTAAGCAACCCATTCCAGTACTAAGCAACCCATTCCCCTTATTCTAACACCTCGACACAGCCCCTAGATCAACGTCCTTAACTCGAAATAAAACCCGATCAGTCCCATGTTCTTCCTCTCGGCCAACCAGCCACTCCTCCTTCACGGCAACCACACTAAACAACTCCTAGGAACCTACTGAAACTCACCCAACTCACCAAATCTCTCGACTCACACTCAAAACCCACGACTTCCCGTTTGAAATTCACGAAAAAACAGAGTAATCTAACGAGGGTGAGAAATTACCTGCTGTCGATCGCCGCCGTGCTCTCCACCGTACTCCCTGAAGTCCTTAGGACCGTCCCAGCCTCCTCTCGAGTCCAATTGAACCAACACACGGCCACACCACCATCCAACTCTTCTCTGTTCTCTCTATTTTCTATAACTCACACGTCACACACACTGATTCCCTCACAACTTCTCACTCACCTCCACTCAGCAGCTCTCACTTAAACTCTCACACACTCAACAAGTCACACAAACACACCACACCGCCTTCACCTGCTCGATTCCCTCTCAGCCTCACTCTGTCTCTGTTTCTCTCAAAGGCAAGGTTAACAGTCCCCAATTATTTGGATCCGTGAGAGATCCTAGAAGCCACTGGACCCTTAGCACGTGTCACCATCCCAAAGCCCCCCTCATAAATGTCCCAATCTCAGCTGTCCACCTGTCCCAATCCAATTGCACAATTCCCAATGTGCAAAAGACCAAAATGCCCTTCTTTTGAACCAAAATTACGATTGTGTTAATATCTTTCTAGACCCGTAACTCACACATCCTAACTCCGATGAACACGTGCCGCATGTCATCGAACTCAGGACGACGAGATCTACCTAACGGTCCTAGGTCAACATGTCAAAACCCGATTGTACGAAAAGTCAACTATTCCCCATAGTTTAACCAAATTACGACAATGCCCTCAACCTTCCGAACATCATAACTTCCTCCTCAGATGTCGGAATCGGGCGTACCACCTGTCTACGGATTCATGACGTCCCGAACTACGTCACGGTCCTCGGTCAAAGTCCATTTGACAGGCCGAACTAAAAGTCAACATTTTGCCCAACCTAGGGGTAAAATCGTCATTTTACGCTACCGGACCTATCGTAACCAACTAACCACCAACTAAGCTCACTAATCCCATCTTAAACACGGTCTTAATCCTAATTTTCGGGACGGATCGTTACACAAAAAGTAGTAATGTGAGAGATCTTGACTCTTGGGGAAGAGACCCTGCTCTAAACAAGGGAGAAAGAGTCTCAGCTCGGTGGGGACCAGTGTTTGGATCCATATGGGTCAAAAAACAAAATCACTCGATATGGGGATGACTTATCTAGAGCCATTGAACATGTAAGACCCGTGTCCTGGATGGAAATGTGAACAATCCCACATTCCTCCGAGGGGGAATGATTTGGGAGAGGATGGTGGTGTGCCTTAAAGGTGTAGGCACACACCTATCTAGCACTAGGCCTTTTGGGAGCTCAAATGACTTTGGGGGGGGATTGGAACCCCAAAGTTAAGCGAGTTGAGGCTGATGCAATTCCATGATGGGTGACCCCTGGGAAGTTGCACCATGAGCTCCCGAAAACAAAACTGTGAGGGCGAGGCCCAAAGCGGACAATATGGTGCTAGATGAGTCGGGTCCTAACCGAGGAGGGTTGGGTCCTGAAAATTTGGTATAAAAGCTAGACCCCAACCGGGAAGTGTGCCAGCGAGGACGCTAGGCCCTAAGGGGGGTGGATTGTAAGACCCGTGTCTTGGAGGGAAAGGTGAACAATCCCACATTCCTGCGAGAGGGAATGATTTGGGAGAGGATGGTGGTATGCCTTAAAGGTGTAGGCACACACCTATCTAGCACTAGGCCTTTTGGGAGCTCAAATGGCTTTTGGGGGGGGGGGGGATTGGAACCCCAAAGTTAAGCGAGTTGAGGATGGTGCAATTCCATGATGGTTGACCCCCTGGGAAGTTGCACCATGAGCTCCCAAAAATAAAACCGTGAGGGCGAGGCCCAAAGCGGACAATATGGTGCTAGATGAGTCGGGTCCTGACCGAGGAGGGTTGGGTCCTGACAGAACAGCTACACACAAAATCCTACACCTCTGAGATCCTGGAAAGAACTGTTCGACTATTGCCAATGCTGATCATTTTCTACAACCATGTTAAAATAAGAATCAAACACAATCTCCACCGTCAACTTCTCATTGCACCACTCGTCAGGATAACGATGATCAGTGGCTTGGGCTACACATCTATCATCATATCCATTCTTGAAAGATATATGAGCAATGGTCCTGATGATCTGATCAAGGATACACACCATTTTTAGAAGGTCAGGGACACAAATTTCATGGTGGCATGCTCACCTTAGACATTATCTCTGAAGGAAAAGTGAGTGTGTTGCCAAAAATGACAATAGAAACGGAGTAGAAAGGCAAAAAATATTATATGATTTTGGGAATCCAAGATCAGATGTCATAGCAAAGTCAGAATTCATGAGACATAGATCAATGTTTTGTGTTATAGTAAATTGCTTCTTGTTTAACAGTACGTAGAAAATGTTCCATACACAACATGTCGATCTCTCCGAAAGATCCGTCAAAAAATTAAAAATGAAGTACCTAAGAAATTGGTGATAAAAATCACATCTAGGCAATGAAACAACGACATAAGCTGGAATGAAAAGAATCTACACATAAGATACATTTCCATTTGTTTCCAAAAGTTTTGTGGCGAAATTAGCTGATAAAAATGCTTTTGAAGGCTTATCATCCTACTCGAAAAGGATGGATAGAGAGTTTAAGGTAATTATCAAATTGGCCAACAAGCTTGATCTATCAACTACCACAAAATGTATGTCGCCAACAAACCTGAGTCGTCTCAGAAGGCTAGTTAGACCCCTTATGTCATCCTCAGAACTGCACCATCTGAGAAGTACACGATTGTTGAGAATACTTTTCGACATATGGCTTGAAAAAAGGCCATTTGGTAAAGATCTAGAATATTGGAGAAAATTTTACCATAATCTAAAGCCAAATGGTGGATTAGAATTTTCTCAAAGTTGGATCCAAAATGTGTGTCCCCAAAACCTAGTTTTTAGAAATCTCTTTCTGCCAGAAGACTACCATCACTATGGAAAGGGAAAACGGTATTCAGAGATAGAAGGAGGTTAGGAAAATTAAGAACTTGCAAGGGTGACCTTACAACTAAGGGTTTGAAGTTCATCCCGGATCTAGGCTAGGAAGAAATGGGAAAGTATAGCTCCTACTAGCAGTTTGGAGAGGTTAAAATTTTTTTGAGTAGAAAGTTGAGAATAAAGGCCTCAGTTGAAACAGGGCCAAGCCAACAGTGACAGGACCCACCCCTAATCCCCCGGGATTAAGGGCTAAATTATGTTCCCGTCTAACTTACGCATGACACAAAGGCTAAACCGACGTCCAACCTCCATGTGACACGAAAGTCAGACAAGGGATTCCCGATTCTACCGTCCAATAGCATCTGAAACTTCCCAGAGTGCACTGAATCTACTGTGGATCATACGTGTGATGTCTCCGTCTCTCTCTCGACCAACAGCCTGTACCGCAACAACCTGGAGGGTATCGAAAACATGAAAAGACTGTGAGTGGACAAAAATAAAGTATAATTTAGCAAACAGTTCAATAAAACAATTACATTTACACCCTCCATTTAAAAACCAATGCATGCATATCACTTCACGTTATGAAACTATTCATATCAAAACCATTATGAAACCCGAATCAAATCTGCTATTCAAATCCAAGCCTCAGCCTCAAATCACAAATCAATCTCAATTACGGGAACTCAGTCCCAAAACTCATCAAGCCCAATTCATCCGGGCCACTGCCCAAAACATGCTGAAAACCTAGTGAAAATAACAATCATACAAGTTTACTGGATCTCAAGTGCACCCGAATCATTAAACTCAAAACCATGCGCAATAACCAGGCCTTCCTGGGATATCAACTAGTCTTTAAACTCAAAACACAATCACAGGCCTCGTGGGGTATCATAACCGAGTCTTTAAACTCAAAACGTATACCGAGTCTTTAAACTCAAAACATATCAATTCAGGGCCCTCCCTCCGTCAATCAATCCGAGTCTTTAAACTCAAAACCAGATCTAATGGGTTTTTCTCTTTTTCCGGGGCTTTAAACCCAAAACCATTTTCCAATCAATATTGAAAATCATAGAAAATCCATCTCCAAATTCGCAACAATGATTCCATAAGCCGGCATCCGGAACCACTGTCCCGAACCCAAATCCAGACTTCCTTTCCAAATCTCAAAACCGAAAGGTCATTTATCGAAATCGTAAAAACAGGGCCCCAAGCCCAAAATCACTTTTTCGAAATTCATTTCAAATCCTTGAAATCAAATCACATTTCAAATCCCGAAATCAAAATATTAAAATCATGATCAAATCGCAAGATAATTCGAAATCTCGTAAAACGTGAAATTCCGTAAAATACCTCGAAAAAAGTGAAAAACTGTAAACCATCAAGATCATAAATCAAATCATAGAATCACATATGGAAAAAAGATAAAAACATATATGCATGCATCATAAGTTTGAAAGCAAAGTCCACTTACAGATCATTCCGGCGTCGCCTTGATACGCGCGCACTTACGTCGTTCCCGGCCATTCCGCTATCCTCGGCTTTCCCGAACTTGTCCAAATCTCATACTAAGGTCACTAACTACTTCAAAAAGGTCATACTAAAGCCCTATAATTTTCCCGTAATTTTAACTATTTTTAACCGCGGCCTAAAACCTTAGGACATCCCGAAACATATCGAGACGATGTCCAATTGACTCGAAACTTATCCCAAAATGTTCGTTACATCGATTAAAGTGAAAACAATGTTGGACACTTCCCCAAAACATGCCCCACGCACCGTCCAAAGGGGCTGCGCGTGGGAGTCACGCATCTACTGTTCATTGTCTTCTTCCTTACGATAGACCCGGTTTGAACCGGCCTGGTTCGACCGAACTGGTGCAGGCGGTTCTCATCCAATTTCAACCCATTTTAAATCCTAATTAGTCCATTGGTTTCGGCCTTATGTTTGGGATCGATTCACTTTACAAAATCACGAAATGAGACTTGAATCCTTACCTCCCAAACGTCGAACCAAAACTCAGAAAAATCGACCTTCGGATTCCAGCCACCAGTCACTCCTTCAGTCACGGTTTCGAGTTCCTAACCTTGGCAGTAACTTCCTTCAGCTGCTAGAATCAACAACAACACTCAACCAGTCCTCAAAACTCACGATTTTGGATTTGCACTTTTTTGGAAAAACAAGGGACCAGAGACTTACATGTTTCTCTGCTCACCGCCGTGAGCTCCGCCGTGGCCCTAAGCGTCCCCAGTCACTCCTCCGTCCTCTGAACACCACCACAAACCCAGACTTGACTGGTTTGATCAATCGAACACTCAGCCGTGCATGGTGGCCTCTCTGTTTTCTGAGTGTTTCTCACTTCCTCTCAGCCTTTTCCTCACACAACTCTCACCCAGAACCATTCACCAGGCTTCTCTGATCACTCACACTCGAGCACAAAGAACTCACACCCTGAAAACTGGTCGATTGCCTCACTGTCTCAGTCTCTCTGTTTCTCAGTTGATCGATATCCCAAAAAACCAATTTAAAATGTTGGTTTAACCGTGAAAGAAAAGGCTGGAAGCCTCTAAGAAACGGACAGGTGTCACTCACCCTATGAACTCAGCCTAAAAATCTCCAATCCCAACCTCCCAGATTTCCTTATCTGGTTGGACAAAAATCCCAAGGTTGTAAAAGACTGATTTGCCCCTAAAAGTCCAAATTACCATTTTTCCCTTCACTTTCTAGACCCATACCTTAACCGTCCGACGTCCAATGACGGTGTGCCGCCTGTCGTTGTACTCAGGACATCGAGACCTTCCTAATAGTCCTCGAATTGCGTGAAGAATGTTTTCCACATAAAAAGTCAACAATTTCCCCCTTTTTAACCAATTTAGGAAAATGCCCTCGACCTTCCGAACATCACAACTTCCTCCTCGATGTCGGAATCGGACGTGCCACCTGTCTACGGACTCGTGACGTCCCGAACTACGTCACGGTCATCGGTCAGAGTCCATTTAACCGTCCGAACTAAAAGTCAACATTTTGCCCATTCTAGGGGCAAAATCGTCATTTCGCACCGTCCGTCCGCAATTTTCCAACTAGTATCTTCACTAATCCGTCATTAACAACTAATCTAATTCCGATTTCCGGGACGGGTCGTTACAAACAGAGGCCCAAAGTAGAATGGCTCCCTAAGTCAATCATGAAAAATAGGTATGGGATAATTTCAAAGAAGAATTTCTCGAGATATGGCGACATGATCTTGAAAACCCAAGCACAGAGAAATGGCACTTGGTTTTGGGGCTAAAAGGGAGTTTTCTTCCCTATTTCTCTTTACAGAAACTGAATCAGAAGCTATAATTTTTTGGGAGCAAAAAATAATAAATGGGATTATAGGGATTGCAGCAAAGGTGTCGTAAAGAAAGGGAAGCGTGTTTAACCACAAAGCATGGATGGTGGGCCAGTCGATGTTGCGAGTAGTAAGGCAACTTGAATCCAAAAGATTTTTATTCAAGAACTCTCAAATTTAAAGGGAAATGTTTACATCTGAAATAAACCACTATAAGCATGGGAGGTGATTTAAGAAATTAAAGATCCAATCTGACTAAAGGTATATGCCCAGTTTTTATCCAACAGTTGGGTCATGGGGAAGAGTGACCGTAATTTACGAAAATTTCATTGATACGGCACCGAAACTATTAGAAGCTAAAGATGAAGGAAGACTTAGTCATCGCAAAGGAGAAACACTTGTGAATACACATGCCTACCATCCTCGCTCGTATGATGCCTATAAAATGAGAAGAGAGAAGCCTATAAAATGAGAAGAGAGAAGCCTATAAAATGAGAAGAATCTCTTCTCAAAGAACAACTAACAACTCAATCAAACAAACAAATTGATCAAACTTAATCATTTTCAAAACTGCTAACCCTAAAAAATTTCTTTGTTACCCAAAAGTTTCCTTGTTGGAAAATCAGTCTCTTCGATCCAAGAACAAGATTCAGTTTTCGCTTCATTCCTTTTCAATTCTTACTCCAAGAACATCAAGATTTCATTCAATCCAACTTGCATCTAAAGTTCATTTCTGAGATCTGACCACCTGGACATGTTGAATCTTTGTTGTTGGATGCATATTCACCCATGCAGCCCATGCCACCCCAGGCCCCAGTCGTGCATGCACAAACCTCTTTGCTCCTATTGTTCCTCCATGTGAAATCATGACCAACATAGCCCAAATCCAGCAGTTGGGAGTTTGCCACAAACTCGCCAGAAAGGGCGCATGCTGGCAGCACTACGAGTATTGCCCTTTCCTTCTAAGGATGTCATTAAAGTCCCCAAGTAGGAGCCACGGATCATCCTCCCTCTCCAAACGTGCATTAAGTGTTGTCCACTGTGAATTACGCTTCTTACCATTCATACTCGCATAGATATCAAATAGTCTCCATGTATTCAGGCTCACCTCATCAGTTATCAGCACTTCAATGGCAAAATCAGCATATTTGAGTAAAGTAACTTGGTCACTTAACCTCCAAAAAACACACAAACCTCCACTTAAGCTTCGTTGCTCAACTGCTTGCATAAAATCTATTCTCAATCGTTTTTAAAAAAAAAATGAATATCTAGTGCCTTTAATTTTTCGTCTCCAAAATCACCATAATGTCCTCTTAGAAGAGCCGGCTCTACTCCTCCAAGTTGTGAACTGTCAAATGACCACCGATGCCTTGACAGTTCCAGCATACAATCCTCATTGTGTTTTGGTTTGGCTGCACCCATCACCCTTGCACTTAAGAGACCAATTTAGGGAGGTTTTGACCACCTAGTTGCTTCCTACAACCACTATTTTTTCCCCTTCCTTGTTCGTCACCTCCTGCTCCACCATGCCTTAGGTGGCAAGGCCTTTCTCCCATATTCCCACTCTAATCACCATTACTCATCGTCTTCTTCCCCTTTGTCATCCTAACAATGATAGGTCCCAACTCCAAAGGATAAGACTTCGGGGATGCTACCACATCGACAACGGGTGCAATCTTCTGGGGTGTGCTCAGTTGGTTACTATGCTCTTGTCCCAAACTCCTATAGCCGTTCTCTCCACCTTCATCTTCTTCGTGGGCGTTTAAGTTAAGATCAATAACACGATCATCCTCCAAGATGCACAACTTCTCCAACTTCTCTGCCCTTTGTAATTTTAAGTTCAACTAAGTTGCGAAACAAATTACACATTTAAATTCACATAATGATCCAATCAAATCATTAACTGTGTTTTAGATTCCAGTTAAATTTGAATTTCACTAATTAGATACTAAAATAAGAAATTTTGGCTGATTGATCCGGTTGAGTGGGTCTAATATAATTGCAATTATACTAATTAAGAAAGTTTAGGATTCATGATCCAATCTAAATCCAACCCGCCATGTTTTTTCTTTCTTGCAACAACAGTTGAAAGAATCATCCTAGTAGCGGTAGGAATAAACAAATACTTTAAAAAATGGTATAGTGAATTCTCTAAATTCTGAATTTTTTATACGCTTTAAATATTTTAATTAAAAGAATTGAATAAAAAAACATTAGCTTTGATATAGGCTTTCCCGCTTAACGATTTTATGTTTTGTTCAACGTTAATGTTCCAAACATAAGCTTTGGTAAGTCAATGTATAAAGTTAAATTGTATTTCATGTAATCTCTGAGATTGATTGCATCAACACATAAGAATATATGTTAATGATTTTCAATATCATTTTGCTATGATTTTCATTTTTTTTTCGAACTCCAAATTTGTTTGAATAAGTAACTTTTAAAAAACTAATTAAGATCGACCCCAGTGGACTTAATAAGCCCGATCCATAAAGGCCGATAGAAATCCGGCTCGTAAAACCCGATAAAATTTCGACTAAAACTCGGCCTGACAAAAGGTATAGAATTTCATATTTATAACCAAACTCGTCCAAATCAACTCGGTAATTTTTTAAGTATGAACTAGACCTGATCCGACTCAATTCATGGCCCACAAATTTGAACCGAACTTGTCCGACCCGACCCAATAATGAGAGCTCGTTGAAACATATACAGTTAGAATGGTGTGGAACAAGAGAGCAAGTCCATGTTATCTCATTGCCGCCCACATTCACATCCGCAAAGATGCAAGAGATCTCTTCGATCGTGCGACCCCCACATTCACATCGCAATTTTCTCCACATGTAATCACATGATGGATTGATGGGTATGGCGTGCCATCACTATTCTCACACCAAAATCGCCACATTCATTTCAATAACATTACCACTTACAGTGTTTATTTACAATTAGTAAAAAATTGAGACGTCAATAAAATTTGATTTACCTAACTTATATTCCTTAATCCACCTTTCTTCCCTCTCTACGAGGTTTGAAATAACAAGGAAATAAAAATGATTGCTAAGCTCTTAATTCGATAGTTTTGATTTAGAAATGAGACACGCATTCCCACTAAACATATATATGAGGTTGCATACAGTCATAATTCAAAATTTTCAAAGAAATTCAAATTATTGAGGCTATTTTCGTAATAATAAAAATACATACCCTTTAATCTGTTTTAAGCTCTCTAGAAAAATAAAATAAAATAAAATAATGGTTTACCTAATATTTTAGTTTTTAGTTTTCTGTTTTTTAATTGGTTAAAATAAAAATGAAAATGTGGGAGTAAACGAAAAACGATAGAGCGAAAAAAGATAAATTCAAAAAAAGAAAACTAAAAAACTAAAACATTTTTCTTTTCTTTCTATCATCTCTCATCTTCACTTCTTTTTATCTAACTAAAAAACCAAAAAAAAATGAAAAAACACAATTACCTAACTGCCCTTATATATAGCCTTTGGCCCAACACAAGCACTGAACACAATAAAAAAAAATATATTCAAACACTTAAGAACCAAACCAAACCAGAAAAAAAAAAACAGAAAACTTGCCTTCTTCTCCAATGGCAGAGTTTCGGAACCCAAGAGTGATGAGGAAGATCATAACATTTCTGTCCTCTCTGGTTCAAAGGGTGGCTGAATCAAATGACATGAACTGCCAATTCCAGCCCCAGAAGATCTCAGTCTTCCATGGCCTAACTAGACCTACAATATCCATTGAGAGCTACCTAGAGAGAATTTTCAAGTATGCCAATTGCAGCCCTTCTTGCTTAGTCGCTGCATATGTTTATCTGGACAGGTTTTCACAGCGGCAACCCTCCTTGCCGATCAATTCCTTCTACGTTCACCGCTTGCTCATTACTAGTGTCATGGTGGCCGCAAAGTTCATGGATGACATGTAAGTATCTATATATGTGTATGTTGAAATTAATTTATCGTCATGAATTTTTATGTGGATGGGATTGAATATGAAGTTACCTTACTAATTTTGTGATCTGGGTTTTACTTAATTTCTTGCTTTGGTATCTTCATCATATTTTTTTACAGAACTCTGTAATTATTGCTTGGTAAAAAATTTGGAGAACAATCATACGTTTTTTGTTTAAATTATATTAGCTAGCGTATTCTGCATCCATTTCTGTTTAAAGAAAATCCAACTAAGTCCAGCCATGTGATACCCTGGCCTTCTTATATTCATGGAGAAATCCAGCATGATGCACATTATGAAGAGCATAATGTCGGCGTAAATTGCACCTGAATTTTAATTCACTTTGAGGTAGTGTAAATTTAGTTCAAAGTAGAATATGATTTCTGTTTGCTGATCTCCATCTTGGTAAATGAATTCTTATTTTTGCTCATTGTGTTTAATGTTCAGGTACTATAACAATGCTTATTATGCAAAAATTGGAGGAATCAGCACCATAGAGATGAATTTTCTTGAAGTGGATTTCCTATTTGGTTTGAACTTCAACCTAAATGTGACACCAGCAACCTTCACCACCTATTGTTCTTATCTCCAAAGAGGGATGCTTCTCTTGGAGTCTCCTCTGGATTCTGCAGCAGATTCTTCCCTTAGCTTAGGAAGATCACTCAAGCTCCATTTTTGTTTTGATGAAGAAGATCAAACCTCCCATCAGCAACAGCAGCTAGCTGTTTGATGATAAATAAATTAAATAATATATTCAGCTTTTAAAGGGTAGTGCCCTTAAAAACTAGGCCTTAAGGTAGTGACTTTTGTAATATATATATGTCTTCGGGGTGTAACAGACTGAACATTAAATTTTTGTGTGATTGATGTTATAGGATTGCTACGATCAATTGCTTATCACTCACTGCGCTAACGATCAGAAACCAGCTAGCCGTCTGCCGTATGCGTGATCTCTGAGCGGCTAAATCTAGCATTGTCCTTGAGGTTATTTGGACTGTACAGAAAGGTATTGAATTTCCAGTATGGAAAAAGAAAAGCCTCTAGATTGGTTCTTCTTGGATGATACCTTTTTTGTTGTTATCCATAAATGTTGGGATTCTCTTAGCTTTTAGGCTACCATGCAAGTCAATTTGCATATACTTGGCCACAAAGTGACCCAATAACTCCGGTGGATCATAAAAAATCTCTTAAATGAATATGAATGGTGAGCGTAAAGCTTAGTTTGGTGACATGGGTAGGTCCAATGACCAGAGGAATAGTGTACAAAAATGAGTATTGTTTTATTTTTGTTATAGTTACTGTTTTTTGTTGACAGTTGGTCTTTGTTCGACAATTGTCTAGATCTCGAGATGGGAACAAGGGACATGTGCAGTCATGGGCCACTAATTGGGGGGCATTCAGATAACTTTAGAGCATAAATTCTAAAATAGTGGGAGTCCTAAGTTGTAGAACTCGACAGCCTGGCTTAGAAATCTAAACATGTGATCACATTAAGGTCCTCTTATCAAACACTTCCGTAACACATAATGAATTTGTCCGGAATAAATGGAAAGTTGTGTGTGCATCTCGCAACGGGCCTAAGATTTCCCATTTGCGTTTGACGGATGACTTGTTACTTTTGGCTCAAGCAAACACTCGAGAAGCTAGGGTCATCAAGAATGCCTCGACCGGTTTGCCAAGCCTCTGGACAAGCTGTCAATTTTGACAAATCAAGAGTTTATTGCTCTCCAAATGTGGGAAGGAGAAGGGCGGCAAGGATACGTTCGATATGTGGGTCTCTTTTAAAGAGTGACCTAGGGCGGTATTTGGGTGTCCCCTAATCCACAAGCGAGTTACTGGGGTTACGTATTGGGGAGTGGTAGAAAAAGTTCGACAGAAACTGGCCTCTTGCAAATGTAAAATGTTAGATATACCGGTCGGGCTACCTTGATTCAATCGATGACTGCGTTTATCCCTACCTATACTATGCAAATTGTGAAGCTCCTAGTAAGTATCTACGAAAAAAAGCCTTGACGGTTTGAACTGTAATTTCTTATAGGAAGTGTTGAGGGTGGCATGAAAGTGCAACTGGCCAGTTGGGAGAAGCTTACTAAACCCAAAGGTAAGGGAGGGTTGGGTCTTAAGTGCGCTGGGGCTATGAACCAAGTTTTATTGGCCAAAGATTGTGGGCAGTTGATGAGGAACCATAGCCTATACGCAAAACATTGGCAGTTAAGTACCTCAGAGGGGACGTGGATCTAATTCTGGATACTACTGTACGTGCAACAGAAGGCGGCCGCTTCCTCTACATGGAAGGCCATTTGATATACGGCCTAGGCACTCCGGGAAGGGTGTCGAATTAGAATTTGCAATGGCGGTGCCACTCTTTTCTGGTCTGCGTGGTAGAGCGAGCATGGGATTTTAATGAATGATGTGCATATACTGGAGCCCTATAAATTGGATCGTAATGTTGCTGACTACGTCACCGAGGGCAATTAAAATATGACAATACTCATGGAGGATCTCCCCATGGAGACCATCCTAAGTATCATCAAAACTCTTGTTAAACTAATTAATAGTGAGTGTGATCAAAGTATTTGGGCCTTCGCATCGAAAGGTGATTTCTCAGTTAAGAGCGCTTACGAGGTGATTAGGGAGAAGGATGAGTGCCCTCATGTTCCTTGGGTGTCGATTTTGGGGGCACGGTGCCCTCAGTAGATGAAAATTTTCTTCTGGCTTGCTTGTTAGGATAGGTTATTAACTAACTCCAAAAAGATCGCTCACGCTTTGGCTACCAACCTTCTATGTGAGGACTGTAATGCAACGATTGAGAACAATGAGCGACTTCTTCGAAGGTGTTCACTTGCCCAGCATGTTTGAGAGCTCTCGGTGGGGCCCGCCACCAATGATAGATGATGGAATATTGAGACTATGACGTGGATCATACATAACTTGAATTACAAGGATATGAGTATTTTGGTATCCCATGGGTACCCTTTTTGCCTATGCTTGTTGATTTTTTTGGATTTGGAGAAATAAGGGTATCTTTAAGGAGAATTTTTCCCAGGCCCTGTAATCCTAGATAGATAATTGTGATGGCTGCTGTTGAATAGGCACATGGTCAATTTGATTTGCTCCCATCCCTTGCAGCAGCACAATGTGGTGTTGGCTTGGCAGAAGCAAGGACTAGGGTGTCTAAAGTCATTTCAGATGGCTCTCGAGTTGGCATTGATGGCCATATTGCTGCAGGTGGAGTTATTTGGGATTCCCTGGTAATTTGGAAGGCTGGTTATGCAATCAATTTGGAAGTCAGAGAGTTCTTGGAGGTGGAGCTCTGGGGCGCCTTGTAATGTCCCACATTGCACGGGGGGCCCTAGCGGATGTGCCTTATATATGTGGGCATGCTTTCATCCAATGCGACATGTTTTGTGGGTGGGACCTCCATGAGCAAATCCGTGCAAGCAGGGGCCCATGTGCATGCGGGTCGGTTGGCCATGTAGGGGTGACGTGTGGCAGTGCCCAAAACGGACAATATCGCGTTGGAGGAGGCAGGAAGTGACATTTTGGTATCAGAGCTAGATCCCGATCGAAAGTGTGCCAACAAGGACGTTGGATCCGGAAGTGGGTGGATTGTAAGACCCGTGTCTTGGGAAGAACGGTGAGCAATCCCACATTGCTCGGGGAGGGAAAGATGAAGTGTCTTATATGTGTGGGCACGTATCTTCCTAGCACGAGCTCTTTTAGGAGCTCACTAGCTTTGGATTCCTTGGGAACTCCAAAGTTAAGCGAGATTAGACTGGAGCAATCCCAATATGGGTGACCTACTAGGAAGTTACGCGTGAGTTCCTAGAAACAAAACTGTGAGGGCATTGTTCAAAGCGGACAATATCGTGCTAGGAAAAACGGGCCGTGGTGGAATGGTATCAGAGCGTAACCCACCGGAATTGATTGTGCCAGCGAGAACGTTACGCCCTAAAAGAGGTGGATTGTAATATCCCACATCGCCCAGGGGTCCTGGAGGATGTGCCTTATATATGTGGGCACGCATTCATCCAATGCGACACATTTTCAGGGTAGGACCCCTAGGAGCAAATCGTTGTAGGCAGAGGCCCACGTGTGTGGGGGCTGGTTGGACCGATCTTTGGCGGGGCCGAAAATGGACAATATCACGTTGCAGGAGGTGGGACGTGACATATCTAGCATGGTTTGAGGTTGACGTGGAGTAGGAGTTATCAAGTAGTGAAGATTGAGACTGATGGAGCTCTAGGGTATCTATCATTGTTTGAGGTTGATGTGGAGCAGGAGTTATCAAGTGGTGAAGATTGAGACATATTTTGCTGTGGCATTTCCCCTGATGTCTTATTCTATGGACGCTCTGCATCCGCTTTGTCCTTTGATCTTGGCTTGCAAGGGGCTGTTAAATCGGGATTGGTACTGCAATATTCATCATGTCTACCATGAGTGTAATGTGGTGACAGATCTCATGTCGAGGCTCCTGGTGTGCTTATAGAGTTTTCACACCATCCTGTTGGGATTGAGGCAATGTTGTTGGATGATCAATTAGGGGTAGCTCTATTAAGAGCTTTAGTTAATTTTTGTTTGGTTTATGTTTTCCATATTTTCACCCAAAAAAATCATGATCACATAGAGTATATATGATTGTTAATTATGTAACATTTCTAAAGCTTGATTGAATCCAGGGACAGCTATTGAATCCGAATTATGGATGGGCTAAACTGACACATTATATGTACAAGAAATTCGACAGTACGAATGAATTTTATTAATAAACATAAAAATATACACCTAGTCCAAAAAAGTCTGATATGAAGGGGAAAAAACAAAGTACAACAAAAAATTATAATTAAACATGAAATCCAAGTACAACTGATTTTTCATCATTTGTTGAGATGATTTTGCGTTGACCACCTTTTCAATATGAGAAAAAAAGTCTTTTAAATTACTTTACCTTTGCATAACAAGATCATATGGTGAATTTAAATTACCCATATGATGCTGAAAAGTACAATATTTTCCCCACACTTTCTTCCAATTTTGATGCCCATCATATTTTCCTCCATATGATGGAGAAACCCAATAAAACTTTGAAGAAAATAAAGGAGAAAAAATGTGAGATGAATTTGAAGAAGAAGAAATAGGGTGTTGTTGCTGGGGACGGTTTTCTGATGCCTACTTTGAACTTTGAGTTTGAACCTTTAAGGTTTCTATGATATTGTTTAATTGTGTGTTGTGCCTTTCTCTTTTTGTTTTTTTTAAAGCCTACGCTAATTGGGCTAAATAATTTATTAGTGGATAGGTAGGAAGGCTATAGCCCAACCCAAAGCTACCCTCAGTCCCTGATTGTATAATAACCCACTATATAACATGTGATGTTGTTTTCTTTCAATTTGTGAACATAACCAAATAGAAAAAAGAGCTCCCTTTGCAAAACTCTCCCACCTCTCTCTACAAACAACGGCTGACCATAATAGATATGGGGTGGAGTTTTCTCCAATCTCTACCATCTGGTGGTAGATTTGGAGTAAATCTCCACCCCTCATCTCCTCTCCTCTCTTCTCCTACCCTTCCTTTAACCCTTCCTTCCTTCCCTCTAACCCTTTTTCCTCTTCTCTCATGGCTGCAGTTGTCAGGACCCACCCCGGTTTCACCCCAAAACCCGAGGTAAATCCCGCTCCCGTCCGACTCCCCGACACAACACCCAAGTAAAACTCACTCAAACCCCGTCAGACGCAGGAGTAATTAAAAAAAAATATCCCAAAGTTATCGTTTACAGAGCATAGTACGAAAATACAAGGAAAATAAAAACCAAGAAAGTACACGCACACGGAAGACTTTAAACTATTCCGGGATCCCTCACGTCTATGCCTCGGACTCTGCCTCGACGTCAAGACCCCGCACTCGCTCCACAACCTGGAGGGCAATTTAAAACAGAAAATGTGAGTGGACCATAATGAAAGAAATGTTCTAAAACCATTTATCAGAAAACCGACTTTAACCCTCCGTTTTGAAAACCACATGCATAACCAACAGTTAATAACACAGTTCTAACTCAATTCTCACAAAACATCATAAGAAACAGAAACACTATAAACAGTTAGAAAAACCAGAGCATGTGAATTCTCACACTGTATCATCATTTTCTGATCAAACCTGCTGGACCTATCCGAGTCTTTAAACTCCCGAGTCTTTAAACTCAATCCAGGCCTTAATCATATCCGAGTCTTTAAACTCCCGAGTCTTTAAACTCAAGGCCTACGGGGGAAATCAATATATCCGAGTCTTTAAACTCCCGAGTCTTTAAACTCAATCCGGGTCTTTAAACCCAATCCGGCCGGTCCCCCGTCACATATATCCGGGTCTTTAAACCCAATATCCAGATCCAGCAAATCCAATCCCAAAATCATTTGAAAACCATTTACCAATCCACATCCAAACCCGAATTCGAAACCACTGGTCCGATGCCCTTCCGGCATCCAGAACCGTCATTCCGAACCCAAATCCGGAATCCACTTTCCAACCTTAAAATCCAATTCATTTAATTACCAAATCATGTTTCAAAATCCCTTTGTAAGCAATCAAACTAGTTATCCTTTAAAAATCCCAAAACCCTGGCATTTTACTCAGAAATCGACATTCTCGTAAAACGTGCAATAATGTAAAACCAACCAAACATATTCAATAAACATAGAATCATAATCAAAATCATAAAACAATTATAGAAAACAGTTATGCATGCTCGAGTTTAAAGAAAAAGGTCCACTCACAGTACTGAGCCTTACTCACGTCCTGAACGTCCAGCACGTTCCTCGGCTTCCTCGGGAAATCCCGATCCTGTCAACAATCACCAAATTACGTCACTAACACGGTCACGAACGGTTACCTAAATTCCCTCAAAATTCCCCGAATCCTAAACGTAATAACCCGGGACCCTAAACCTTCACCCTCGCGGAACTAAACTCAAACGACTTCCGATTGACCCGAAACCAACTCCATTGATCTCACCAAAACTTCTAGACCAAAAACCATGTTGACCGTTTTCTCCATCGCCGCCGCACGCGCCCCCACGCGCCGCCCAAAGTGGCTGCGCGTGGCCCTCACGTGCCTGCTACAGTGCACCGTCTTCCTCAGACGAACCCGGTTCGGCACAGTGGTCTGCAACTCAGACCGGCGTACACGGTTCTCCTTCTTCCGTTCACCAACACGACTCCTTTCTTCACCAACAGCATCGTCCAGACCAACCCTATTGATTCCCCAACTCCGTTCACCTCGACACTGTCCCTAGCCCGTCGACTGAGCTCGAAACCAAACGGCCAAACTCCCCATGTTTCACGATTCAGCCATTCCGAGCACCTCCCGTCACGGTGGCTTCACCAAACTCTTCCCTGGACCTCACTGAACCGAAACCAACCCTCCTAGACCTTCGACTCAGCCCCAAGCTCGACGACTTTGGGTTCGAACATCACGGCAAAACAGAGCATCAGAGTGCCTGCCGTCGTCCGAGCTCCGCCGTGTACACCCCCGTCACGGCGACCATCCTAGTCGACGCCTAGAACCCTCCTGAACCTCACCCTGACCTCCATTCCTCTCGACTCTCAGCCCAACCTCACGACTTTCACGTTGAACCTCAACGGGAAAACAGAGTATCGAAATAGGGACGAAGAAATTACCTGCCTCCTGTCGCCGCCGTGAGCTCATCCGGGAGGTAGTAGCTCCTCCTGTCTTCCTCCGTCCTCTGAGCACTTCCCTTGACCTCGAGTGATCGATCACGGCTGCACCACCACCCAACTTCTCTGTTTTTCTCCCAGAGTTCCTTCCTGGTTCCCGTGGCTCACACCTCACCCACACACACCCGCTGCACCTCTCAACCACCTCACCAACTTCCCTTCGATCTCCCGTCCCTCACTCACTCACCAGAACTCAACAACCACCACAATCAGCCTTCAATATGCCCTCAAAATCTCCCTCTGTTTTCTGTTTCTCTCTGTGTACACACAAGATCACGGGCACGGCTGCACCCCAATTATTTGGGCCGTGTATGCACAGGATTCCACCAGAATCCTCTACACACATGCCACATGTCACAATCCACTCCACACACTCCCACATGGCCCAATCTCAGCCGTTCATTTCCTTTCTCTGTGCACAAATCCCAATGTGCAGAAAGACCAAATTACCCTTCTTTTTAACTTATATTTACGGTTTTGCCACTAACTTCCTAGACCCATATCTCACACCTCGTAAGTCCGATGAATACGTGCCGCCTGTCATCGAACTCAGGACGACAAGGACTATCTAACCATCCTAGGTCAACGTACCAAAACTCGATTCTACAAAAAGTCAACTATTCCCCCTAATTTACTCAAATTACGATTATGCCCTCAACCTTCCGAACATCACAACTTCCTCCTCGGATGTCGGAATCAGGCGTGCCACCTGCCTATGGATTCGTGACGTCCTAAACTACGTCCTGGTCACTGGTCAAAGTCCATCGGACCTCCCAAACGGAAAGTCAACATTTTTGCCCGAACTAGGGGCAAAATCGTCATTCTACACTTATGGACCTATCAGGACCACCTAACCGCCGATTAACCTCACTAATCACACCTTAACCACTATACTTATCCCGGTTCTCGGGACGGGTTGTTACAGCAGTTTTCTCATCCCCTCGTTCTTTCTGCTGTCGTTTGCGTCAGAGCATGATGTGGGTGATGCGGACTGGTGCTCCTGGTGGATCGATGAAGCTGGGCAATTGTCCTTCTCGGTCCTTGTCTCTGTTTGTCTAGTCCTTGTGGCTGTTTTGTTTTCTCTTCCTATTCCACTTGATTTTTTTTCATTCCAGCTCTTCTTTTTTCATTTCAACTCACTCCTATTTTAGTCTTCTTTGTTTTCTATCCTCCATCCTCACCTTTCATCTCCCCCAAGTTCATCGCATGTGGATCTATGTTGGTGTCTTCCGTCTTTCCTAGCTACTCCATTTAATAATGTCATTGCAGTTTTTTTCTTGTGTTTGGTTGTTAGAATGTATTTGGTTCCAGATTGTGTTGCACTTTGATGTGGTGCCTTGTTGCTCGGAGGTGGCGGTTGATGGAGGCTCGTGTGGTTTCTAGGGTTATTTTGGTTTATCATGTCATGGGTTTTTGTTTAGTTTTTGGATTTTTTGTTTTGAGCCATTTCAGATTATCTTTCAATTTTATTTATTTCTGTCATTTATGTGTAATACTTTGAGTTGGATTTTAACGTTTTGGGTATCCTTGTGTTTCCTTTCCTTAATGAATTCCACACTTTGACAAAAAGGAAAAACATGTGATGTTATTAAACAGTTCTTGATCTAGGGTCTGTTTCTATATACTATTAAAATAAATTGAAAGTTCAAATCTCTCGTCCTATCTGTTTCTAAAACTTTATTTGAATACAAATTAACTCATTGATTAGGAGTCTAGTTACAATTAACATGATGTCTAAACGACAACTTTAATTAGTTGAAATATGCTTAGAAGTTAACATAATACAATCATGTCTTATCAATAAAACCAAGCATTAAGCATGTATTAATTATCAATAAAACCAATCACCAAGCATGTCTTATCTTCTTAGGTTATTGCCTTGAAATTGAGAGATGCTTGGCCAGCTATAATTGTATAATCACTAGAAAATTGTCTTAAATTTGACAACACTAAAAAATCATAGCTGGCGTACGTTGCATTTTCTAACTCAAGCCTCCTCCATTTTGTAATACCCGAAAAAAAAAAAGCCATGAAATTGAAATTGAAATATATAGTCCAATTGAAACTAAGACATGAAATTAGTTAGAGCCACAAAAGTTTCCACTAGTTATATATAAAATTGACGACACAATTAAAACATTGACAATTCATTTGTACCGATCCAACATGTGACATAGTTTTGGATTGACAATTATTGATGATCACACACACCAAAAAAATATCTCACCTACAAACGGCTGTAAAAAAATGTACGGCTATCGCTGTAGTTCCACAACTCAAGTACTGAAAAAGTGACACATAAGTGTGCACAACCGATGGTATCCAGGAATTACTTCCAAAACACACATTTATGTTTTAGACCGAAAAAACACACCCACACATTTAGGTTCAAACTTCTTGAACATTTGGATGAGAAACCGAATGATGACGGGCAGAGCAGGTGCAGTCAATATGTAACGAAACTTGACAGACTCATTGGGTGTCACAGCAAAGAGAGCAGAAGCATAAGTGACGATCATAGAAAGTGTAGCAACCAACACTTCAAAATGGAAAGGAAATCTATGAGTGAGAGATATGATTATGAAGATTGCAGTGGAAAGTGCCAAAGTGTTTGATATCAAGAACACATAAAATGGTGCCTTGTGAGTTGCATAAATGGCTCTTCCAGCAGTGTGGTCATCCTTACTTTCTTGCCAAACACCTCCCGGAGGGTTGACCCCAGCTTGGAAGGTCACGGCGGTGATCAGCGCTGCAATTACGAGCAACACATTGCGGGCATCTCCGGGGGAATCGTTGCCTTGGTTGTATTGGAAGTCCTTGAGCCAGTTCCACCCTGAATTTTTTGATGGGTTTGCCATTTTGGTATTAAGGTAGCTACGGTTTGTGTTGGGTTTGGTTTATAAGGTGCCTAAATAATAAACTATGGACACGACTTGAGTTGTCGTAGCACGTAGACTCCATTATTTGAGTCTTGGTCAAAGTCCAGGAAGAAGCGACGAGGAAGAGATGAGGAAGTTTCTTTCATAACTTCTTTTTTAATTCGAAATCCAAATCACCCGCTACAAAGTGACAAGTTTCTGTCTACATTGTACTGAAGTTCTGGGGAACACGTGTTGCAAGATTTATGTAATTATGCATTTTTTATGTAATTAGTTAAAGTAGGCTTCATTCTCCTAAAATTAGGTCCCTTTATCTTAGAAGGATTCTATGTGATTACTTGTAATTATGATTGTAACATTATATAAAGCCTCTTAGTGAGAAGAATAATACAAGTTGAATTAATACCAATACACTGAATTTCAAGTTGGTATCAGAGTTGTACTCTTGAATTGTTTGAAACCCCAAAACCCTAAAACCTCACCGTACCCCTGAACCCGCTTGAAACCCTGAAACACTAAATACCTGTGAATAGTCCCGAAAATGTCATAAATCCTTCCACCTCTAAAAGATGACGCTGAAGTTTCTGGTACCAAACCTGTCAGTCCAATTGTCATTCAATCTGATGGATTTGCATTCAATCCGGGGATTATCCTCACTGAATCCAACTATGATGTATGGTCTCAACTAGTAGAGATGCTCATCACTGAAAAAGGAAAATTGAAGTTCATTCGTGGGAAAGATAAACCACCCACAGAAGATGATGATAATTATGAGCACTGGTATGATGACAACTAGAAGGTAAAACGATGGTTATTGATGTCAATGAATCTAGACATCATGAAGTGCTATCTGCGCCTACCTGATACGCTAAAACTAAGCATTAAAGTAAACACAAAGTCACACTCAACACTTAATAAAAACATATGCAAATTAAAACTTTTTTTTGTAGATTGTAGCATTGATAAGTAGGGATCATTCTTAACTGGGAATTGAGGGTACTTAAGCATGATTATCGTCTGATTAATTAATTAGGGAGGTAGTTGATTGTTTTAAAAGTTCTAAGTAATTAAACTAATCCAAACTAACCTAATCTAATATTTACATGGTCAACTCATCTTTAACCTAGTTCATTCGTGAATTCTCCTAATTTCAACCTATGAAATCCTCTAATTCTAGTCTTACGAGTTATTTGCATATTCTCTTAAGTATGTGCTCGGGGACAGCCCGACATACACTTTCAATGAATTAGACTCGGGGACAGCCCGACATATCTAATCAAGTATTAAGCACAAACATACAATCATAACTAAAACTAGAATCATAAAACACATAGAATATTGAAGCAATACAAATCATAAATCCAAGAATAATATTAGAAATCAGTTCATAAACCAAGATATTCAAGCACAAAATGTAACGACCCGTCCCAAATTCCTAGATTAGATTAGTGACTAATCACGATTAGTGAGGCTAATCGGTGATTAGTTAGGCGAAATCGGACGAACGATGCGAAATGACCGTTTTGCCCCTCGTTGTGGGTAAAATGTTGACTTTTCGATCGAGCGGTCAAATGGACTTTGACCGATGACCGTGACGTAGTTCGTGACGTCACGAGGTCATAGACAGGTGGCACGTTCAATTCCGACGTTCGATGAAGAAGTTATGACGTTCGGAAATTTAGGGGCATTTTGGTAATTTTGGTTAAAAGGGTTCAAATGTTGACTTTTTGACTGGGATGTCCGATGGCCGAGGACCGTTACGTAGATCGTGAAGATACGAATCCATAGACAAGCGGCACGTCGAATTTGGACGTTCGACGGCGAAGTTACGGTTCACGAAAGTTCAAGGGTATTATTGCACGAATTACGAAATGACCTAACTTTTGGACATTAGTGGGGCCCAGATATTTAATGGAGGCCCAATGGATGAGTGACAAGTGTCACCCATCCACAGGCCACCTATATTGATTCATGCATCGACCATTTTTCCTAATTCAAACCCAAATACCCGATCTCACCTTTTTCTCTCATTTGTGCGACCCAAAACCCATCCAACCTTAACCCATGACCATCCGTGAGGACCAGAGAGATTGAGGGAGCTGAGGTGGCCGGCCTGGAAGCCTGAACCGCCGTCCACGGCGGCGAGAGTAGGAGAAACCCGAGGGGTTCACGGTTAGCCATTTTCGATCCATTTTTCCATTTTTATTGTTATGGGTCATTTTGGTTGCTTCCAATGAATTAAATGGGTTATTAGGATTGTGTTAGGAAGGTTTTGGGAAGTTTTGGATGGCTGTACAGCCATGGTGCAGTTTTGGGAAGCTTGAACCGTATGGTTCAAGAATTGAACCATGAGTTTTGTGTAGTTTTAGGTTGTTTTAATGAGTAGAAATGGTAGGGAATGAATAGATATGAATTATAGGATTAATTAGGGTTGAAATCGGACCAAAATAGGGCAGGAAAACCACTGAACCGGTCACGCCGGTTCAGCACAGTGGCTGTGAACAGTGAACCAGTTCAGCTGGAGGTAGGTGACGATGAACAGTGTTTTTTGACCTTCTTGGGGCGCGTGGGCCATAATTTTGACAAGTGTTCAACATATGAAATCTTCTATTCGATGTAACAAAGATTTTGGGATTGGTCTCGCGTCAATCGGACATCGTTTCGATAGGTTTTGGGGTGTCGGAAGTTTTACGGTCGGTTTAAAAGTAGTTAAAAGTTCGGGAAATTTACGGGGCTTTGGTAGGAGGTTAATTACGTAGTTAGTAACCTTCTATTAAAATTTGGACAGGTTTGGGAGTTCCGGTGACAGTGATCGGCTCGGGAGAGCCTATGGCACGCAAATCGAGGCGGCAGCTCGGACGGTCTGTGAGTGGACCTTGTTTTCTAAATTGGTGCATGCATAAATGTTTATTATATGTTTTAAATACTTGTTTGTGATGCCATGAGTGCATTTGGATGTGTGGTTACGTATAGGCTCGTATTTCGAGGTTTCGCCCCTATACGGTGCCTATATGGGTCCGTACCTCTTTATTGGTCTGAATGAAATGGTTTTGGATTTCCAAAAGAATAATGAATGTGATTTGATGATTTTGATTTGGATACTTGTAAATTATATGGTTTCACGTATTTCGAGGCAATTACTTTCTTGCACGTAAATCGAGGTTTTCCAGTTTTACATTGATTTTCCGTACTTATGGTTTTGGATATGATTTCATGAAATGGTTTTGGATTTGAAAAGGTAAATTCGGGTTCGAGACCCATTTGATTTACGGAATCGGGTCGGAGGCCCAGTTGGTTTACGATTCAGACCGGAGGTTTAGTTTCTATGTGGATTCGGGCCTAGCGCCCAACTATGTATTACAAATGGTTTTTATGGGCCATGCCGGTTTGTGGGAATCAGCATGAACCCTTGAAATGGATTTACGGGAAATGACGGTTTATGGGAACCGGCATGAACCCATGAAAGGATTTTATAGTTCATGACGGCTTATGGGGGTCGGGCATGAATCCTTGAAAGGTTTCAAGAATGATTTCAAAAGGTTTTTCATATTCCATCCTTTATATATGATTGTCTCCTCCGGGGAGGGTCGTTGGCTTGGGTGGACCCCGGAGTGGTCACGGAGCACTGACTGAGTGGAGTCGCCCCCCAGTTGGGTTCCTTACTCTCAGGATGGGCATGGTTCGTTACCTCCAGGGAGGGTCATTGATCTACGGACATTGACCTGGGTGGACCCTGGAGAGACTTGGGTTTGAGACCCTGGTTAGCACGCGCGTAGTTTTATTTTACCGTGACAGGTTCTGGATATGAATATAATGGATAAACATGATTTCAATTGGTTTGGGAAATTGTGTTTATAATGATAAATGGATTTGGGCTGAGATCCCACGTATGTTTACTATACTATGGTTTTCTGTAAATGGTTTTGGGCAGGAGCCCGTGTGACTTGGATTTACGGAACTTGGGACTGTGACCCTAATTATGGTTGATTAAACATATGTGTTTGGATAAATGGTTTTACTATGCATGCATGCTTTTTAGTGAAGGGTATAAATGTCTTTTATAAATGTGTTTTACGAAACTTATTCCTTTTTGTCCACTCACCGTCTTTCTGTTTTTAATACCTTTCAGGTTGACATCGGATGTGGACTGTAGCAGAGATCGAGATATCACATACCTCTTCCGGATCCTGGCGTACTCTGATAGCCCGGGAGGGAAAAGGTCGAAAATATCCCTTGTCTGACACTTCGTGTCAGACGGGAGCAGGGTCACCCCGCATTAATCCTGGGGGGATTGGGATGGGTCCTGTCACAAAAGATAACTATAAGGTAAAGAAGTCGTGTTACACTTTTTCTCTGCGGGACACCCTATGGATACAGAGTGATTGGGCACTCTTTGGTAAGACACTCAAGGACAGCCTGACTATGCCACGGATGAAGGTGTAGAGGATGAAGTATGGTATAATTAACCTTGCACGAGAAATGTTGAATTAATTGAAAAGGGAAAATTGGTTAAGCAGAGTTTTGGTACAAAAATGGCGACCCTTTACAAATAACCTAAACCTCACTATTTATAGGAGAAAATTAATCCTCAAATAAATAGAAGTTGACAATTTAAATCCTAACAAGAAAAAGGTTTAAACTAATTAAATAAAAGTCCTAAAGGTAAAAGGTATTCTAAACCCTAATGAAATAATAAATATAAAACTTAATTAAAAAGGTAATAAAAACTCCTAATTTAAAAAGGGAAAACAAATCCTAATTAAAAAGGACAATTTTCCTCAAAAAGGAAGGAAAAATGCTTGTTGGAATTGAACAGGAATTGGCCCAGTAGGAAGCTGCTAAAGGAAGGGAATAGTTTTGGTAGGCGCTCGCTGAAATGGGTGCTGAAACTCGGTGGTCAACTGCTGGTCAACGTAGAAAGGGAGGCTGAAAAAGCAGTTCGGTGAAAGCTAACCGAAGTAACCTTTAGTGGATCAGGAAACGCGCGCTGAGAAGGAGAGACTGGATTCCGTCCACGCCCGCCGACAGAGGGATTCGCATTTTAGGACGCGCGCTCCGAACACATCACTTGTAGTTCAGCACGCGGCGGCCGAATTTTTCTTGGGCTGTCAGGATTAGTTTGGTAGCCTCCTACTGAACGCAGTCCTACTTTTTGGTGTCCTCCTTTCATTTGATCATAACTTTTTCGTTACAACTCCGATCGAGGTGATTCTTTCGCCTAAATTCTCGTAATTCTGTGCTCTATCCAATTCTGTACAATTCTCACAAAAGATATTATTTTCTAAAATTGTTTGGTATTTAAACATTAAAAGATAAGTATAAAGGGTATAAAATGATGCTTAATTCAAGGCTTTTCACTGTCTACCACGAGGGATGTGTGGAGTGCCCTCACTAAGGCCTTCTATGATGGAACCGATGAATTTCAGGTTTTTTCATTAAACCAAAAAACTTTTTCCGCCAAACAAAGTGGAAAATCTCTCTCCATATATTATGGAGAGTTGACTGAGATATTTAGTGAATTGGATCATCGTGATAAGGTGGTCATGCAACATGAAGATGATGTTAAAGCCTATAGAAAGTCTATCGACCGACAGAGGGTCCATATCTTCCTTGCAGTCTTGGACGCTGAATATGAACAAATTCGTGGTGAAATATTGTGAAAAGAACCCGTTCCAGAATTGGGAGAGGCATATCCACTTGTTCAGCGTGAATCTATACATCGAGAAACCATGAACTCTGAAGTAGCAACAGTGGATGCCTCAGCAATGGTGGCTCAAAATAATCGTTCCAACCAAAATCGTTCACGTGAACAATGATCATCATACCAGTCTCGTGACCGATCAT
The DNA here is from genome assembly GCA_032719365.1 of Prinsepia uniflora. Lineage (NCBI taxonomy): Eukaryota > Viridiplantae > Streptophyta > Magnoliopsida > Rosales > Rosaceae > Prinsepia > Prinsepia uniflora. The sequence goes on along the minus strand of CM064868.1, from coordinate 73,205,919 downwards.
CCTCACAGTACAATGGTTCGAGGGGTAATTCTTGTCCCTCCTCAGATCTTTTTTGTATGCATTGCAACCAATTTGGTCATGACGTGAAGAGGTGCTATGAAATTACGGGCTACCCTTACTGGTGGGATCATAATCGTGACCCAAGGAAGAGAAATTCTAAAAAGAGTTCGACTGATGCTATGGTTAAAATGAAACATGATGGGGAGAATGATGGGGTCGAACATGCTTCGGCATTAGCTGCCACTACAGGTACTCATGCTAAACCTTTAAAGATATCTGCAACTGTTTCTAATAGTACGTGGATAATTGATTATGGTGCTATAGAACATATGACTTTTGATTCTAGACATGTTTTATCCCTCAAACCATCCACCCAAAATATTGTTTCTACTGCTAATGGTGCCTCTACTCCTATTGTTAGAGAGGGCAAAATTTCCCTCATTGATACCTTGAATTTGGATTCTGTTTTAGTCATACCATCTTTGGATTATAATCTTCTGTCAGTTGCCCAAATAACTACTGCTCTACACTGTATTGTGATTTTTTGGCCTCACTATTGTGTTTTTAAGGACATCCGAACTCGAACAACGATTGGTTATGGTGTTAGGCAAGGGAAACTCTATTACTTGAATCTAGTGTCTGACAGTTCAACAAAATTAACTCAGGCGGTGGCAATGACTGGTCATCATGGCGAGAAAAGGAAATCTGATATCTGGTATGGCATCGGCATTTAGGACATGCTTTGTTTAGTTATTTGCAGAGATTGTTTCTTGATTTATTTTCTGGAATTATTGTTAGTAGTTTTTGTTGTGATGTCTGTGAACTTGCAAAAAGCCATCGTGCTTCTTTTTTCGATAGTTTGAATAAAAGTTCAGCTCCTTTTATGATAATTCATTCTGATGTTTGGGGTTCATCTAAGATTGCTACCCTAGGTGGGTGACGTTGGTTTGTTACGTTTATTGACGATTGTACCAGGATGACTTGGGTGTGTCTTATGAAATCGAAAGGAGAAGTTAATTCCTTATTTCAAAAGTTCCATAAGAGGGTCAGTACTCAATACAAATCCCAAATTCAAGTTCTTCGTTCTGATAATGAAGGGGAATATATGAGTGTAGATTTCCAAAGATACTTTGCGACCCACCCATGGAATTGTTAATCAAAGTACTTGTCCCTATACACCTCAACAAAACGTGGTCGCAGAGAGAAAAAAATCGTCATTTGTTGGAAGTTGTTCATGCGTCATTGATTGAAGCACACATGTTGTTAACTTATTGGGGAGAAGCCCTAAAATCTGCAGCTTATTTGATTAATCGAGTGCCCTGTAGTACTCTTAAATTTATGACACCATATCAAGCTCTCACAACTGCAATTTCAACGCATGCCGTACCTAATCTATCATCACATGTATTTGGATGTGCAGCATTTGTTCATCTGCATGAACATCAACGAACTAAATTAACACCACGTGCTTTACAATGTGTTTTTCTTGGTTACGCCTCTACTCACAAAGGATATTTTTGTTATCACCCCCCCCCCCCCCCCCCCCCCCCCCCACCCCCCCCCCGCATCCCCAAAACCGGATGTATGCTACACTTGATGTTGTGCTTCATCAAAAGGATATGTTTTTTCCTCATGCGGCTGAACTTCAGGGGGAGTACCAGAATAAAGTTCAGTCTTTGGACTATGACAATGATTAGATGTTGTGGAAGGTTATACTAGAAACAAGTCATGACCAGTCACAGTTAGAGCATGACCAGTCACAGTTAGAACATGACCAATCACCAACAATACCCGATGATACTGTAATGGAAGAGATAACGTCACATGAGTCCCTTGAGCCTGCAATACCTGCTACACATAAGCAATCGTTAGTTGAGGATGTTCCTGAGCCCCAACGACGACAATTACCTCATCGTGTCACAAGAGGTGTTCCTAAGGCTGCGTACGAGCCTGACTTCTCCAGTAAAGTGAAATACCCCATGAGTCATTATGTTTCTAACCATCGTTTGTCTGAATCAAATAAGTGATTTGTGAATCAATTATTTACTTCCTAACAATGTGCAAGAAACCTTGGCTGATTCAAGGTGGAAAACAGCTACGAATGAAGAGATGAAGTCCTTACAGCAAAATGCAACGTGAGAGCTTGTGGACCTTCCTACATTTTTCTTTTCTTTCTATCATCTCTCATCTTCACTTCTTTTTATCTAACTAAAAAACCAAAAAAAAAATGAAAAAACACAATTACCTAACTGCCCTTATATATAGCCTTTGGCCCAACACAAGCACTGAACACAATAAAAAAAAATATATTCAAACACTTAAGAACCAAACCAAACCAGGAAAAAAAAAACAGAAAACTTGCCTTCTTCTCCAAAGGCAGAGTTTCGGAACCCAAGAGTGATGACCAAGATCATAACATTTTTGTCCACTCTCGTTCAAAGGGTGGCTGAATCAAATGACATGAACTGCCAATTCCAGCCCCAGAAGATCTCAGTCTTCCATGGCCTAACTAGACCTACAATATCCATTGAGAGCTACCTAGAGAGAATTTTCAAGTATGCCAATTGCAGCCCTTCTTGCTTAGTCGTTGCATACGTTTAGCTAGCGTATTCTGCATCCATTTCTGTTTAAAGAAAATCCAACTAAGTCCAGCCATGTGATACCTTGGCCTTCTTATATTCATGGAGAAATCCAGCATGATGCACATGGTGAAAAGTTTTAATAAATTTAACGAATACATTATGAAGAGCATAATGTCGGCGTAAATTGCACCTGAATTTTAATTCACTTTGAGGTAGTGTAAATTTAGTTCAAAGTAGAATATGATTTCTGTTTGCTGATCTCCATCTTGGTAAATGAATTCTTATTTTTTCTCATTGTGTTTAATGTTCAGGTACTATAACAATGCTTATTATGCAAAAATTGGAGGAATCAGCACCATAGAGATGAATTTTCTTGAAGTGGATTTCCTATTTGGTTTGAACTTCAACCTAAATGTGACACCAGCAACCTTCACCACCTATTGTTCTTATCTCCAAAGAGGGATGCTTCTCTTGGAGTCTCCTCTGGATTCTGCAGCAGATTCTTCCCTTAGCTTAGGAAGATCACTCAAGCTCCATTTTTGTTTTGATGAAGAAGATCAAACCTCCCATCAGAAACAGCAGCTAGCTGTTTGATGATAAATAAATTAAATAATATATTCAGCTTTTAAAGGGTAGTGCCCTTAAAAACTAGGCCTTAAGGTAGTGACTTTTGTAATATATATATGTCTTCGGGGTGTAACAGACTGAACATTAAATTTTTGTGTGATTGATGTTATAGGATTGCTACGATCAATTGCTTATCACTCACTGCGCTAACGATCAGAAACCAGCTAGCCGTCTGCCGTATGCGTGATCTCTGAGCGGCTAAATCTAGCATTTTCCTGGAGGTTATTTGGACTGTACAGAAGGGTATTGAATTTCCAGTCTGGAAAAAGAAAAGCCTCTAGATTGGCTCTTCTTGGATGATACCTTTTTTGTTGTTATCCATAAATGTTGGGATTCTCTTAGCTTTTAGGCTACCATGCAAGTCAATTTGCATATACTTGGCCACAAAGTGACCCAATAACTCTGGTGGATCATAAAAAATCTCTTAAATGAATATGAATTGTGAGCGTAAAGCTTAGTTTGGTGACATGGGTAGGTCCAGTGACCAGAGGAATAGTGTCCAAAAATGAGTATTGTTTTATTTTTGTTATAGTTACTGTTTTTTGTTGACAGTTGGTCTTTGTTCGACAATTGTCTAGATCTCGAGATGGGAACAAGGGACATGTGCAGTCATGGGCCACTAATTGGGGGGCATTCAGATAACTTTAGAGCATAAATTCTAAAATAGTGGGAGTCCTAAGTTGTAGAACTCGACAGCCTGGCTTAGAAATCTAAACATGTGATCACATTAAGGTCCTCTTATCAAACACTTCCGTAACACATAATGAATTTTTCCGGAATAAATGGAAAGTTGTGTGTGCAACTTGCAACGGGCCTAAGATTTCCCATTTGCGTTTGACGGATGACTTGTTACTTTTGGCTCAAGCAAGCACTCGAGAAGCTAGGGTCATCAAGAATGCCTCGACCGGTTTACCAAGCCTCTGGACAAGCTGTCAATTTTGACAAATCAAGAGTTTATTGCTCTCCAAATGTGGGAAGGAGAAGGGCGGCAAGGATACGTTCGATATGTGGGTCCCTTTTAATGAGTGACCTAGGGCGGTATTTGGGTGTCCCCTAATCCACAAGCGAGTTATCGGGGTTACGTATTAGGGAGTGGTAGAAAAAGTTTGACAGAAACTGGCCTCTTGCAAATGTAAAATGTTAGATATACCGGTCGGGCTACCTTGATTCAATCGATGACTGCGTTTATCCCTACTTATACTATGCAAATTGTGAAGCTCCTAGTGAGTATCTACGAAAAAAAGCCTTGACGGTTTGAACTGTAATTTCTTATAGGAAGTGTTGAGGGTGGCATGAAAGTGCAACTGGCCAGTTGGGAGAAGCTTACTAAACCCAAAGGTAAGGGAGGGTTGGGTCTTAAGTGCGCTGGGGCTATGAACCAAGTTTTATTGGCCAAAGATTGTGGGCAGTTGATGAGGAACCATAGCCTATTCCCAAAACATTGGCAGTTAAGTACCTCAGAAGGGACGTGGATCTAATTCTGGATACTACTGTACGTGCAACAGAAGGCGGCCGCTTCCTCTACATGGAAGGCCATTTGATATACGGCCTAGGCACTCCGGGAAGGGTGTCGAATTAGAATTTGCAATAGCGGTGCCACTCTTTTCTGGTCCGCGTGGTAGAGCGAGCATGGGATTTTAATGAATGATGTGCATATACTGGAGCCCTATAAATTAGATCGTAATGTTGCTGACTACGTCACTGACGGCAATTAAAATATGACAATACTCATGGAGGATGTCCCCATGGAGACCATCCTAAATATCATCAAAACTCTTGTTAAACTGATTAATAGTGAGTGTGATCAAAGTATTTGGGCCTTCGTATCGAATGGTGATTTCTCAGTTAAGATCGCTTACGAGGTGATTAGGGAGAAGGATGAGTGCCCTCATGTTCCTTGGGTGTCGATTTTGGAGGCACGGTGCCCTCAGTAGATGAAAATTTTCTTCTGGCTTGCTTGTTAGGATAGGTTATTGACTAACTCCCAAAAGATCGCTCACGCTTTGGCTACCAACCTTCTATGTGAGGACTGTAATGCAACCGATTGAGAGCACTGAGCGACTTCTTCGAAGGTGTTCACTTGCCCAGCATGTTTGAGAGCTCTCGGTGGGGCCCACCACCATTGATAGATGATGGAATATTGAGACTATGACGTGGATCATACATAACTTGAATTACAAGGATATGAGTATTTTGGTATCCCATGGGTACCCTTTTTGCCTATGCTTGTTGATTTTTTTGGATTTGGAGAAATAAGGGTATCTTTAAGGAGAATTTTTCCCAGGCCCTGTAATCCTAGATAGATAATTGTGATGGCTGCTGTTGAATAGGCACATGGTCAATTTGATTTGCTCCCATCCCTTGCAGTAGCACGATGTGGTGTTGGCTTGGCAGAAGCAAGGACTAGGGTGTCTAAAGTAAATTCAGATAGCTCTCGAGTTGGCATTGATGGCCATATTGCTGCAGGTGGAGTTATTTGGGATTCCCTAGTAATTTGGAAGGCTGGTTATGCAATCAATTTGGAAGTCAGAGAGTTCTTGGAGGTGGAGCTCTGGGGCGCCTTGTAATGTCCCACATTGCACGGGGGGTCCTAGGGGATGTGCCTTATATATGTGGGCACACTTTCATCCAATGCGACATGTTTTGTGGGTGGGACCTCCATGAGCAAATCCGTGCAAGCAGGGGCCCATGTGCATGCGAGTCGGTTAGCCATGTAGGGGTGACGTGTGGCAGTGCCCAAACGGAAAATATCGCGTTGGAGGAGGCAGGAAGTGACATTTTGGTATCAGAGCTAGATCCCGATCGAAAGTGTGCCAACAAGGACGTTGGATCCGGAAGTGGGTGGATTGTAAGACCCGTGTCTTGGGAAGAACGGTGAGCAATCCCACATTGCTCGGGGAGGGAAAGATGAAGTGTCTTATATGTGTGGGCACGTATCTTCCTAGCACGAGCTCTTTTAGGAGCTCACTAGCATTGGATTCCTTGGGAACTCCAAAGTTAAGCGAGATTAGACTGGAGCAATCCCAATATGGGTGACCTACTAGGAAGTTACGCGTGAGTTCCTAGAAACAAAACTGTGAGGGTATTGTTCAAAGCGGACAATATCGTGCTAGGAAAAACGGGTCGTGGTGGAATGGTATCAGAGCGTAACCCACCGGAATTGATTGTGCCAGCGAGAACGCTACGCCCTAAAAGAGGTGGATTGTAATATCCCACATTGCCCAGGGGTCCTGGAGGATGTGCCTTATATATGTGGGCACGCCTTCATCCAATGCGACACATTTTCAGGGTAGGACCCCTAGGAGCAAATCGTTGTAGGCAGAGGCCCACGTGTGTGGGGGCTGGTTGGACCGATCTTTGGCGGGGCCGAAAATGGACAATATCACGTTGCAGGAGGTGGGACGTGACATATCTAGCATGGTTTGAGGTTGACGTGGAGTAGGAGTTATCAAGTAGTGAAGATTGAGACTGATGGAGCTCTAGGGTATCTATCATTGTTTGAGGTTGATGTGGAGCAGGAGTTATCAAGTGGTGAAGATTGAGACATATTTTTCTGTGGCATTTCCCCTGATGTCTTATTCTATGGACGCTCTGCATCTGCTTTGTCCTTTGATCTTGGCTTGCAAGGGGCTGTTAAATCGGGATTGGTACTGCAATATTCATCATGTCTACCATGAGTGTAATGTGGTGACAGATCTCATGTCGAGGCTCCTGGTGTGCTTATAGAGTTTTCGCACCATCCTGTTGGGATTGAGGCGATGTTGTTGGATGATCAATTAGGGGTAGCTCTATTAAGAGCTTTAGTTAATTTTTGTTTGGTTTATGTTTTCCATATTTTCACCCAAGAAAATCATGATCACATAGAGTATATATGATTGGTTTATGTTTTCCATATTTTCACCCAAAAAAGAACTCCCTTTGCAAAACTCTCCCACCTCTCTCTACAAACAACGGCTGACCCTAATAGATACGGGGTGGAGTTTTCTCCAATCTCTACCATCTGGTGGTAGATTTGGAGTAAATCTCCACCCCTCATCTCCTCTCCTCTCTTCTCCTACCCTTCCTTTAACCCTTCCTTCCTTCCCTCTAACCCTTTTTCCTCTTCTCTCATGGCTGCAGTTTTCTCATCCCCTTGTTCTTTCTGCTGTCGTTTGCGTCAGAGCATGATGTGGGTGATGCGGACTGGTGCTCCTGGTGGATCGATGAAGCTGGGCAATTTTCCTTCTCGGCCCTTGTCGCTGTTTGTCTAGTCCTTGTGGCTGTTTTGTTTTCTCTTCCTATTCCACTTGTTTTTTTTTTTCATTCCAGCTCTTCTTTTTTCATTTCAACTCACTCCTATTTCAGTCTTCTTTGTTTTCTATCCTCCATCCTCACCTTTCATCTCCCCCAAGTTCATCGCATGTGGATCTATGTTGGTGTCTTCCGTCTTTCCTAGCTACTCCATTTAATAATGTCATTGCAGTTTTTTTCTTGTGTTTGGTTGTTAGAATGTATTTGGTTCCAGATTGTGTTGCACTTTGATGTGGTGCCTTGTTGCTCGGAGGTGGCGGTTGATGGAGGCTCGTGTGGTTTCTAGGGTTATTTTGGTTTATCATGTCATGGGTTTTTGTTTAGTTTTTGGATTTTTTGTTTTGAGCCATTTCAGATTATCTTTCAATTTTATTTATTTCTGTCATTTATGTGTAATACTTTGAGTTGGATTTTAACGTTTTGGGTATCCTTGTGTTTCCTTTCCTTAATGAATTCCACACTTTGACAAAAAGGAAAAACATGTGATGTTATTAAACAGTTCTTGATCTAGGGTCTGTTTCTATATACTATTAAAATAAATTGAAAGTTCAAATCTCTCGTCCTATCTGTTTCTAAAACTTTATTTGAATACAAATTAACTCATTGATTAGGAGTCTAGTTACAATTAACATGATGTCTAAACGACAACTTTAATTAGTTGAAATATGCTTAGAAGTTAACATAATACAATCATGTCTTATCAATAAAACCAAGCATTAAGCATGTATTAATTATCAATAAAACCAATCACCAAGCATGTCTTATCTTCTTAGGTTATTGCCTTGAAATTGAGAGATGCTTGGCCAGCTATAGTTGTATAATCACTAGAAAATTGTCTTAAATTTGACAACACTAAAAAATCATAGCTGGCATACATTGCATTTTCTAAGTCAAGCCTCCTCCATTTTGTAATACCCGAAAAAAAAAAAGCCATGAAATTGAAATTGAAATATATAGTCCAATTGAAACTAAGACATGAAATTAGTTAGAGCCACAAAAGTTTCCACTAGTTATATATAAAATTGACGACACAATTAAAACATTGACAATTCATTTGTACCGATCCAACATGTGACATAGTTTTGGATTGACAATTATTGATGATCACACACACCAAAAAAATATCTCACCTACAAACGGCTGTAAAAAAATGTACGGCTATCGCTGTAGTTCCACAACTCAAGTACTGAAAAAGTGACACATAAGTGTGCACAACCGATGGTATCCAGGAATTACTTCCAAAACACACATTTATGTTTTAGACCGAAAAAACACACCCACACATTTAGGTTCAAACTTCTTGAACATTTGGATGAGAAACCGAATGATGACGGGCAGAGCAGCTGCAGTCAATATGTAACGAAACTTGACAGACTCATTGGGTGTCACAGCAAAGAGAGCAGAAGCATAAGTGACGATCATAGAAAGTGTAGCAACCAACACTTCAAAATGGAAAGGAAATCTATGAGTGAGAGATATGATTATGAAGATTGCAGTGGAAAGTGCCAAAGTGTTTGATATCAAGAACACATAAAATGGTGCCTTGTGAGTTGCATAAATGGCTCTTCCAGCAGTGTGGTCATCCTTACTTTCTTGCCAAACACCTCCCGGAGGGTTGACCCCAGCTTGGAAGGTCACGGCGGTGATCAGCGCTGCAATTACGAGCAACACATTGCGGGCATCTCCGGGGGAATCGTTGCCTTGGTTGTATTGGAAGTCCTTGAGCCAGTTCCACCCTGAATTTTTTGATGGGTTTGCCATTTTGGTATTAAGGTAGCTACGGTTTGTGTTGGGTTTGGTTTATAAGGTGCCTAAATAATAAACTATGGACACGACTTGAGTTGTCGTAGCACGTAGACTCCATTATTTGAGTCTTGGTCAAAGTCCAGGAAGAAGCGACGAGGAAGAGATGAGGAAGTTTCTTTCATAACTTCTTTTTTAATTCGAAATCCAAATCACCCGCTACAAAGTGACAAGTTTCTGTCTACATTGTACTGAAGTTCTGGGGAACACGTGTTGCAAGATTTATGTAATTATGCATTTTTTATGTAATTAGTTAAAGTAGGCTTCATTCTCCTAAAATTAGGTCCCTTTATCCTAGAAGGATTCTTTGTGATTACTTGTAATTATGATTGTAACATTATATAAAGCCTCTTAGTGAGAAGAATAATACAAGTTGAATTAATACCAATACACTGAATTTCAAGTTGGTATCAGAGTTGTACTCCTGAATTGTTTGAAACCCCAAAACCCTAAAACCTCACCGTACCCCTGAACCCGCTTGAAACCCTGAAACACTAAATACTTGTGAATAGTCACGAAAATGTCATAAATCCTTCCACCTCCAAAAGATGACGCTGAAGTTTCTGGCACCAAACCTGTCAGTCCAATTGTCATTCAATCTGATGGATTTGCATTCAATCCGGGGATTATCCTCACTGAATCCAACTATGATGTATGGTCTCAACTAGTAGAGATGCTCATCACTGAAGAAGAAAATTGAAGTTCATTCGTGGGAAAGATAAACCACCCACAGAAGATGATGATTGTGGAACCCAAAATCACCGGAAAAATGTGGAGCTGCCACGTGGCCCATAATTCTCAAAATGACCAAATTGCCCTTGGCAATAATACTTGTAAGCACAAGCACCGGACATGGCCCAAACCAGAATGACATGTGGAAGCCTCTCCACCCTCGATTTGTATAACACGTGTTAGCATGCAAATTGATGAGCATTTGTCCCACATCGAAACTATGGAAATTGAACATCTCACTCACCCCTATATAAGAGGTAAATTGATGAGCATTTGTCCCACATCGAAACTATGGAAATTGAACATCTCACTCACCCCTATATAAGAGGTAAATTGATGAGCATTTGTCCCACATCGAAACTATGGAAATCGAACATTTCATTCACCCCTATAAATAGCAAGGCACATTTCATTTCCAAGTTACGTTGATTCTTCGTTTCGAAGTATATCCCTTTTCTCTCTCAAAGCTAACTTAAGCATCGGAGTGTTCTTGGTCGAACAACCCCCCGGGTAAATCGATCGAAGCAACGATAGCTAATTGTTTGCTGTTTGCAGGAATTGTGAGAACTTTTCGCGACGAGTTCAATCTTTGATTCAACAATTGGTGCTTTCATTGAGAGCTATTGAGTTATACTCAGAAGAAGCTCTCTCATTTGTTCATCGTTCATCTTTCTTCGTTCGTCGTTCATCGACATTGTTCGAAGATTTTGAACGTTGTTCATCACTCATCAGGAATTTGTTCATCGTTCATCTTTCTTCGTTCGTCGTTTATCGACATTGTTCGAAGATTTTGAACGTTGTTCATCACTCATCAAGAATTTGTTCATCGTTCATCTTTCTTCGTTCGTCGTTTATCGACATTGTTCGAAGATTTTGAACGTTGTTCATCACTCATCAAGAATTCGTTCATCGTTCATCTTTCTTCGTTCGTCGTTCATCGACATTGTTCGAAGATTTTGAACATTTTTCATCGTTCATCTCTCTTCGTTCGTCGTTCATCGACATTGTTCGAAGATTCTGAACGTTGTTCAAATTACCCATCAACAGCTTTCCAAATTCAAAATTCTTCGAATCGGCATGGCTAAGGCTCGTCGATCCGCTCAGTCAGCCGGAGAAGGTATTTCTGCCTCAACAGCTCAAACGAGGAATGAAGCTCACATAGAAACTCCGGAAAAGCGCCCAGCTCAACTCAGGCGCGTGTCTATGGAAGCGCCCCTTGAGACACTCGAAGGGAGGCCAACCTTCAGTTTTGGAGCATTCCCCTCTCCAGCTAACCAAGTACCCGCGCTAGGGGAAGGAACTTCGACTTTAAAACAAGCGAATGAGAGGTTGATGGGAAATGCATCACGACATGATCGACCCATAACAAACATGGTCCTAAAGGACTTTCTGGACGGATGTCATGACATCTCAGGGAGAAGTCGTCACCAACCTCCCCAAGACAATTTGGCGCAGCAAGTTGAAGGGTTAAGCAAACAAATTCAACTTCAGTCAGAGCTCTTGCAGCAACTCCTAGCAGGGAGACCAATCCAGGAGTGGGACGGACGATCCACGTCACGTGGCCGACAAGAGAATGCCCAGGGACGACCTAGGAAAGAGCAGGCCCGCTGCCAAACAATGTCACAAGATACTTCGCTGGGAAACTCTGGAGAAGAAAGTCACGCTCATCAAGCAAAAATCCCACAATGCCTAAAGCCGTTAGTACGTGAACGGCTAGGAGGTAGGACTGGGGCAACTTCATGGGCAGAGCATTCACAGCACTCACGTGGGGGCAGGGGGCAACTTCGAGCTCAAAACAAAAACCCAAAACGATCTGCCCACGACAGTAAAAGGGGAGAAGCTCAAAGAGTTTCTCAACAATTAGCAAAAGAGGACTCATCGGCTCAGCAAGGAGCATTGCGGGCTAATGATGTTCAAAAAATGCTGGACATGCACCTTCGTGCTCAACAGGGTGGCGATCTAGAAGACGATCTACGTCGCCAAATACAGCTCTCTACGCCCTTCATAAGGGATATTGAGGAGGAGCCATTCCCCCAGAGGTTCGCAACACCAAATTTCACTCCATTCAAAGGATCCTCCGACCCAGTAAAACACATAGATCATTTTCGAGGAGTCATGATCCCCCACAGGTCTAACGATGCACTCATGTGCAAAGTTTTTCAAGCTTCCCTTCAAGGCCAAGCCATGACTTGGTTCAATCATCTCCCCCCGAGGTAGATTGAGTCCTTCGAAGAGTTGGCTTTGACATTTGTGAAGGAATACGCACAACTTCGGACAATCGAGGTGAAAGACGACCATCTTTTCTCTGTCCGAAAGAGAGCAAAAGACACTCTGCGACAATACATACGGAGATTTTGTGAGGAGAAATCTCGCATTATCAGCTGTAATGACTTTGTTGCGGCAATGGCATTCAAGCAAGGACTCCCTCGAGACAGCCAGCTTTACGGGGACATCGTCATGAGCAATGCGCGAAGTCTTTCCGAAATACTTTCGCTAGCAGAGCGACATGCAAGTTGGGAGGATGAGAAGCGCGCCGCTCATACTCATGGCCATGCTGGGACTAGCGAAAAGGCCTCCGATGAGGATGAACCCCATGGAAAGTCTGCAACTGGAAAGCTCAACAAGCGAAAGGCAGGGCAACACTCCCAAACGCCAGTTATGGGGAAGCCTAACTTGCAGCTATCTTTACCAGCCCATCAGATCCACAATGAAATTAAGAACAAGCCATGGTTTAAGAAGCCAGAGCCAGTCAAAGGCAATCAAGAGAATGCTGATAAAACCAAATGGTGCGCCTATCATGAATGTTATGGGCACAATATCAGCACATGTATATCTTTCGAAAGATATCTCCGAAATCTCCTGAGGGAGGGGCATTGTACAGACTACATCAAAAACAAGACTGTAAATCACATGGAGAACAAAGAGTCAAACGAGCCAGCGTCAAAGGTGATCCGCATCAACTAGACGCAAGTCAACATTAGAAAGACATAAAACTCTATGGAGCTTTTCAATTTTGCTTTTCAAGTTGCCTTCTGAATTCAAGTATCAATGAAATGAGATTAACAAATTGATTTGTTCACCATGTACAATTTTCAAAGCTTATTCTCTCTAGTGTAAAAAGCCTTCATGATCGAAGCATCCAAGCCTTCGTCATCGAAGCATCTGAGTTTTCGCCTTGCGAAGCATCTAAGCCTTCGCCATGTGAAGCATCCAAGCCTTCGTCATCGAAGCATTCAAGCCTTCGCCCTGCGAAGCATCTAAGCCTTCGCCATGCGAAGCACCTAAGCCTTCGTTATCGAAGCATCCAAGCCTTCGCCCTGCGAAGCATTCAAGCCTTCGCCATCGAAGCATCAAAGCCTTCTGAGTCCTGCAAATTTCTGTGCAGCAGGGAGAGCTCATCTCGAGTGGTATCTCGCTCATTTTCTATCAGCATCCTCTCTGCACGGCTCATCTCCAACTCGCCCATTTTGGCTTCCGATGTGAAATTGAGACCTCAAGTTATCTTAGTTATCGCAATCTCACATCAACAACATAACTTTCCATTTCTGCCTGCCCTTCGCATCAAGATGGCACATTCGTAGGGCCAGAACGGAAAGGTTAGGAAAGAAGTTGCTCGGTATGCTTATGGGTTTGGAAAGAAGTTGCTCGGCATGGTTTTTTCTCCCAAGAACCAGTAAGTCCTTGTTTATTGTCCTTCTTCTGAACAACGGTCTCCTTCAAGCACAGTGGAACGCACAACCACTCCTTGATCGGGATGTCTGAAAGCCTCGCGCCATTCATGGAGAAAGCAGCCGGCTCATGTCCCGAAACTCTGGAAGAACATCTGTCGCCAAGCTCCACGAGAACGTCATTTGGAAAGGAATTTTGATTGCAAGCCTTCCACTCCATGAGGTCTTCAGGCTTCTCAAAATCCATATCTTTCCCTCGGAATAGACTTAGGCCACGAAAACCGCCACGCTCCCACAGGACAAATTTGCTAGGTCTCTCGGCATCTTGACGCATGGCGAGCATGTATGTGGTACTAGCAAGAGTCACAGTAGGTGTGATCCTGCCTACCGATGCTCACTAGTCACGTCCGCAAGTGCACTCAGTCACCACCAAGTCCCCGTCGACTGTTCGGCCAAACTCCGTCCACGACGTGACATCGTGAGAGTATAAGGAACGATTTTACAAGATCAATTTGATAAATCCTTACCTCCAGCTAGTAGAACTCAAGCTCGATTTTTCGAGGATTTTGAAGCTTCTGTTCTTGCTCGATACGGCCTCAATCCTCCCCGTTTTTGATTTGGATCGGTTCGAATTAGTCCCAGGAGACTTAATCCAGCCTCAATTTTGATCCTCAAGACTCACGAATTCGAATTCGAATTTTTACCACAAATTTCCAAAATTTCGAAAATCTGCAAAACCAGCGACCCCCTGTCCTTTGTGTTTGTTTTGCTCCAATTCAGACTCTCTAATCTCTCATTCTCACAATCGAATTGCTCTGCTATTTAACAAAATCAAGGTTTGGACAAAATGATTGAGTTTTCCCTAATTAAGGGTTTAGGGTCCCTAAAATCCTTGATTTCCTCCATGTTGTCTAGACAAAGCAGCAAGAATCATTGGTAGGTAGCATGAGTCAGCGTCCACCGTTCGCTTGTCTCAAAAAGACCGTTTTGCCCTTCGCTTCCAAAATTACAAAAATGCCCCTCGCCTTCGTAGACACATAACCTTCGCATCCGATCTCCGATTTCGGCATGCCACCTGTCTATGGATTCGTATCAACTCGACCTACGTAATGGTCTCTGGCCCTCGTCCTTTGGACCCCCCGGTTCAAAAGACAACATTTTGCCCATGCTTGGGGGTAAAATGGTCATTTTGCACATTATGTCTGATTCACACCACTAAACCCAGAATAGTCATTCTAAAACTAAAAATGGACTTTTTACCTTTATAACCAGGGGCAAAATCGTCAAATAAACACTGAATCGATTCTTGAACCCAACGGTAACTGGTAACCCGGTAATATAAGACTCCAAACAATGTACATCCCTCCGGATTCCCTGAATACCGAATCGATGTGGGGGCATTTGTGGAACCCAAAATCACCGGAAAAATGTGGAGCTGCCACGTGGCCCATAATTCTCAAAATGACCAAATTGCCCTTGGCAATAATACTTGTAAGCACAAGCACCGGACATGGCCCAAACCAGAATGACATGTGGAAGCCTCTCCACCCTCGATTTGTATAACACGTGTTAGCATGCAAATTGATGAGCATTTGTCCCACATCGAAACTATGGAAATTGAACATCTCACTCACCCCTATATAAGAGGTAAATTGATGAGCATTTGTCCCACATCGAAACTATGGAAATTGAACATCTCACTCACCCCTATATAAGAGGTAAATTGATGAGCATTTGTCCCACATCGAAACTATGGAAATCGAACATTTCATTCACCCCTATAAATAGCAAGGCACATTTCATTTCCAAGTTACGTTGATTCTTCGTTTCGAAGTATATCCCTTTCCTCTCTCAAAGCTAACTTAAGCATCGGAGTGTTCTTGGTCGAACAACCCCCCGGGTAAATCGATCGAAGCAACGATAGCTAATTGTTTGCTGTTTGCAGGAATTGTGAGAACTTTTCGCGACGAGTTCAATCTTTGATTCAACAATGATAATTATGAGCACTGGTATGATGACAACTAGAAGGTAAAACGATGGTTATTGATGTCAATGAATCTAGACATCATGAAGTGCTATCTGCGCCTACCTGATACGCTAAAACTAAGCATTAAAGTAAACACAAAGTCACACTCAACACTTAATAAAAACATATGCAAATTAAAACCCTTTTTTGTAGATTGTAGCATTGATAAGTAGGGATCATTCTTAACTGGGAATTGAGGGTACCTAAGCATGATTATCGTCTGATTAATTAATTAGGGGGGTAGTTGATTGTTTTAAAAGTTCTAAGTAATTAAACTAATCCAAACTAACCTAATCTAATATTTACATGGTCAACTCATCTTTAACCTAGCTCATTCGTGAATTCTCCTAATTTCAACCTATGAAATCCTCTAATTCTAGTCTTACGAGTTATTTGCATATTCTCTTAAGTATGTGCTCGGGGACAGCCCGACATACACTGATGCAGATTGGGCAGGAGTACTGGATGACAGAAGATCTACCTCGGGTTATTTTACATTTATAGGAGGCACTCTTGGTACATGGAGAAGTAAGAAACATAATGTTGTTGCACGGTCTAGTGCAGAAGCTGAATATAGAGGAATGGCACTTGTGATCCAAAAAATATTGTGGTTGAAACTTTTGTTACAAGACTTGGGTTATCTTCCAAAGCAATCTATGAAGCTATATTGTGATAACAAGTCTGCACGTGATATTGCAGAAAATCCAGTTCAGCATGACAGAACTAAACATGTCGAAGTGGATAGGACCTTTATTAAAGAGAAGTTAGATGTAAAACTTGTGGAAGTACCTGGAATTCGATCAGAAGATCAATTGGCTGATATCCTCACCAAGGTTGTTTCGAAAACATTGTTTTCAAAATTTTTAGACAAGTTGGGCATGTGCGACATCTATGCACCAACTTGAGGGGGAGTGTTGCAAGATTTATGAAATTATGCACTTTTTATGTAATTAGTCAAAGTAGGTTTCTTTCTCCTAAAAGTTAGGTCTTCTTATCCTAGAAGGATTCTATGTGATTACTTGTAATTAGGATTGTAACCTTATATAAAGCCTCTTAGTGAGAAGAATAATACAAGTTGAATTATTCCCAATACTCTGAATTTCAAGTCAAAGAATACAAAGGCAAATGAAAACATGAGGTTATGAGCAAAGCAAATTAAAACATGAGGTTTTGAGCAAGGCAAATTAAAACATAGGGTTATGATTTAGAACCCAATTTTTGGATGTTGGAAATTTACCCATTAGGTGTTAACAAAAAAAAAAAACAAACTCGACAGTATTAGTGTGAGTGAATTTCATTAATAAACATAAAAAATACATAGTCGGAAACATAATGAATCTTACCCCTCAAATGCATATGTATATATAAATAAAATTTGATAGAAAAAAAAAATTACAACAAAACTCATAATTCACCATTGCAACAATATAGATATATAAAATAAAAAAACCTTTACCCAATTATATTAAATATCAACAATTAGCAAAAATAAGTATTTACTAACCTTGATTTCCACAATTGCAACTAGTACGCGAATGTAATTTCATAGTCATAACATTGAGTCAATTACTCCTACAAAAAACCCAATCTCAATAATGGAATTTCAAATTACTAAAACTCAACAGAAATCTCTAGTCATCAAATTACCAAAATCAAAATCATATATAATTATATCTGATCTCTAATATTTAGTTGGTTATTTGGGCTCATTGAACTCATTGACTACTCAATAAAGATATAACCATATAGATGCGACTTGGTCATATACAGTATTGAATTTGCTCTATGTGGGCTCAGCGGGGCTCAAAAGATGTAAACTTGGGCAAAGAGACTATACCTAGTCCAACATTCAACTGAATTCCAAATTCCATTTGACTTTTCTTTGCCTTTCTTTAATATATTATAAAAATTAAAGTGAGTCCACCACTTCACAAAACCCCAAATTCCATTTCCCACAATCCCACTTCCAGTCTCCCACCAAATCAACTTGAGGAAAGAAAAGGGAAGAACTAAGTAGTGATGACCGAGATCGTCCTCCATCAATTATATTCTCTTCACTTGGTGTTTCTTCCTCTATTATCTATAAATTGAAATTATAACTCTATTTCTTTATTGTTTGGACAAATTTAAAACAAAAATTGCATATTTGAGAAGGAATTGAAGAAGACTCACATGTGGAATTGAAAAAGGAAGCGATGAAGTTGCCACACCCCTCCTCCTATAACGAGATATTGTCTGCTTTGGGTCCGTGCCCCGCTGGTCCAACCTGCTATCTGCCATGCCCGCACAGTTTTTCTTCTGGGGGTCTCACCCCCAAAAGGCCTCTTGCCAAATAGAGACATGCCCACAATTATAAAGCACATCCCCCAAATCCCTCCGGGCCATGTGGGATTTCTCACCATACCCCAAGCATGCGTCTTACAATCCACGCTCTTTAGGACCCAGCGTCCTTGCTGGCACAATCAATTCCAGTCGGAGTTGGGCTCTGATACCAACATGTCACACCCCACCTCCTCTAATTAGGTATTGTCTTCTTTGGGCTCCGCAGGTCCAACCAACCAAATGTCTTGCCCGCACGGTTTTTGTGAGGACCCACCCCTAATCACCCGGGATTAAGGGCTAAATCATGCTCCCGTCTAACTTATGTATACCACAGAGGCTAAACTGACGTCCAACCTCCGTGTGACACGTAAGTCGGACAAGGGATTCTCGATCCAGCCATCCTAAAAATATTCGGACCTCCCAGTGTACTCTGAACGACTGTGGATTTCGGTTGTAATGTCTCCGTCTCTCTCGACCAACAGCCCGCACCGCAACAACCTGAAGGGTATCGAAAACATGAAAAGACTGTGAGTGGACAAAAATAAATAATAAGTTCAACAGTTCAATAAAAACAATTACATTTTTACCCTCCACGTAAAACCAATGCATGCATATCAATTCATGTTATGGAACCATTCATATCAAAAACCATTATTGAAAACCATTATCAGAAACTGTAAACAAATCCGTTAACCAAATCCAGGGCCTCTGCCCAAAACCACAAACCATCTCAAATCAGGGAACTCAGTCCCAAAACTCGTCAAATCCAATTCATCCGGGCCACTGCCCAAAACATCAGAAAACCAGTGAAAAACATCCATCATACAAGTTACTGGATCTCAAGTGCGCCCGAGTCTTTAAACTCAAAACCATGCGCAAATAATCAGGCTTTCCCGGGATATCCGAGTCTTTAAACTCAAAACACAATCACAGGCCTCGGGGGGTATCATAATCACCGAGTCTTTAAACTCAAAACATATACCGAGTCTTTAAACTCAAAACATATCAATCCAGGGCCCTCCCCCCCTCAATCAATCCGAGTCTTTAAACTCAAAACCAGATCCAATGGGTTTTTCTCTTTTTCTGGGTATTTAAACCCAAAACCATTTTTCACTCAACCAGTGAAAACCATAGAAAATCCTCATCCGAATTCGCAACAATGATTTCGTAAGCTAGCATCCGGAACCACTGTCCAGAACCCAAATCCAGATTCCAAAACCGAAAGCTTATGAACAGGGCTCCAAGCCCGAAATCACTTTTCCAAATCCATTTCAAATCATTGAAATCAAATCATATTTCAAATCCCGAAATCCCACCATTAAAACCACAGTCAAATCACAAGATCGGACGAAAGTTCGTAAAACATGAAATTCCGTAATTACCTCGAAAAATGTGCAAAACCGTAAACCATCAAGATCATAAATCAAATCATAGAGCCACGTATAGAAAACGTATAAAAACATATATGCATGCATTAAGAGTTAGAAAACAAAGTCCACTCACAGACCATTCTGACGTCGCCTCGATACGTGCGCACTTACGCCGTTCCCGGCCATTCCGCTATCCTCGACTTTCCCGAACCTGTCCAAATCCCAAACTTAGGTCACTAACTACTTCACAATACTCATACTAGAGCCCCATAATTTTTCCGTATTTTTCACTATTTTTAATCGAGCACTAAAACCTTCGGATATCCCGAAACATATCGAGACGATGTCCGATTGACTCGAAACCAAAGCCAAAATGTTCGTTACATCGAATACTTTAAAAGTCGTGTTGGAACCTTCCCCAAAAGGGACCCCACGCGCCCTCACGCGCCGCCCAAAGGGGATGCACGTGGGAGCCACGCGCCCAGCATTGTTCAACTTCAACCTCTGCCGAACTGGGTCCAGACCGGTTCGGTTCAGGCCGGTCCAGTTGAACTGGAGATCACGGTTTTCGTCCATTTTTCCAGATTTTTCACTTCTATTTGTCCCTATAGTTTCGTCCGAGTCTAAACAATGGATCTAGCTATTGAAAACACGAGGGTTATGTGAAGAAATTACCTGGCAAACCTTTAATCAAACCGTGAACCAACATTCTCGGGTTCTGGCCACCACAAGTCACTGCTAGGCTTATTTTTCGTTCCTATCGACTCCTTGGACCTCCAGAGCTCATTTCCAAATAGTAAAACACATCAATAGCCACGAATTCGTGATTTACCATATTAAAAATTAAAACATAACTCACGAGAAATCACCCTTACCTCCCCCGTCGTCCTCCGTCGTGGCCACCAATGATCTTCTCTCCACTTCCTCTCACTTTTTCATTCAGAGCTCATAAGCAAAAGATCATATTTGAGGGGAGAATAGCTCACTCATTCCTCACGGCATAGGGTCTCTGTTTTTGTTTCCATGGCCACCGTCCACGGCAACCACGACGGTGGCACCACCATTCTACCCTCCAACTGAACTCTTTGCTTCTAGTGTTTTTTGCTCAAGGTCAGGCGTGGTAGAAAAAGGAATCATGATCACACTGCTAAGCCCTCTGTTCTCACGATTTGTCCAACCCGTGAACAACATAACCCAGCCTCATTTAAACTCGTGTGAGGCAGCAGGGAGATTTCCACAACCTTCCAGTGTGGGACACTTGTCCCCAATCTGATGGACACACACCCCAAAATAGCCAAGTATCCAGTACTAACTGGGCACAATTCCCAAGGCAGCACAATGACCAAGATGCCCTTATCTTGTAAAATTACCATTTCGCCCCTCAACTTTCTAGACCCGTAACGTTGTCGTTCGAACTCTCATGAACGCATGCCGCCTGTCGTTGTACTCAGGACGTCGAGATCTTCCTAACTAAGGGTGAAAACTAAGGGTCAAACAAAAAGTCAACAATTCCCCTCTTTTTAACCAAATTATGAAAATGCCCTCAACCTTCCTCACATCATAACTTCCTCCTCGGATGTCGGAATCGGGCGTGCCACCTGTCTACGAACTCGTGACGTCCCGAACTACGTCACGGTCATCGGTCACTGTCTGTCTGACAGCCCGAAATAAAAGTCCATATTTTTCCCATTTCAGGGGCAAAATCGTCATTCTACACCAACCGTTCAAAAGTATCAAACTAATCACCGATTAACTTTGCTAATCCATCATTAACTACTAATCTAATCCTGACTTCCGGGACGGGTCGTTACAGTTTTACTTCTCGGGGTCCCACACCCAAAAGGTCTCTCTTTAGATAGATACGTGCCCACACTTATAAGGCATATCTTGACAGGACTCGACCATACTGAACTAGTTAATCATATCGAACTAACCCATCCTTGATGCTAGAATCTCAATAAACATATCATATATGCACTACCAGTAGGTCATACCACTCAGAAAATAGAGCCCAGTTATGGACGTTCGAGTGTCATCTGGGAAAACAGTGCCCATCTCTGGACGTCTAGGTGTGGACCGACCCAAGAAAACAGAGCCCATATTTGGACGTCTAGGTGTGGACCGACCCAAGAAAATAGAGCCCAGCTCTGGACGTCTAGGTGTGGACCGACCCAAGAAAATAGAGCTCAACTCTAGACGTCCGAGTGCAATCCGAGAAAATAGAGCCCAGCTTTGGACATCCAAGTGTGGATCGACCTAGAAAATAGAGCGTAGAACTAGACGTCAGGGTCCCAGCCCAACTAACCGTCTGAATAAAATAGGGCCCTTCTCTAGACGTCTGAGACCAATCAATCGCTCAAGAAAATAGAGGTCAGCTTTGGATGTTTGAGCATCAATCATACCACATCTCGAGGAGGGTTGTCCAACACAACAGAATCAACAGATATATCTAGAATCACACAATCACATCACATATCAATTTTATAACCAAAACCATGATCAGAAACCAGGCCAAGCCCAAACCACAAGTTTTGCAAAAACCTCGCAATACACGCCATTAAAACAATCTGTAAAATCATCAAAACTCTTATACAAATCCTCATCAATCAAATATCACCAAAATCATGTAGGAAAGTCCTATCAATTCTAAAACCAATTCCAAATCCAGTATGAAGTCAGAAAACAAAATACGCACATTTCTCGTAAAACATGCAATATATCAATTTCCGTAAAATCACCAAAATCATATAAAATTGTACTCAATTCACCGTCAACAAAACACATTTTAAGTTATTTAAAACCGTATAAATATGTATATATAAGATTTTGGGGAAAAAAAGTTCACTCATACACGGTCCGCACAGTCCACTACTAACTAGCACACATATTCGTAATTTTTGAAACCTTGGCAGACTCCGATCACTATTGAATTTCTTGGTATTTCGGCCATGGAGTCCAGGAGCTATTCAGCAGCTCTTTCACATCCAAACTAATGTGTTTATGGCTCTTTTAGGTCACAGGATGAGTAGCAGCCATTAGGAAACTTCGTTTCAAGTTCCCATGCTAGAAACTCAATGGGGGGATTTTCACACCTCATGGATTTGATCTCGGATCTATGGGTATGAGGGTCTCTCATCCTCATAGTGCCCTTAATTTGTTCCTCTCTTCTCAGGCTCTCATTTCCTCACCCTTTCCATCTTTTTTCTAGCTTCGTCTCTCCCTGGTTCTCCCTCATAGATTAGTTGCCATGGTTTTCTTCCATTCAGCTCCACTCCACTGAACACCTTGCACACACTCACACACCAATATAAACACAAGTAGGTTGGTGGATGAGTTAGGGGATAAGGGAGATGGAAGCATATGGACTAATATAGAACCCTTTAGGTGAAAATTGCCAAATTACACTTGGTGTCCAAAATTACCATATTACCCTTAGTTATTTTTCGAATCCTTCCCATGTCTGATTTTAACATACTACCCGTCTAAGAACTCAGGAGTTTGAGATCTTCGTAATGGTATTTGTAAAATGTCCAATAGATACCCTGGTTGAAAAGTCAACGTTTGCCCATTCCAATGGCAAAATCGTCATTTCCATAAAATTTGCCAAATTTTATTTTCTTCGATTTTTCGGGTCATTCCAATGGCCCCTTCCAGCCCATGAAGAGGATCCGTCCCTAGTTATAAGTAAGCATTCTTTTCAAGACCAAGAAAAGATACTGTGAATCTAAACCACTAATTATATAAATTTGTATATCAATGTGTGTTATAAATATTTGTTTAAAACATAAATTTTAAAAGAGAGCATTACTATGTTTCAATTGAAAGAACGAGTTTGTTGGGACTTTACAAAACAATAAGCAATAAACATCAATGTGTCACATTGTCATCACATAGAGATGTTGGGTTACTTAATTTTTTGTCGAGCATGCCAAAGCCAACCTTTTTCTTAAGACATCAAGACATTGTCACTACAACAAACTCAACATTATCCGGTGAATTGGTTTCATCAGGAAAAATTAAAGAGTTGTCGGGTAACAAATAAATTAACAAGACATTGTTGGGCAGTCTTTGTTGAGCAGCAGCCGTCGGGCCCAGAGATTTTACCAACGAACAATACACGCTTTTCAGGTAACTTTAGTTTAACACGAAGAACACCTCGTCGACCAGTCTCATTAGGTAATACTGCGTTATCACATTTTTCATGACCAAAATATCTGGCTCGTCGGGTAACGTTGGATTATCCAAATTTGATGACCAACCACCGGATGACAAGGTTCATCGGGTAAATTTAAAAAGTTTGTTGGGTAACTTTCAATTATTCGTCGGGTAAAATTAAATATTCGTCGGGCAAGTTTAAGTGGCTCGTTGGATGAATCGGCGACAGCGTACCGAATTGGTTTAACCCAACGAACAGGTTTCATCGGGTAAATTGATTACTATATTTTTTGTATTGATATAATTTTATTAATTCATATTAATTAATTAAATATTTAATAAATCTAAAATATGGAAAATAAATTCAATAAATATATGAAATTAAAAATAGATATTTATAAAATTTAAATAGAAGTTTTGAACAAAATTAAAATAAAATGGTATTTACAAAACATTAATTAGTCGAAATGGCTAGCTATGAGTGGGGCTGGTCGCGCTAGTGACTGGTGAGGCTGTTTGGACTTAGCAGGCTAGCCTAACTAAGTTGGCTGAGTAGGGTGGTTGGGCAGAGCAAGTTGTTGGTCTTGAGGCTAAGAATGTGTCTCGTTCAAGCGTTGAATGGCCATGGTGAGTTGAGCCCTGATCTTATTGTTCGGGGCCTATAGGCTCTCGTTTTGGGCATTCAGGTGTACGATTTTGGTCTGGAGGACGAAGTAATTACGCCTTAACTTTGGCATTTACCCGATATTAGCTTTCCTTGAAGAACTCGTGGGGCGGGCTTATTGAAACATCATGTTCGAGTCCTTTGTCGACCTCCTCGAACGATCTTTTCTAGATGTTTACCTAACCGTTGCTCTACATTCTCCCTCTATCGCTCTGTATCTGGCAGTTGCTGCACCACGTGTACCTATGGCTGCTGCTGCTGGGTTAACTCTGCATGTGTTTGTTGGACGTCTTTCAACAATTCCGCCTACGAAATCAAAATATATTTATTAATAATTTTAAATATAAAAAATTAAATTAAGTATACCAATTTAAACTTTTGCGAATAGCATCAGCCTGCTAGTTCCCCGACCAGCGTATACTTGTCCCCATGCATCCACCTACGGGAACAGTGACCCAACGTTGTGCTAGTTGTAACGAACCGTCCCAAATTTTTGGGAATAAATAAGATTTAATTGAGGATTAGCGAGGCTAATCGGGGTCTAGTCGACGATTATCAGACGTTCAGGGTGAAATTACAATTTTTCCCTTGGACAAGGGCAAAAAGTTAACTTTTGACCCGGGAGGTCCAATGCACGAGGATCGAGGACTGTTACGTAGATTGAATCGATATGAGTCCGTAGACAGACGGCACATCGAAATTGGACGTTTGACAGGAAAGTTATGGTGCACGGAAGGTTTCAGGAACTATTTATAATGACACGTTTTACGAGGCAAGTAATAGTTTGTCATTTAGTGTGGTGCCCGGATATTTCTTTCAGGCCCAATGGATGAGTGAAAAGTGGCACTTATCCATTGCTCACTCTTCTCTCATACATGCATCTGCACCCCTTCCTTTATCATTTGATCCAAAACCGAGAACCCCTCCCCCATTTCAATCCATCCTCATCCCATCACCTTCTTGAGACTCTAGATGGATAGAGGAATTGAGAGTGAGACCAGAGGAACAAAGAGGGATGGTGTAACGACCCGTCACAGAAATTAGGGTTAAGATAGTGATTAAGATGGGATTCGTGACCTTAATCGGTGGTTAGTTAGTCTCGATAAGGTCGTTAGTGTAGAATGATGATTTTGCCCCTAGTACGGGCAAAAAGTTGACTTTTAGTTGGGGCGGTCAATTGGGTTTTGACCGATGACTAGGAAGTATTTTAGGGCGTCACGAATCCGTAGACAGGTGGTACGCCCGATTCCGACATTCGAGGAGGAAGTTATGATGTTCGGAAGGTTGAGGGCATAACCGTAATTTGGTTAAAATAGGGAGAATAGTTGACTTTTCGTACGATTGGGTTTTGACATGTTGACCTAGGATGGTTAGGTAGATCTCGTCGTCCTGAATACAACGACAGGCGGCACGTATTCATCGGACTTACGATGTGTGAGATACGGGTCTAGAAAGGTAGTGGCACAACCGTAAATTTGACTTAAAAGGAAGGGTATTTTGGTCTTTTGGTTGTCTGGGGATTTGTGCACAGAGAGGGAAATTGGATGGCTGAGATTGGGCCATTTGGGTGAGAAGGGAAAGGATTGGTAACACGTGGGGCTTGACTAGAGGGTTCCAGGATCTTACACGGTCCAATTATTTGGGGGATGCCCGTGTGTTCGTGTGTGTTCTTCGACCCAGAGAGAAACAGAGGGAGAGAATTGAGAGAATTGGGGGGTGATCGTGGGTGTTGGTGAGGCTGTGAGTGTTTGAGAGTAACCAGAGAGTGAGAGGGAGGTAGTGAGGAGGTTTGGAGGTGTAGTGACTGTGTGTGAGTTCAAGTTGAGTCACAGGAAAACAGGGAGGAAGTGAGTGTTTGTGGGTGGTGGTGCGGCCGTGACCGAACAATCGAGGCCAGTGGAAGTGTCCAGAGGACGGAGGTGTACGGGAGGAGCCGTGTCCTCACGGCTGAGCTCACGACGGTGACAGGACGGCAGGTAATTTCTGATTTCCCTTTCGATGCTCTATTTTGCCTTCTAGTTTCAGAAGTTAAGTCGTAGCTTTAGGGGTTGAATCGAGGAGTCCCGTAAGGTCTAGGGAGTTCAGTGGAGTCCTAGGAGTCTTCTAGTGGAGCAGCCGTGACGGGGGAGTGCACGGTGGTTAGCATGACGGAGAGTATCCTGGATGCTCTGTTTTATCCGTTTTGCTCAGTTTGAAAGTCGTGGACTTAGGGAGTGAGTCGACGGTTTTGGTGAGTGAGGTGAGCTTCAGGGAGGTTCTAGGAACCGTCTACGGTGGTTACCGTGACGGGGGAAGACCTGGGTGGCCGGAGAAGGAAACAGGGGACTGAACGGGTCTGGTTTCGAATTAGGGACGATGACTTAGAAGCTCAATCGGACGAACGATGCGAAATGACCGTTTTGCCCCTCGGTGTGGGTAAAATGTTGACTTTTCGATCGGACGGTCAAATGGACTTTGACCGATGACCGTGACGTAGTTCGTGACGTCATGAGTTCATAGACAGGTGGCACGTTCAATTCCGACGTTCGATGAAGAAGTTATGACGTTCTGAAATTTAGGGGCATTTTGGTAATTTTGGTTAAAAGGGGTCAAATGTTGACTTTTTGACTGGGATGTCCGATGGCCGAGGGCCGAGGACCGTTACGTAGATCGTGAAGATATGAATCCATAGACAAGCGGCACGTCGAATTTGGACGTTCGACGGCGAAGTTACGGTTCATGAAAGTTCAAGGGTATTATTGCATGAATTACGAAACGACCTAACTTTTGGACATTAGTGGGGCCCAGATATTTAATGGAGGCCCAATGGATGAGTGACAAGTGTCACCCATCCACAGGCCACCTATATTGATTCATGCATCGACCATTTTTCCTAATTCAAACCCAAATACCCGATCTCACCTTTTTCTCTCATTTGTGCGACCCAAAACCCATCCAACCTTAACCCATGACCAGCCGTGAGGACCAGAAAGACTAAGGGAGCTGAGGTGGCCGGCCTGGAAGCCTGAACCGCCGTCCACGGCGGCGAGAGGAGGAGAAACCCGAGGGGTTCACGGTTAGCCATTTTCGATCCATTTTTTCCATTTTTATTGTTATGGGTCATTTTGGTTGCTTCCAATGAATTAAATGGGTTATTAGGATTGTGTTAGGAAGGTTTTGGGAAGTTTTGGATGGCTGTACAGCCATGGTGCAGTTTTGGGAAGCTTGAACCATGAGTTTTGTGTAGTTTTAGGTTGTTTTAATGAGTAGAAATGATAGGGAATGAATAGATATGAATTATAGGATTAATTAGGGTTGAAATCTGACCAAAATAGGGCAGGAAAACCACTGAACCGGTCACGCCGGTTCAGCACAGTGGCTGTGAACAGTGAACCGGTTCAG
Organism: Prinsepia uniflora; assembly: GCA_032719365.1. Lineage (NCBI taxonomy): Eukaryota > Viridiplantae > Streptophyta > Magnoliopsida > Rosales > Rosaceae > Prinsepia > Prinsepia uniflora. Next base: position 73,178,299 of record CM064868.1, on the reverse strand, counting down.
CTGGAGGTAAGTGACGATGAACAGTATTTTTTGACCTTCTTGGGGCGCGTGAGGGCGCGTGGACCATAATTTTGAGAAGTGTTCAACATATGAAATCTTCTATTCGATGCAACGAAGATTTTGTGACTAGTCTCACGTCAATCGGACATCGTTTCGATAGGTTTTGGGGTGTCGGAAGTTTTAGGGTCGGTTTAAAAGTAGTTAAAAGTTCGGGAAAATTACGGGGCTTTGGTAGGAGGTTAATTACGTAGTTAGTAACCTTCTATTAAAATTTGGACAGGTTTGGGAGTTCCGGTGACAGTGATCGGCTCGGGAGAGCCTATGGCACGCAAATCGAGGCGGCAGCTCGGACGGTCTGTGAGTGGACCTTGTTTTCTAAATTGGTGCATGCATAAATGTTTATTATATGTTTTAAATACTTGTTTGTGATGCCATGAGTGCATTTGGATGTGTGGTTACGTATAGGCTCGTATTTCGAGGTTTCGCCCCTATACGGTGCCTATATGGGTCCGTACCTCTTTATTGGTCTGAATGAAATGGTTTTGGATTTCCAAAAGAATAATGAATGTGATTTGATGATTTTGATTTGGATACTTGTAAATTATATGGTTTCACGTATTTCGAGGCAATTACTTTCTTGCACGTAAATCGAGGTTTTCCAGTTTTACATTGATTTTCCGTACTTATGGTTTTGGATATGATTTCATGAAATGGTTTTGGATTTGAAAAGGTAAATTCGGGTTCGAGACCCATTTGATTTACGGAATCGGGTCGGAGGCCCAGTTGGTTTACGATTCAGACCGGAGGTTTAGTTTCTATGTGGATTCGGGCCTAGCGCCCAACTATGTATTACAAATGGTTTTTATGGGCCATGCCGGTTTGTGGGAATCAGCATGAACCCTTGAAATGGATTTACGGGAAATGACGGTTTATGGGAACCGGCATGAACCCATGAAAGGATTTTATAGTTCATGACGGCTTATGGGGGTCGGGCATGAATCCTTGAAAGGTTTCAAGAATGATTTCAAAAGGTTTTTCATATTCCATCCTTTATATATGATTGTCTCCTCCGGGGAGGGTCGTTGGCTTGGGTGGACCCCGGAGTGGTCACGGAGCACTGACTGAGTGGAGTCGCCCCCCAGTTGGGTTCCTTACTCTCAGGATGGGCATGGTTCGTTACCTCCAGGGAGGGTCATTGATCTACGGACATTGACCTGGGTGGACCCTGGAGAGACTTGGGTTTGAGACCCTGGTTAGCACGCGCGTAGTTTTATTTTACCGTGACAGGTTCTGGATATGAATATAATGGATAAACATGATTTCAATTGGTTTGGGAAATTGTGTTTATAATGATAAATGGATTTGGGCTGAGATCCCACGTATGTTTACTATACTATGGTTTTCTGTAAATGGTTTTGGGCAGGAGCCCGTGTGACTTGGATTTACGGAACTTGGGACTGTGACCCTAATTATGGTTGATTAAACATATGTGTTTGGATAAATGGTTTTACTATGCATGCATGGTTTTTAGTGAAGGGTATAAATGTCTTTTATAAATGTGTTTTACGAAACTTATTCCTTTTTGTCCACTCACCGTCTTTCTGTTTTTAATACCTTTCAGGTTGACATCGGATGTGGACTGTAGCAGAGATCGAGATATCACATACCTCTTCCGGATCCTGGCGTACTCTGATAGCCCGGGAGGGAAAAGGTCGAAAATATCCCTTGTCTGACACTTCGTGTCAGACGGGAGCAGGGTCACCCCGCATTAATCCTGGGGGGATTGGGATGGGTCCTGTCACAAAAGATAACTATAAGGTAAAGAAGTCGTGTTACACTTTTTCTCTGCGGGACACCCTATGGATACAGAGTGATTGGGCACTCTTTGGTAAGACACTCAAGGACAGCCTGACTATGCCACGGATGAAGGTGTAGAGGATGAAGTATGGTATAATTAACCTTGCACGAGAAATGTTGAATTAATTGAAAAGGGAAAATTGGTTAAGCAGAGTTTTGGTACAAAAATGGCGACCCTTTACAAATAACCTAAACCTCACTATTTATAGGAGAAAATTAATCCTCAAATAAATAGAAGTTGACAATTTAAATCCTAACAAGAAAAAGGTTTAAACTAATTAAATAAAAGTCCTAAAGGTAAAAGGTATTCTAAACCCTAATGAAATAATAAATATAAAACTTAATTAAAAAGGTAATAAAAACTCCTAATTTAAAAAGGGAAAACAAATCCTAATTAAAAAGGACAATTTTCCTCAAAAAGGAAGGAAAAATGCTTGTTGGAATTGAACAGGAATCGGCCCAGTAGGAAGCTGCTAAAGGAAGGGAATAGTTTTGGTAGGCGCTCGCTGAAATGGGTGCTGAAACTCGGTGGTCAACTGCTGGTCAACGCAGAAAGGGAGGCTGAAAAAGCAGTTCAGTGAAAGCTAACCGAAGTAACCTTTAGTGGATCAGGAAACGCGCGCTGAGAAGGAGAGACTGGATTCCGTCCACGCCCGCCGACAGAGGGATTCGCATTTTAGGACGCGCGCTCCGAACACATCACTTGTAGTTCAGCACGCGGCGGCCGAATTTTTCTTGGGCTGTCAGGATTAGTTTGGTAGCCTCCTACTGAACGCAGTCCTACTTTTTGGTGTCCTCCTTTCATTTGATCATAACTTTTTCGTTACAACTCCGATCGAGGTGATTCTTTCGCCTAAATTCTCGTAATTCTGTGCTCTATCCAATTCTGTACAATTCTCACAAAAGATATTATTTTCTAAAATTGTTTGGTATTTAAACATTAAAAGATAAGTATAAAGGGTATAAAATGATGCTTAATTCAAGGCTTTTCACTGTCTACCACGAGGGATGTGTGGAGTGCCCTCACTAAGGCCTTCTATGATGGAACCGATGAATTTCAGGTTTTTTCATTAAACCAAAAAACTTTTTCCGCCAAACAAAGTGGAAAATCTCTCTCCATATATTATGGAGAGTTGACTGAGATATTTAGTGAATTGGATCATCGTGATAAGGTGGTCATGCAACATGAAGATGATGTTAAAGCCTATAGAAAGTCTATCGACCGACAGAGGGTCCATATCTTCCTTGCAGTCTTGGACGCTGAATATGAACAAATTCGTGGTGAAATATTGTGAAAAGAACCCGTTCCAGAATTGGGAGAGGCATATCCACTTGTTCAGCGTGAATCTATACATCGAGAAACCATGAACTCTGAAGTAGCAACAGTGGATGCCTCAGCAATGGTGGCTCGAAATAATCGTTCCAACCAGAATCGTTCACGTGAACAATGATCATCATACCAGTCTCGTGACCGAGCATCCTCACAGTACAATGGTTCGAGGGGTAATTCTTGTCCCTCCTCAGATCTTTTTTGTATGCATTGCAACCAATTTGGTCATGACGTGAAGAGGTGCTATGAAATTACGGGCTACCCTTACTGGTGGGTTAACACTGCATGTGTTTGTTGGACGTCTTTCAACAATTCCGCCTACGAAATCAAAATATATTTATTAATAATTTTAAATATAAAAAATTAAATTAAGTATACCAATTTAAACTTTTGCGAATAGCATCAGCCTGCTAGTTCCCCGACCAGCGTATACTTGTCCCCATGCATCCACCTCCGGGAACAGTGACCCAACGTTGTGCTAGTTGTAACGAACCGTCCCAAAATTTTGGGAATAAATAAGATTTAATTGAGGATTAGCGAGGCTAATCGGGGTCTAGTCGACGATTATCGGACGTTCAGGGTGAAATTACAATTTTTCCCTTGGACAAGGGCAAAAAGTTAACTTTTGACCCGGGAGGTCCAATGCACGAGGATCGAGGACTGTTACGTAGATTGAATCGATATGAGTCCGTAGACAGACGGCACATCGAAATTGGACGTTTGACAGGAAAGTTATGGTGCAGGAAGGTTTCAGGAACTATTTATGATGACACGTTTTACGAGGCAAGTAATAGTTTGTCATTTAGTGTGGTGCCCGGATATTTCTTTCAGGCCCAATGGATGAGTGAAAAGTGTCACTTATCCATTGCTCACTCTTCTCTCATACATGCATCTGCACCCCTTCCTTTATCATTTGATCCAAAACCGAGAACCCCTCCCCCATTTCAATCCATCCTCATCCCATCACCTTCTTGAGACTCTAGATGGATAGAGGAATTGAGAGTGAGACCAGAGGAACAAAGAGGGATGGTGTAACGACCCGTCCCAGAAATTAGGGTTAAGATAGTGATTAAGATGGGATTCGTGAGCTTAATCGGTGGTTAGTAGTCTGGATAAGGTGGTTAGTGTAGAATGACGATTTTGCCCCTAGTACGGGCAAAAATTTGACTTTTAGTTGGGGCGGTCAATTGGGTTTTGACCGATGACTAGGAAGTATTTTAGGGCGTCACGAATCCGTAGACAGGTGGTCCGCCCGATTCCGACATTCGAGGAGGAAGTTATGATGTTCGGAAGGTTGAGGGCATAACCGTAATTTGGTTAAAATAGGGAGAATAGTTGATTTTTCGTACGATTGGGTTTTGACATGTTGACCTAGGATGGTTAGGTAGATCTCGTCGTCCTGAATACAACGACAGGCGGCACGTATTCATCGGACTTACGATGTGTGAGATACGGGTCTAGAAAGGTAGTGGCACAACCGTAAATTGGACTTAAAAGGAAGGGTATTTTGGTCTTTTGGTTGTCTGGGGATTTGTGCACAGAGAGGGAAATTGGATGGCTGAGATTGGGCCATTTGGGTGAGAAGGGACAGGATTGGTGACACGTGGGGCTTGACTAGAGGGTTCCAGGATTTTACACGGTCCAATTATTTGGGGGATGCCCGTGTGTTCGTGTGTGTTCTTCGACCCAGAGAGAAACAGAGGGAGAGAATTGAGAGAATTGGGGGGTGATCGTGGGTGTTGGTGAGGCTGTGAGTGTTTGAGAGTAACCAGAGAGTGAGAGGGAGGTAGTGAGGAGGTTTGGAGGTGTAGTGACTGTGTGTGAGTTCAAGTTGAGTCACGGGAAAACAGGGAGGAAGTGAGTGTTTGTGGGTGGTGGTGCGGCCGTGATCGAACAATCGAGGCCAGTGGAAGTGTCCAGAGGACGAAGGTGGACGGGAGGAGCCGTGTCCTCATGGCTGAGCTCACGACGGTGACAGGACGGCAGGTAATTTCTGATTTCCCTTTCGATGCTCTGTTTTGCCGTCTAGTTTCAGAAGTTAAGTCGTAGCTTTAGGGGTTGAATCGAGGAGTCCCGTAAGGTCTAGGGAGTTTAGTGGAGTCCTAGGAGTCTTCTAGTGGAGCAGCCGTGACGGGGGGGTGCACGGTGGTTAGCATGACGGAGAGTACCCTGGATGCTCTGTTTTATCCGTTTTGCTCAGTTTGAAAGTCGTGGACTTAGGGAGTGAGTCGACGGTTTTGGTGAGTGAGGTGAGCTTCAGGGAGGTTCTAGGAACCGTCTACGGTGGTTACCGTGACGGGGGAAGACCTGGGTGGCCGGAGAAGGAAACAGGGGACTGAACGGGTCTGGTTTCGAGTTAGGGACGATGACTTAGAAGCTGTGTCGAGGTGGTTGAGTAAGGGGGATGGATAGCTAGGAACTGGACGATGTTGTGGGTGAAGAGAGGAGCAGTTTTGGTGCAGGTACGGCAGAGAACCGCTGACGCCGGTTTGACGTGCAGGAACTGTGCTGAACCGGGTCTGCTCGAGGAAGACGATGCACTGTAGCAGGCGCGTGAGGGCCACGCGCAGCCACTTTGGGCGGCGCGTGGGGGCGCGTGCGGCGATCTTTGGGAAAAGTGTTAACTAGGTTTTTTGTCTAGGAGTTGTGACGAGTCTGTTGGACTTGGTTTCGGGTGGTTCGGACGTCGTTTGAGGTTAGTTTCGCGAGGGTGAAGGTTTAGGGTTTCGGTTCGTTACGATTAGGACCCGGGGGATTTTTATGGGAATTAGGAGAGTCTTCGTAGACGTGTTAGTAACGTACTTTGGCGGTTGTTAACAGGATCGGGAGTTCCCGAGGAAGCTGAGGAACGTACGAGACGTTCGGGACGCGATTGAGGGCTCGGTACTGTGAGTGGACCCCTTCTCTAAACTCGAGCATGCATAACTGTTTTCTATAATTGTTTTATGGTTTTAATTATAATTCTATGTTTATCGGATATGCTTTGTTGATTTTACTTAATTACACGTTTTTTCGAGAAAGTTCGATTTTCAGCACGTTTTACGAGAAAAGTGTGATTTCTGAATATGATGTTATGGATTTGGGATTTCAATGGATAAATGGTTTAAATGTTCATAAAGGGATTTTGAAATCGGATTTCAGTAACGGGATTTGGTTTTAAAGTTGAAAAGTGGAATTCTGGATTTGGGTTCGGAATGACGGTTCGGAATGCCGGAATGGCATCAGACCGGTGATTTCGGATTCGGGTTTGGATGTGAATTCGGAAATGGTTTTCAAATGGTTTTGATTGGATTTGCTGGATCTGGATATTGGGTTTAAAGACCCGGATTGAGTTTAAAGACTCGGGAGTTTAAAGACTCGGATATATTGATATTTCCCCCATATGCCTGTTGAGTTTAAAGACTCGGGAGTTTAAAGACTCGGATATTATTGAGGCCTGGATTGAGTTTAAAGACTCGGGAGTTTAAAGACTCGGATAGGTCCAGCAGGTTTGATCGGAAAAGACTGATTTGATATTTACGGTTTATGATACGGTTTTATGATGTTTCTGCTATGATTTCTATAACTGCTTTATAGTGTTTCTGTTCTTATGGTGAGGTTATGAGACTTATACTGTTTTAAAATGATGCTGTAAATGTTTTATGGTTATTGATTGATAACTGTTTTCATAACTGGGTTATGCATGTGGTTTCAAAACGGAAGGCCAAACCCGGTTTTCTTATAAATGGTTTTGGAAACTTTTCTTTTAATTATGGTCCACTCACACCTTCTGGTTTTTAAATTGCCCTCCAGGTCTTGGAACTAGAGCGGGGTTTCGGCGTCAAGGCAGCGTCTGAGGCATAGAAGTCACGAAAGGGATCCCGAAGTGTTTTAAACTTTTCCGTGTGCGTGTATTGTTTATCGGTTTTTCTTTCTTTTATACTGTGGTACTATGCTCTGTAAAACTTTTAACTTTCGGGATGTATTGTATAGTTCTCCTGCGTCTGACTGGGTGTTTTGGTGGTTTCGTGTGAGTTTACATTAGTGTTGTGTTGGGGAGTCAGACGGGAGCAGGATTTACCTCGGGTTTCGGGGTAAAACTGGGGTGAGTCCTGACAGACGGCAGAGCCGCCGTGAACGGCTGAGGAAACCGTCAAAAAGGTAAAAATCGAAACCCGTGGTTTTTGAATTCGAAACTTTGTATTTGGACGTTAGGGGTGTTTTCAGACGTTAAGGTTATTTTTTTTGGTGTTGGTACGAGCCATTTGGGACTGGAATCGAAGGCGGAGGATGGCTGTATATGGTAGGCAGGAAGCTTGAAGAAGGTCGTGCGGGTTCATGATAGAATAGGTAGTTTCTTTGCCATTTTTTCATGTTTTGAATCCATAGATCCACTAGATAGGACTGGACGATCATGTAGGAAACAATGACTTTGAAAAAGGGTCAGAAACGAGGGAGGTAGAACCGGATCAGGGTCGCGGGTCTGCGCGGCCTGGTCAAAGAAATGGGCTGACCCGGATAGAGGTTAGGGGTGATGATGTCATCAGCAGACGTCATCACCTATCAGATTTTCAGGTGACGTGGCCCAATGGGGGATGGGCACGTGGCAATTGTCAGTGCACAATCAGCCTGACATGTCAGCGACGTGGCCCAATCAGAGGGTGCCACGTGTCACTAATATGTCAGACACGTGGACCTGTGATCTGCACACACGTGGCACTGTCAGCTGACACGTGTTAGTGTCAGATGTCACTGCTAACGTCAGCGATGACGTCAACGTTGACCTTGACCGTTGACCGATGACGTCATCGTTGACCTTGTTGACATCAGTATTGACTTTTTGGTCAACGTTGACCAGCCACTTTGACCCGTGCGTGGGGGCGCATGGGCACAAAGTTCAAGGTGGGACCAGAATCATTTTAAAAGTTTCGATGATACGAATCCAATGGTGGTGGTTTTGAGTCGATCACAGATCATTAGGTTTGTTGAATTGAGGTTTAAAACCTAGGGAAGTGTGTTTAGGACACGTTGACTTTTTTGGGAATGTTGGGGGTTCTTGATATGGACTTTTCTAGGTTGGTAGTGACCTTTGTGTATGTTTTTGATAGGTCTGGATGGCTCAAAGAGGTCGGATTAACCAGGAGAGGCTTATGGCACGCGTATCGAGGTGTAGCATGGACGGTCTGTCAGAACCTGACCCTTCTTGGTCAGGACCTAACTCATCTAGCACGATATTGTCCGCTTTTGGTCTCCTTGCCCTTGCCCTCACGGTTTTGTTTTCGGGAGCTCACAGTGCAATTTCCCAGGGGGTCACCCATCATGGAATTGCACTAACCTCAACTCGCTTAACTTTGGAGTTCCAACTTAACCCAAAGCCACTGAGCTCCCAAAAGGGCTCGTGCTAGATAAGTGTGTGCCTACACCTTTAAGGCACACCACCATTCCCTTCAGAAACCATTCCCCTTAGCAGGAATGTGGGATCGTTCACCGTTCCCTCCAGGACACGGGTCTTACAATCCACCCCCTTTAGGGCCCAGCGTCTTCACTGGCACACTTCCCGATCGGGGTTTGGCTCTGATACCATTATGTCAGGACCCGACCCTTCTCGTTCAGGACCTAACTCATCTAGCACGATATTGTCCGCTTTGAGCCTCCTTGCCCTTGCCCTCACGGTTTTGTTTTCAGGAGCTCACGGTGCAACTTCTCAAGGGGTCACCCATCATGGAATTGCACCAACCTCAACTCGCTTAACTTTGGAGTTCCAACTTAACCCAACGCCACTGAGCTCCCAAAAGCCCTCGTGCTTGATAGGTGTGTGCCTAACCTTTAAGGCACACCACCATTCCCTTCCCAGACCATTCCCCCTCGCAGGAATGTGGGATCATTCACCGTTCCCTCCAGGACACGTGTCTTACACGGTCTGTGAGTGAAATTTGTTTTAAGAATATGATGCATGCATAAATGTTTTATATGTGTTTATGAACTTTTTTTGAGATTCCATGAGTGCATGTGATTTAAATATGAACTGTTGGGCATTTTCGGAGGAAAACGCGTTATGACACGTAGTTCGAGATTATTGTTTTATATGATGTGCTTGTGTTTTTATGGGATTCTGAAGGTTTCACGGAGAGGTGTGAAACCGAGGAACTGAGTTACGATTTTTCAAGATTTCACGAGGATGCGTGAAACAGAGATTCGGGCATGAGTCCCAGTTGAAAGATGATTTGAAAATGTTTTGGAAATGAGAACTGGTTTTGAACTTTTGAAATATCTTTCGGGCATATGACCCAGTTGATTTGTGGTTTGACTTAGAGTATAGTCAAACGTGAGATAAGTCGGGCTGTGACACAGTTATGAGTTTTATGAAAGATATTTTGGGCATGAGAACTAGTTGTGGATTTGATAGGATTCGAGGAATCCTAGGATATGAAGTGTCGTAGGACACCATTTTTCGAGCTATTACCCATTTGGTGATATTTCGTGCTTAAGACCCTATGGAGGATGTCATTCGGGTGAGTCCCGGATGATATGACGCTCACCTCCAGACTGCATATGTGTTCCTTCCAGAGAGATCACGATGCATTGCCTATTGTCGAGCAGCCAAGAGAAGCAATGACCGAGGGAGGCTCGACTTAGGAGTACTGATGGTATCCTCTGAGATCAATCAGCGATGTGTTCGCGATGATCTAAAGACGGTCGCGGCGAGTGATGTGTTCAGGACGACATGCTAGGATTGTGAGTGGTTCTAAGCTGTTTGTACATGTGCTAGGATTAGAATCGTGACTGACATTGGGTTGAGTTCCCATGAGATGTGTTCCCACGTGCTCTATGATTCAGGCTGAGGTTCTGTATGTACTTGTTGTTTGGGCAGAAACCCTACTGAGGTATTGGCTTCGATTTGAAAGCGGTTTTCACTGTGTTTTGATTTAGGAAGCAATACGTCTTGCTTCCGGGAAAGCATTTGAAATAACTGTTTTATGATGCATGCATGCTTTTACGTGAAGGGTATAAATGTCTTTTCGATATAAATTATTTTTACAAACTGTTGTTTTGTCCACTCACAGCTTTTATGGTTTTAATACCCTTTAGGTTGATGGCGGATGCGGGCTGTAGCAGAGATTGAGACATCACATGTCACCGCTGATCCTGGCATAATCTAATAGACCCCAATGGATGAGTGACGAGTTTATCCCTGGTCTGACACGCGGCGACAGACGGCAGCAGGTACGTCCCACGATAATCCAGGGGGATTGGGACGGGTCCTGTCACCAGTCCTCATGCATGGCCGCTGAGGGACGCGACCTTCCTTGGTAGTTCAACGTCTTTGCCTTCCGATTTTACTTGTTAGTCATCGATTTTTTTCTGTTCATTACTAAATATAATTAAATTCTGAAATGGAAAAGTATGACAAAAAATTGAACAATTTAAGTAACTAAACATTACCACATATTTGGGTCACTAAGTGCTTGCAAATCCAATCTCACTTGATCTCTCAAGGACACTCCAACTCATGCAGAGGATTAGCACCAACTTCCTCTAGGGTAGGCCAGCTTAACCACCAGTCGAGGAGCTCGTACTTCCCTTATGCATGTCGCAGCTACTAGTGGCGACCCATGTATTTCATGAGAGCTGCGTCCTCAGTGTCATACTGAAAAATGACCTGCAATAAATTATTAAAATCATTAAAATTAGAAATACTGATAAGACACACCAACAGAGCCTGAGTTGCATTGGGGGTTGCATTCTGAAGGTATAAGCCATCATGAGACTATGGGTGCAAAGAATAGCACCCATGTCATGCACCATCAAGTTGTGAATCGTAACGGGCACTAAGTAGAGTCGAGGGACGTAAACGATCTGGATCTTGGCATACGTCGCCTTGCAAATAAGCTGAGATGACAACCCCTAATTGATCCCCTACACACGTACGCTTGTCCCTATAAATTCAAATAACGTTAGTAAAAAAAAAAAATGAGCAAAAAAAGTGTTAAAAAAAAATCTTTTAAATAAAAATATTCAGCAACTCGCCCCTAGGGTTCATTCCAAAAGCATCAACGACCCCTCCGACTTGCTTCTCTAGGGGCTTGGAGTCGATATTGCATTGTCCCCATTTTCATCGGCCTATTAGGTACTGGTGTATGGGATGCATCCACCACTTGTGTGTCAGGTACCAGTATAAGGGCTCTATTCACCGCCGGCGTGTTAGGTACTAGCGAGCTTGCTGCATTCACCAGCTCCTCAACCACAGCCGGACCAGCAGGAGGGTGAGAGCTCGAAGCAATAAGTGGGTACCAACATTTATAATAAAAAATTAAAAATATTAAAACAACCACCAAACCAATCAATCAATACAATTCAATTTAACAAGACCAAAAAATAACCAATGTTATCCAAATTAATATTAATAATTAATCAAATTAACAATAACTAACATTTAACCATTAGCAATATTAACAATTAACAACAACCAATCAAAATTAACAATTAAAAATAAAAATATATAACTAATGAAAATCTAACCAAATTTAACAATAACTAATTGAAATATAACCAATTTAACAATAACAAAACAAAATCTAACAAATTCAATCATAAATAATCTACAAAATTAAAAATAAAAAATCTATCAAATAATCTGAGATAAATAATCCACAAAATTCAATCTAACAAATAATTAGAGATAAATATATAATAACTAATTAAATAATATATGTATATCTACATACATTGAAGGAGAGAGATAGAGAGATATCTTAGAGAAGAGGTGGTGATGAGGAGGTGTCGACGGCGGTGAGGATGTGTCGGTGGTGGCAACGCAATACTCGCGAAAAGGAGGTGTTGGCGACAACGACCCAATACTCGCGGCGGCGACGCTATACTCATAATGGCAGAGAGAGAGAGAGAGAGAAGTGTGAAAGAGGATAGGGTTGAGGATTCACGAGGAAGAGAGAGTAGAAAGGATTGAGGAATCGCAGGCAACACTAGCAGGGAAACCAAAGAGCTAGCGTGGAAGGAGAAGAGTCTGGTCATTTTGGCCTTACTCGACAAATGTTGTCAGGTAACATCAAGCTGTAATTTCAAAATTTAGCAAACTTTTGTAGTTAAATTCAAAATTTTGAGGTAAATCCAAAGTTTCGCAAAAATTTGGGCGATAAATTGTGATAAATTCGGTGAATTTAGGCAATTAAGTTTTAGGAGTTTCCTGAAAAGAAAAAAAATGAAACCTTACCCAACGAACCCGACAAATAATTCAAGACTATTCATCGGGTAACACTCCCATAGAATTAAATAGTGGTACTTTTTTTAGAAAAGTTTCAAAATATAACCTGACAAATAATTCAAGAATATTCGTCGAGCTACAGCTGTAGCACAACGAATATGCTTGAATTATTCATCGGGTAAGTTAAAAAACAAATTATATAAATGAATTTCCATAATCCGACTGTTCATTTTGTATCGGTAAATGCTTGAAATCCGCATGTCGAAGCTCGTGATGTTTCGAGGAGTTTAAGTTGTCTTATCGTAATAGTACGTTTTGCAATCGTCAATCCACTCTGCACCGTTACCAAAACTCGAAAATTCAAAATCTTCTAATTTTTCTTGTAAACGATCTACTAGTATGTACAATACATATGGACGGTTAGATCAGTTGAATTTTTAATAGAAATTATTGAAATTTTCAAAATCACCCTTTTCCAATAACATTTTGAAACTTTATAAGAAAAGTTCAATGGTATTTGTACATTTTGGGAAGATTGAGATTCGAACAATTAAAATTTCATAATCTGACCGTTCGTTTTGTGTTATTAAGTGCCTGGAATCTACCATCGAACCTCGTTATGTTTCAAGGAGTTTAAGCCTTTGGATCGTAATATAATATTACGTAACCGTCGATTCGTTCCGCATCATTACCTAGGTCCGATAATTCAAAATCATCTATTTTTTCCTGTAAACGATCTATGAGTATGTATAATAAATAGGGATGGATGGATCGATCCTCGACAGTTTTTTCATAATTTTAAAAAGCATATGAATTTTTAATTAAAAAACATTATTAAAAATCTTACCCGACAAAATATCAAAAATATTCATCGGGCGAATGTTTTCGGAGAAGAGGTGTCGAAACCATATTACCCGAAGGTGGCATGTTGGGTTCGAACCTCAATTTCTACATGGTATTGGAGGGATTGTCCCATGTGTGACGTGTCACGCGCACCTATTTTGTTTTTGTTCAGGTGTAGGCCTTTGGTTTGCCACAAATGAGGGGGCATGTTGGGCTGCGAGGAAGTTGTCCCACATCAGAAAAGTGTTGTGTCTGATTTGTGCTTATATAGGCTTGGGCTACTCTTCCCATTGCCAATTAATTTTGGGGTGAAATCTCAATTTCTACATATTCCATCTATGTCCAATGAAATTATTATTACATTAAAAGGTCGAAATTGAAAACTAATCATGCAAAATCGTGTTTGAAATCCAAAATTGAGAACAACGACGTCATGTACGCCTCCAAGCTCCATCGCCATAGCTCTAAGATCAAGGCCTCCATCTCCATCTTAGAAATTCAATTATTTAAAGGTGCTTGTTGGGGAAAATTTTGTTCCATGACATAATCTCACCACCATTGCGTAAACAGTAGAGATTTTTATTATATTTAAGGTACGACCCATCCAAATCATAATTACCTCTTAATTATATTTCCTTGTCGTCGGAAGAAACTCTTTGATTCTAACTTCAAAGGAAATAACAAAATGGTGTCTTATTAAATTTTGCAGCTGCACCTAAGTCGAATCTTAGGCTGCCTACGTATCCGTCACCGGAATCAAGCCACTCGTAGCTCCAGGATTTTTAATGAGTGAATGACCCATTAAAAAAATGTGTTTAGCTATTTTGAAAATAGAATTGACTTCGAAGAAGTACGAATTTATTTAAGGGGAGTGGTTGTATCTAGATTAATCTCGATTGCCTACGTACCCTTAGGGGGATCAAACCAGCGTAGTTCGGAATTTTTAATGAGTGAATGACCCATTAAAATATGGAAAAATGTGTTTGATTTAGTGTATGACTGTTTGGGTGAATTTGGTTAGAGAAACCAGGGATTCGATTTGGAAAATGCGGTTGCATCTAAAATTTTAGATTGCCTACGTATCCCTTTGAGGGAATCAAACCGGCGTAGTTCATTGATTTTTGGTGAGAGAATTTGGGTGGTAATTGTAGTATTTGGGGCTTATTTGGTCATGGTGCTATTTGAATTGAATTTAGAAACAAAAAGTTTGGGGCGAATTTGGTTAGGATAATTAAACCAGGGATTCTGTTTGAACTTGCAGTTGCATTTAAATTTTAGATTACTTACGCCTTTTGCGGGAATCAAACCGGCGTAGTTTATTATTTTTTGGTGAGCTTGGGTCTTGATGAAGGAAATTTGAGGTTAAAAGAAAAAAAAATCTTAACAAAGGATTTAGGCCGTTAAGACGACCGAGACTATTTAACGAGTATTAGTAACTCAATAGTTAATTTTTAGCCTCCACTGCATCACATTCCTGAGCGTAGCTTCATTTCATCCATACCTCCCCTTTTTGCATCAATCTGCGATGGCCCATTAAAAACCAACCATGGAAGACTTAGACAAATGTTTGTCTATTCTCCCTTTTCCATAAAATGACCAACACCACACGGAGAATGCATTGTTGTCCCTTTTCACATTTGACAATTCAAGGTGTCTTTTTCCATGTATATCCCTCCTTTTTATTGTTGTTTGTAGCATGTGCTTTCATCTTTCACTCCCTTTGTGCATGCTTTTGCATGCTTTCATTTTTTATTTTTTTTTTGCTATGAATTATTTCTGAATTCATTGGAGATTATCCTCACCACACCACGAGCATTACCGCTTTTTTTTCGCAGTTTACAAATTCCCTTCCATAATACGGTAAATGATTTGGCCCTATTAATCTCATGTGTAGGCAATGAGCACGACTAATTTCGAAGGTAAACATTAACGTCTCTTGTACGAGTGATTCACAGACGTTCGTAATCATATCACCATGGGCAAATATTTTACTTGTCATTCTTTCCCCTTTTTTTTGAAAGCCCATAACGAATTATGAATTTTGGCCCGGTAGAATTCCGAATTCATTGGGCCTAAATTTCAAAAATCCAACGATATCGAAGATTAATTTTCGAATTTAGCTTGGACAAGGAAGCTGAGGTTCTTGTGTTGCATTTGAAGTCCCTGAGAATCTCAATTCTAATTAAATATGAATCCCATAAAACCCAATTCATGTTGAATAAGGATTTGTGATGATTGAATCATATAAAAAGTGAAGCTTGGTGCCCATTAGATATCTGCGAAAATATGAGGCATCTTCCATTGAACGAAGTCTGACATCCTGCTTCTTTATTGCTGGGAACCTCTTTTTTTCCTGCTCAGTCTATTGCAGTTTTACAAAAAGGTTTTTTTTCGTGCCCAAAACACTCCTCTCCCCTTTTGTTCAATCCTTGAAAGCATGCGAAAGACTAGAGGACAAAGGTGGCTGACAGGACCCATCCCAATCCCCCCGGGATTAGTGCGGGATGACCCTGCTCCCGTCTGACACGGAGTGTCAGACAAGGGATATTTCCGACCTTTGCCCTCCCGGGCTATCAGAGTACGCCAGGATCCGGAGGAAGCATGTGATATCTCGGTCTCTGCTACAGTCCACATCCGCTGTCAACCTGAAAGGAAGTCAAAACATTAAAAGCTGTGAGTGGACAAAACAAAAGTTTATAAAAACATTTTAACGAGAAGAAATTTGTACCCTTCACTAAAAAACATGCATGCAGTCGAAAACCATTTATCCCGAAAAACCATAATGAAATTAAGTATACGGGCCACTGCCCAAATCCATAAGGGACTCAGCCCAAATCATAAGAAACTAACCATACGGGCCATTGCTCAAAACCTGTGTAAACGCACATCATACATCATATCATATATCATATTTATATCATATACACATATAATTCACACAACCAATCCTGTCACGGTTTCCAAAGCTACGCGCGTGCTACCCAGATCTCAATCCGAGTCTTCTCAAAGTCAAGATCAATGTCCGCAGACCACTGAACCTACCCGAGGTAATAGTAATCATAGCCTTCCTGAGAGTAAAGAACCCAACTGGGGGGTGACTCCACTCAGTCGGTGCTCCGTGACTACTCCGGGGTCCACCCAGGCCAACGACCCTCCCCGGAGGAGATAATAGAAGTAAAGGAAGGTATATGAATACATATATATACATAACATAAACATTCATGCCCGGTTCCCTTGAACCGTCATGATCCATAACACCCATAACAAGGGTTCATGCCGGTTCCCATAAACCGTCATGAACCAGAATGACCTGACAAAGGTTCATGCCGGTTCCCATAAACCGTCATGAACCACAATGACCTTTCCAGAGTTCATGCCGGTTCCCATAAACCGTCATGAACTTGGAAATCCATCTAGGGTCCCTGACCCAAAATCATCAGTGTAAAACAACTGGGTCTCGTGCCCGAACATATGACATCAGTTGGGCACCGTGCCCGATATCTAAGGGTCAGTCACGACTCCGATTATAGTGATGCGTGCAACCATCCATGCAGGACCGCCCTCAATCCTGGTATGTCGTCGTGAACGAATCAGCTGACGCGACCACCACAAGATCATGGTGCACTCCTCACCGATCGCTATCCTGAACCGTCAGCACTCTGAAGTTGAGCCTCCCCAGGCTGCCCGACCTCGAATCGTGCATCGTGACCTCTCCGGAAGGAACACATCCCAATCCAGAGGCGAGCGTCGTATCGTCGATCGCCGTGCACATAGCACCCGTCGCGACCACGATTTAGACCCGAAGGTCATAAATAGCGTCATATGCCCGAGACAAAACCAAATGGGTCTCATACCCGAGTTTACCTTTTTAGAAATCCAAAACCTTTTCATTTAGACCAATAAAGAAATACTGACCCGTATAGGCACCGTATAGGGCCGAAACCCCGAAATACGTGCCTATATGTAACCACATACAAATGCACCCATGGCATCATCAAACATGTAATAAAACACATAATAAACATTTATGCATGCACCAATTTAGAAAACAAGGTCCACTCACAGACCGTCCGAGCTGCCGCCTCGATTTGCGTGCCATTCGGCTCCCCGAGCCGATCACCATTACCGGAACTCCCAAAGCTGTCCAAATTTTAATAGAAGGTTAATAACTACTTAATTAACCTCCCATCAAAGTCCCGTAATTTTCCCGAACTTTTAACTATTTTTAAACCTACCCTAAACCTTCCGATGCCCCGAAACATATCGAGACGGTGTCCAATCGACACGAAATCAGTCCCAAAATGTTCGTTACATCGAATAGAAGATTTCCCATGTTGAACACCTTCCCAAATTATGGCCCACATGCCCTCACGAGCCCCTAGAAAGTCGAAAATACTGTTCATCGGTACTAACCTCCAGCAGACCGGTTTTACTGTTCATTGCTGGTTCACCTGGTTTGGCAGGTCCAACTGGACCGGCGTGACCGGTTCACAACCCTAGACACCCCATTTGTCATCCTAGTTCTTCCTTTTTGGTTCCTTTCATCCTATTTTGGTGTTTTCTATCCATTCCAATCCTTAAAACAACCTAAAAACCGCCTAAACCCATAGTTCGATTTTGAACCAAACGGTTCAAAGTTCTCAAAACTCTCCCATGGCTGCCCAGCCATCCCAAGCTTCCTTAAACCTTCCTAACATGTCCCTAGCAACCTAATGGACTCATTAAAACCATTAAAAACCAACCATAACATCAAAAATGTAAAATTGGATCAAAATGGACTTACCGTGAACCTCACGGGTTCTTCCTCCTCTCGCCACCGTGGACGGTGGTTCAGGCCGCCCAGCAACCTCTTCAGTCTCCCTGGTCCTCTGCCTGGTCATGGGTGAAGAGTGGATGGGTTTTGGGTTGCACGGATGGGAGGAAAATGGATGAGATCGGGTGGGTGTTTTGTGTGTGTTTGAAATGGAGAAATGAAAATGCACGGGGAAAGGAAGATGCATGAAGAGAAATTGGTGTCCATTGGATGGGTGACACTTGTCACTCATCCATTGGGCCTCCATTAAATATCTGGGCCGTACTAAAGTCCAAAAGGTAAGTTATTTCGTAATTCGTGCAATAGTGCACTTGAACTTCCGTGAACCGTAACTTCGTCGTCGAACGTCCAAATTCGATGTGCCACCTGTCTATGGATTTGTATCATCCTTATCTACGTAACGGTCTTCGGCCCTCGGCCATCGGACCTCTTGGTCAAAAAGTCAACTATTTTGCCCTTTTAACCAAAATTACCAAAATGCCCCTAAACTTCCGAACGTCATAACTTCCTCCTCGAACGTCGGAATTAAACGTGCCACCTGTCTATGAACGCGTGACGTCACGAACTACGTCACGGTTATCGGTCAAAATATATTTGACCGCCCGAATGAAAAGTCAACGGTTTGCCACGACTAGGGGCAAAACGGTCATTTTGCATCGTTCGTCTGATTTCACTCTACTAATCACGGATTAGCGTCACTAATCGTGATTAGTCACTAATCTAATCATGGAATTTGGGACGGGTCGTTACAGTGGCATTCGTCCTTTCTGTTTCTTCATTGGATTTGAGCAAAAAGTGAGTAGAAACAATCATCCATATTTTTGATACTCGTGCTTGGCTCTATGACCAATGATGTTCACAAAACAAGATGTTTTCCTACCTTCCCCCTTGTAGGTGGCGTGTAGGCCCTTTTGGGAAGGACAAAAAGAGACTATCCTTCTTAGCCCTGGGCATGGTTCGGTATGGTTCGGTATGTAGGTGATATCGGAACCGTACCAAATAATTTTAACCGGTTCGGTACGGTATGGTATTTCTAAATATAAAATTTATACCGTATCGTACCGTACCAATTATATTCGGTTCGGTTTCGGTTTTGAATCCAAATTCATAATTTAATTTATTTATTACTTGATTTAATGTCTAAAAGCAATATTTTGATAAAATTCAGAAATTAGGACTCTTGTTGGGTAACAAATATTGTTTAAAATGTATAGAAAATTCATAACCCAATCAATTTCAATACATCAACTAAAATTAAAAACATTAACTAAAAAACCCTAACAAACAATTAAATCCATCAACTAAAAAACTCTTAAAATAAAATTAAATCTATAAAATAAATTAATATACAACTAAATCTATCAACTAAATTAATATACAATTAAATCAATTATTAGCTATTAGATTATTAGGGGTTTTTTATGGTTGAATTTAATTTAATTTTTAATTAATTAAAAATTAAAACCGGTTCGGTTTCGGTATGGGACGGTATTCCGTAACATCGAAACCGATCTCGTACCGATTTCAACCGGTACGATATCGGTACGGTACCGATCATCCTTTCGGTTTTACTATTCGGTTTTTTTCCGGTTTGGTATGATACGGGACAGGATGGTTTCGGTATTTCGGGACAATATGCCCTCTCCTAATCCTTCTACTCTTCTGATGCAAGATGAGCTACCCCTTTTATATGCATTATTTAAGAGTCACATGGAATTTGGAGAGAAGATAAGACTAGTATTTGAGGGTTTACTAGAATTTCCTCTTTTCTTTAATATTCTTTGTACTTCACAGGTGACATGGAAGTCTAATTAGCCTTTCTCCTCACCTTTGGTCTTTCTTTGCGGATAAAGAAGGTGAGTCTTCCTCTCAACTTCTTACTTTTCCTTTTCCATCAAGATTTATTAATTGAGACCTTGCAAGCCGTTTTTTTTTTACTTGGTGGTGAAGATAAACCCCAAGAATGGTTTCTCACCTTTCTTTATCAACCAAGAGCTATTCAATATTGAGCTTGCCGTTTTTTTTTTTTTAGTGCATGAATATAATTTCATGCAAATCTTCCTCATGTCCTCTCACTTTCTCTTTGTCAACATGCCACTTTTTTGACTTGATAGAAAATGGAAATTACTCCAATGTGAATACAAAAGCAAGAATTGAACTTTGATCTTGGTTGTTTGCTTGCCTTCTTGCAAAATTTTTCTTGTATAAACGAAGACAAATCAAACTTTTTCCAAGGTACCACAATAAGATCTTCATAGCCGTGAGGCTTGTGTACATATGTATATATTTTTACAACAACAAGAAATATAAAGGAGACACAGAGCATCAAAGTTTACATTTCCCTTCAAAACTTTGAAGCCACTTTTATATTTTTTTTTCTTAACAGTGCCAAAATTGGGAATGACTCAAAATCAACATGAAATTAGACTAATATCAAGCTCTCAACGAGAAAATTCTAAAAGTAAAAACATCAAGCCCCAAGATTACCTAGAGTGGCTAGAAATTGTTCGCGAAGCTATAGCTCCTGTGAGCTTCCTCTCCTCAGTTCCCATACCATGGTGGTGTTCGACAATCACAGCTTACAAGGTTGGCATCGACTCACCGAGGGAAAGGTATTGATCGCGGTTTGGGTGTCTGGGCTGGCTTTAATTGCCATCGCTGATAGTGGTCGATTGGGTTCCGTGTTGGTGTTCATCAATTATGTAAGAGAGAGAGAGAGAGAGAGAGAGAGAGAGAGAGAGAGAGAGAGAGAGAGAGAGAGAGAGAGAGAGAGAGAGAGAGAGAGAGAGAGAGAGAGAGAGAGAAAGAGAGAAAGAGAAAGAAACACAGAGAGAGAGAGAAGAGAACGAAAGCATGAGAGAGAGAGAGAGAGACGAGAGAGAATAGATGGTGGAAATGGCGAGATATGGGCCGCCGGTTTCATGGGTAGTGGCAGTTGGATTGGTAGCTCTGTTTCTTTTGCTTCGCAATCGATCGTCTTCGAGAAATAGGTAGTAAAGAAGAAAGATATCAGAGAGAGAAGGATAGGTGGGTGTGGGCTTGGGGTAAAAAAAAAAGGAGTATTTTTGGGCTTTCAAATGGGCTTCATAATAATGTTTTGTGTTTGCTCGATCCTAGAATGGACTTAACAAAATGTGACTTTGCTAGCTGTTAGTATGCCCTCTTCTATGCATGTTGAGTGACATGTGGCGCAAAATGAAAGTGCTTAACACTAGTGGGGTGCCGGCCTTTTAGACTCAAATTGCTTATATGTCGCAATGTGCTTGTTTTTCGATCGGAGCATGAATCTGATAGGGTACCTCAAATGATGCTTTTGATCAATCACAATATGCCTCCTTGTCTATTAGAGCATTAATTTGAAAGGGTATCTCCAATCATACTGCTAATCGGTCACAATATGCTTGATTACCGATTATAGTATGAATTTTTGAGGATACCTCAAATAATGCTTCTGATTGATCTCAATGTGACAACTTGTCGATCGTAGCATGAATCTGAGATGGTACCTTGATTAATACTTCTGGTATGTCACAATATGCCTGCTTGCATATCAGAGCATGAATCTGAGAGGGTACCTCGAATAATGTTTCTGATCGGTCGCAATGTGCCTGCTTTCTTATCGGAGCATGAATCTGAAAGGGTACCTCGAATTATGTTTTTGATTGCTCACAATGTGCTTGCTTGCTTATCAGAGCATGAATCTGAGATGGTATCTCAAATGATACTTCTGATCGGTGGCAATGTGCCTACTTATCGATCGGAGCATGAATATTTATTTTTCTTTTGAATTTTCCGAAAATAAAATTCTTTTGAATACATATTTAATACATGTTTGTAGCCACATACGTATACGCATACATTTGTACTGATGTGTGGTGTCATCTAACAGAATGGTCCATTTATCGAGGCGTATTTTATTACCTATATAAAATTAGGTCTCATTTGAGAAAATTTTTCGAACAAAAGCATCTCTCAAGCTCTCTCAGTCTCAAATAGAAACAAAGACACCCACCACCATCATCCTTGAAATCCGGCGGAACCATCCTCGCCATGTTGAGGGTAGTGCTTCATCCCAATCTCACTCTCTCGCTCTCATTTTTACCTCCCTTTTGGACTTAAACAGAGGCATTGAAACCCACCAACACCCCCACTCTTGAAATCTGACGGAACAACCTTCACCATCACCATCACCGTACCATCACCGCCACCTTTAGCGTACTAACGAGACAAGTCCAACCCAATAATCTCCACTGCCAACTCCCGATGTGGTGAGAGAATCGAGGAGAAATTCTACGACGACACTGAGCTTCTTCGGCGAATTTCCAATTAATCAAGGTAAAACTGAAGCTTGAAAATTGTACCATTGAATTCATTAGGTTAGTTAATTAGATTTCGACTAATTACATACTCGAGTTGGTGAAAGTTTGACATGGAGCACGGACCACACAAAGATGGCGTAGAAAGCATCCAAAGCAAAACTGCCAAACTGACCACACCCCACGCAATTGACGACCCAAACCTTACCAACTCTACTCCTTTCTTCGCCATATCGTTACCAACCCAACCCAACCCAGTCAACCACTATTATCGAACCAGGCGCACTGCACGGCACCCTATTCAATTTCAGATTTTGCAGAATTTTTTTTAATTTTTTTTTAAACGTAATACTAGACTTTCAAAGTAATTTCTAATGGATGAAATTACCGTAAAAATCATAGAATGGGTGAAGATGAAATTTGGATTGAAATTGAAGACCGATATTTCCGTGAGTAGGGTGACTGCTGAATGATTGATAATACGAGAGGATGATGGCGAGGACAACCAGTTCCCAACTCTTGTCCCCGTTATACTTTTTTTCCATCTGTATTTATATAATATTTCCCCTTATTTCACCAGCTGTTGGATGTTGGTTTAGTAACGATTCCAGACCACGCCGCATTTGGTCTTACGGCTTCTTGTAGAAATTTCGCATAATGAGATGCCAGTGAAAACAACAAAAAATCCAAAAGCTCTGCTCCAGTCGTCCTTAATCTCTTCACTTTTTCCAAGTAGAAGTCCAATCATACTTCATACATCAAGTCTCCCAAGAACAATATTACATCACATGAAATGCAAGTGAGCTAAATGAGCTTACATCATATGAACTACTGATGAAGGGACAAAATAAGTTCAAGATAAGATCAAATTTGCCTAAAATCCCAATTGCAGAGAGAGTTCGAATTTGAGCTCCCTTTCCAACATGACAAACATAGTTATATGACATACCGGTAGGTGATATATCGTCCTGCAGTCTCACTTGGTCGGACTATCTTCACAACTTGTCCACGCTTAAGCCCATAGTATTTTGCAATTGGATCAGTCACCTGAATCCGAGGCAGCTGAGCTCAGCCCATCAAAAAATATGCATAAGTATACATAGACAACGGAAACAGTTTATAATGCAAATTGCATAAATTTGCCAAAGAAATGCAGGGTTTAGAGCACAAACATGAAATATCCCCAAATAGGAAAACCCCCAATTGAACAAGTGACAACAGAAACCACCCAACCCAACCCAACCCAAATGCTCACTTGTCCTAGTAATGTTCAATTCAATTGGTGGATTCAAGGAATCACAAGTAATTTTATTTCCCTTGTAATTTTACATAAAGATCAACCAGAACATAGACAATATTTTAAAGGAGGAATGGGAAAAGAAAGCGACAGGATATACATATACTTGAAGCTGGGCACGTGCTGTACATGGGATGAGTTTGAAGTTGAGTAAAGAATTTCATTATTGATCATAATAGTTCGCATCGTCTTGACTATTGAGTTTATATACTCACCCAAGAACTTTAAACAAATAGTGTAATAGACATGCAGCCCATGTTAGTTTGTGTGCATCTAATCTAAATATGATGTCTTGGCATGTCATTCGTAGCATCTTAATTTCTTATATGCAAGATTAATAACACTGTTCAGTACTGACCTGTGTTTCTTTCACAGTATACCTCTCCAGCAAAGTCTTTTTTTCCTCATTTGAAAGCACCAGATGCTCAGGAACTAGAACATGCTCTTTAATATTCACCAACAGCTCTGCCTCCTGATCCAACAGAATTAACAATAAGAGACATTAGCATCCACGACGTTTCTGAACAATGCATTACTCTGATGTTGCAATTATATACACTACTCATTAAGGCAGGGACATTATTTTATAAATTGGGTAGGAACCAACATCATCTTCAAGCCAAGCTAAAGTTAAATTTGTCTACCAGAAATAAGTAAATAAACCTTGCATTCCTAGTTCCATTTAGCCCTGGGCTAACATTTCCAGATGATCCTATGCATCTAATCTAGGATCATAGCCATTCAACAGTTAATAATACTACCAGGAACATTTGTTCAAGTAAGTTAACATAAGGATCATAGAATTTAAAGATATAATCAGACTGTTGCAACAGTGATCTGTATGGGAATAGCCTCCATTTTTCTGATACTAAGACTTGCCCGTGTAAACAACTATAATGCTTCTGCAACCTTACATTTTCCATCGGTAAGATTAATAGTTCATTCTAACAACAATATACGCAATGAACTTCACCTGAAAAACCTCGAGGTGGAACTTTGAGGACATTTCACCGATACAGGTCTTTGCAAAAGGAGTCAGACTCTGTTGAGTAACCAAGATTGCTCTGCAGACATTTTCTGACTTCATGCGGTTTGTGTAAGTCTTCATTGTCTTTACCCCAACCTTTGGTTCTTCAGGAAAGAAGACATAAATCTGAAACACAAGAACCAACAATTACAGATACTGATTGCATATCATCTTAAAACACACAAT
This sequence comes from Prinsepia uniflora, assembly GCA_032719365.1. Classification (NCBI taxonomy): domain Eukaryota; kingdom Viridiplantae; phylum Streptophyta; class Magnoliopsida; order Rosales; family Rosaceae; genus Prinsepia; species Prinsepia uniflora. The sequence goes on along the minus strand of CM064868.1, from coordinate 73,153,431 downwards.
AGCTAAAAATTCAGCTGCAACAAAAGCATCGGTAAAGACTTACCTGATCGGAGTTGTCACTTCGCTTAGTTTTATTGATGATTAGGTCTTCCCTTTTCATGTTCTCACCATATTTGTCCTTGAACTGTTCTTTTTTCATGTTGATCTCAAAATCTCCAACTAAGTAATTCCGATCTTTCAGCATTTGCATCACCGTCTTTCGAACTCTGTAGAGCCTTGTGATTTCTTCTTCTGGTAAGACCATCTTGTCATTGATGGTTACAAAACCCAGCCTGTTAGTTAGGTTTCTTCATATATAGGAAATTGAAATTTGAAAATATGACTGCAAAATCTACATTTACACGTGTATCTGACAAATGCTTTCCCATCCAATTGAAACTATTGAAATTGAATCATAGAAAAAATGGGGTTTGTTCGCCAGAAACCATAGAAACAACAATACTAGAGATGGAATAAAATAAAAATCCTGAAACCCGAAGACTTGACCCCAACTAAAGAAATTCTACACACACTATCCATAAAGGTCCGCCTCCTTTTACTCTACATGGCAGTGAACAAGATTACTTGCATCAATTACTTCCCAGCCATTGTCATAATCAATTAAGGGAGTGGTCAATTAAAGCTTCCACCCCAACCCCAAACCCTGCAATAGTGAAATCCTACATTAGAGCTTCCATCTTGACCCCTAAATTAAAGGCTCTAACATGTTATACTGCCATCTAACTCTAAGTGCAGTGCTTGTCTAATTGCACTTACCTTTGTTGAAATTCTCCTTAGGAATGATATGCTAGAGGGGGTAAATAGGTTTCTTTGCAAGGTTGTTATTACCCAAAGATACTCGCAGCAAAAACACCAAGAATCAAAACTTAAACCTCAATCAGCAACCAATACTAATCAAGTAGAACAACACATAGTTCAATTATAAACAGGGGCGGATCTACTAAGGGAAAAAGGGTGGTCAATTGACCGCCCCAACCCCTGAAATCCTCCATTAAAGCTTCCATCTTTATGCCTAAAACCTCTAACTTCTCGCCCTCTTAAGTCCTCCTCTAATAAGTAATTGGCCATACCTTTGGCTACCCACTAATTCCCCTTTGATTTTGCGCTTGGGTTGGAGACTTCTGCTCGCCCACTGCCGCTGCGCTCAAACTTTGAGGCAATTACAACGATGAGCTAAAGAAATTAACTGTCAAAGAAATTAAGATTATCGGAGTAAGATGAAAACCAACAGCTGAGAAGAGAAAGCGATCAAAATAACAGGAGAAACCAACGCCCTTCGCGGCTGCAGGTGAATGCGATGCCGGCAGAATTGCGAGAGACGCTAAAAGAGGGAGAGAGAGAGAGAAAGATGATGTCGTCGGGAGTGGGAAGACTACGCGCTAGGTTTTGCCGTTCTCAAACCTCAACAGTTGACTCTCTGCTTCAAAGCTGGTTCGGGTCTAAGTTTGGGCTGTAGGCGGGTATAAGGATTTAGCATCTCGGCCCATTTTTAACTTACAATAATTAGCATATCAGATGTGGCCATATTGGTTTAAACTTCAAACAACCATATGATTTTTTATTATACATCATGGTCGACATTCATATGACTCAAAAAATTAGGATGGGCACATAGAACCAAAATATTGAAACTGTACTGTTCTAGATCAAATCATACCCAAAAAAAAAAGAATAATAAAACCGTTATATAATTAGTACGGTATCGAAACCGTATCGATATAATTCGGTACAGTTTCGGTATTGATATTTTGAAAAACCGTTCTGTATCGATACTGTACCGAATTAGAATTTTTTTAATAATTAAATTTGTTTCTTATTGGTTGATTAGGCAATCATAGCTAATCAAAACCAAAGTACCCAACAATCAAAACTTAAAACTAGGACTCAGATTACATTGTTACTCACTTACTCTTCTAGATCTAGTTCCTTATCTTCTTTCGTTGTTCAGTGGTTGCGACAGTGCGACTCATCTTCCTCCTTCGCGGCTATGAGTCTGCGACTCTTTTTCTTTCATCTTTGTTGTTCGGCGGCTGCTAGTCATCTTCCTCCGCCACTGCTACTCATCTTCCTCCGCCACTGCTACTCATCTTCCTCCTTCGTTACTAACCATGGTCTGTTCTCTAATATGCTACTCATTATCTCTTCTCTAATCTGCAACTTATGGTTTGTTCTCTTTCATTTTTATATCAATTAAATTGTTTTCGCTTGCCCAAGGCTTTCTTTATTTGCCTATTGAATGATCAACTTAGAGTTTAAGCTGCAAATTTGAATATAAGAGTTTATTTGTTCTTCTGTTTTGTTTTTAAAATTTCTTTGTAGGAATTGGGATCATTTGATATTTTTAGATTGATGCTTCATAAAGACAGATGTTAATTAATGAAGAAAAAATGTATTTGTGGTGAAGCGGGTGTTCGCACCATTAGGGCTCCACCTGCCTGGCAATGGAGGAACATGAAGGGAGGGCTGAAAGTTTAATGTATATTTATATATGGTTTTCTTTTGATTTTGATTTTTGATTAGGGAACCAAAAAGAAAATTATATGTAATGTAGTTTAAAAAATTAGACACGGTTTTCCATTGATCTTTTCGCTATCTTTGCTAATTAAAAACAAAATTACATGGAGGACTCAGACAATGCTTATGATCTCCATTGTTAACTTGTTATTAGATAAATGAATAGTTATGTCAATCGTGCCTTGGATATGTGAATTTGTGCCATTACTTGCGAGTTCCTTTCTCATTTGTACAACTTGTAACATAACTTGATACTCTCCCCGAACGATCTAAATGTATCAATTCATTTTCTACATTATGATTGGTTGTTTAATTTTATAGAACATTTATAGGCAAAGATTGATTCTTTTTCTGCATCTTGTGTGCTAATAGATTTTAAGTCTCCATTGGATTTAGGTTTGAGGAAGCTTGTCTTGCAATTTCAAATATTGTCTAGTGGTCTTTTAATCTGACTGCGTTTGAAGATTAGTCCTTTCTCTTTTAGTTTGTTATGACCATACATGTCTTAATTTAGCTTCTAAGAGTTGATATTTCACCTTAATGCAACTTCTTCAATACATATATGAAAACTTAAGTCCTTCATAAATATAGTTTTCCTTTTTTTTTAGTCTTTTACTATGCTAGAGGATTATGGCTCACTAATGAATATAAGCTTCTGGAGTATATCTTGTGCTAAATTAGTGTTAAAATTGTTAATTTATTATTTTCTTTTCTCTATGGCCATGCTGCCTTGCGCCTATTGTATTATTAGACACGATTTGTCATTGATCTTTTGGCTGTCTTTGCTAATTAAAAACAAAATTACATAGAGGACTCAAAAGCTTATACTTGAATGTCTAGTCTAAGCTACTGAAAGTTTTTAATTAGCAAAGTCAGCCAATTGATCTTTTGAATTGGACATGAAGTCTGTAATATTTATTTATATATGGTTTGCTTTTGATTTTGATTTTTGATTAGGGAACCAAAAAAAAAATTATTGAGAATCTAAGCTCACACTTAACCATGCCTAAGCATACCCTTGCTTTATAATCATAAACAAAATTTTGGCTCAAAATCGAAACCATACCGAAACTGTACCGAACTTAATTGGTATGGTACGATCTGGTTTCACTTTCAAAATATGGAATACCGAATCGCACCATACCGATTAAAATTAAATGGTATGATTCTGGCATCGATCAATTTTGTACCGTACCTAACTGTGCCCACCCCTACAAAAAATATCTCAATGCTCGCTTTCTCTCCACCTAGTTTCCAAAGAAAAAACAAAACTAAGAGGTGATCTTTCCACTCCTCCTCTCAATCGTTTTCCCTCTTCTTCTTTTTTGGGTTCATAATGAGAGTTCATTTATGGTAACTGCTTGATAGTCTTGCTCATATTTGAGTTCCTCATCATATTATTTTGCTATTTTTTCAATTTATCCCCTTACCCAAAATCTTCCTTCAAAATTTTTTCTTTGCTCAAAGCATCTACCTTACTATTGAAAGAGTTTTCCCGTAATCTCACCCGTTGATTTCAGTCGCAGTAGTAGATTAGGACATTTTGTTCTTTATTTGCTTTTATGCATAATTGAATCGCTAGAGATATAAAATCTTCTTAGATCCACTATACTTTTCAGTTCTTCAAGATCAGATGTGATGAGTTTAACGACGGTGACTATTTCTTTTTGTAGAGGTATTTTTTTAGGGTTATAGGTGCTATTAAGGTTTTGGTTGTTTTGAATTTTATGGGCTTAATTTGTAATTTTGTATAATTTTAGTTTTGTGAGTTTGTTAGTTGTTAATTAGTGCCACTTTATCTGCACTAGTATGGTCATTTTGGCTTGTGGGTCTTACTTATATAGCTTGATTTTGATAGTATAATTGTACAACTTTTTATAATATACAGTGATATCTCTTTTGATAAAAATATAAATATAATATAATATATATATCTCAACGCCAAATTAACAAAGTCAATTAATAGAAATAAATTAATTTAATGACTACTAATTATTATTCAAAATACTTCTATTTGAACCCATGTAACGAATCGATCCAAATATTAGTCTAATGTGGAAATTTTATTGGGAAAAAGGATGATTTTTCCCTCAAACTTAAAATGGGCTCATAAGCCAACTTGAGTTTGGAAAGTCTTTTGAAAGTTTTTCTTGGACCGTTGTGTATGCCTCAAACTCACGAGTTCGTAGATATGTGGTACGCAAGAATCGGAGTCTGGATACAAAAATTATGAATTTACAACCCTAGGGGGCATCTTTGTAATTTTGTATATGGGGATATGTGACACATCCTGATCTAGATAGCCCACTAGGGCACTAGGAATGAGGCATGTTAGCCGACATCTGAACAGTGTGTAACGACCCAAAAAGTCAAGAAAAGTAAAATTGGAAAAAAAAATGAAAATGACGGTTTTGCCCCTAGAAGGTTAAATGTTGACTTTTTTATCCGAATACTTTTTGGACAATCTACGAGGACCGTTACGAAGATCTCGGACTCCTGAGTCTATAGACAGGTGGTATGCCGATATCAAAGATTGAATTGGCTCGATACGGGTGAAAGTGACTAAGGGCATTTTGATAATTTTGGAGATAAGAGTATTTTAGTAATTTTGCAAGAAAAACCTATAGTATTCTGGAATTTTCTTCATTTTCCCCTCCCTTATCTCTTGCCCCACCGGCTTAGCCTTGTGATAGTATGTATATATATATATATATATATACACACACATACATATATGTGTATGAGTTACTGGTAGGGTGTTCGTAGGTGATGGCCGAAAACAAGAAAAACATGAAAGGAATAGTGAAAAGAGAAACAGCCATGAAAAAGAAGAAGAAAAAGAAGAAAGGAAAGAGGGAGATGAAGAAGAAAGGAAGAGAAGAAGAAAATGAGGAAGGTTTGGGATAAACCTAAAATCTAAACCCGTGAAATTCAAAAAATGACCCGAAGATCATCATAGTGTCTTGAGACTATCCAAGCTCAAACTGAGGATCCTAGTAGGTTATGTGGGTCCCTACTACCATTTTGGGAGTAGAAAGAACTATTTTGGACACCGAAGAGGCCATCGAAGTGGTTGAGGAACTACGCCCGAAGGACCAAGTATTAGACCTTGTTATCATGTAAGTTTTTTTTTCTCAGTTCTGAGATTAATAAGATAAAGATAAAGTACTAGAACGTGAGAATTGGTCGTAAAATGAGTGATTACAAGTCAGGTTAGGTCGCTGGGTTAGGTAAGCCTAGTTACAAACTCATTTGGAGGAAGACGATGACTATTGTGACAGGTGTGTGGCCACCATGTGTAAAGAACCTCACTGGCGTGTGGTAGTGCGTGCGGTAGCCTTTCGTCGTTTGATCAACATGAAAAACATTCATCTTTGCATTATGAATCTAATGTTACATGTTTTGAGTTAATTGGACACCGTTTAAGTATATTTCTGAATTTTTGATATAAAATGTTTACATTTAAATTAGAATTTAATATAAGAAAATGTGGGAACATTACCTAAGGCTAATCCAAATATTAATGATCGTAAAACAATATGAATAGAAGATTTATAAAAGATACGAAGACTTGATTACGTAAGAAGTGTTCTTGAATAGAATCTCCTTTTACTTAAGTGTTAGGCGTATTTTAACGACCCGTCCCATAACTAGGGTTAAGATAGTGATTAAGACGGGATTAGTAAGCTTAATCGGTGGTTAGTTGGTCTCGTTGGGGTCGTTAGTGTAGAATGACGATTTTGCCCCTAGTCCGGGCAAAAAGTGGACTTTTAGTTCGGGTGGTCAATTGGGTTTTTACCGATGACCAGGACGTAGTTTAAGACGTCACGAATCCATAGACGGGAGGTACGCCCGATTCCGACATCCGAGAAGGAAGTTATGATGTTCAGAATGTTGAAGGCATAACCGTAATTTGGGTAAAATAGGAGGAAAAGTTGACTTTTCGTATGATCGGGTTTTGGTATGTTGACCTAGGACCATTAGATAGATCTTGTCGTCCTGAGTTCGATGACAGGCGGCACGTATTCATCGGACATATGATGTGTGAGTTACAGGTCTAGAAAGATAGTGGCGCAATCGTAAATTTTGGTTAAAAGAAAGGGTATTTTGGTCTTTTGGTTGTCTGGGGATTTGTGCACAGAGAGGGACATTGGATGGCTGAGATTGGGTCACTTGTGAGAGGAAGGGTAAGATGGTGACACGTGTAGGAGGTCTGGTTGGTTCTAGTGAGTGCATGGTCCAATTATTTGGGGTGCAACCGTGCTCTGTGTGTGTGTGTGTGTGTGTGTGTTCTTTGAACCAGGGAGAAACAGAGAGGGAGATTGAGACAAAATTGAGAGATGATGGTGAGTGTTGGTGTGTTATGGTGAGTGAGGAGTGATCAGAGGGTGGAAGAGTGAACCGGTGAGTGTTTGGGGGAGTGAGATCGTACAAGAACACGGTGGTCGGGGCAGTCAGTTTTCAGAGGAAACAGAGAAGAAGTGGAAGATCATGGTGGTGGTGCGGCCGTGATCGATCAATCGAGGCCAGTGGAGGTGTCCAGAGGACGGAGGAGGACGGGAGGAGCTATTGCCTCACGGCTGAGCTCACGATGGAGACTGGAGGACAGGTAATTTCTTGTTTTCCCTTTTGATGCTCTGTTTTTCCGTCTAGTTTCAGACGCTAAGTCGTGACTTTAGGGGTAGAATCGAGGAGTCTAGTGAGGTCTAGGGATTTCAGTGGAGTCCTAAGAGTCTTCTAGTTGTGCAGCTGTGACGGGGAAGTGCACGGTGGAGGTGGAACGAAGGAGGGTACTAGCGTACTCTGTTTTTCTGTTTTGCTCAGGATGAAAGTCGTGGACTTAGGGAGTGAGTCGACGGTTTTGGTGAGTTGGGTGAGACTCAGTGAGGTCCTAGGAAGCGTTTAAGATAGCCACCGTGACGGGGGATAACCTGGGTGGCCGGAGAAGGAAACAGGGGACTGAACGGGTCTGGTTTCGAGTTAGGGACGATGACTTAGGGGCTGAGTCGAGATGTGTGAGTAAGGGGAATGGATAGCTTAGGTCTGGACGATGCTGTTGGTGAAGAGAGGAGTGGTTTTGGTACAGGTACGGCGGAGAACCGTCCTCGCCGGTTTGATTTGCAGGTACTGTGTCGAATCGGGTCTGCTCGAGGAAGACGATGCACTGTAGCTGGCGTGTGAGGGCCACGCGCAGCCACTTTGGGCGGCGCGTGGGGGCGCGTACGGTGGCGGCAGGGGAAGTTGTCAACATGGTTTTTTGTCTAGGTGTTGTACGAGTCTTTTAGCGTTGGTTTCGGGTTAATCAGACGTCAAATCGAAGTAGTTTCGCAAGGGTGAAGGTTTAGGGTTCCGGTTCGGTACGTTTAGGACTCGGGGATTTTCAGAGAAAATTAGGAGAGTCTTGGTGGATGTGTTAGTAACGTACTTTGGCGGTTGTTGACAGGATCGGCAGTTCCCGAGGAAGCTGAGGAACGTACGAGACGTACGGGACGCGATTGAGGGCTTGGTACTATGAGTGGACCCCTTCTCTATAACTGAGCATGCATAACTGCTTTTAATTACTTGTTTTATGGTTTTATATGTGATTTCATGGTCATTTGAATATGCTATAACTGTTTACTTAATTGCACGTTTTTCAAGAAATAACGTATTTGACACGTTTTACGAGAAAGGCTTGATTTCTGATTATGATGCCATGGTTTTGGGATTTCAAACAATAAATGGTTTTCAATGATTATAAAGGGATTTTGGAACATGATTTTGATAATCAAGGTTTTCGGTTTTAGAATCGGATTTCAGAAAGCGGAATTTGGTTTTAAAAGTGAAAAGTGGATTTCCGGATTTGGGTTCGGAATGACGGTTCTGGAAGCCGGAATGGCTTCGGGCCAGTGATTTCAGATTCGGGTTTGGATATGGATTTAGAAAAGGTTTTCAAATGGTTGTGATTGGATTTGCTGGATCTAGTTATTGGGTTTAAAGACTCGGATATCGATTTGACGGGGGACGGGCCCGGATTGGGTTTAAAGACCCGGATTGAGTTTAAAGACTCGGATATATTGATATTTCCCCCGTAGGCCTGTTGAGTTTAAAGACTCAGGAGTTTAAAGACTCGGATATTATTGAGGCCTGGATTGAGTTTAAAGACTCGGGAGTTTAAAGACTCGGATAGGTCCAGCAAGATTGATCGGAAAATGATGATTGGTGTTCACGGTTTTATGAGCCTTATGATATGATTTCTATGACCGTTTTATATAGTGTTTCTGTTTCTTATGATGTTTTATGGTGATCGATTTATAACTGTTTGAATAACTGGGTTATGCATGTGGTTTCAAAACGGAGGGCTAAACCCGGTTTTCTTATAAAATGGTTTTGGAAACTTTTCTTTTATTTATGGTCCACTCACACCTTCTGGTTTTAACTTCCCTCCAGGTTGTGGAGCTAGCGCGGGGTTCCGGCGTCGAGGCAGCGTCTGAGGCATAGCAGTTACGAGAGGGATCTCGGAGTGTTTAATTTTCCCGTGTGCGCATACTGTTTATCGGTTTTCTTTTTTTTTTGTACTGTGGTACTATGCTCTGTAAACGTTTAAATTTCGGGATGTATTGTATAGTTCTCCTGCGTCTGACTGAGTATTTTGGTGGTTTCGAGTGAGTTTACCTTAGTGTGTGTTGGGTTGTCAGACGGGAGCGGGATTTACCTTGGGTTTCGGGGTGAAATCGAGGTGGGTCCTGACAATTGGCATCAGAGAATAGGTTTGTCGAGTTTGTTGGGGTTTGTCAGTTTGTGAGGATGTGTTTCGGTTGTTTGACTACTTCTATGCCTTTTTCAGCGTGCGATTGACGATGCCTCCGAGACGTGGACCCTCTCCACGACTTGAAGAAGAAGCGGCGAGAGGAACCGAGAGTACTACGATTGAGCGAGCCCAGCGGCTCGGAGCTACTACTTTTAGTGGTGGGGCTGATCCTGAGGAAGCCCAGAGTTGAATCACGAGACTTGAGCAGATTTTTACAGTGATGCATTGCCCACCGGAGGATCGAGTGTTACTGGCTACGTTCTTACTGGATGGTGCGGCGTACGAGTGATGGTATACCCTCGAGTTGTCTGGCTGGGATGCCCACACTGTGACCTGGGAGACGTTTCGGGAAAGATTCTTAGATCAGTATTACCCTTATTCTTTCCGAGATGCCAAGGAGGCTGAGTTTCTGCAACTCCAACAGGGGAATCTGAGTGTGGCTGAGTACGAACGGAAATTTCAGATGTTGTCTCGGTTTGCTCCTGCATTTTTGGCTACTGAAGCCGAGAAGTGTCGTAGATTTGATTTGGGCCTGCGAGGTGAGATTCGAGCCATCGTGACGGCTGGATCCTTTGCCACCCTCCGGGAGTTGTCGGACGCAGCGGTAAGGGTTGAGGCTAGTTTGTCGGTGCGACGCCAGCAGCCACCTTTTCCGGGAGCTTCGAGTCTGAGGACACCGAAGAGAGGCAACTTCAGTGGAGCGTCATCGTCGGGCGATGATCGTTTCGGTAGACCTGGTAGTTTTCAGAGTTCAGGATTTCGTGGTTACCGAGCACAGCCGACTCCACATGCTAATGCGACGTCTGTTGCGTCGACAGGGTGACCAGGTCCTTCCGGTCGGGATGTTTGCTTTTACTGCGGAGAGCGAGGTCACTTCCGACGTGAGTGTCCACTGTTGCCACAGGAAGGTGGTGTAGGCCGAGGAGTGGCGGAGCCGGGACAGAGTACAGCGTCAGGGACAGCGGGCACTAGAGGAGGTGGTGGTGCCACTAGTAGTTCGAGGAGACGTGGTAGAGCGTCGGGATCTCAGGCCCGAGTGTTTTCGATGACTCAGAAAGAGGCTCAGTCGGCACCAGGTGCGGGGACAGGTACTTTTATTATTTTTGGTTGGGTTGTACCCAGTTTTGTTGTTGGATTCCGGGGTCGAGTCTAGATGACCTGAAGTGGTATGGTGAGTTCCGTTGAAGGAGGACGAAAGGAATAGGAAAGGAGTGACTATAACTGATCGATATGAGGTTATTAAGGAAGAGAACCCACAATCTAGAGTTTGCCTGTAACGACCCGTCCCGAATATCGGGATTTAATAATATTAATGGTGATTTATTAATCTGGGATTAGTTGTGTGATTTCGGACGAATTGTGCAAAATGACCGTTTTTCCCTAGGCGTGGGCAAAACGTTGACTTTTAATTCGGATGGTCAAATGGACTTTGACCGATGACCGATGACCGTGACGTAGTTCGGGGCGTCACGAGTTCATAGACCGGTGGCACGTTCGATTCCGAGGTTCGTGGTGAAAGTTACGATGAACGGAAGTTCAAGGGAATTTTCGTAATTTGGATAAAAGAAGGGGAAATGTTGACTTTTTGGCCGGGATGTCCGATGGCCAAGGGCCAAGGACCGTTACGTAGGTATCGTGGATACGAATCCATTGATAGGCGGCACGCCGAAATCGGACTTCGTACGAGGAAGTTATGGTCTGAATCGTGAAATCGGGGAAGTTACGTCTCGGTAACTGTGTTGATTATTTTATTCTGAAATGGTTGTTGGAGGACACTTGGATGAGCGACAAGTGTCACTCATCCGACGGCTAGATTGGATCTTGATCCACTAATCATAAACTATATACTAAAGTTCCACTATGTAATTATTTAGAATTAAAATCCCTACTTTTGATCTGAACCATCCATCTAACTCCCCAGATTGCATCACAGCCGTCCATCTCATCTCTCCCTTCTATTTCTGATCAGTCCTCAACCGTGTACACCCAAACTTCAAATTTCTTCTACCCTTAATCTCCTCCCTATCCACTGAAATTGTGAACGAAAATTGGAGAGAATTGAATTTGATTCAACCTGAGATTACACGGGGGATTGACTGAGTGAGGGAGACTGAGAAATCGAAAATTTGGTTTTTGGGAGGGAAATTCAAAATGGATGATTTGAGCCGTGAGGATTGAATTTGTTGATTCAGTTCGACTTCTGGGATCAAAACGATCAGTTTTGCAGCAAGAACGACGGGAAACCGTGTCGGATTGAGGGAGAACGGAGCTTCCATGGCAGCTCAAAGTCGAGCTTGTGTTCAGTGGGTTTGAGGTAAGTATTTCTCAAATTGACCTTGTAGAAATGTCCTTTACACTCTCACGATGCTAACTGAATGAATTAATTTGGAAACCAGGGACGATATCGTGAAACCCAAATTGAAAACCCGTCGAGGATCGATCGAGAGTCGTGAGGATTTAGACCATGATTTGAGTAATTCGGTTTACAGAACTTAAATGGTGATTGATTACAAGGGATCAGTTGAAAGAACGGATTGATTTGATGTTGAATTGGGGGTGATTGAACCGAATCCTATCGCGGGTAATCAGACCCGTTTACCAGTCATTCGGGTGAAGAAGGAACACTGTAGCAGTCACTGTAGCAGGCGCGTGGCTTTCACGCGCAGCCACTCACGGCGGCGCGTGACGGCGCGTGGGCACGAATCTCGAGGTGAGGTCAACATGACTTTTATCCTATACAATGTAATGAACATTTTAGCGTTGGTTTCGTGTCGATCGGATCCCGTTTCGTTATTGTTCGGGATGTCCGAAGGTTTTAAATCCAGTTTAAAAATACGTAAAAATTTGGGAAAATTACGGGACTTGATTAGGATGTTAATGATGAGGTTAGTGATCCTCTAATGTGATTTGAACAGGATTGGGAGTCCCGGTGATAGTGGTGTGGCCCGGGAAGGCCTATGGCGCGCGTATCGAGGCGCTCGGTTAAACGGTCTGTGAGTGAACATTGGTTTTATAAATTCGATGCATGCATAACTGTTTCATGATTGTTATAATTGGGATTATATGATTTATTTTGGATATCAGTGAATTTATATGTTTTCACGCATTTCGAGGCGATTTACGTGTTTGCACGTGAATCGAGGTTTTCTGGATTTGCACTGATTTCCATAAATATGGATGGATATGATTTCATGAAACGGTTACGGATTTGATAAAGTAAAATCGGGCCAGGGGCCCAGTTAATTTGTTGAATCGGGCCAGGGGCCCAGTTAACTTGTTAATCGGGCCAGGGGCCCAATTGAATTATGAAATCGGGCCAGGGGCCCAGTTAACTTATGAATCGGGCCAGGGGCCCAGTTGACTTATGAAATCGGTCCAGGGGCCCAGTTGACTTATATATGTGATTTCGGGTCGGGGACCCTAAAATGGAATTGAATAAACTATTTCGGATTTGATTCAACTATTTGAACTTATGACGGTTTTATGGAAATTCGGGGCAAGGCCCTTGTGATATTTTGGAAATAAATAATAAAATGTGTTCCATAAAACCATCTCAATATGAGGATAATATCCTGGTCTCCTCCAAGTGTCGGGGACACTGGAGAAGTCACGGTGCATTGCCTGCGAGGGCTCATTGTACGGAGCTACCGGACCGTATAGTGATCCAGGAGCAGGATTGCTAGACGTCATGGACGTCAGACATCGGGGATGTCAGAGATATGGACCCGGTGAGACCCCGAGCGGCACGCGTTGCTTAATACCGTGAGATATGACGTATGGAACGTCAAGCGTCTAGGACGCTAGGCATCGGGGATGCCGGAGATGGAAAAATAATAAATGAATATTACTGGATTGATGAAATAACTCTTGGATTGACTTTTGGAATTTGAAACTATGCTTTGGTTTCCGGGCTAAGGCCCTAATGGTTATTTCTAAATAAATATGGGATTATTGGTTTTTGGTGCATGCATATGATTTAACTGAGGGGCATAAATGTCTTATAAATGTTTTTAACAGACTTGTTTATTTTCGTCCACTCACAGCTTTTGTTTTTAATGCCCTTCAGGTTGATTCCGGATACGACTGCAGCAGAGACTTGAGCATCGCACACCTCCTCTATCGATCCTTACGCACTCTGGAAGCCCGTTTGGGCAATGGCAATCGGTTATCCCTTGTCTGACGCCTCTTGTCAGACGGGAGCACGTCACATTCCATGGTAATCCCGGGGGGATTGGGATGGGTCATGTCATTGCCTTTAGGACTTTGTAGATTTATCCGACAAGTGGCCGAAGTAACAACCGAAGGAGTGAGCCAGTAGGTAGGATTCCTGTCACTGGAAAGTGACGTGGTTGTACGTGAAGATGTACTCTATGAATTCTATTGGGTACTCCATATGAGGTATTTTAAAATACCTTTGTTTTCTGTTCATAGAGTTTCCCTTGCGAACACCATGAAGTGTACCTTATAGTTGGGGATGGTGTGAACTACCCAAGGTGGATATGATAGACAGGAAATTTAAGAGAAGTTGTTAACTTAGTTGTGAATCACCGAGTAGGAGACCCTAGGTGTCGGGAACTGGCTGTGGAATTTCGAGGACGAAATTCTTTTTAGGTGGGTAGGTTGTAACGACCCGTCCCAGAACTAGGGTTAAGATAGTGATTAAGATGGGATTAGTAAGCTTAATCGGTGGTTAGTTGGTCTCGTTGGGGTCGTTAGTGTAGAATGACGATTTTGCCCCTAGTCCGGGCATAAAGTGGACTTTTAGTTCGGGTGGTCAATTGGGTTTTGACCGATGACGAGGACGTAGTTTAGGACGTCACAAATCCGTAGACAGGAGGTACGCCCGATTCAGATGTTTTCGGGGGGTAGGTTGACTCTTATACTAATTTGAGGGTTTGACTGTTATTATTATTTGATTCTAAATTTTGTAGAGAGCACTTATTTTTCTGTGATAATTTGGGAATTACTTGTGTACTGGAAAAGATTTTATTGCTTAGCATTTAAGAAAGTTAGTTATTTCCAAAAGTTATTCCCTGATGGAAAATTGTAAGTCTACCCCAGCTAGTGATTTGAAATTACGAGGACGAATTTTTTTTAAGGGGATAGGTTGTAAAGACTCTGACCTCCGAGGGAAGAAAATTTGGCAAAATTGGGTAAAAAGATGATTTTGCCCGTGAAAAATTCAAATGTTGACTTTTTGACCAAAAGTTTTAGTACCTTTTGAGTATGACCTTTTTTTAGGAAATATGAGAAGATAGTTACGAAGGTCTCGGGATCCTGAGTTAATAGACAAGCGGCACACCGAAATCGAAAAATGTATGAGGTCAATTTGGGTTAGAAATCTTTAGATGTATTTTGGTAATTTATGTTTGAAGGGCATTTTGGTCTATGCACATTGGAAACCAATTGGAAATGGACAAGTGTCTATGTCTAGAAAGGTCTGATGGTCTGATATTTTGGCCCTTCCACTGACTTACCACGCCATATATGGGGGTGGCTATGGCTTTTTTTGGGTTCCGTGAGAAGGATCTGAAACACAACCTGACAGGACCCGTCCCAAATCCCCCGGGATTAACATGGAACGTGCCTGCTCCTGTCTGACACGAAGTGTCAGACCAGGGATAATTCCGTCTCTAGCCCTCACCGGGGCTTCTAGAGTATTCCAGGATCGTAGGAGGAAGAGTGTGATGTCTCGGTCTCTGCTACAGCCCGTATCCGCGATCAACCTAAGGGGCATTAAAAACATTAAAAGTTGTGAGTGGACAAAATAATATTTTAATAAAACATTTTCGCAATAAGACATTTATGCCCTTCACTAAAAGCACATGCATGAATTCAAAAACCATTTATCCAAACATTTACAAAACCATTAAGCCTTAGCCCGAAACCGTAAAGCAACCATATGGGAACTCAGCGCAAAACCAGTTTTCGTAGAGACCTCATATGTATCTGCATACGTATAACTCATCTGCGGCATTTCCGAGAAAATGCCAACTCGGGGCACACATCCCCTAAGGAACACATCCTTGATATATGTCACGATTTCATCTCTATACTAGTGTGCACACTACTCGGGGTCTCACTCTGAGTCTACCCCCAGGAATTCTCCGTCTGGGAGGCTCTATCTCCGGATCTAGTCCGAGCTCTATCTCCAGATCTAGTTCGATCATCTCTCTGGAATCTGGTTCGGGACCACATCATAACTCCCACTCCTGGAACGGGATCCCTATGGGGATACCCATTCTGGTCTGTGGATCGTGACTCTCCAGGTCGACGTCTAGAGGAGACCAAATAAATCATATGGAGGGTATAATATATTTTTAAAACTCCTTCTTTCTCAAAGCATATTTCAACTGGGTCTCATACCCGGACCTTTCAATAGGATTCCTCGAATCCGATTCAAATTCACTTTCACAGGTCTCGGCCTAAATCCACAGTTCAACAGGGTCTCATGCTCGAATTCTCATTTCATAAACTGAACTGGGACTCAAGCCCGATTTCACAATCAACTGGGCATCTAACCCGATATCACGACTAACTGGGCCCTATGCCCGAAACCATAAATCAACAGGGCCTCAAACCCGATACTATAGTCAACGGGGCTTTAAGCCCGATATTAAACCAACTGGGCCTCAAGTCCAGATTCATAAACCAACGGGGCCCTCGGCCCGATCGTACAACTCAAATGGACCCTCGCCCTGATTTCTCGTCAAATCAAATGGACTCCAAGTCCGA
The DNA here is from genome assembly GCA_032719365.1 of Prinsepia uniflora. Lineage (NCBI taxonomy): Eukaryota > Viridiplantae > Streptophyta > Magnoliopsida > Rosales > Rosaceae > Prinsepia > Prinsepia uniflora. The sequence continues at coordinate 73,137,392 of CM064868.1, read as the reverse complement.
GAGTTTCCAATCAAATAGGTCTCATGCCCGATTTCATATTTCCAAATCTAAAACCCATTCATCAAACCATCATTGAAAACCTAGCACGTACAAGCATCGTATAAAATCAAAAATCTTGAAATACGTGCCAATACGTAAATCCTAGGCTACCAGAAACAAATTCACTCATGTCATCACAAAACATGTATTAAAACACTTATAAAACATTTATGCATGCATCAATTTAGAAAGAAAGGTCCACTCACAGACCGTTCGAAGTCGCGCCTCGATACGCGCGCCATAAGCCTCGTACTACATCATCCTCAATGTAGCGTAAGATCAACCACACGATCTCAATTCGCAGGGAAAGCCCAATCCCGCGACATATATTAATCTCAATGTCCATAACCGCCGACTCCATCAGCGAACCATGACGCTGGAAAATCACGGCGTGATAGCATCACGCAAGGCTAGTCGTAGTTACACTAACCACCAACTCACTCATCCTGAGTGTTCGTATACCGTCAACTTACTCAATCAAGTGGTGCAACTGGAACACATTGAATGCCAGCCTTGCAGTGATCACACATCTCAATACTAGGGTTCCACTAGCCATCCATGGCTAAGAGCACCTGCTCATGCAATCACTGAACCCGACAAAATCACTCTGCTCAGCACACAGTATCCAATGTCCAGTCCACAATCACAACCAAACAAATGATATCGGAACCAAGCCAAAAACTAACATGTTTAATCACACACCATTGGTACATCCCATGTACCGTCATTAGGCACCACTCAGCTTATCCAATATCGATCCTCGTACAACGTACCCTGTACGTACATCTATCCATCAATCTGCCTACAACCACCTAGGTCGTGGCCAAACACGTTCTAATTACCCTAGAGTTTATCTGTCAGATTCTGTACCAGACAGATCAAAACTCCGACGAAATATCCATTTCCAAATCCGAATCCGAAATCATTATTCCGTAAGCTAGCATTGGAATAATCATTCCGCACCCAAATCCAGTAATCCACTTTCGAGCTTCGAAATCGAATCCTGAATCGACACCCAGAAATTCGATTCCAAAACCTAAAATCTCGTTTACGTTTACCTGAGACGTACCAAAAACCGAACCTATCGGTTACCTGCCCAAAACACTCAATTGACTTCATAGGGAAGCCAATACCAATATCCACACGGCTAAGGTTGACAAAATCCAACCACTTCGGAAACCTACTCACCTGAGTAACAAACCATATGGACTCCACTCCGAAAAGAAGTTCGGTCCCGTCATTTACGACTCACATACCCAGGTAAGAGTGATAAACTCTCATCCAATCTGGATCATCAAGATCACGACCCAGATCCATCACTACGTCATCCGACAAGTAACATCACGATCCTAGATCGTCACCATGCCCAAAGTCCACAACATCACAATTCAGATCCACCTAGGATCCACATATGTTCACGTAGCTAACAATCCATCCAAAAAATGATCGTAGGGTCCTTCACCCTCTTGAATCCTTTGTCAAATTTCCATAGGTGGAATGGTGACCTCGATTTTCACCACCAAATTCAGAATTAAGCACAACTCTTTGTTTCCGATGACCCAAGGTCAATCATGGGTCCACTCACCAATACACGTCAACGTACTGGCAACAAAAATCATCATCTGCTATGACAGGAAATAAGAAGTCACCTCCAATGACTTCAGAATACCAATCACCGATGCAGAAACGAGTACTCCTCTAGTCCCACAATCACAACTCTCCTCGAAACTGAGGTTCCAACCGTGTTGGAAACTGACATGCTCCCAATGAGATGTCAAGTCCAACCACTGGACTGCCCACGTCCTCACCTTTAGGTTCAACACTCGGTTTTCCAGTTATTCACACTCCAAAATTCCACCTCAACACCCCCAATGATTTTCCTCGACTTTTCCAATTTCAATAATTTCCTTGTACTTTCTGGGGATATACAATCCTACCAATCTCGGTGTTGGAAACAACTCCCCAAATCCACTAATTCTTATGACGTAGGAGACGTCATCCCAAGATTCCTCAAGTCTCAATCATACCTTTTTATCCATTCATCACTTGTCATCTCATAACTGTTGGGACTTATCCCAACACGTCACAACCTCCACTGGATCCTATCCAGTCCAAGACTCAACCACCACTGAGTCGCAGATACTGATCATATGTCCATATGACAGTCACATCCCAACTCGTGGCTCACCACAACCTCATTCACCGACACCAGCACCAGCACTAGTGCTAGTATCACCGACACTTGCCTCAACACACAAGCATCCATACATCCACACTAGCACACGAATGTCCACCCTAGCACACTGTGTGCAAAGTTGATACCCTGGATCTCCGTTCATACCGAACGATGATCCTGTATCACTACTCGTACCCCACGACTATGGGTACCTCCAATTGACCATCCGTACATCAGGATAATTGGCGTTCCCTAAACGTCCCCTGATCCTCAATTGTTAAAACCACACTAAATACCATTGATAGCCAGTCATCTCGACACAATTGTCGACCAACAGTCATCGCTGTCAAGATCCGTATCCACACCTCACACTATTATTCGATCCAACACGGAATTCCATCTTTTATCTCATAACCGTATCCGTAGATCGAATCCCATAATCCTGACTAGACTCACTAGAGTTATCCACATGGTCATCCACGACCTCAGCCGCTCGTCGCAGCACAAGTTCCCATTTAAAGTTCACTTTTCCTATCCATCAATTATAAATTAGGGTTCCAAAATCAACGTGGGTTCCACCACTATGGTCATCGGCTAACACCGATGTACCAACATCCCTCACCCTAGCAATCCCCACTAGGGTTCACATTTTTAGACCATTACTCAAACGAGGTTCCTCGAACCTAGCTGCACCTAGCAGCACAACAATCTAACATTACATGACCGAACCGACGGTCCCACATTACCAGTTCACCACAAACAACCCCACTTGGGTCGAATTGCATTAACGCACGGCGTATCGGGCCAATCACACTCTATCCACCATTCAAACCCAAAAACTATCTACCAGGTTGATAACGAAACTGCAGCCCAAAAAGACATCACACCCTCGACCTGCACGCACAAAAGAGCAAACCTGCCCTGATACCACTTGACACGATGACAGGACCCGCCTCGATCCTCTCTGGGACCACATGGGGACGTGCCCTGCTCCCGTCTAACACCCAAAATAATGTTCCAATTTTAACCTTGAATGTTCAAATACATAAAAACCAAATTAAAGTTTTACATCAAATCCGAAATAAACAGATGTCAGACAAGGGATGAAATCCAAACTACAAGTTGCGAGCACGACTCTAACATAAACCTGCGGGTACACCACCCAACAGGGGTTCAGGTACGCAGAAGTGGATCTATGCCTCAGCCTCAGGTTCCTCCTCTACCTCATTAGCACGACCTGGAGGGGTTACCAAAACATTAAGGGTGAGTGGACCGAAACCCAAGTTTATAAAATCATTTGATAAGTAAAACATATAATTTACCCCTCCGTTTTCCAAACATGCATGCAGCCGAATTTAAAACCATCAATCATATAATATAAACCATAAGGCATATAGTAAAACCGTAAACATAATTTTAGCCACTGCACTATACACTCCAATCCCGACATCCCTGATGTCTGACGTCCCTGGCGTCCAATAAGGTCACAATCACAAGGCTACGCGTGCCACTCGGGTCTCAATTCCGAGTTCAATCCCCGAACCCTGTTCGGTTACAGCATCCCCGATGCTTAGCGTCATAGACGTTGGACGTACTAGACGTCCGTGACCTCTCCGGGGTACCTCATCCGGAGGAGACAATATAATATGGAAGGATCTATACAGTGCAGTACCAAATACATTTTATTGATATCCACATGCAAAACATATATGTATACATAGGTAAAATCTGAACTGATCGTTACGTTTCATCAAACGGGTCTCATGCCCAAATACCGTGAAACGTGCCATAACCGAAATTTCAATATCATCAAAACCATTTATTGATTCCAGCACGTGAACATATAAGTAAATCAAAAAACATTTAAGCATGCAAGGGTTTAATGAAATCGGGCCCACTCACAGTACAATCCTGCTAGGAACCGAACGTATACTCTCGTCCTGGTACAAATGTACAATCCCTGTCAAGTCCAAAGTATTCGTAAAGGTCAATTTAAACCCCTAACATTCAACCATGAAATCCAAGGCTGAAACCGGCCGGGAAAAGCCGTCCGAACGTGCTTCCCAAGGCAATAAACCTCATTTTGACCAACTTAATGATCTCCGATCGACCCGAAACCACCGCCATTGGATCCGGATCGTCGAAACCTAAAGAATGGTTGTGGTCCCACCAAAAACACTGTTCACACGCGTCCCCACGCGTCGGTCAACGCAGGAACAGTCCCTACTGACGTCACTGCTGACGTCACCTGACAGCTGTCAGGTCTGACATGTCAGACTCTGACAGGTGCCACGTGTCAACACCCGATTGGTCCACCTCACTGATCTGTCAGGCCACGTGTCAGATATGATGTAACGCCCCGGACGTTCTGGAAATGTAATATTATAAAATATTGAATAAAATGACGTTTTTACCCCTGTGTTTTGTGTGGTCAATTTGTTGACTTTTTGATTGGGAGGTCGAACGGACGTTGAGCGATGACCGTGACGTAGTTCGGGACGTCACGAGTTCATAGACAGGTGGCACGTTCGATTCGGACGAACAGGGTGAAAGTTATGATGTTCGGAAGTCCAGGGGCATTATCGTAAATTGGACGTTATATGGGAAAAAGTTGACCTTTTGTTTGACAATTGATATTCATTTGACTCGAAGACCGTTATGTTCGTCTCGACGTCCTGAGTACAACGACAGGCGGCACGCGCGAAACGGACGTCGGATGACCGAGTTACGGGTCACGGAAGTTGGAGGGCATTTTGGTAATTTTTTCCCGGGGGCATTTAGGTAATTTCCGCACGGGGTACTGTTCACCACCGTGGAAAACAGAGCAGCGGCCGTGGGTCTTGTGCGTTCAATTGTTTAAGGTTTAGTGGAAGGCTCAGGGCTTTGTTTATGTCGTTTGAGGTAGTGGTGCTGGACTGAGTGGCTTTGGTGCACGATTTGGGCAGTGCTCAGTGCACGGGGGAGATGGAATTGGGCCATGGTTTCTGCGTGCGTGGGAAACATTTTCAGAAAAATCTCAGACGGTTTCCCACGAGTTGCTGGCCGCTTTGATCGATTACCTGGTCGCCTTTGAGTCTGGGAACTCATTTGGGATCATGCTGCCGAGGAGTGACTGAGAGAGTTTGAGAGAAACAGTGAGAAATCAGTTTCGGGTTTTTGGGGGGAAATCTCAGAATTCAGTTTCTACTGGCTTAGGGATCACACTAGACACACTGAGAGTTTTCTGGGAGCAGCAGCAGCATAACCGTGCACGAAATCAAGCAAATTGAGCAAGGATTGCTCAGGAACTCAGGTACCTGTTCAGAGATGAACCAGTTGGAGGGAAAAATTTGAATTCGATTTCTGAGGCTTGTTGATCGAAACCAAGGGCCATTCTAGTCTTCTGGGAGCAAGAGGGAACCAACCACGTCGAATTCGAAGGACGACACCCACGAATTGGCCAAGAACTGAGCTCCCTGGTTCTGAGAATTTTCGAGCTTGAGGACGACGACTCCCAGGTAACGACGAGTTCAATTGTTTGTGCTATTGTGTTCGTATAGGTCCCTTTATGCTACTGGTGAAATTAATTTGGAAATGGAACCGTGTAGGGTGAGTTCCAGAAGTCGACTTGTTCGACTGTTCGAGCTTGAGTTGGGTCGATTTGGTGTCAGTCGAGGTTAGTCATCAACACAGACCTGAAATTAATGAGTTAGAGAAGATAATAGGATCAAAAACGAGAGGAATTGATTGAGAATTGAGCTTGAACTGGTCGGGTTGAGTCGCGGGTAACAGACCCGTTTATCAGTCTATCCGGGTAAGAACGATGACACTGTAGCTTGGCGCGTGGCCTTCACGCGCAGCCACTTTGGGCGGCGCGTGACGGCGCGTGCAATGTCATCTCCGATCACGGTCAACATGGGAATTGTCCCTTTCAGTCTAATTAACATTTTCCCTTTAGGATTCGAGTTGTTCGGGAGTCGTTCGGGATAATCTCGGGAGCCCGGAAGTTTAGGTCCTTAAGGTATTTTGCCGAAGAAAATCTGGGAAATTAGGGAAAAGTCTTACGAGCTATTTGAGGATGTTTGTAACCCTTCTTGTACATTTTTACAGGCCCGGACACTTCCGAAGCTACGGAGGAGCACGCGGGACGCGATTGACGCGTCCTAAAACCGTGAGTGGACCCTTTTGATTTCTAAATTGGGCATGCATGACTATTTTGCTTATTTATCTCATGGTTTTTACCTATGATTTTATGATGGTGATATGATATATCGGTCTTACATGTTTCCACGTTTTTCGAGATATTTATCGTATTTCACGCATTTCGAGATTACAGTTTTTGCTTATGCATGCGTGATGATTTTGATGAGGTACCTGGATATGAATATGCATGTTTCGGATTTATGATTGATCACATTGTGAAGTAATTTTTGGAAATTGCATGTGTTGGAATTTGCATGTGAGTTCGGACATAAGTCCTGCCATGATGAGAAATGTTTTCAGAATAATGTTGGAAAAAGGTTTGTGATGAATCCTGGTTTATTGAGTTTGAAAACGGTTTTGGGTTTAAAGACCCGGTTAATGGTTGGATCTGGTTTTGGGTTTAAAGACCCGGTATGTTGATGACGGGGGCGGGCCCGAAAATTAGGTTTAAAGACCCGAATTGAGTTTAACGACTCGTGAGTTTAAAGACTCGATTATTATGATACCCCCGAGGCCTGTTAATCATGTTTTGAGTTTAAAGACTCATTGATATCCCGGGAAGGCCTAAAATTGAGTTTAAAGACTCGGATGGATCCAACGGCATAATTGTGGTTATTGATTCACGTTTTACTTGATTTGTGCAATTAACGTTCAAAATGACGGTTTCTGAAACCTGGAATTATTAAATGGTTTTTACATGAATTATGGCGATCCTTTGTAACGTTTTTCACGGGTTTCGGAAAAAGAGTTTTCAAAAGTTAATATGCAAAATTTGAATATTTGGTTATGCATGCGTGTTACAAAACTGGAGGGCGAACCCGATTTCGGAAAAACTGTTTTTCCTTTAAAACTTATGTTTCGGTTCACTCACACTTCGTTGTTTTAAATTCCCTCCAGGTCGTGGTACAAGTGCGGGGGCAAGCGCCGAGGCAGAGGCGGAGGCATAAAGTTTTCCGTTGCGGAGTAGTTAGTTCACAGAGTAGGACTTGTTTCTTTAACTTGTTTTGTAATATTGCTCTGTGAAACTGTGGACTTGACGTTCAGTCGGATGTATTTTGTTTAATCTCCCTGGTCTGACAATGGGCGTGTTGTAATATTAATTAGTTTTCCGGTCTTTTGGGGATTCGATTGTCAGACGGGAGCAGGATGCTTCTCGATTATCGAGGCGATAATCGGGGTGGGTCCTGTCATCTGACATGTGCCACGTGTCAGCACGGCACTGGTCCACGTCACTGACATGTCAGTGACACGTAGCAGTCCCTGACTGGGCCACGTCACTGACATGTCAGTGCTAACTGTGCACTGACATGTGACACATGTCGGCTCACGGTTGGTCCACGTCACCTGACAGTCTGACAGGGTGCCACACCATCACCTCTGTCCTCAGACGGGTTGACCCGTATCTCTGCAACTCGGGTCGATCAGACCCGCGATCATGACCCGGTCACCATTTGTTCAATTCTCAACCATTTCTGTCCTAGTTTGTTCCTAGATGTTTGTCTCAATCCCAGAAAGGGTTCTACCTAATTAAAATCAATAAACAAGGACTGAATCGAAAACTTACCTCGATGTACAGTCCCGGTTCCCGTCGACGTTTGTCCTCTATTCAGACCACCTCAGACCACGAAAACAAGCCCTCTAGGTTCCTAACAGTCCATAGAACTGATTAGGGTCAATTGAAAACAAAAATACGCTTTGGAATTTAAATTACCAAATCCTGAGTTTTTGAAACCGTTTCGGGTTTTGAAATCGGCTCACCTCGCCGCCGTCTGCCGCCGTCCGCCGTCGTGCCTCAGTCCTTCCCCGTGAGTCCAGCAACACATAGACACAGAAACCAGGTGCAATGCATAAGTGTTGGATCAATGGACAGTGAGTGAGCGTGTCGGGTGAGAAAATATATAGAAATGGAGGGAAATGGATGGACGGTCCAGATTAGATCTCAGAAATGAGATCAAGGGCTGAGATCAGAACTGGAGGTTTCAGATCAATGGCTGGAATTAAAAGTTGGTTTTAATGGTATTTAAACCCATAGTGGATCTGATCCAATCTATCCAATGGGTGAGTGACACTTGTCACTCACCAGATGTCCTCCAATCAGAATTTCAGAATAAAAATATTCGACACGAAAACTGAGACACGAACCTCCCGATTTCATGTTTCTGACCATAACTTCCTCGTACGAAGTCCGATTTCGGATTGCCGCCTGTCTACGGACTCAGGACGTCGACACCTACCTAACGGTCCTTGAGTCATGTGAAACTTAGTTGCCCAACGAAAAGTCAACATTCCCCCCCCCCCCAAAGTCTAAATTACGGTAATGCCCCTGAACTTCCGATAGTCATAACTTTTTCCCCGATCGTCCGAATTGGACGTGCCACCTGTCTATGAATTCGTGACGTCCCGAACTACGTCACGGTCACTGGTCAAAGTCCATTTGACCCCCATATCAAAAAGTCAACAATTTGGCCATCCATTCACAAGGGTAAAAATGTCAATTCATACATTAAATCACAATATTCAAATCCTAAACCCTAAACCCTAAACCCTAAATCCATATTTACCACATTACCATCTCCGGCATCCCAGATGCCTAGCGTCCCCGACGCTTGACATTCCAGACGTCATATTTCACGGTATAACCATAAGCAACGCGTGCTGCCCGGGGTCTCTCCAGGTCAATATTTCTGACATCCCCGATGTCTGACGTCCCTGACGTCTAATCATAGCAATCCTGCTCCTGAGTCACTATACGGTTTGGTAGCTTCGTACAATGACCCCTCGTAAGCAATGCACCGTGACTTCTCCAGTGTCCCAGATACCTGGAGGAGACCTTCACATAACCTCATATCAAGATGGCATATGGAACCAGTTTATTCAAATCATTTCACAACATTACAATTCCATGTAGGGTCCTTGACCTGAAATCATATTTATAACCCAACTGCCTCATGCCCGATTCTGTAAACCACTGGGCCTATAACCCAAATTCATAAATCAATTGAGCCCCTGGCCCGATAATATAACTCAAATGGGTCTCAGCCCGATTTCGTAAATAACTGGGCCCCTAGCCCGATTTCATAAAGCAATTGGGCCCTTGGCCCGATTACGTAACTCAATTGGACTCCAAGTCCTAGGTTTCCAAAACAGTTGAGCCTCATGCCCGAGTTTCTCTTTCCAATTTCAAAACCATTTCATGAAATCATATCCAAAGTTATAAGTATGGAAAATCAATGTAAAATCGAAAAACCTCGATTTACGTGCAAGCACGTAAATCGCCTCGAAATACGTGAAATCGTATAATTTGTCAATATCCAAATCACATCATACAATCACAATCATAATCCATATAAAACATTTAAGAATGCATAAAATTTATAAAACCAAAGTCCACTCACAGACCGTTTAACCGTGTGCCTCAATACGAGTGTCATAGGCCTTCCCTGGCCACACCACTATCACCGGGACTCCCAATCCTATCCAAATCACATTAGAAGGTTACTAACCTCTTCATTAACATCCTATTCAAGTCCCGTAATTTTCCCAAATTTTTAACTATTTTTAAACTCGATTTAAAATCTTCGGACATCCCGAACAATATCGAAACGGGGTCCGATTGACACGAAACCAACGCTAAAATGTTTGTTACATTGCATAGGACAAAAATCATGTTGACCTCACCTCGATATTTGTACCCACGCGCCGTCACTCGCCGCCGTGAGTGGCTGCGCGTGAAAGCCACGCGCCTGCTACAGTGACTGCTACAGTCATCGTCTTCACCCGTATGACTGGTAAACGGGTCTGATTACCCGTAACCTGACCTAGATAGATTCTTGTCAATTCCACCCTAATTTCATCAGTTGATCACCCAGATAGACTCCCAACATATTGAATTAGACTTTTGTGTCATTCATTCAAGTCAACACGGCCTACAACCACCTTAATTGAACACAAGTCTCATTCGGGTTCAAAGTTCCAATTTATCACACAAACACCGTTTTCATTCAATTGATTAGTTGGGAAGCTTCGTATACTCACACTAAGGATGATTTCACAATTAATTTCACCAGAACTTACCTCAATCACCACGACTCTAAGCTCGAAATTTCCGGCCATCCACCTCGTCCGTCCATGGCTCCAGGAGCTTCGAAACTTGCCCCATTTGATTTGGATCGACTAATAAAGGTTCCAGAAAGCTATTTCGGACCTCAATTAGGCTTGGGCTGGCCTAAAAACCGAAATTCGAATTTGAACTCATCAAAAACCAGTTTCGGGTTTTTGAACATTCCCTCACCATTTTCACTCCTTTTCTTCCTTTCTCAATCTCAGAATCCTTCTCAGAGCCCCTTAAACATTTTCCCATTCACAAATCCACTCAATTGGCCCTGGAAAGGCTAGTCACTCGTGGGAAGGACTCTGCTTTTCTTCCCGTTTCAGAAACATCACAGCAAGGAATGCACTGTCCACATTCTCCTGCATCCCTTTCAACCTACTCATACCTGATTAAACAATTCCCCCATGTTACTAACAATGCTAAACAATTCCTGGACAGCTCATACAAATCATCTGCTCAGTTCAACAAGGCTCCCACTCACGGCTGTTCAAAATTAGCAGCCAAAATTACCATTTTACCCTTGTGCAGAAAATTACCAAAATGCCCCTCACGCGTCCAGACCCGTAACTTGGTCATTCTGACTCCGATCGACGCGTGCCGCCTGTCTACGGACTCAGGGCATCGAGACCTTCCTAACGGTCCTTGGCCCTCGGCCATCGGACCTCCTGATCGAAAAGTCAACATTTTCCCCATTTTCGTCCAAATTACGAAAATGCCCTTGAACTTCCGAACATCATAACTTCTTCTTCGAATGTCGGAATCGAACGTGCCACCTGTCTATTAACTCGTGACGTCCCGTACTACGTCACGGTCATTGGTCAAAGTCCATTTGACCGTCCGAATTAAAAGTCAACATTTTGCCCACGCCTAGGGACAAAACGGTCATTTTGCACAATTCGTCCGATTCCACTCAACTAATCCCAGATTAGTCATTCTAAATCATTATTAAATAATATTAAATCCCGATACTCGGGACGGGTCGTTACACTCGATCTCCTAAATTCAACGACATGCGGCACGTGTCAATTAGAATTTGGATGACAACGTTATGGGTCTAGGAACTCGATGGGCAAAATATTAAATCGTCATTTAGGGGCATTTTGGTCCTTTGTTGCATTAGGATTTGTGCCCAGTAAGACTTGGACACTTGGCTGCCCAGAGCATGATGCCCACCCAAATTAGGACACATGTCCCTCACTGGAAGGTTGTGGAAGCCTCAACACCGTCTCTCTTTATCTTTTTAAAACTTGGTTGTACGATTTGAAAAGAGAAAAAAAACAGAGTACCTAATGTACCCGTGAGATCCAACCCATCCAAACCTCTCAAACTTCATCCTCAGCTGGTGGTTTTTGAATGAATGATGGAAGGGGAGGCTGGATGAAGATGGTGGTGGCCACGGTGAGGCTTGAAGGTGGAGGTAAGGCCATTTTTCCGTGAAAAAAAACCGTTGTTGAGATTGAAAATGGAAAACCTTGTTTTAATGACTTTTGATCAATTTAATTGATGAGAAGGTGTTGTTGGAGGTCCAGGGGATCGAATGAGCCTGTTGTTGAGGTCTAAGATGGAAGGTAAGGTGAGAACCCGATAAACCTTGGTTTGGCTTCAAAAATGGTGAAGCTTGTTTTCGTAATCATTGATATGTTTGGGTGTTTGGAACTAATTTTGGAGGTCAAGACAAAGCTAATGAGCTTGAAAGGAAAAGAAATGGTGGCTGGGAAGCACGAGAACAGAGAGGAGGAAAAACGACGGTTTTTACTCGATCAATGAGGTATATATCTGACTTTAAGTTTATGTTTTGAGTATAGGAACCAATTAGAAATGAAAGGACGAACATAATGGACGAAAAATGATTGAAATTGGACTGAAATTGGACCCTGAACCGTGAACGCCGGTTCGACCACATCGGGCCGGTTCGAACCGGTTCAGACCAAGTCTGTCTCAAGGTAGGAGACGATGAACAGTGGGCAAGTGGCTCCCACGTGCAGCCCCTTTGGACGGCGCGTGAGGGCACGTGGTGCCTCTGATGGGGAAATTTTCAACATGTGAAATGAAGTATTTGATGTAACGAACATTTTGGCACTGGTTTCGAGTCTATTGGACATCATCTCGATATGTTTCGGGCTGTCCGAAGGTTTTAGGGCTTGGTTAAAAATAGTTAAAAATTCGGGAAAATTACGGGGCTTTAGTATAAGCTTTATGAAGTATTTAGTGACCTAATTATAGGATTTGGACAGGTTTGGGTAAGTTGGTGATAGCGGATTAGCCGGAAAAGCGTATTTGCACGCGTATCGAGGCAGCGACGTGAATGGTCTGTGAGTGGACTTTGCTTTCTAACTTATGATGCATGCATATATGTTTTTATATGTTTTCTATACCTGATTTCTATATTTGTGAATTGATATGGATGATTTACGATTTTGGCCCGTATATCGAGATTATGACGTATTTGCACGTTTTACGAGTTTTCGATATATATTGAGATTTGATCGTGGTTTTGATGATTGGATTTTGAGATTTGAAATATGATTTGATTTCAATGATTTATGACGGATTTTGGAAAGTGATTTCGGGCTCGAAGCCCTGTTCATGTGATTTCAATAAACGAGATTTCGATTTTGGAATCGGATTTTGGAAAGATGATTCTTGATTCGGTTTTGAAACATGAAAGGGAAATTCTGGATTTGGGTTCGGGATGATGGTTCTGGATGCTAGCTTACGGAATCATTATTGCGAATTTGGATATGGATTTTCTATGGTTTTCACTTGATTGAAAATGGTTTTGGGTTTAAAAACCCAGAAAAAGAAAAACGGCTGGATCTGATTTTGAGTTTAAAGACTCGGTTTATTGACGGGGGAGGACCCTGGATTAATATGTTTTGAGTTTAAAGACTAGGTTATTGTGATATCCCCCGAGGCCTGTTGATTGTGTTTTGAGTTTAAAGACTCGTTGATATCCCGGAAAGGTCTGATTATGCGCATGGTTTTGAGTTTAAAGACTCGGGCACACTTGAGATCCAGCAACTCAATTGATTGATGTTTTTCACTGGTTTTCAGATGTTTTGGGCAATGGCCCAGATGATTTGGTTTTAATGAGTTTTGGGTTGAGTTCCCGTACTTGAAGAGGATTTGTGATTTTGGGCTGAGGCCCTGGATTTGAATTACGGATTTGAGGAAAGAAACGATTCTGGTTTTCATTGATGGTTTTGGATATGAAATGGTTTCATGACATGGATTTTATATGCATGCATTGGTTTTTGAGTGGAGCGTATAAAAGTACTTTCTTATGAACTGTTTTCTAAACTTATCCTTTAGTTTTGTCCATTCACTATCTTTTATGTTTTCGATACCCTCCAGGTTGTTGCGGTGCGGGTTGTTGGTAGAAAGAGACGGAGACTTCACACAAGCAATCCACGGTAGATTCTGCGCGCTCTGGGAAGTCCGGTACTTGTGGACGGTACGTTTTGGAAATCCCTTGTCCAGCTTACGTGTTACAGGAAGGTTGGACGTCGGTTTAGCCTTCGTGTCACGCGTAAGTTAGACGGGAGCATGACTTAGCCCTTAATCCTAGGAGATTGGGGGTGGGTAGTGTCACGGGTCGTTACACCACCAAACTCCCCACCGTGAAAGAAAGACCAAATGAAGAGGGGGTGAGCTAGGGAAGATGATGGATAAAAGGTGGGGTAGTAGAAAATGATGATGAGAAGAGGAAAAGTGCGTGAAAACCGTGAGAAAAAAGGGAAAGCAACCTTGCACAAGAATCATGAACCCGTGGGTTTTGAGAATCGAGTTTTGCGTTCTGGGTAGGAACAGCAGAGCTGGGCTGCCCTGTGTCTTTCTAGAGTCCCCATGATTCTCTTGAGCTCAAGATACTGGAGGTTTGCACGTATGAAGGTCGAGGGAGGGACTGTGAACCATGGCTAAAGTACATAGTTTCATACTAGGTCATCGAGGTAAGTTTCTTCCAGTTTTTTTTATCATGGATCCCTTCTTATTAGAATCTAGATGAATCTAGACGTGTAAAAGATGGAAACAATGAAGGAATCGTTGAATTTGAGCCGAGTTGGACTCGCTGGTCGGATGACCTGGTTCCAGGAAAGGGTATATGACCAAGGGAATAAGATGAACAGTGTGTGGCATGTTGGCTCCACTCGTAGCCACTTTGGATGGTGTGTAGGGAGCGTGTCACATCATCTCAGAAATTGATCAACACGAAAGTTCATCTTCTCAGTGATACGAGTCCAACGGTACAATTTTCGAAGCGATCAGACATCGTCTGGCGACAGCTTTGATTGTCAGAAAAGTTTATGCATAATTTTAATTGTAACGACCCGTCCCGAATATCGGGATTTAAGAATATTTGATTGTGACTTACTAATCTGGGATTAGTTGGGCGATTTCGGACGAATTGTGCGAAATGACCGTTTTGCCCCTGGGCGTGGGCAAAACGTTGACTTTTAATTCGGATGGTCGATTGGACTTTGACCGATGACCGTGACGTAGTTCGGGACGTCACGAGTTCATAGACAGGTGGCACGTTCGATTCCGACGTTCGTGGTGAAAGTTATGATGTACGGAAGTCCAGGGGCATTTTCGTAATTTGGACGATATAAGGGTGAATGTTGACTTTTCGACCGGGATGTCCGATGGCCGAGGGCCAAGGACCGTTACGTAGGTATCGTCGATACTAATCCAATGACAGGCGGCACGCATCAATCGGAGTCCGTATGATCGAGTTACGGGTCAGGATGCGTGAGGGGCATTTTGGTAATTTACTGCACAAGGGCAGAATGGTAATTTCACGGGTGTTTGAACGGTTACTGTAGCACCGTGGAGGAAACATGGCCAGCGCACGGGTGGTGCGTTTATGGAGCAAATTGATGGCCTAAAACTATTGTTTATAGGTTGTATGGATTGTTTAGTGGCATTGTGCGATGCCAGGCTGTGTGGGACGGTGGATTTGGCCATTAACTATGGCTGGTGCACGATGAAAAGCAGAGTGCTTCCCACATGTGTTCAGCCTTTCCAGGGCCCAATTGAGCGGATTGCAGTGGGCAATGTAGTTATGGGACTGAGTGAAGTGTTCTGGGATTGAGAATGAGAGGAAAGGAGCAATTTTGGTGTGGAATTGTTCAAAAACCCGAAACTGGTTTTTGAAGAGTTCAATATCGAATTTCGGTTTTCAGGCCAGCCCAGGGCAAATTGATGATTCATTTTGTTCTCTGGGATCATTTCCAGTCGAACCAGATCAAATGGGGCAAGTTTGGAAGCTCCTAGGGCCGTGAACGGACGAGGTGGACGACCGGAAAACTCAAGCTTGAGTTGTGACGATTGAGGTATTGTCGAGTTCAATTAATCATGCTAATTAGTTCGTATTAGTCCTTATTAACTTCCTGTGAAGTTAATTTGATAATGGTTGAGGATTGGAGGAGTTTTGGTGATCGACCCGTTTTGGGTGATCACGGGTTGTTGACACGATTGATCGATGGTTGATGCTAATCATGGACACAGAACTGAAATTAGTGGATTGATGATTGTTGTAGGATCAAGAACGGATTGAATTGATATCGAATTGAGGGTGATTGAACCGGATCCTATCGCGGGCTTTTCGACCCGTTTACCAGACAAACGGGTGAAGATGGTGACTGTAGCAGTCACTGTAGCATGCGCGTGGCTTTCACGCGCAGCCACTCACGGCGGCGCGTGACGGCGCGTGGGCACGAATCTCGAGGTAAGGTCAACATGACTTTTGTCCTATACAATGTAACGAACATTTTGGGATTGGTTTCGTGTCGATCGGACACCGTCTCGATATTGTTCGGGATGTCCGAAGGTTTTAAATCCAA
Source organism: Prinsepia uniflora (assembly GCA_032719365.1). Classification (NCBI taxonomy): domain Eukaryota; kingdom Viridiplantae; phylum Streptophyta; class Magnoliopsida; order Rosales; family Rosaceae; genus Prinsepia; species Prinsepia uniflora. The sequence continues at coordinate 73,121,041 of CM064868.1, read as the reverse complement.
TTTAAAAATACTTAAAAATTCGGGAAAATTACGGGACTTGAATAGGATGTTAGTGATGAGGTTAGTAATCCTCTAATGTGATTTGAACAGGATTGGGAGTCCCGGTGTTGGTGGTGTGGCCCGGGAAGGCCTATGGCACGCGTATCGAGGCGCTCGATTAAACGGTCTGTGAGTGGACATTGGTTTCATAAATTTGATGCATGCGTAACTGTTTTATGATTGGTATAATTATGATTAAATGATTTACTTTGGATATCGGTGAATTTAAAATGATTTCACGTATTTCGAGGTGAATTACGTATTTGCACGTAAACCGAGATTTTCTGAATTTTCACCGATTTCCATAAATGTGGTTGATTATGATTTCATGAAATGGTTACGAACTTGAATAAAGTAAAATCGGGCCAGGGGCCCAGTTGAAGAACTTGTGGAATCGGGCCAGGGGCCTAGTTGATTTCTACATGTGATTGCGGGTCGGGAACCCTAAAATGGAATTGAATAAATGTTTTCTGATTTACATTTTATATATGTTCACATGCTGGAATCAATAAATGGTTTTGATGATACTTCGGTTATGGCACGTTTCACGGTATTTGGGCATGAGACCCGTTTGATGAAACGTAACGATCGGTTCGGATTTTACCTATGTATACCTATATGTTGTGCATGTGGATATCAATAAAATGTATTTAGTACTGCACTGTATGAATCCTTCCATATTATATTGTCTCCTCCGGATGAGGTACCCCGGAGAGGTCACGGACGTCTAGAACGTCCAGCGTCTATGACGCTAAGCATCGGGGATGCTGTACCCGAACGGGGTTCGGGGATTGAACTCGGAAATTGAGACCCGAGTGGCACGCGTAGCCTTGTAATTGTGACCTTATTGACGTCAGGGACGTCAGACATCAGGGATGTCGGATTGGAGTGTATAGTGCAGTGGCTAAAATTATGGTTGGTTTATATTATATGCCTTATGGTTCATATTATTGGATTTATGAAATAACTCTTGGATTGACTTTTGGAAATTGAAACTATGATTTGGTTTCCGGGCTAAGGCCCTAATGGTTATTTCTAAATAAATGTGTGATCATTGGTTTTTGGCGCATGCATATGATTTTACTGAGGGGCATAAATGTCTTATAAATGTTTTAAACAGACTTGTTTATTTTCGTCCACTCACAGCTTTTGTTTTTAATGCCCTTCAGGTTGATTCCGGATACGACTGCAGCAGAGACTTGAGCATCGCACACCTCCTCCATCGATCCTTACGCACTCTGGAAGCCCGGTTGGGCAATGGCATTCGGTTATCCCTTGTCGGACGCCTCTTGTCCGACGGGAGCACGCCACATCCCATGGTAATCCCGGGGGGATTGGGATGGGTCGTGTCTAGTGGTATCAGAGCAGGTTTTGCTCTTTTGTTCGCGAAGGACGAGGGTGTGATGTCTCTTTGGGCTGCTGTTCTGTTGTCAACCTGATAGATAGTTTTGAGTTTGTATGGTGTATTGGGTGTGTTTGGCCCGATACGCCGTGCATTGACGCGATTCAACCCAAGTGGGGTTGTATACGATTAACTGGTAATGCGGGACCGTCGGTTCGGTCATGTGATGATGGACGGTTGTGCTACTGGGCACAGCCAGGTTCAAGGAACCCCATTGGAATAATGTTATGGAAATGCGAAACTCAGTTGAGTATTGGTCTATGTTTTGGACCCTGGTAGTGTTGGCTAGTGTACGGGGTGTTGGTGCATCGGAGTTAGCCGATGACCTTCGTGGTGGAACCCACGATGGAACCCACGTTGAGTTGACGATGGGATTGGATTTGACGTCTATGCGATGTCTGGACCGCAGAGTTGGTTAGGTTGTGGATTTTACTGCAAGGCAGTTGGGTTCGGTGGAACCCTAGGGTGTGATTTAGGAACCCTAATTTATAATTGATGGGCAGGAAAAGTGAACTTTAATTAAGGACTTGTGCTGCGACGTGTGGCTGAGGTCGTGGATGACCATGTGGATGACTCTAGTGAGTCTTATGGGTTTCGATCTATGGATAAAGGTATGAAATATGGAATCCTGTTTTGGATCGAATGTTAGTGTGATGTGTGGATACGGATCTTGACAACGATGACGGTTGGTCGACAGTTGTGTCGAGATAACTGGCTATCGAGGATATTTAGTGTGGTTTTAATACTAGGAGAAATTCGGGGAACGTTCATTATTCTGATGTGCCGATGGAAAAAATTGGAGGTACCCATAGTCGTGAGGTACGAGTGGTGTTACGGGGTCGTCGTTCGGAATGAACGGAGATCCAGGGTAACAACTTTGCACACAGTGTGCTAGCATGGGTGTTCGTGTGCTAGTGTGGATGTTCGTGTGCTATGCATGGATGTTGGTATGATGGTACCCTTATGCCAATACTAGTATGGATGCCTGTGTGCAGATACTAGTGTTGATGATGGTGTGTTGGTACTGGTACTAGCACTCGTGCTGGTGTCAGTGTTTGTGATGACGATGAGCCACTAGTTGGGGTGTGACTCTGTCATGATGGACATATGATCGGTATCTGCGACTCAGTGGTGGATGAGTCTTGGACTGGATGGGATCCAGTGGAGGTTGCGTCGTGTTGGGATAAGTCCCAACAGATATACGATGACATGTGAGGAACGGATAAAATGGTATGATTGGAATTTGGGGAATCTAGGGACGATGTTCCCTATGTCATGCGAGTTGGTGGATTTGGGGAGTTGTGGTCAACTCCGAGATTGGTAAGTTTGTGTACTGCTTATATCCCCTGAGAGTACAAGGAAATTATTGAAATTGGAAAAGTCGGGGAAACCATTCGTGGTATTGAGGTGTGATTTTGTGATTGTGAATCACTTGGAACCTGAGGATTGAACCTGTTTAGGTTGTGATGTGAGGCGAAGGCAGTATGGTATGCACATCCAGGCAGAGTTGAGGAAATTTCCGTTCGGAATCGGGGTGTGTGCATACATGAGTATTGGCGGACGTGAGGTCCGAGTAATGAATTGATTTTGGACACGTGGTGGTCCAAGTGAGGTATGGACATGGGCAGTCCAGTGGTTGGACTTGACATCTCATTGGGAGCATATCTGTTTCCAACATGGTTGGAACTCCCGATTCGGGGAGAGTTGTGATTGGGAGACGAGAGGAGTTCTCGTTTCCGCCTTGGTGATCGGTATGCTGAAGTCATTGGGGGTGACTTCTTAATTCCTGCCGTGGCAGATGATGATTGTTGCTACCAGTACGTTGAGCGTGTATTGGTTGGTGGACCCATGTTGGCTTGGGGTCATTGGACATAAGAAGTTGTGTACGATTCTGGATTTGGTGGTGAAATGCGAGGTCATCTTTCCACCAAGGGAAAGTTGACAAAGGATTCATTGAGGGTGTAAGACCCTACGATCAGCTTTCAGATGGATTGTTAGCTATGTGGGCATGTGCGGATCCTAGGTGGATCTGATTTGTGATGTTGTCGACTTTGGACGATGTGACGATCTAGGATCGTGATGTTACTTGTCGGATGACGCAGTGATGGATCTGGGTCGTGATCGTGATGATCCAGATTGTACGAGAGTTTATCACTCTTACCTTGGTATGTGAGTCGTAAATGACGGGACTGAACTTCTTTTCGGAGTGAAGTCCATATGGTTGTTACTCGGGTGAGTAAGTTTCCGATGTGGTCGGATTTTGTCAACCTTTGACGTGTGGATATTGGGATTGGCTTCCCTATGAAGTCAATCGAGTGTATTGAGCAGGTAACCAATAGGATCGGTTATGTTACGTCTTGGTGGACGTAAACGAGATTTTGGGTTTTGGAACCGAATTTCTGGGTGACGATTCAGGATTCGATTGCGAAGCCCGAAAATGGATTACTGGATTTGGGTGCGGAATGATTATTCCAATGCTAGCTTACGGAATAATGATTTCGGATTCGGATTTGGACATGGATTAAAAACATGATGTCTGGGTTCGGATTCGGGATTTCTTACGAAATTGCGAATTCGGATTCGGAATTGGAACTAGATGACGGGTGGAGTTCGTTTTGTCTCATGTTGGTTTGGGCAAATGTACTCCATTACTAGAACGTGTTTGGCTATGACCTGGGTGGCTATAGTCAGATTGATGGATTGAGGTACGTACAGGGTACGTTGTACGAGGATTGATACTGGTTAGGCTGAGTGGTGCCTAATGGCGATACATGGGATGTACCAGTGGTGTGTAACTAATGTGTTGGTAATCGTCTTGGTTCTGATATCATTTGTTTGGCTGTATTGTGGACTGGACATTGGATACTGTGCGCTGGGCAGATTGATCTTGTCGGGTTCAGTGATTTTATGAGCAGGTGCTCTTAGCCATGGTTGGCTTGTGGAACCCTAGTTTTGAGATGTGTGCTCACTGCTGGGCTGGTATTCAATGTGTTCCAGTTACACCACTTGATGGAGTAAGTTGACGGTATACGTACACTCAGGATGAGTGAATTGGTGGTTTGAGTAACCACGAGTAGCCTTGTGTGATTTTATCACACCGTGATTTCCCAGCGTTTTGGTTCGCTGAGGGAGTCGACGATTATGGACATTGAGATTATTTTGTGTCGCAGGATTGGGCTTGCCCTGCGAATTGAGATCATGTGGTTGATCTTACGCTACATCGAGGGTGATGTAGTACGTGGTGTTGTCATGGACGGACAGATGGTTGGGGCTTTACTAGGGTGGTAAAGCTTTGTGGTGACAGTTTGACTGATGGGTCAGCATGGACTGACAAATGAGATTTGGCGACTCCCAATGGGAGCAAAGGTAAGGATATGTTGGTAATGGAAGGGAACCGTCTAGCTGAAGAAGTCAGCTAAATGGTTAGGCGATTTTATCGCGGATCAGGTGATCATTTCCACTCGCGGTGGTCGAGTGTTGTTGCTATTTTTACGTATGACTATGATGGGATGTCTGGGTACAAACGAGGCTGGTGTTGTCCCAGTATGTGGGTGTACAAGTGTACACAGATGTGTGATCGAATTGTTTTCCACGAGGTGTTTGTGGAATAAGGTTGTTGGTAATTTCGAGGACGAAATTCTTTAAGGAGGGAAGGTTGTAACGACCCGTCCCGAATATCTGGATTTAAGAATATTTGATTGTGACTTACTAATCTGGGATTAGTTGGGCGATTTCGGACGAATTGTGCGAAATGACCGTTTTGCCCCTAGGCGTGGGCAAAACGTTGACTTTTAATTCGGATGGTCGATTGGACTTTGACCGATGACCGTAACGTAGTTCGGGACGTCACGAGTTCATAGACAGGTGGCACGTTCGATTCCGACGTTCGTGGTGAAAGTTATGATGCACGGAAGTCCAGGGGCATTTTCGTAATTTGGACGATATAAGGGTGAATGTTGACTTTTCGACCGGGATGTCCGATGGCCGAGGGCCAAGGACCGTTACGTAGGTATCGTCGATACGAATCCAATGACAGGCGGCACGCATCAATCGGAGTCCGTATGATCGAGTTACGGGTCAGGATGCGTGAGGGGCATTTTGGTAATTTACTGCACAAGGGCAGAATGGTAATTTCACGGGTGTTTGAACGGTTACTGTAGCACCGTGGAGGGAACATGGCCAGCGCACGGGTGGTGCGTTTATGGAGCAAATTGATGGCCTAAAACTATTGTTTATAGGTTGTATGGATTGTTTAGTGGCATTGTGCGATGCCAGGCTGTGTGGGACGGTGGATTTGGCCATTAACTATGGCTGGTGCACGATGAAAAGCAGAGTGCTTCCCACATGTGTTCAGCCTTTCCAGGGCCCAATTGAGCGGATTGCAGTGGGCAATGTAGTTATGGGACTGAGTGAAGTGTTCTGGGATTGAGAATGAGAGGAAAGGAGCAATTTTGGTGTGGAATTGTTCAAAAACCCGAAACTGGTTTTTGAAGAGTTCAATATCGAATTTCGGTTTTCAGGCCAGCCCAGGGCAAATTGATGATTCATTTTGTTCTCTGGGATCATTTCCAGTCGAACCAGATCAAATGGGGAAAGTTTGGAAGCTCCTAGGGCCGTGAACGGACGAGGTGGACGGCCGGAAAACTCAAGCTTGAGTTGTGACGATTGAGGTATTGTCGAGTTCAATTAATCATGCTAATTAGTTCGTATTAGTCCTTATTAACTTCCTGTGAAGTTAATTTGATAATGGTTGAGGATTGGAGGAGTTTTGGTGATCGACCCGTTTTGGGTGATCACGGGTTGTTGACACGATTGATCGATGGTTGATGCTAATCATGGACACAGAACTGAAATTAGTGGATTGATGATTGTTGTAGGATCAAGAACGGATTGAATTGATATCGAATTGAGGGTGATTGAACCGGATCCTATCGCGGGCTTTTCGACCCGTTTACCAGACAAACGGGTGAAGATGGTGACTGTAGCAGTCACTGTAGCAGGCGCGTGGCTTTCACGCGCAGCCACTCACGGCGGCGCGTGACGGCGCGTGGGCACGAATCTCGAGGTAAGGTCAACATGACTTTTGTCCTATACAATGTAACGAACATTTTGGGATTGGTTTCGTGTCGATCGGACACCGTCTCGATATTGTTCGGGATGTCCGAAGGTTTTAAATCCAATTTAAAAATACTTAAAAATTCGGGAAAATTACGGGACTTGAATAGGATGTTAGTGATGAGGTTAGTAATCCTCTAATGTGATTTGAACAGGATTGGGAGTCCTGGTGTTGGTGGTGTGGCCTGGGAAGGCCTATGGCACGCGTATCGAGGCGCTCGATTAAACGGTCTGTGAGTGGACATTGGTTTCATAAATTTGATGCATGCATAACTGTTTTATGATTGGTATAATTATGATTAAATGATTTACTTTGGATATCGGTGAATTTAAAATGATTTCACGTATTTCGAGGTGAATTACGTATTTGCACGTAAACCGAGATTTTCTGGATTTTCACCGATTTCCATAAATGTGGTTGATTATGATTTCATGAAACGGTTACGAACTTGAATAAAGTAAAATCGGGCCAGGGGCCCAGTTGAAGAACTTGTGGAATCGGGCCAGGGGCCTAGTTGATTTCTACATGTGATTGCGTGTCGGGAACCCTAAAATGGAATTGAATAAATGTTTTCTGGTTTACATTTTATATATGTTCACATGCTGGAATCAATAAATGGTTTTGATGATACTTCGGTTATGGCACGTTTCACGGTATTTGGGCATGAGACCCGTTTGATGAAACGTAACGATCGGTTCGGATTTTACCTATGTATACCTATATGTTTTGCATGTGGATATCAATAAAATGTATTTAGTACTGCACTGTATGAATCCTTCCATATTATATTGTCTCCTCCGGATGAGGTACCCCGGAGAGGTCACGGACGTCTAGAACGTCCAGCGTCTATAACGCTAAGCATCGGGGATGCTGTACCCGAACGGGGTTCGGGGATTGAACTCGGAAATTGAGACCCGAGTGGCACGCGTAGCCTTGTGATTGTGACCTTATTGACGTCAGGGACGTCAGCCATCAGGGATGTCGGATTGGAGTGTATAGTGCCGTGGCTAAAATTATGGTTGGTTTATATTATATGCCTTATGGTTCATATTATTGGATTTATGAAATAACTCTTGGATTGACTTTTGGAAATTGAAACTATGCTTTGGTTTCCGAGCTAAGGCCCTAATGGTTATTTCTAAATAAATGCGTGATCATTGGTTTTTGGCGCATGCATATGATTTTACTGAGGGGCATAAATTTCTTATAAATGTTTTAAACAGACTTGTTTATTTTCGTCCACTCACAGCTTTTGTTTTTAATGCCCTTCAGGTTGATTCCGGATACGACTGCAGCAGAGACTTGAGCATCGCACACCTCCTCCATCGATCCTTACGCACTCTGGAAGCCCGGTTGGGCAATGGCATTCGGTTATCCCTTGTCGGACGCCTCTTGTCCGACGGGAGCACGTCACATCCCATGGTAATCCCGGGGGGATTGGGATGGGTCGTGTCATTAATTCATTTAAAAATATCAGAAAATTATAGGATTAAAGTGTGAGTTAATTGTGACAGTTGGTAACCCTTAAAAGTGACTTTTGACATGAATTGATATTCTTAGATTTTATAGGAAAGCGTGTAATGTGATTCGACTGTGCGTATGATACATGTGAGTGGCGCATGGGGGCACGTGCCACGTCATCTCAGAAAATGATCAACATGAAAGTTCATCTTCTCAGCGATACGAGTCCAATGGTACAATTTTTGAGGTGATCAAACATCGTCTTGTGGCAGTTTTGATTGTCCGAAAGTTTTTGCGTAATTTTAATTCATTTAAAAATATCGGAAAATTATAGGATTAAAGTGTGAGTTAATTGAGATAGTTGGTAACCCTTGGAAGTGACTTTTGACAATATTTGATGTGCTCGGATTTTACGGGAAAACGTGCAATGCGAGTCGACTGCACGTACGGTACGTGTGAGTGAACTTTTGTTTTCCCTAAACCCTATGCATGCATTTTTATATGATTTTACATGAATTAATATGTGAATTGTTTGATGGTTATTTAAGTATGATTTTTATGGATTTTTGGTGATTTTACGGTAACTGTAACTTTGCACGTTTGACAAGGAATTCGTTATATTGTGTTTTGTTTGTTACTGAGTTTTGGGAAATGATTTTATCCTCGATATAAATTGATTATATGATTTTGATGATGATTTATGGATTGAGAGTTTAAATTAATTTATGGATATTTTGCTAGCTCATTTTATGAGGTTTTTGGACATATTTGTGATTTGGGCTTAGGCCCGGGTTTTGAAATTTGGTTTCTGAAACTTGACTCTGGATATGTAATGGGTATATGATATAGTTTTGTGACTATTGAGTATACATGTGATGATGCTTGTTAGTTAGTAGTCTCAGACGTTGAGCAGGGGGCTCCCAATCCTAAGACTAGTATTATGTATGGTTGTGTGATTTTTGGATACATGTGGTGTGATCGGATATGGTTACTGGATTGCTGTGATTGGTGATGTGATGGGATGACCTTCCTCGAGTTGTGGATTGGTGGTGTCTCAGACGTCTAGAACCGGGCTCTATTTCCCTTAGATGAACTTGTACCCAGATGTCCAGAGCTTGGCTTTGTTTTCCTGGGATCGGTCCACACCCAGAGGTTCAGAGATGGGCTCTGTTTTTCTGGGTAATACCCGGACGTTCAGAGCGGGGCTCTGTTTTCCCTAGCACTTAGACGTCCAGAGCAGGACTCTGGTTTTCCAAGTGATATTAGTCTACTAGTAGTGCACATTTAATATGATGACTCAGTTGCAAATATCAAGGATGGTTGATATTTATTAAATCTACATCCGGTAATATGATGACTCAGTTTTCCCTAGCACTCATATGATGACACATTTAATATGAGCATGCATTGGTTGATTCACTATGATTGTTGTGCTTATACTTTGGCTTGGACGTATGTTCATTAGTACTTGATGTGAGTTTACATTGGACAGATTTCTGAAATTACCGGATTTTCGTGTTATTGCACGTATTTCAAGATTGTTGTTTTATTGGTAAACTTGATGCATGCATAGTTTTAGAAAACAGAAGGCAAAATGTTATGTTTTCGAGATATACCCAAGGATGAAAATATCGATATCGACGGATATATCGCTAGTAAAATTTACGGATATCTGGCCCCAAATATCGGTATCGATATCGATATCGTTTACGGTCAACAAAAATGACGGAAATTCGGTCTAAAGGTTGGAAATTTGGAATGAAACTTTGGGAAAAATTTAAGTATCGAATAATTATTATATAGGACTAATAAAAACTAGAAAATGACTTTTATATAATAAATATATGATGAATAATATGATGTAATATGATTCTGACGATGACTAATAATATAAAATCTTAAATATAAACATAAATTGAAGTGAGTTACTATAAATGAATGTTAAAATGGTTAAAAACATAACAATAAACATACAAAAATTCAATGTAAGAAAAATGATAAAATAAGTTTAATATATTTAAAATTGGAAAAAAAAAATGAAAAAATAGGGTCAAATTTTGTTAAAAAATTGAAAGTAACGGATATATATAAAATTGGACAAAAAATGAAAAAAGAAGAAGACCAACCTTTGAAAAATTGGAATAAATTAATAAAAAACAAAAAACAAAACAAAAAACAATTATATTGGCAGCCTGGGGGGTCGAACCCAAGACCCCTCTAAAAGAGCTCAAAGCCCACGCCAACTTTGTTGGGCTACATTTTGTTAATTTACATAACGCCAATTATATATGTATACAGTTTTCTCTGCTAACAACAGTCTCCCCCTACCTCCCGCCGGGTCTGCAACTCGGGTTTTCCGACTCGGCGGCATGACCCGATGAAATATCTTTCGATTTACGTCTGATTTTCACGAATTAATAGTGTATCTTCACCGTTTTGATCCTAGAAAAAGATCGGTGGACTGAAAACAAGACAATGGTTCGATATTGACACGAATTTCTTTCCTCCCTTCTTATATGCCGCAGGCCCAAAATACCGAAATTTCGGCGATATTCATCGATATTTTCATTAATGGCTATACCTTTAAAAACCTTTATTTTGGTCCATTCACACTTTTCCTTGGTTTTGAAACCCTACAGGACCTTTGCACTAAAGTCGAGGCTATTTACTAAACGGAGGCATGAGCTCACGAATTTACAAGTATCCTTTATCTGACAGGGTTTCGAGGGTACTTTTAGTACTTTAGGTTACCTGTCAGGCGGGAGTAGGACCCAAGTATGTTATATATGGTGTTTTTTGGGTTGGGCCCTATCAACATCTCGGCTATATGGACGCCATATCAATGCCATGTGGGCACCACGTAAGTTCCACGTGAGCGCCACGCCAGTTCCATGTGGAACCAATTGGATGCCATGTAATGACCCATCCCGGAATTCGGGATTAAGTTAGTAACTAATCATGAATAGTAGGGTTACTCAGTGATTAGTTGGGCGAAATCGAACGAACGATGCAAAATGACTTTTTTGCCCCTAGTCGTGGGTAAAACATTGACTTTTTATTCAGGCGGTCAAATGGACTTTGACCAATGATCGTGACGTAGTTTGGGACGTAACGAGTTCATAGACAGGTGGCACGTCCGATTCGGACGCTCGAGATGAAAGTTATGACGTTCGGAAGTTCAAGGGCATTTTCGTAATTTGGACGATTAGGGGGAAAATGTTGACTTTTTGTTTGAAATTTGATTTTCTCATGACTCGAAGACCGTTAGGTAGGTCTTGAGGCCCCGAGTACAACGACAGGTGGCACGCGTGAAACGGACATCGGATGACCAAGTTACGGGTCACGGATGATGAGGGGCAATTTGGTAATTTGCCAACTGAGGGCATTTTGGTCTTTTTACACGGGGTTACTGTAGCACCGCCATGGGAAACCGGCCTGTACGGCCATGTCGTGAATGTTTTGAGCGTGCAATTGTTTATGGGGTTAGTGGAATGGTCAGATGAGTAGTTTATGTAAATTGAGATAGTGGGAACATGGACTGATGCATTGAGCAGGTTGCAGTGCACGGGAAGGTCGATCATGGCTTTGGGTTCCGGTTGCGGGAAACAAGTGCAGGTGGGGAGGCAGCTGATTCCCACGGGTTGTTTCCATTCTGATGTTTTAGCTGAGTGCGGGTGAGAGTGTAGATCACTTTGGTAGTCTGAGGGAGAGTTGAGAGTGAGAATTTTGAGTCGGGTTGAGGAAAAACCAGTTGGAGGGAAAATTCGAAGGTTGGGTTTTAAGGTGAGTTGAGCCATACTGAGTGTAGAATTAGTCTTCTGGGATCCTTGCTAACACGACCGTGTAAAAATCGAAGGAGGAGGAGGAGTATCTGACCGGGAACCCGAGTTCCAGTTTCAGGGGAAACTCAGAGCTTTGGATCGTCTACAGGTGAGTTCTTGTTCAATTGGCTATGTTAAATTGTTCGTATTAGCCCTATGAAGCTACTGTCTGAGTTAATTTGGGAATGAGGCTAAGTTGGGTGAGTTGTGGACTTCGACCCGATTTGAGGTCCGAGTTTGGATAGATCGATTTAGTCAATGTCGAGGTAATAGATGACATAGAACTTCAATTAGATAGTTAAAGAATGTTTTAGGATCAAAATCAGATGAAATCGAGGTCGAATTGATAGCTATCTAACCGGGTTGTCACGCGGGTTGCAGGACCCGTTTGCAGAGGAAACAGGCAAGGACGATGATGAAGAGTGCCTCTCACTGTAGCAGGCGCGTGACGGCGCGTGGGTCCGATTTTCGATGTTGTTTCGAGGGTCCAAAGGTTTACGTTACGTTTTTAATTAACGATTAATTCCCGGAAAATTATGGGAAATTAGCATGATGTTATTTGGGACCTTAGCGACCCTGGAATGTGTTTTCGGACAGGTTTCGAGTTTCTGGAAAATGCCAGAAATTACGGGAATGCGTGCGGCGCGAAACCGAGCCTTAAGAATGGTGTGTGAGTGGACGTTGCTTTTAAAATTTAATGCATGCATAAATATTTCTACGATTTCTATGATTATGATTATTAATGGGGATTGATTTCGATTTCCGTATTTATACGTATTTTTGATATGCACACGAAATTGCACATATTTCGAGATATGGTTTCCCGTATGTTTTGGATCATGATTTAACGAATGATTTCATATGCTTTGTGTGTATCATGTTTTTAAGATGTTTGGATTGCGGTTGTGAGTATGGTTCACGGTTTTGACACGTATTTCGAGAATGACACTGATTTGCACGTTTTACGAGATTTCGAGTATGTTGTGATTTGACCGTGATTTTGGTGATTATGATTGTGGTTTTGATGTCTTGACCTTGAGATTTGAAATATGAGGTGTTTTCAAGGATTTAAAATGGATTTTGAAAAAGGTGATTTCGGGCTTGATGCTCGGGGCATAAAAGTAACTTTGATTAACGAGAGTTCGGTTTTCGGAAGTTTGAAAATGGATTCTTGGTTTGGGTTCGGGATGATGTTCCGGATGCCGGCTTACGGAAACATTATTGCGAATTCGAATTCGGGAATGGAAGACGATTTAATAAAGTGATTTGGTGTGATTATACATGCCCCGTGTTTAATGATGATTTGATCATATTTTGTGAAGTAAGATGTGGGGACTTGAATGTGGAAATTCGGACCATGAGTCCTGTTATGACAAAATGTGATTTCGGGATGGATCCCGCAATATTGTGATTGGAAAATATTTTGGGTTTAAAGACCCGCTGAAAACTGTTTTGGGTTTAAAGACCCGGTGTTATTGCTGGAGCACGTTTTGAGTTTAAAGACTCGGTTAATTGATGACGGGGGAGGACCCTTAATGAGTTTAAAGACTCGGGTATTGTGATACCCCCGAGGCCTATTGATTATGTTTTGAGTTTAAAGACTCGTTGATATCCCGGGAAGGCCTGATTATGCGCATGGTTTTGAGTTTAAAGACTCGGGCGCACTTGATATCCAGCAAAACGAGTGACTTGTGATTTATTGATGATTTCTGATGTTTCGGTTGAGTTGGGCGGTGGCCCGGTATGTGGTTGATGGTTTTGGATCATGTTGTGCATTTGGTTTTGATTGGACCCTGTGTTTATGATTGCGGGCTAAGACCCAATGGTTGAGAAAGGAAAAATGATTTTGAGTTTCATACGAGTTTTCCTTATGTTGGAATTTGATACACGGGTTTTCTTATGTTGAAAATGTTAACCGACTGCGAAATGATTTTTGTGTGCATGCATTGGTTTTATGCGGAGGGTAAAAACGTCTTTTTGTAACTGTTTTTATAAACTGATTTATTTTTGTCCACTTACACCTTTTGATTTTTTATTGACCCTCCAGGTCGTGGCGCGTTGGTCGAAGCTGATCGAGAGGCGGAGGCATGAGTAAGCACGTGTTGCTATCCCTAGTCTAGCAAGTACTGAGGGTAACTTGGGGATTTCAGTCGTCTTGCTAGGCGGGAGTAGGACCGGGCACGGTTAACAATGCCTTTTTGGGGGCTGTCCTGTCATGCCACATTAGCACACATGGAGGGCGTATGAACTACTGCAACTAGTGCATGGCTAACATGTGGTACATCTCTCAGTCAAACCTCGATGCGTGGGGTGCATGGTGTGGCTTCCGACCATCTACTAGTGCATGAACATGCATGTCAGTGCTTAGGAGCATATGTTGATGCTTGGGAGAGCATGTGAGCACGTATGGATGGGTAAGGGGGAGCATGCGAGCGTGTGAGGGCACGTGGGAGGTTCATCAAACATCTACCGGTATGTGGCCACTTGTGGGGCCTTCCTTGAACAACATGTGTTCCCTTGTTTTTTACTTTTTGAATCTGTTGCTAACGATTTCGAGTTCTTTTCAATCCGTTTATAGCCCTGCTTGAGTATTTACATGTTATATTGAGGTTTTACGAGTCATTTAGTAGGTTGGGGATCGAGGGAGCATGAGTCGGGATACTAGATTAGGACTCTAGAAAAGTTGGGTGAGACGAGTTAGAGGGTTATTACTTAGGATATCAAACAATATAGTTCATGTGTGGTTAATGATCGAGGTTTGAGTTATCAAACAAGAGCGTACCATTCGTCGAGGTCATATCAAAGTAATCTCAGGGCAGGGGATCCTGTCAAATTGGTATAAGAACAAACTAGGTAAAGTTTTTTTGGGAATTCCAATGGAGGGTACAACTCACATTATGGTTGTTGAACATACTATGAATGGACTTTGTTTTATAAAAGATTATGCATACCTAAAAATAAATCCAATTGTTATATTGAGGTTTTACAATTTTTACAGAAAGAATGTTTGGGTATAGGCCCGATTTGGAAACGTTTTGACTTGGATTTTGGAGTCAAGGATTTGTCTCAAAATCAAGTTTTGGATTGATTCCATGAACTTTTTTCCACTGTTGACCATCCTCTAGGGATGCTATATTATTTCTGGACTAGCATCATGGAGTGTGTCTCCACTAGATCATAGGGGTTGTACTTTTTTCGAACTGACATCATAGTGTGTGTCCCCACCAACTTCTGGGGTTTATCTACATATCGTACAGCGATACCAGCCAATTAGCCAGCTCGCACAATGAACTGCGACTTAAGGGAGCCAAGGATTGCTCAAGAGTAGATTTATGATATTTGTGTCCAGGTTTTCTCAATGATTTTATAAAATGGGGATTTTTGGAAAATATTGGCCACATGCATTTTATATGCATAGCATGATTTTTTGTGGGTCCTATGGTATATGATTTTATTTTAACTGAAATCCTAGGGATGACCAAGAAGTACTTTCTTCTAGACTGATATTGGCCTGGATGGTAAGGGAATTACTGAAGATATACCAATAGCGAGATGATTTTTAGACGGAATTCCAGAGGACTTACCAAGATTACCGCTTCACCGAGAGATTAAGTTTATCATTGAGCTACTGTCAGACTTACAATTGATGCCCCAAGCACCATGCAGGATGGTATGCTGTCTAGAATCGTGTCAGTAGTGATGTTGAAGTACTTGAAGAATTAGAGGAGGCTGACTTTTGACCTACATACATAAATCTCGAGGACAAAATTTCATTAAAGGGAAAAGTTGTAACGACCCGGTCCGAATATTTATAATTTGCGAATTTCATTGGGAAAATGATAATTTTACCTTCGACTTAGAGGGGGATTAGAGGTCAACTTGAGTTTGGAAAATCCTTTGGAATTTTTTCTTAGATCGTTGCTTAGGTATCGAACTCAAGAGTTCGTAGACAGATGGTAGGTAGGAATCAGAGTTCAGATACAAAAGTTACTGATCTAGAACCCTCAGGGGCATTTTAGTAATTGTGTATATAGGGGTATGTTTTAAGCTAACTCTGATATATTTTCCTTACATTTTCTCTCTCTCATCTCTTTTTCTCTCTTTATCTCTCTATCTCTCCCTCCTATTTCTCTCTCTCTCTCTCTCTCTCTCTCTTCTTCCATGCAATTGCACTGCACACCCGCACCACCATGGAGGCATGTATAGGGCTCTTCGACCAGATTCAAGGGTAGGGGGATGCTTCCTTGCAGCCATGCGAGCTATTTGGTGGTGGACTTGAGGTAAGAAGGTGGCCTTAGATGGCAGATCGACGAGGATATGTGAATAATAGGTGTACCAAGTTTCGTATAAATGCAAATGGCCACTTTATTATATGGCACATCTGTACCAGCGAATACGCTATGGATTCTATCTTAATTCAAATGGCCCTAATTAAAAAGAGTAATAAGTGTACCAAGTTTTGTACTAAATTTTGTATTGAGTACACTTTTACTTTTTTTTCCCTTATCTAAAGTACATATTTACTTAAAAATAATGGGGAAATAGGTAACAGGTGAAAGAGTATATTTGTACTTATAAATAATTAAAAAATAAGTAATTGGTGAAAGAGTAATTAAGAAAGTATGTAATTGGCTTTTTTTTTTTCTTTTTTATCTGAAGTCTGGCTCTTTTTTTTTCTTTTTTTTTTTTATAATCTGAAGTCTGGCTCTTTTTCTTATGTTTCTCTATTCTCTGGCTTCTGCTCCGGCCAACTAGCTTCATCATTAAGTTTGTGGCCTTTTAAAAAACAATATATGCCAAACTATTAAATTGAAATTGAAAAAAAAAATTACCTTTAAAAACATAATAAAATTTACTTACCCATGTCCTTAAAAAATTCCACCTATTTCCATAAAAGATAAATACCGGCATCTCCGACTCCATTCCCACCGTTGGTGTCATTGGCATCCCATTCAAATTCTTCCCTTCATGGTTGTCCCCATTATCCCCTGTCAGCCAACAACGTCACCGGTGTTTCCACTAATATTCCCTCCGTTGATGTCCCCATTTGTGCCATTTTTTACGCTTTGGACGACAATGATGCCCTCGTTCTTCCTCCTAGATATCCAAATATTGACGACATTCCACAATCTCAGGGGTTGAATCCAATCTTCTTGAGAATGAAATTTAGGGCGGCTGCCAAGTCTCCCCCGCCTTTGATAACCTACGTGGGGATAATACATGCCAATATGCCGAAATAGGCAGTGCCTAAGAAGTAAGAACATGTTAATCCCTGTTAATATGTTTAGGCCTTTCATAGTGGGCCGAAAAAGGCCTCCCAAAAAATTGAGTTTGAATTAATATTTGGTCGCATATGCATCGATAAATTTTAGATCTAACAAGTATCCGTTTTTACTGATCAATCGACTATGTGTCACATCTACATCGGTGAATATGCTATGAAACTTGACTCAATTCAACTGGCCCTAATCAAACAGAGTAATAAGTGTACCAAATTTTATATCAATTTTTACATTATGTATACATTGGCTTACAAATAATAGGGAAGTAGGTAATCAGTGAAAGCATACATTTTGACTTATAAATAATAAGAAAGCAGGTAATTGGTGAACGAAATTGAGGAAATATGTAATTATTTTCATTGAGGTGTAGATTTAATAAACATATAGCATTAGAATGTTTACTCATCATTTTCGACAACAAAAAATAACTGAAATACGTCTAATGTTATTGATTTTTTTTTTTTCAAAATGATCTTAAAAAAATGATTAGAAGTTGCATGGTTCCGATTATTATACTATGTAAGAATTATTCGATAATTGAATAATGTAATACGAGAAGATACGCCTAGTTAGATCTGGGATGTAAATATTATCTATTAATTATTATACAAAAATGTTTCTTTTTTATTATCATACATGCATCTATTTGAACACACTTGTTCACATCATTTACTTTCGACCGTTTGAGAAAAAAAATTGACTATATTATTTTATGCCACTGTTTTTTTGGGTAGGAATCTATTTTTACACAACGGAACGGTATGTAGCATACCGGCCTACAGTCTCACTAGGCCAGATTATCTTCATAACTTCTCCACGCTTCAGTCCGTAATATTTTGCAATTGGATCTGTCAACTGAATTCGTGGAAGCTGGGTCCAAATTAAACAGCAATCAATATGCAATTGAATTTGAATTCTCCGGTGAATCCAGCAAAATAATTATATTAAAGATAGTGTTGTTTGAAATTGAAATAAGAATCAAAAAATAAAGCATGCATATTAATTCTTGGGTCAGCATGTACTTGATTATTACCTGTGTTTGTTTTAGAGTTTAATTACCTCTCCATCAAAGTCTTCTTTTCTTCATCTGAAAGCACTCTATGCTCAGGAATTAGAACATGCTCTGTAACATTCACCATCAATTCTGGCTCCTAATAAAACCAAAGGAATCAATACAAAAATAAGGAAAATAAAATTCAACAATTTAAATGTGTGGATGCCTGGATGGACGATCGATGCAGATTTTCTCTATACATGACATTCTTTCTTTAATAAGGATAAAAGTGTAAAATCCTCATTGATATTCAATTCACAATATAAAATTATCTTTAAAGCTTTCAATTTTGAGTATTAAAAAAAAATTCAAATGTGTATTATCTTTAGTAAAGACTTGATGCCCTAAAGAAAAAGAGTCGATAAAGGCCTGCTCATATTTGAAAATGGTGGTGTTTCATAGTGACAAATAATTTTATCATGCCATTAATTAAGCAATAAACTTGACCTGAAAAACTTCCATCTGAAATTTTGAAGATATCTCACTTATATATGCAGGTCTCTGCAATGCATGGCAGTCATATTCTGCTGAGTAACTAAGATTGCTCTTGAAACATTCTCCGATTTCATGTGATTCGTGTACAGTTTTATGGTCTTGACACCAACCTTTGCTTCTTCAGGGAAGAAGACATAAATCTGCAGAAACAAATGAAGGGACAATTCAGTAAGAGTTGAAGAATCCTAGATCTGAATCTGGTGCAATAATACCTGAAAAATGAAACCCTAGCTACCTGATAGGAGCTGTCATTTCGCTTCTTTTTATTGATAGTGAGATCTTCCCTTTTCATGTTGTCTCCATATTTGTTCTTGAATTGTTCCATTGTCATGTTGATCTCGAAGTCTCCCACTAAGTAATTTCGATCTCTCAGCATTTGCATTACCGTATTTCGAATTCTAAAAAGCCTCATGATTTCTTCTTCTGCTAAAACCATCTTGATTTTTAATTCACAGACCTGATAGATTAGAATTTAGACACCAAATAAGCTCCTTAACTCAAGATTATCTATTCTTAGCAGTAAATAATCGAACCCAAAAACATTGTTGGCCTCTTCCACAAACTTCCAACATTTTCCTTCGGAAAAAATAAATGATCAGCACAGTAAAATTCAAAGGATAAAAGGTTTAATAGGGATACCTTTTGGCACTTGGAGCAAATCCAGTCTCCGAAAATCCGAGATTAATTGTCAGAAAAAAACTGAGGAGTGAGGAGTAACCAAACCAAATAAGCATATGATCTATAGGCAATAGCCATGCAGAGCACATAAGCTGCCACCTGTAGATTGTAACAAAGTACGTATAGCTAATTTGACTCGACAAGCTGAAACAGTCATAATCGGCTCCATGGTTAAGAACGTGGGCATGTGCAGTGTGTGAACCCATGAGTTTGTGTGGTCTCGTGGTATCAACAACCCCGTTAGCATATCTTCCTAATCACTTTGACAACTTTTTATTGAAGAAAATATTTAAGCAGGTGTTTTTGTTTGGCTGAAGAAATAAATTAGTCCTTATATTGAATGGGAGTCAATTCCACCGCACACTTCGTAGTATATAATATATATATATATATATATATAATAAGTACATGATCAATGGAACTATTGGAGGAATGCCCGATTGATGAATCTTCTCAAAATCAAATTGGGTGTTCTTAAATTATTTCTTAACAGCTAATTGGTCAGCCAAATAATTAATTTCATGTGTGTAAAGTGAATTACGGCTAATAGGGGGTCACCACTCCCGTATAAACAAGGTCAAATGACTTGTGGTTGTAAATTTTAGGTATTGTTTACGTAATTTTTCTTCTTAGCCAAGAGTTATATTATAAAATATTCTATCATGCTCAAACTGACATTAGTTGTAAATTGTAAACCAATAATCTTAAATTCGAACTTCAATGACCTAGTAGTTCGTGGTGAGAATTTCTCCCTCCCATGTAAATACTTTTTGAGGTCTAATAAAAATTGAGGAAAATAGTGGTTCAAACCTAACCCAACTTAGCCCGAATCAATCTAAATTCGAATCAATCCTAGCCTAATCTAAGCCCAACTTCATATTATATTTTTTACCAAAGAATCAAATCCATGTATTGTTACGACCTGGATCTTAATTACAAGTTTAACAGGATTTTTCGGGGATCTTTTTGAGATTTTATGAAATTGTTTTAACACGTTTGACCATTTTGCCCCATTTGAGTTTCTAAATTGTGGAAGGGTGTTTTTGGAAGGTGGAAGAGTTTGGATATTTTGGTGTGGCTTGTTTCTATCCACATGTCCATTTCATTATCTTTATCTCATTTTCTCTCTCATTTTCCCCTCAAACCCATGCAACCCAAACTCACACAAAACACACATATAACTCATTATTCCTACTTTGTTATTAAGAGGTTGTTGGAGTTACCAAGGCTAGAATCATGTTCTAGGAGCTATCATGGTCAAGATAAGCCTAGGTTTGAAGGTGGAGGACGTAGAACATAGACAATGTGAGAGGAGGAAGAAGCCCGCGATTTTGGAAGCTCATATCTTGGAATCCAAGTATCTTTTATAAATTCTGGGATTTGATTTGGAATTCTGGAATCGAGTAGATAAATTATAATATAAAGTTTGTCCAATTTGGTTGAGTTTTGAGGGAATTATCGAAGTTTGAAGTTTAGGGTCAAAATTGGAGTTTTCTGGCGATCGATGACAACGGCCACGACGGCGCCACCGTCGTCTCCGACAAGAGGGGTGACGTCAGCATGACATCATGATAACATCACCAGGTGACATCAGCATGATATCATGATGACATTAACATGGACACATGGCAAAGGGTGTCGTGTGGCAGGTGTCAGAGGGTGCCACGTGGTAGGGATGATGCCAATTGTTAGGACACACGTTATGTAACGACCCGAACCGAGAATAATAATATTTTAATGTAAAAAGACTATTTTGCCCCTAAAGGGGGGAAACTTTGACTTTTGACCCGGGAAACAATTTGGACTTTGACCCATGACTATAACGTAGGTCGGGACGTCACGAATCCGTAGACAGGCGGCACGCCGAAATCGGAGTTCGTATGAAGAAGTTATGGTCAAGGAAGCGTTTTAGCGGAATTTACGAACCGAGAACAACGGAATAAAATATTAATTTATTACGGGAATCCGTGCCAACCTAATATTTAAATCCAACCAGTGGATTGGTGACAAGTGTCACCCATCCAAGCCATACTATTCCAATAAAGCACATTACACTATTTAATTCATTTTTATATTAATTGATTTCCCTCCATTTGTTTCCAGCCGTAGGATCACTGCCCAAATTGAATCCCAGCCCTTCATTTTCATCTGCTTTCCTTATTCATGCACGATCTCTGTCTTTGTTTCTCACAAACACACACAAACACATACAGCCCCCCCATCACCCGTGCTTCTCCTTCCATTTTCTCTCAAACCAGACGATCGAACCAGCCACCCTCATCGCACCAGCCAACCACCAGCATCACCACCATCATCTGATCATCATCACCCTGCATCACCGGCGACAACCGACCCATTTCCCCTCCTGAAATTCCTGTCCAAAACTCAGACCCGAAACACTAAGGAAACGGGTCCAAGAAGCAAACTTCGACAACCGCATCACCTCGACGCAGGGGAAGCTCCAGACTGCACCGTGGGGACCCCAGGAGCACAACTGGACGACGGCGAGGGCTACGGCGGCGTGACGGCGGCATGACGGCGGCGGTAAGACCCAAAACCCGAGAACCCATTTTTACTCCCCTGTTTCGAACCAACGTGTTTTAGTGCTAGGAAATTGATTGTGTGATGTTAGAAATGTCCTAGGGTGAGAGACGAGTTGATCAGGACCGGTTTGGACGACGGAGACGGCGTGGATCACCGGAGAAGACGATCGGACGTTGGCCGTGAGTTTCAGTGACGAACTGGTGAGTTTCTCCTAGTTTTCTTTCTATTTTGAGGTTGTAGAACCATAGAACAGACCTAGACGACTCTATAGGGATGAACCCCGTCGAAAATGGTGGCCGGAATTGTACGGTGGAATCGGGTCAAGCCGTGGGTCGACGGCGACCCGGTTCCAGTCAAACGGGTCTGACCCGGTACTGTAGCATGATGACGTCATCATGCTGACGTCACTTCTGGCATCATGATGACGTCATCCTGTTAGATGTTGTCAGACCAGGGACCAATCAGAACATGCCACGTGTCACCTGACAAGTGTCAGTGATGACGTCATGCTGACGTCAGCATGACGTCACTGCTGACGTCAGCAGTACTGTAGCAGCGTTGACCCACACGTTGACCAGGCGCGTGGGGGCGCGTGTGAACAGTGATTTTGGTGGGGCCGGTACCATTTTCAAGGTTTCGACGATACGGATCCAATGGAGGTGGTTTCGTGTCGATCGGAGATCGTTATGTTAGTCAAAATGGGGTTTGAAGCACCGGGAATAGTGCCGGGATGCGATTTTGAGGCGGATCTGTTCTAGGGTCTTGGTATTGATGTTATAGGGTCCTTAAGTAACCCTCAGGTATAAAAATACAGGTTTTTAGAGATCGTTGAGCAGCAAGGACCGAGTGTGAGTGGGCTGTTTGATTTATAAAAGGATTGCATGCATAAACTGTTTCACTATTTCCACTTATGATTTCGATGAGTCTTATGAACTGTTTATATATGCTATTACAATGTTTTGGGCATGAGACCCGTCTGGATTATATGTGGATTTTGTTTGGGATGTCCGGGGGACATAGGGTAAACTATACTGTTATTGTACTGTACTTTCCTACCTGTGTATATTGTCTCCTCCAGGGAGGGTCGTTGGCCTGGGTGGACCCTGGAGTAGTCACGGGGCTCTGACTGAGTGGAGTTGACCCCCGTTGGGCTGCTTACTCTCAGGAAGGCATGTTTATATACCTCGGGCAGTGACCGGGATACCGGGAGCTGATGTACCTAGAGAGTCTCGGGTGTGAGACCCTGAGTGGCAACGCGTAGCCTTAGAACCGTGACATCATTTGGGTTGGGTTTTACAGTGCACTGATATGTTAGTTTCACCTTTCAATTATTATTGTGGTTTATTTGTTATGATATCATTATAATATTATATTTTCACTGCATGCAAGATTTGGAAAACGGAGGGGTAAAACCTTATGATTATTTTATTACTAAATTGATTTCTAAACTGTTATTTTAGCCCACTCACCCTTGTTTTACTGACCCCTCCAAACCCTGACACGGAAATAGAGGAGGAGGAACCGGAGGAGGAGGCAGAGATTTAGTTTGCCTAGCTGTGCACTTGTACACCCACTTGTGGGTAGGTTGAGCACCGAATAAATGTACTCTGACTAGTGTGCTCACATGTTGTATTTTACTTTCCCTTGTCTGACAGTATCACTTTAAACACTGTGGTTGTATGTTATCTATCTATTTAAGTTTTCGGTTTTATTTAAGGGTAATTTTGGTATGTTTAGAGTCATTGTCAGACGGGAGCGGGGCACGTCCCCGGGTGGTCCCAGTGGGATTGGGACGGGTCCTGTCACGTTAGGCCATGCCAGCTAGGGGTGACGTCACAAGCGGGGGCGACACGTGGGGAAGGCTACCGATTTTCCACCACGTCAGCTCGAATCTCGAGGTGAGACTGGGCTTGTTGTAAAGGTTTCAATGAGCTAAATCTAATGGTGGTGGTTTCAAGCTGATCAGAGTTCGTTTATGGGTAGTTTTGGGTGTTTTTATTCTTGGAATGGGTGTTCAGGATGCATTTATTGTTCCGGCGTTTAGGGGGGATTTACATACGAGATTATATGGATTGTTAGTGACCCCCGATTGTTACTTTGATAAGTCAAGACACTTCGAGAACCTCTGAGGATCACACAACTCGGGGATTGACCTATCGGTTCGACTGTGAATGGACAGCTCCTTTGATAAATGTGATGCATACATATTTACATAATTATATGGTCTTATGGTATGCTTTGGATTGTTATGTTTTGAATATATGATTCAAAATTTTTTCTGAATAAATGTCTGGTTTTAGAATATATATTCGGTTATGGTTTTCTGAACATAGATTTTATGGTGGTTTTTGGAAAAAACTAGATTTTGGGCTGGTGCCCAAGTTGTAAATGTTTTGGATTTTTGTGGGTATTTCAAAAGCAAGTTAAAAAAGGTATTTTTGGTAGACTGTTTTTCTAGTATGGTCATCCTCATGTGATTAAATCGCTATTCTAAAGTTGGACTCCCATGATTCTTAGGGGACGCACTCGGACATTGTTGGAGTTGGACTCCACACGGGACGACGGAGTTGGACTCCGCAGAATCTATGGTTGTCTACGTGTAATACTGTGGGATTGCTGATTGAACCAGCATGACAAAATTTGACTGTTATTGATGATTGTACACACATATTGAATTAAAATTTTAATCTTGTTACACTCTATTTTTGTATTTACTAAAAAAAAATATTTAATTAGACTTTTTACCTTAAATTGGTTGATTTGAGCCAATTTTTCTTTTTACTTATTTTGTATAACAATAATTATGAAATCATAAAGTCAATATATAAATGAAAAGACTTTGAACATCAAATCACTAAAGAATTGGGAGATTATTTTCTTAGTTAATGGACATATTTTGAGTTATGTGAGATATGTTTAGAACTCGACTCCAAACCCACTGGATCCGAAACTTAAATGAACCCCAATTTATAGAAGTCTCAGTAGGGGTGGGCACGGTTCGGTATGGTACAAAATTGATCGATACCAGAACCGTAGCATTTAATTTTAATCGGTACGGTACGGTTCGGTATTCAATATGACAGGACTCATCCCAACCACCCCTCCCCCCCCCCCCCCCCTCGGGATTAGTGCGGGATGACCCTGCTCCCGTCTGACACGAAGTGTCAAACAAGGGATATTTCCAACCTTTGCCCTCCCGGGCTATCAGAGTACGCCAGGATCCGGAGGAGGTATGTAATATCTCGGTCTCTGCTACAGTCCACATCCACTGTCAACCTGAAGGGCAGTCATAACATTAAAAGCTGTGAGTGGACAAAACAAGAGTTTATATAAAACATTTTAACGAGAAGACATTTGTACCCTTCACTAAAAAGCATGCATGCATTCGAAAACCATTTAACCAAATGGAACCATCAGTGGGAACTAAGCCCAAAACCATAATCAAAGAAAATATACGGGCCACTGCCCAAATCCATAAGAAACCAATAAGGGACTCTGCCCAAATCAGAAGTAAACCAAGTACACGAGCCACCGCTCAAATCCTGTGTAACCACACATCACATATCATATATAATATTTATATCATATACACATAAAATTCACACAACCAATCCTGTCACGGTTTCCAAAGCTACACGCGTGCTACCCGGGTCTCAATCCGAGTCTTCTCAAAGTCAAGGTCAATGTCCGCAGACCACTAACCCTACTCGAGGAAATATTAATGTAATGACCCGTCCCTGAAATTAGGGTTAAGGTTGTGTTTAAGATGGGGTTAGTGAGCTTAATTGGTGTTTAGTTGGTACCGATAGGTCTGTTGGTGTAGAATGACGATTTTGCCCCTAGTTTGGGCCAACAATTGACTTTTAGTTTGAGCGGTCAATTGGGTATTGACCGATGACTGTGACGTAGTTCGGGACGTCACGAGTCCGTAGACAGGTGGTACGCCCGATTCCGACATCCGAGGTGGAAGTTGTGATGTTCAGAAGGTTAGGGGCATTACCGTAATTTGGTTAAAATAGGGGAAAAAGTTGACTTTTCGTACGATTGGGTTTTGACACGTTGACCTAGGACCGTTAGGTAGATCTCGTCGTCTTGAATTCAACGACAGGCGGCACGTGTTCATCGGACCTGAGATGAGTGAGTTACGGGTCTGAAACGGTAAGGGCAAAATTGTAATTTTGGAGTCAAAGAGGGGCATTTTGGTCTTTTGGCTGCTTGGGCTTGGTGCAGCCCGATTTGGACAAGTGTCCAGGGCAGAGAGGAGATTTTTGTGTGAGGCTTGAGGGGATGGTGACACGTGGGGCTTGGCTAGAGGGTTCTAGTGAGTGCACGGGTGTTTCAAAATCGTGCAAGTGTGTGTGCCCGTGTGTGTGTTCAAACCAGAGAGAAACAGAGAAGAGGTGAGAGATCGTGGTGGTGGTGTGGCCGTGTACTGTCCAATTGGGCTCGAAAGGGGGCAAGGACGGCTCTGTGGACTCCAGGGAATGCGGCGGTGAGCAAGGCGGCGATCGACGGCAGGTAATTTCTTCTCCCCGTAAGTTTGCTCTGTTTTGGCCGTGAAGTTCAAACCGGAAGTCGTGAAGTCTGGGGTTGAGTCGACGGTTTTGGTGAGTTGGGTGAGACTCAGGGAGGTCCTAGGAAGCGGCTTGTGTTGCCACCGTGACGGGGGAGGACTTGGGTGGACAGATCGTGAAACAGGGGATAGTTTAGGTTTTGGCTTCGAGCTTGAGTCGACGGGTTAGGGACGGTGTCGTGGTGTTTGAGTGAGGGGGATAGGTTCCTTAGGACGGGACGATGAAGATGGTGAAGAGAGGGAGGAAAAACGGAGACGGATGGGCGGAGAACCGGGAACGCCGGTTCAGACCGGTTCACGTGAGAAAGACGATGATGAACAGTACTTTGTGTACTGGCACGTGAGGCCCACGCGCAGCCACTTTGGGCGGCGCTTGAGGACGCGTGCGGCGGTGTTTGGGAAAATTGTCAACTGAGTTTTTGTTCTAAATGTCATAACGAGTCTAATGGAATTGGTTTCGGGTTAATCGGACGTCGTTTGAGCTTAGTTCCGCGAGGTTGAAATTTTAGGGTTCCGGTTCGTTACGTGTAGGACCCGGGGAGTTTTGGTGAAAAATTAGGTGGACCTTCGTAAACGTGTTAGTGACATACTTTGGTGCTTGTTGACAGGATCAGGATTTCCCGAGGAAGCTGAGGAACGTACGGGACGTACGGGACGAGAGTGACGTGCCCGGTATCTGTGAGTGGACCCTTTCTCTAAACTCGAGCATGCATAACTGTTTTATTTATGTTTTACGTTATTAAGTATGTTTTTATGTTTCTCATACGGTTATGTGTTGGTTTTACCTAATGGCACGTTTTTCGAGAAAGTTCAGTTTTCAGTACGTTTTACGATAAAAGGTGGATTTCTGACTATGATATTATAGTTTCGGGATTTCAAATGATAAATGATTTCTAATGATTATAAAGGGATTTTGGAACATGATTTCGATGATCAAGGTTTTCGGTTTTAGAATCGGATTTCGAGAATCGAGATTTGGTTTTAAAGTTAAAACGTGGGATTCCGGATTTGGGTTCGGAATGACGGTTCTGGATGCCGGAAGGGCATCAGACCGGTGATTTCGGATTCAGGTTTGCATGTGGATTTAAAAATAGTTTTCAAATGGTTTTGATTGGATTTTCTGGATCTGGTTATTGGGTTTAAAGACCCGGATATGGTGATTGACGGGGGACGGGCCCGGATTGGGTTTAAAGACCCGGATTGAGTTTAAAGACTCGAGAGTTTAAAGACTCGGATATATTGATATTTCCCCCGTATGCCTGTTGAGTTTAAAGACTCGGGAGTTTAAAGACTCGGATATTATTGAGGCCTGGATTAAGTTTAAATATTCGAGAGTTTAAAGACTCGGATAGATCCAGGAGGTTTGATCAGATAATGATGGCTCGGTATTTATGTTTTATGATACAGTTTTATGATGCTTATGATATGATTTCTATAACGGCTTTTTGTGATGTTTTCTGTAAATGTTTTTATGATGATCTTTATGTGATTTATAACTGATTTCAGTAAATGGGTTATGCATGTGATTTCAAAACGGAGGGCTAAAACCCTGGTTTTATTATTAAATGGTTTTCGGAAAGTATTTTATTGTTTATGGTCCACTCACATCTTTTGTTTTAATTTGCCCTCCAGGTCGTGGAGCTAGCGCGAGGTTTTGGCGTCGAGGCAGCGTCTGAGGCATAGAATTTTCGAGAGTGACCCCGGAGTGCTTAAACTTTTCCGTTGTGCGTGTACCTTGTTTATCGGATTTCTTTCCTTCGTATTTAGTACTATGCTTTGTAAAACTTGACTTCGGGATGTTTAAATTTTCTCCTGCGTTTGACTGTGTATTTTGGTGGTTTATCGTGAGTTTACTTCAGTTTTGTGTCAGGGTGTCAGACGGGAGCAGGATTTACCTCGGTTTTCGGGGTGAAACCGGGGTGGGTCCTGACAATTGGTATCAGAGCATAGGTTTGTCGAGTTTTTTGGGTTTGTGTTTGTTGTGAGGTTGTGTTTAGGTTGCCTGATTGCTTCTATGCCTCTTTCAGCGTGCGGTTGACGATGCCTCTGAGACGTGAACCCCCTCCACAACTTGAAGACGAAGCGGTGAGAGGGACAGAGAGTGCTACGATTGAGCGAGCCCAGCGGCTCGGGGCTACGACTTTTAGTGGTGGGGCAGATCCTGAGTAAGCCCAAAGGTGGATCACAAGACTTGAGCGGATCTTTGCAGTAATGCATTGCCCACCGGAGGATCGAGTGTTACTGGCTACTTTTTTACTGGATGGTGCGGCATACGAGTGGTGGTATACCCTCGAGTTGTCTGGTTGGGACGCCCACACTGTGACCTGGGAGACGTTTCGGGAGAGGTTCTTAGATCAGTATTACCCTCGTTCTTTCCGAGATGCCAAGGAGGCTGAGTTTCTGCAACTTCAACAGGGGAATCTGAGTGTGGCTGAATACGAACAGAAGTTCCAGATGTTGTCTCGGTTTGCTCCTGCGTTTGTGGCTACTGAAGCCGAGAAGTGTCGTAGGTTTGAGTTGAGCCTGCGAGGTGAGATTCGAGCCATAGTGATGGCTGGATCGTTTACTACCCTCCGAGAGTTGTCGGACGCTGCGGTGCGAGTTGAGGCTAGCTTGCCAGTACGACGCCGGGAGCCACCTTTTTCTGGAACTTCGAGTCTGAGGACACCGAAGAGAGGTAACTTCAATGGAGCATCGTCAGCGAGCGATGATCGTTTTGGTAGACCTGGTAGTTCCCAGAGTTCAGGATTTCGTGGTTACCGAGCACAGCCGACTCCACAAGCTAGTGCGACGTCTGTTGTGTCGACAGGGAGACCGAGTCCTTCAGGTCGGGATGTTTGTTTCTACTGTGGGGAGTGAGGTCACTTCCGACGTGAGTGTCCACTGTTACCACATGAAGGTGGTGTAGGTCGAGGATCAGCGGAGCCTGGACGGAATACAGCGTCAGCGTCAGGGACAGCGGGCACTAGAGGAGGTGGAGGTGCCACTAGTAGTTCGAGAGGACGTGGTAGATCTTCAGGATCTCAGGCCCGAGTGTTTGCGATGACTCAGCAGGAGGCTCAGTCGGCACCCGGTGCGGGGATAGGTACTTTTATTATCCTTGGTTGTGTTGTACCTCCTTTGTTGTTGGATTTTGGGGTATAGTTAGGCCTTACCCTAGGTGACCTGGAGCGATGAGCTTATAGCTTACGGTGAGTTCCGTTGAAGGATGACGGAAGAAACGGGAAAGGAGTAACTATAACTGATCGATATGAGGTTATTGAAGGAGAGAACCCACAATCTAGGATTTGCCTTTAGGACTTTGTCGATTTATTCCAACAAGTGGTCGAAGTAGCAGTCGGGGGAAGTAAGCCAGTAGGTAGGGTTGCCTGGTTGGCCTAGATTGTTCTGGGTTAGGATTTGAGTTGGTTCCGAGAAGTGTCGGTGGTAGTACGTGAGGATGTACTCTATGAATTCTATTGTACTCCATATGAGGTATTTTAAAATACCTTTGTTTTCTGTTCATAGAGTTTCCCTCGCGTACACTATGAAGTTCTAGTTGTACTGAGAAAGGGTTAGAAGTGGTGAACTGGTAGTTGGGAATGGAGTGAAATACCCAAGGTGGAGATGATAGATCGGAAACTTAGAAGTAGTGGTTGTTGAGTTAGTGTTGATTACCAGGTAGGAGACCCTAGTGTTGGGAACTAGATGTGGAATTTCGGGGACGAAATTCTTTTTAGGAGGGCAGGTTGTAACGACTCGTCCCGGAAATTAGGGTTAAGGCTGTGTTTAAGATGGGGTTAGTGAGCTTAATTGGTCTTTAGTTGGTACTGATAGGTCCGTTGGTGTAGAATGACGATTTTGCCCCTAGTTTGGACCAATAGTTAACTTTTAGTTCGAGCGGTCAATTGGGTATTGACCGATGACTGTGACGTAGTTCGGGACGTCACGAGTCCGTAGACAGGTGGTACGCCCGATTCCGACATCCGAGGAGAAAGTTGTGATGTTTGGAAGGTTGGGGGCATTACCGTAATTTGGTTAAAATAGGGGAAAAAGTTGACTTTTCGTACGATCGGGTTTTGACACGTTGACCTAGGACCGTTAGGTAGATCTCGTCGTCCTAAATTCAACGACAGGCGGCACGTGTTCATCGGACCTAAGATGAGTGAGTTACTGGTCTGGAACGGTAAGGGCAAAATTGTAATTTTGGAGTCAAAGAGGGGCATTTTGGTCTTTTGTCTGCTTGGGCTTGGTGCAGCCGGATTTGGACAAGTGTCCAGGGCAGAGAGGAGATTTTTGTGTGAGGCTTGAGGGATGGTGACACGTGGGGCTTGGCTAGAGGGTTCTAGTGAGTGCACGGGTGTTTCAAAATCGTGCAAGTGTGTGTGCCCGTGTGTGTGTTCAAACCAGAGAGAAACAGAGAAAAGGTGAGAGATCGTGGTGGTGGTGTGGTCGTGTACTGTTCAATTGGGCTCGAAAGGGGGCAAGGACGGCTCTGTGGACTCCAGGGAGTGCGGCAGTGGGATTCCGGATTTGGGTTCGGAATGACGGTTCTGGATGCCGGAAGGGTATCAGACCGGTGATTTCGGATTCAGGTTTGGATGTGGATTTAGAAATGGTTTTCAAATGGTTTTGATTGGATTTGCTGGATCTGGTTATTGGGTTTAAAGACCCGGATATAGTGATTGACGGGGGACGAGCCCGGATTGGGTTTAAAGACCCGGATTGAGTTTAAAGACTCGGGAGTTTAAAGACTCGGATATATTGATATTTCCCCCGTATGCATGTTGAGTTTAAAGACTCGGAGTTTAAAGACTCGGATATTATTGAGGCCTGGATTGAGTTTAAAGACTCGGATAGATCCAGCAGGTTTGATCGGATAATGATGGCTTGGTATTTATGTTTTATGATACAGTTTTATGATGCTTATGATATGATTTCTATAACGGTTTTTTTGTGATGTTTTCTGCAAATGTTTTTATGACGATCTTTATGTGATTTATAACTGATTTCAGTAAATGGGTTATGCCATGTGATTTCAAAACGGAGGGCTAAAACCCTAGTTTTATTATGAAATGGTTTTCGGAAAGTATTTTATTGTTTATGGTCCACTCACATCTTTTGTTTTAATTTGCCCTCCAGGTCGTGGAGCTTGCGTGGGGTTTTGGCATCGAGGTAGCGTCGGAGGCATAGAATTTTCGAGAGTGACCCCGGAGTGCTTAAACTTTTTCGTTGTGCGTGTACCTTGTTTATCGGATTTCTTTCCTTCGTATTTAGTACTATGCTCTGTAAAACTCGACTTCGGGATGTTTAAATTTTCTCCTGCGTCTGACTGTGTATTTTGGTGGTTTATCGTGAGTTTACTTCGATTTTGTGTCGGGGTGTCAGACGGGAGCAGGATTTACCTCGGTTTTCGGGGTGAAACCGGGGTGGGTCCTTTTAGTCACTACCCGACCCATCTAACACAATATTGTCCGCTTTGGGCCTAGCCCTCACGGTTTTGTTTTCGGGAGCTCACGTGCAACTTCCCAGTAGGTCACCCATCCTGGGATTGCACCAGCCTCAACTCGCTTAACTTTGGGGCTCCAATCCCCCCCAAGCCACTGAGCTCCCAAAATGTAACGACCTGTCCCGAATTCCGGGATTAGTTTAGTGACTAATCTTGATTAGTGAGGTTGAACGGTGGTTAGTAGGGCGGAATAGGACAAATTGTGCGAAATGACCGTTTTGCCCCTGGTCGTGGGCAAAATGTTGACTTTTTGTTCGGGCGGTCAAATGGACTTTGACCGATGACCGTGACGTAGTTCGGGACGTCACGAGTTCATAGACAGGTGGCACGTTCGATTCCGACATTCGTAGAGAAAGTTATGGTGTTCGGAAGTTGAGGGGTATTTTGGTAATTTGGCTTATTAGGGGCCAAATGTTGACTTTTTGATCGGGAGGTCCGATGGGCGAGGGCCAAGGACCGTTACGTAGGTATCGTCGATACGAATCCAACGACAGGCGGCATGCCGAAATCGGAGATTCGACGACAACGTTATGGTCAAGGAAACGAACTAACGAACCGAGGCTCGGATTAAAATAATAATATAATAATGAATAGTGACCGTTGACCCTACACACCTGGATGAGTGACAAGTGTCACTCATCCCTTGAAATCAGAATCCATGTTTTTGGGGGAGACCTCATGATGATGTTTAATTAGTTTTTAATTAATTAATTAATCTTTTAATTTCCATTAATCTCCATATTTTCCTTAACCGTGTACAACCAAATCCAATACTCTCCCAACCAATTCCTCTTCCATTGCTGAACCTGAGAGTGTGAATTTGTGAGCGTTTTGAGAGTGAATTCAACTGGGTAAACACGAGAGATTGACAGTGAGGAGGAACTGAGAATTCGAAAGATTAAGTTTTGGGAGGGAAAATCAAATTGGACGAATTGAGCTGCGATGATCGAATTAGAGCTTGGAAACATCTTACTGAGGTTGTGACGAGTCGATCCACGTCAAAAACGAGAAGAATTGGTGCCGTTTTGGCTCTGATCGAGCTTGGTGACAGAGGAAGAAATTGAGGATGAGTCGTGGAGTTTGGAGCTACGATTAACTCAATTGTGGTGGGGAAATGACTCCTCATGATCCCACGATGCTTCTGGGTTCATCAATTGAAGGAAAACGTTGGAGAATGGCAGAACTCCATTGTTGAACAGTGACGGTGCTCGAGTTTGAGTCGTGACGTTTGAGCACCGGTTTGATGCAATTGATGTGGGGGAATTGTTCCTCAGGGTCCGTTGATGCTTCTGGAATCATCAATTGGATGAAACCTGCAGCAATTGAGGGAGTTCCATGATTACACAGTAACCGGGTGTTCTTCGTGGATCATCGTTGAATCGTGGAATTGTAGGTAATGTTTTGTGTAATCAACGTTACAGAACCTTAATTTAACTTAAAACGAAACTAATGGAATGATCAATTGAAGGAATTAGGACCGAATTGACAGGATTGGAACCGGGTCGTCTCGCGGGTAAACTGGACCCGTTTACCAGACATACGGGTTAGGACGATGCACTGTAGCAGGCGCGTGGGTTTCACGCGCAGCCACTCACGGCGGCGCGTGACGGCGCGTGGGCACGAATCTCGAGGTGAGGTCAACATGACTTCTGTCCTATTTAATGTAACGGACATTTTGGAATTGGTTTCGTGTCGATCGGACACCGTCTCGATATTGTTTGGGATGTCCGAAGGTTTTAAATTAAGTTTAAAAATAAGTAAAAATTCGGGAAAATTACGGGACTTTGATAGGATGTTAATGATGAGGTTAGTGACCCTCTAATGTGACTTGGACAGGATTGGGAGTCCCGGTGATAGTGGTGTGGCCCGGGAGGGCCGGTGGCACGCGTATCGAGGCACACGGTTAAAACGGTCTGTGAGTGGACTTTGGTTTTATAAATCCTATGCATGCTTAAATGTGTTATATGGTTTATATACATGATTTCTATGATGGTATTTGTGAGCATTGATTTCGGGTATGTTGCACGTATTTCGAGGTGTTTTCTGTATTTCACGTATATCGGGGTTAACGGTTTAATTGTGGTTTTGCGTGCTTATGGTTAAATAAATAATATGATAAAATGGTTTTTATATTGGAAAGATGAATTCGGGCTTGAGGCCCACTTGTTTTGGAAATCTCGGACTTGGAGTCCATTTGAGTACGTAATCGGGCTGCGGGCCCAGTTGGTTTATAAGTCGGGTTGCGGGCCCAGTTGGTTTATAAATCGGGTCGTGGGCCCAGTGGTTCATAAAGTCGGGCATGGGGCCCAGTTGGATTAAAATGATGATTTCGGGTCAGGGGCCCTATATTTAATAAATGTGGTTTCGGGTCAGGGACCCTAAATGGAATTGTGTTGTTTTATGGAAAATTCGGGCAGGGCCCATTGTGATGTTGTGAAATGAATTAATAAAAACTGTTTTCCATATACCATCTGTACACATGGATATATGATGGTCTCCTCCAGATGTCTCGGACACTAGGGAAGTCACGGTGCATTGCCTGTGAAGGGTCACCATACGGAGCAGCCGGACCGTATGATGACTCAGGAGCAGGATTGCTATGATTGACGTCTGGGACGTCAGACATCAGGGATGTCAGATATATGGACCCGGAGAGACCCCGGGCAGCACGCGTAGCTTGTGAAACCGTGAGACATGACGTCAGGGACGTCTAGCATCAGGGATGCTGGTGATGGTAATGGTAAAATACGAATTAATGAAATGGCTTTCCGGGTGGATTTATGATTGTGTGATTTTAATGAATTGATGTTCATTTATGGTCGTGGGTGGTGACCCACATGGTTGTTTATGTATGGTGGTGGTATTCCACTGTTTTGGGCTGAGTTCCCACACTTGGTTTTTGGTTAACGGTTTTCGGGCTAAGGCCCTAATGGCTCGGTTGAGCAAACGTTTTGGTTACTGGTTTTTGGTGGCATGCATACGTTTTTATTGGAGGGCATAAATGTCTTATAAATGTATTTGGTAAACTTATTGGTTTTTGTCCACTCACAGCTTTTGGTTTTAATGCCCTTCAGGTTGATTACGGATGCGATTGCAACAGAGACTGGGACATTGCACACCTCCTCCATCGGTCCTTGCGCACTCTGGATGGCCCGTTTGGGCAGTAGCTCTTGGTTATCCCTTGTCTGACACCCCTTGTTGGACGGGAGCAGGGCACATTCCATGGTAATCCCGGGGGGATTGGGATGGGTCCTGTCACAAAAGGCCTTGTGTTAGATAGATACGTACCCACACATATAAGTTACTTCACATTTCCCTCCCCGAGCGATGTGGGATCGTTCACCGATCTTACCTTTCCAAGCTCACAGGTCTTGCTCACCGATCTTGCTTCTCAAGCTCACGAGTCTTGCTCACCGTTCTTGATTCCAAGACCGGGTCTTACAATCCACCCCCCTTGGGGCCCAACGTCCTCGCTGGCACACTTCCGGTTAGGGTCCGGCTCTGATACCATTTAGTCACGACCCGGCCCATCTAACACAATATTTTCCGCTTTGGGCCCAACCCTCACAGTTTTGTTTTTGGGAGCTCACGTGCAACTTCCCAGTAGGTCACCCATCATGGGATTGCATGACACGACCCATCCCAATCCCCCTAGGATTACCATGGAATGTGCCATGCTCCCGTCTGACAAGAGGTGTCAGACAAGGGATAACCTATTGCCACTGCCCAAACGGGCTTCCAGAGTGCGTAAGGATCGATGGAGGAGGTGTGTGATGCTCAAGTCTCTGCTGCAGTCGCATCCGGAATCAACCTGAAGGGCATTGAAAACAAAAGCTGTGAGTGGACGAAAATAAACAAGTCTGTTTAAAACATTTATAAGACATTTATGCCCCTCAGTAAAACCATATGCATGCGCCAAAAACCAATGATCACACATTTATTTAGAAATAACCGTTAGGGCCTTAGCCCGGAAACCAAAGCATAGTTTCAATTTCCAAAAGTCAAACCAAGAGTTATTTCATCAATCCAGTAATATGAACCATCAGGCATATAATATAAACCATAACCATAATTTTAGCCACTGCACTATACACTCCAATCCGACATCCCTGATGTCTGACGTCCCTGACGTCAATAAGGTCACAATCACAAGGCTACGCGTGCCACTCGGGTCTCAATTTCCGAGTTCAATCCCCGAACCCCGTTCGAGTACAGCATCCCCGATGCTTAGCGTCATAGACGCTGGACGTACTAGACGTCCGTGACCTCTCCGGGGTACCTCATCCGGAGGAGACAATATAATATGGAAGGATTTATAGAGTGCAGTACTAAATACATTTTATTGATATCCACATGCAAAACATATATGTATACATAGGTAAAATCCGAACTGATCGTTACGTTTCATCAAACGGGTCTCATGCCCAAATACCGTGAAACGTGCCATAACCGAAATATCATCAAAACCATTTATTGATTCCAGCATGTGAACATATATAAAATGTAAACCAGAAAACATTTATTCAATTCCAATTTAGGGTCCCCGACCCGCAATCGTATGTAGAAATCAACTGGGCCCCTGGCCCGATTTCACAAGTTAACTGGGCCCCTGGCCCGATCCACATGTTAACTGGGCCCTTGGCCCGATTTCATAGTTCTACTGGGCCCCTGGCCCGATTTTACACATTCAAGTTCGTAACCGTTTCATGAAATCATATCCAACCACATTTATGGAAATCGGTGCAAATCCAGAAAACCTCGGTTTACGTGCAAATACGTAATTCACCTCGAAATACGTGAAATCATTTTAAATTCACCGATATCCAAAGTAAATCATTTAATCATAAATATAACAATCATAAAACAGTTATGCATGCATCGAATTTATGAAACCAATGTCCACTCACAGATCGATTAACCGAGTGCCTCGATACGCGTGCCATAGGCCTTCCCGGGCCACACCACTATCACCGGGACTCCCAATCCTATCCAAATCACATTAGAGGATTACTAACCTCATCATTAACATCCTAATCAGGTCCCGTAATTTTTCCGAATTTTTACATATTTTTAAACTGGATTTAAAACCTTCGGACATCCCGAACAATAACGAAACGGGATCCGATCGACACGAAACCAACGCTAAAATGTTCGTTACATTGTATAGGATAAAAGTCATGTTGACCTCACCTCGAGATTCATGCCCACGCGCCGTCACGCCCCGCCGTGAGTGGCTGCGCGTGAAAGCCACGCGCCTGCTACAGTGACTGCTACAGTCACCATCTTCACCCGTTTGTCTGGTAAACGGGTCTGATTACCCGCGATCTGACCCGGCCAGATAACCCTCAATTCGACCTTGATTCCATCCGTTCTTGATCCTAAAACAATCAATATCCAATCAATTTCAGTTCTGTGTCAATAATCAACATCGACATGGATTAAATCAACCAATCCAAGCCCGAACAGCCAAACGGGTCGTCGTTAGTAACTCACCCAACTCAAGTCCATTTTCAAATTAACTTCACATGAAGTATACTAGGACCCAAACGAACCCAAAAGCACAACCAATTGAAGAAGAGCTCACCTGGAAGTCGTCGTCCACAACACTGTATTTCCTCTGAAAACAGTGACCACCGTCCCAGCTTAGCCGTGGCTGGTTCCCTTCGAAATTGATACGGCTGAGCTCCAGACACTCCCAGAAAGCTAAACCCGCCCATGATTTGGTCCAACAAGGCTCAGAAATCAAATTCTGAAAATTTCCCTCCAAGAACCCGAAAATGGTTCTCACGGTTTCCTCCCCAATTCGACAACCACACAAGCTCAGAATGATCCTCACAACTCACTCACAATGTTTTTAATCCAATTGAGTCGTTAAAAGTGCCTCAAAGCACCACGCAGGTCCACTGTGTAAAGGTTCCTGCACTGACCCGAAACCATTAATAAATGGTGTCCATGTTCTTCAAGTCAGTTGCCAACCCAGAACACATGCCTCCACTACCTCAAAGCTGTCCAAAATCATTCATTAATGTTAAACAATCCCTTGGAACAGATCGCACAAAACCTCCAATTTTCACGGCTGTTTCGATCAAACAGTACCCCTGTGGAAATTACAATTCTGCCCCTGCACAGTAAATTACCAAAATGCCCCTCATGCATCCAGACCCGTAACTCGGTCATACGGACTCCGATTGATGCGTGCCGCCTGTCTACGAACTCAGGGCATCGAGACCTTCCCAACGGTCCTCAGTCCTCGGCCATCGGACCACCCGATCAAAAAGTCAACATTTCCCCCTTATTTCGTTTAATTACGAAAACGCCCATGAACTTCCGTACATCATAACTTTCACCACGAACGTCGGAATCGAACGTGCCATCTGTCTATGAACTCGTGAAGTCCCGAACTACGTCACGGTTATCGGTCAAAGTCCATTTGACCATCCGAATTAAAAGTCAACGTTTTGCCCACGCCTAGGGGCAAAACGGTCATTTTGCACAATTCGTCCGAAATCGCCCAACTAATCCCAGATTAGTAAATCACAATTAAATATTATTAAATCCCGATATTCGGGACGGATCGTTACATTGCACCAGCCTCAACTCGATTAACTTTGGGGTTCCAATCCCCCCCAAAGCCACTGAGCTCGCAAAAGGCCTTGTGTTAGATAGATACGTGCCCACACATATAAGGTACTTCACCTTTCCCTCCCCGAGTGATGTGGGATCGTTCACCGATCTTACCTTTCCAAGCTCACAGGTCTTGCTCACCGATCTTTCTTCTCAAGCTCACGGGTCTTGCTCACCGTTCTTGCTTCCAAGACCGGGTCTTATAAGTAATCATAGCCTTCCTGAGAGTAAGGAACCCAACTGGGGGGTGACTTCACTCAGTCGGTGCTCCGTGACTACTCTAGGGTCCACCCAGGCCAACGATCCTCCCCGAAGGAGATAATAGAAGTAAAGGAAGGTATATGAATACATATATATACATAACATAAACATTCATGCCCGGTTCCCTTGAACCGTTATGATCCATAACATCCATTAACCAGGGTTCATGCTGGTTCCCATAAACCGTCATGAACCAGAATGACCTGAAAAAGGTTCATGCCGGTTCCCATAAACCGTCATGAACCACAATGACCTTTCCAGGGTTCATGCCGGTTCCCATAAACCGCCATGAACTTGGAAATCCATCTAGGGTCCCTGACCCGAAATCATCAGTGTAAAACAACTGGGTCTCGTGCCCGAACATATCACTCAACTGGGCACCGTGCTCGATATCTAAGGGTTAGTCACGACTCCGATCATAGTGATGTGTGCAACCATCCATCCAGGACCGCCCTCAATCCTGGTATGTCACCGTGAACGTATCAACCGACGCGACCACCAAAAGATCATGGTGCACTCATCACCGATCGCTATCCTGAACCGTCAGCACTCCGAAGTCGAGCCTCCCCAGGCTGCCCGACCACGAATCGTGTATCGTGACCTCTACGGAAGGAACCCATCCCAAACCGGAGGCGAGCGTCGTATCGTCGATCGACGTGCACATAGCACCCGTCGCGACCACAATTTAGACCCGAAGGTCGTAAATAGCGTCATATACCAGAGAAAAAACCAAATGGGTCTCATACCCGAGTTTATCCATTTGAAATCCAAAACCATTTCATTTAGACCAATAAAGACATACAAACCCGTATAGGCACCGTATAGGGCCGAAACCTCGAAATACGTGCCTATACGTAACCACACATCCAAATGCACTCATGGCATCACAAAAAAGTATTTAAAACATATAATAAACATTTTTGCATGCACCAATTTAGAAAACAAGGTCCACTCACAGACAGTCCGAGCTACCGCCTCGATTTGCGTGCCATACGGCTCCCCGAGCCAATCACCATCACCGGGACTCCCGAACCTGTCCAAATTTGAATAGAAGGTTACTAATAGCCTCATTAACCTCTCATTGAAGTCCCATAATTTTCCCGATTTTCTAACTATTTTTACAACCGAACCTAAACCTTCGGACAGCCCGAAACCTATCGAAATGATGTCTGATCGACTAGAAACCAGTCCTAAAATGTTCGTTACATCGAATGGATGATTTGACATGTTGGAACCATCCTCAAATTCTCCTCCACGCGCCCGCACGCGCCGCCTGAAGTGGCTGCGCGTGGGAGCCACGCGCTAGTGAATAGTGTCGTCTTCCTCCACGCGACGACCGGTCTGAACTAGTCCGGTTAGGTTCGCCTGAAACTTGGATCGGCGTGACCGGTTCAAGCCCATAACCGGTCCAATCTTCACCGTTTTCAAGCCTAATCTATCCTAATCTTCATATAATCATCCTAGGAACCTAAACTAAACAATTAGAACTCCTAAAACGTCCTAAATCCGACCGGTCCAATTTGGTCCTCACGGTTCAAAAATCCAAAACCTCACCCCAGGGTTCCTCAACGTCCAAAACCTTTCAAAACCTCCCTATTGACCTCCTAACAACCTAATTAATTCAAAACAAACATCCAAATCGACCCATAACACACAAAATGGAAATTGGATCGAAAAATGGTTAAACTGATACCTCGATCGGTTTTTCTCCCCCGCCGTGCACGGCGGTGCTGCCTGGGCCAGCCACCACGTCCAGTCGGTCCTCTTCATCTCTCTATCCTCTCAGTTAAGCTCACAGGTCAAGGGTTTGGTATTTGGGGTGAAGGGTGGATCGGGTTTTGGGTTGGAAAAATGGAGGATGAATGATCGATGAAGGGAATGGTGGGTGCATGAATGTAAAGGAAGGGCCAGTGGATGGGTGACAAGTGTCACTCATCCATTGGGCATCCATAAAATATCTGGGCCCCACTAAAGTCCAAAAGTGCAACCGTCTCGTAATTCGTGCAATAGTACCCTTGAACTTCCGTGAACCGTAACTTCGTCGTCGAACGTCCGAATTCGACATGCCGCATGCCTATGGATTCGTAACATCTCGACCTACGTAATGGTCCTCGGCCCTCGGCCATCAGATATCCCAGGTCAAAAGTCAACTATTTGCTACTTTTAACAAAAATTACCAAATTGCCCTTAAACTTCCAAACGTCATAACTTCTACCTCGAATGTCGGAATTGAACGTACCACCTGTCTATGAACTCATGACGTCACGAATTACGTCACGGCCATCGGTCAAAGTCCATTTGACCGCTAGAATGAAAAGTCAACATTTTACCACGGCTAGGGGCAAAACGGTCATTTCACATCGTTCGTCCGATGTCGCCTAACTAATCACGGATTAACCTCACTAATCCTGATTAGTCACTAATCTAATCTAGAAATTTGGGACGGGTCGTTACACAATATTTTGAAAGTGAAACCAGATTGTACCGTACCAATTAAGTTCGGTACGGTTTCGGTATGGTTTCGGTTTTGAGCCAAAATTTTGTTTGTGATTATAAAGCAAGGAAAAGACTAAAGAAAAAGAAAAACTACATTTATGAAGAACTTAAGTTTTCAAATATGTATTGAAGAAGTTGCACTAAGTTGAAGATATCAACTCTTAGAAGCTAAATTAAGGCATGTATGGTCATATCAACTCTTGAAAAAGGTCTAATAAACCAATAAGAAATAAATTTAATTATTAAAAAAAATTCTAATTCGGTACGGTATCGGTACGAGACGGTTTTTTAAAATATCGATACTGAAACCGTACCAAATTATATCGGTACGGTTTCGGTACCGTACCAATCATACAACAGTTTTACTATTCGGTTTTTTTTCGGTATGGTTTGATCTGAAACGGTACGGTTTCGGTATTTTGGTTTCATGTGCCCAGCCCTAAGTCTCAACAAGTTGGATTTCAAATTGTGAACGTTCAATTATGGGTAGGCTGTTGGCCAAAAAAAAAATTATGGGTAGGTTGACTTTACTAAATAGTAAATACCAACCACCTCAAATTGCACTTATAATACTTAATAATCATAGTCGTCTAATGTGCCGACTTATATAGCAATTCATTGTAAATACTTAATTATTAATAGAGAAATAATTATATAATAATTCAATTTCAATATAGAATTAGGTCCACTAACATTTATATTTTTGTAACATTCCAAATTTACACCAAATTCATTATAAATTATATTTGCATAATTTTTAAATTCAATAATGTAACGACCCGGACGTTCAAAAAGGGGAAATTTGGAAAATTTGAAGAAAATGACGATTTTGCCCCTATGTTATGGGCGAACAGTTGACTTTTTCTCAGACGGTCAAACGGACCTTGTCCGATGACTGTGACGTAGTTCGGGACATCACGAGTTCATAGACAGGTGGCACGCCCGATTCCGACATTCGGGGAGGAAGTTATGACATTCGGAAGTTCAAGGGCATTTTCGTAATTCGGATGAAAGGGGGAAATGTTGACTTTTTGATTGACCACTAATTTTCATGCAATTCGAGGGCCGTTAGGTAGGTCTCGATGCCCTGAGTCCGTAGATAGGCGGCACGCGTCAATCGGAGTTCGGATGACCAAGTTACGGGTCTAGAACGAGGAGGGGCATTTTGGTAATTTTGTGAAGGAGGGTAAAATCGTAATTTGCCAAGGTGCTGTTTGAATCAGCCG
This sequence comes from Prinsepia uniflora, assembly GCA_032719365.1. Lineage (NCBI taxonomy): Eukaryota > Viridiplantae > Streptophyta > Magnoliopsida > Rosales > Rosaceae > Prinsepia > Prinsepia uniflora. The sequence goes on along the minus strand of CM064868.1, from coordinate 73,078,481 downwards.
TGAGTGGGGTTGTGGGAATTGTTTAGCTATTAAATGGCAAGTGCTCAGTGTGTGATAATGTGTTTGGCACAGTGAACAGTGCTGGTGCCTTTGGAATTGGAGAGAAACAGAGCACTGGGTTTGTTTATGCAGTGAGTGGCTTGAATAGAGCACGAGCAGACAAGAGTGTGGTGGAATTGGGACTTGAACTGGTGGTGGTTTTGAACTGAACAAACAGAGCACGGGTATTTTTTTGTCACGGCTTTGGGTCCTTTGCGGGAAACAGAAATACCGAGGGACTAAGACTCCCTTAGGTTACTGTGAAGGCCGAATTGAAAATAGAGGGTTAGAGTGAGTCGAGAGGGTTATTTTGGAGAGGAGGGAGCTGATGAAATTGAGAGAAAACAGAATCGGGAAAATTGGGAAAATTAGAAGGAAATTCGAAAATTTATCTGTGAGCTAAGAGGAGCCAAACAGAGATTAAGAATAGTCTTCTGGGTTCATTTCGAACTCGACCATACGAAAATTGAAGAAAATCGATCGCGGTTTGGCCAAAAACCCAAGTTCCAATTTCTGGAAATTTTTGAGCTTAAAGACGACCACCTACGGGTAAGGATTCTTGAAATTGGTTACGGTTTAATGTTTGTTTAGGTCATACGAAGCTTCTGTATCATTTAATTAGAAAACCAAGCTGATTGGAGTGAGTTTTGAAATTTAAGACGGTGTGTTTGATCTTGAGAGAAATGTTGGATTTAAAGGCTTGATGTGTGTAATTAGGTTTACAGAACCTTAATTGGGTCTCTAAAGGTGATATTTGATTATTCAATTGAAGGAATGGAGTTGGATTTGAGCAGGATTGAAACGGGTCATCGCGCGGGTTGAACGACCCGTTTCACAGTCTGCCGGGTGAGGAAGATGAACAGTACCTGGTACTGTAGCAGGCGCGTGAGTTTCACGCGCAGCCACTCACGGCGGCGCGTGGGCCCGATTTCCGAGGTGAGTTCAACACAACTTTTGTCCTATACAATGTAACAAACATTTTAGCGTTGGTTTCGAATTAGTTCGACACCGTTTCGATGTTGTTTCGAGGGTCCGAAGGTTTATGTTACGTTTTTAATTAACGTTTTTATAAACTGATTTATTTTTATCCACTCACACCTTTTGCGTTTTTATTGACCCTCCAGGTCGTGGCGCGTTGATCGAGGCTGATCGAGAGGCGGAGGCATGAGTGAGTACGTGTGTGGCTATCCCTGGTTTGGCAAGTACTTAGGGTAATTTGGGAATTTCAGTCGACTTGCCAGACGGGAGTAGGATCGGGCACGGTTATCAATGTCCCTTCGGGGGCGGTCCTGTCAATAATATCTCTTATTTATAAACGACAGGATCCACTCTAAAAGAGTTTTGATAACTATGTTTGGTCATGTTCCCATCTGACACCTCGATCAACATACATGAATTATCTTGGACAATAATTTGTTAGACAAGAGATAAACATATCTCAAAATATAAATCAAACATAATCTGTTATCGTAAGGTTACCGCTCATATCCAACTCACTGATCCCAGAGAAATGGAAAAGTAAAACCTTGGGAGTCTCAAACCAACAACTGGTCCTAATCGATCCTGGTTGTGATACATTGGAACCTCAAATATACTATTTAAACATTAATTGGGTTCTCGTTCAACCTCTCGAGAACCCGGAACGTTCATTTATAGTCTAGTAAGGACACTAATAATCGGACATAAATTAGTACCCTTAAATGAACTCCAATTTCAACATAAAATGCACCAACATGTCTGTAAGGAGGAAAGGAATAAATCCCATGTTGGCCAAACCTCCAAAAACTATGCACGGGCCCCCACGTGTCGTCATGGCTCTCTACGCGTAGGCTTCACTCACCTACACGCACAGTCGCAAGCGTACTCGCCTACAAGCTCCATGCGGGTCCACAGGTCGACCTGAATCCTTGCAACGGGTACCCGCAACCCGATTTCCCATATCCTTCGATTCTCATCCATACAACCTATTTAAATTATCAAACTTATCCTGATTACTCTCGGGAATAAACACGGATTTAGGCCAGAATCACGGCTGTGAATCCTCAGCTCCGTTGCGGGGCTCAATCATCTTGCCACCATGACTCCCCCACTCTCATGGTGGTACCATTCAACTAGCCAGGCTGAGGGGAATACGTTCCCAATATTGGTTTCCATCAACTCATTTCTATCCTCATCCTTCACTCCTAGGAAGAAACTTCCTCACACACAACTCCTTTAATCCTTCACCTGCGACCATCGACGACACAAATGATGGTCTGGAATTCGCTCAGGGAGCCTAAGAATAACCTTCCCACCGTAATCCGACTGCCATCCCCCCTGCACTTCGGTGACTCCCCTGCACTTTGGTGCTTCCCCACTGAAAACCCCCTTAATACAAAGAATGAAGGTAAGGTCTTAGTCATCTCCTGAGTAGTAGCTGAGTCAATAGTGGGTGACTCATCAATCAACTAAGAAAAATTACTTTAATACCCTTGGTATCAAAATTACCAAAATGCTCTCAAAACATCTAGACTCATGTTGTATGTCTATAGACTCAAGACTCCAGAACCTAGGCAATGGTCCTCACGAAAGGTCCAAAAGGTATCCACGAGTATAAAGTCAACTTTGATAATGTATTTGACTTTAATTTAATCACTTAATAATATGAGTAATTATAGGATTGTATCTTCTTTAAAATATAGCTTCTATGGTAGAATTGAAGTTGTGAAAAACTAATGATTATTCATGTTTTTCCCCATCTTGTTCTTTCATTTACATGTTATTGTATTTTGCCAACTATTTATATTTTCTTCTGTTTTATTTAAACAATCTGGCTCCTATATTGATTTTAATCTGATTTCATTTATGTGTTTATTATTATTTCAAAGTGGGGATTTAGAAAATTGAAATTTCTTATCCATGTTCTTTGAATTAATGTCATGATCTAGGACTTATTCAAATTCTAATTTAGTTTAGAGTATTATCATTTTTTAGGTACATAAGTATATAGAGTTTCCCTTAAAGTTAACAAATTTCTATTTTCTAAATACATATTTTCTTATCTATTTAAATAGTAGGTAAATTGAAGTATATATGTTTTTGCCTATAATTATGGTAAAAATTGATAATATAGCAAATAACTTGTTTTCATAACTATGGGCTATGATTATGGTAAAACATTAGAGAGTGAAATAAATGATTTTGTATACACAGTATTTACTTTCTATTTGGTAGGTAGTTTTCAATACGATTATTTTTTATGTTTATTTATTTATTTTCTCAAATTGACAAAATTTTTAATTGGTTGCATGTATTTTGGTCATATAAAAATTCTTAATAAAATAAAATTATTCAAAATTTAAAATTAAATTCAAATTCAAAATATCTTTTTTAAAAAAAAATTGTTTCTCTTATCCATTTAAAGGATAAAATGGATATAAAATGAACTAAAATTATTAAATGAACTAAATTAAATATTAGCTTAAATTTGGGAGCATATATGCCCCTTCATAAATAGTTGTTTTTTTTTTTTTTGAGACCTTGAAAGTTATTTTTAGGGAGAGAAAAATTCTTATCTCATATTATTCTATCATCGGGTTTGTGGAACCCAAAATCATCCGAAAATTATGGAGCCGCCACGCGTCCCGTAATTCCCAAAAATGACCAAATTGCCCTTGGCAAATAACGCTGATCATTTGAAAAACACCCGCACATTAAATAATCTATTTACCAGTTAAATACGTTATTTGATCGGGTTAAAACCTCTGTAATATTGATATTCTCCCCGAGAGTTAATTATCGTTATTCTTAATAATGAATAATTAATATTAATATTAAAATACAACAAATATCATTACTATCATAATGAGCTATCATTACAATTATTAAATAATATATTTTATAATAATATATTATTTACTAATTAAATATTCAACCGACCAATCAGAACGCTCCAAGGCTCCCAAGATTTTCCTATAAATAGGAAGGCACATTTCATTTCCAAGGTACGTTGATTCTTCGTTTCGAAGTATATCCCTTTCCTCTCTCGAAGCTAACTTAGGCATCGGAGTGTTCTTGGTCGAACAACCCCCCGGGTAAATCGATCGAGGCAACGATAGCTAATTGTTTGCTGTTTGCAGGAATTGTGAGGACTTTTCGCGACGGGTTCAATCTTTGATTCAACAATTGGTGCTTTCATTGAGAGCTATTGAGTTATACTCAGAAGAAGCTCTCTCATTTGTTCATCGTTCATCTTTCTTCGTTCGTCGTTCATCGACATTGTTCGAAGATTTTGAACGTTGTTCATCACTCATCAGGAATTTGTTCATCGTTCATCTTTCTTCGTTCGTCGTTTATCGACATTGTTCGAAGATTTTGAACGTTGTTCATCACTCATCAAGAATTCGTTCATCGTTCATCTTTCTTCGTTCGTCGTTCATCGACATTGTTCGAAGATTTTGAACATTGTTCATCGTTCATCTCTCTTCGTTCGTCGTTCATCGACATTGTTCGAAGATTCTGAACGTTGTTCAAATTACCCATCAACAGCTTTCCAAATTCAAAATTCTTCGAATCGGCATGGCTAAGGCTCGTCAATCCGCTCAGTCAGCCGGAGAAGGTATTTCTGCCTCAACAGCTCAGACAAGGAATGAAGCTCACATAGAAACTCTGGAGAAGCGCCCAGCTCAACTCAGGCACGTGTCTATGGAAGCGCCCCTTGAGACACTCGAAGGGAGGCCAACCTTCAGTTTTGGAGCATTCCCCTCTCCAGCTAACCAAGTACCCGCGCTAGGGGAAGGAACTTCGACTTTACAACAAGCGAATGAGAGGTTGATGGGAAATGCATCACGACATGATCGACCCATAACAAACATGGTCCTAAAGGACTTTCTGGACGGATGTCATGACATCTCAGGGAGAAGTCGTCACCAACCTCCCCAAGACAATTTGGCGCAGCAAGTTGAAGGGTTAAGCAAACAAGTTCAACTCCAGTCAAAGCTCTTGCAGCAACTCCTAGCAGAGAGACCAATCCAGGAGCAGGACAGACGATCCACGTCACGTGGAAGACAAGAGAATGCCCAAAGACGTCCTAGGAAAGAGCAGGTTCGCTGCCAAACAATGTCACGAGATACTTCGCTAGGCGACTCTGGAGAAGAAAGTCACGCTCATCGAGCGAAAAGCCCACAACGCCTAAAGCCGTTAGTACGTGAACGGCTAGGAGGTAGGACTGGGGCAACTTCACGGGCAGAGCACTCACAACACTCACATAGGAGCAGGGGGCAACTTCGAGCTCTATACAAAAACCCAAAACGATCTGCCCACGGTAGTAAAAGGGAAAATGAGGCCTACTCCCCTTCACAATCCCAGGGAACAGGGGGAGAAGCTCAAGGAGGTTCTCAACGATTAGCAAAAAGGGACTCATCGCCTCAGCAAGGAGCATTGCAGGCTAATGATATTCAAAAAATGCTGGACATGCACCTTCGTGCTCAACAAGGAAGCGATCTGGAGGATGATCTACGTCGCCAGATACGGCTCTCTACGCCCTTTATAAGGGATATTGAGGAGGAGCCATTCCCCCAGAGGTTCGCAACGCCAAACTTCACTTCATTCAAAGGAGCCTCCGACCCGGTAAAACACATAGATCATTTTCGAGGAGTCATGATCCCCCACAGGTCTAACGATGCGCTCATGTGCAAAGTTTTTCAAGCTTCCCTTCAAGGCCAAGCCATGACTTGGTTCAATCATCTCCCTCCGAGGTCGATTGAGTCCTTCGAAGAGTTGGCTTTGACATTTGTGAAAGAATACGCACAACTTCGGACAATCGAGGTGAAAGACGACCATCTTTTCTCTGTCCGAAAGAGAGCAAAAGACACTCTGCGACAATACATACGGAGATTTTGTGAGGAGAAATCTCGCATTATCGGCTGTAATGACTTTGTTGCGGCAATGGCATTCAAGCAAGGACTCCCTCGAGACAGCCAGCTTTACGGGGACATCGTCATGAGCAATGCGCGAGGTCTTTCCGAAATACTTTCGCTAGCAGAGCGACATGCAAGTTGGGAGGACGAGAGGCGCGCCGCTCATACTCATGGCCATGCTGGGACTAGCGAAAAGGCCTCCGATGAGGATGAACCCCATGGAAGGTCTGCAACTGGAAAGCTCAACAAGCGAAAGGCAGGGCAACACTCCCAAACGCCGGTTATGGGGAAGCCTAACTTGCAGCTATCTTTACCAGCCCATCAGATCCATAATGAAATTAAGAACAAGCCATGGTTTAAGAAGCCAGAGCCAGTCAAAGGCAATCAAGAGAGTGCTGATAAAACCAAATGGTGCGCCTATCATGAATGTTATGGGCACAATATCAACACATGTATATCTTTCGAAAGATATCTCCGAAATCTCCTGAGGGAGGGGCATTGTACAGACTACATCAAAAACAAGACTGTAAATCACATGGAGAACAAAGAGTCAAACGAGCCAGCGTCAAAGGTGATCCGCATCAACTAGACGCAAGTCAACATTAGAAAGACATAAAACTCTATGGAGCTTTTCAATTTTGCTTTTCAAGTTGCCTTCTGAATTCAAGTATCAATGAAATGAGATTAACAAATTGATTTGTTCACCATGTACAATTTTCAAAGCTTATTCTCTCTAATGTAAAAAGCCTTCATGATCGAAGCATCCAAGCCTTCGTCATCGAAGCATCTGAGTTTTCGCCTTGCGAAGCATCTAAGCCTTCGCCATGCGAAGCATCCAAGCCTTCGTCATCGAAGCATTCAAGCCTTCGCCCTGCGAAGCATCTAAGTTTTCGCCTTGCGAAGCATCTAAGCCTTCGCCATGCGAAGCATCCAAGCCTTCGTCATCGAAGCATTCAAGCCTTCGCCCTGCGAAGCATCTAAGCCTTCGCCATGCGAAGCACCTAAGCCTTCGTTATCGAAGCATCCAAGCCTTCGCCCTGCGAAGCATTCAAGCCTTCGTCATCGAAGCATCAAAGCCTTCTGAGTCCTGCAAATTTCTGTGCAGCAGGGAGAGCTCATCTCGAGTGGTATCTCGCTCATTTTCTATCAGCATCCTCTCTGCACGGCTCATCTCCAACTCGCCCTTTTTGGCTTCCGATGTGAAATTGAGACCTCAAGTTATCTTAGTTATCGCAATCTCACATCAACAACATAACTTTCCATTTCTGCCTGCCCTTCGCATCAAGATGGCACATTCGTAGGGCCAGAACGGAAAGGTTAGGAAAGAAGTTGCTCGGTATGCTTATGGGTTAGGAAAGAAGTTGCTCGGCATGGTTTTTTCTCCCAAGAACCAGTAAGTCCTTGTTTATTGTCCTTCTTCTGAACAACGGTCTCCTTCAAGCACAGTGGAACGCACAACCACTCCTTGTTTGGGATGTCTGAAAGCTTCTCGCCATTCATGGAGAGAGTAGTCGGCTCATGTCCCGAAACTCTAGAAGAACATCTGTCGCCAAGCTCCACGAGAACGTCGCTTGAAAAGGAAATTTGATTGCGAGCCTTCCACTCCATGAAGTCTTCGGATTTCTCAGATTCCATATCTTCCCCTCGGAATGGACTTAGGCCACGAAAACCGCCACGCTCCCACAGGGCAAGTTTGCCGGGACTCTCAGCACCTTGACGCATGGCAAGCATGTATGTGGTACTAGCAAGAGTCACAGTAAGTGTGATCCTGCCTACCGATGCTCACTAGTCACGTCCGCAAGTGCACTCGGTCACCGCCAAGTCCCCGTCGACTGTTCAGCCAAACTCCGTCCACCACGTGGCACCGGTAGTACACCCGCTCCAACAAAGTTTCTAAACACCTTCAACGGACTCTTGATGCGTAGCAAGCATATCTGCGGTACTAGCAAGGGTCACGTTAAATGTGAGCCAGCCTACCAATGCTCGCACGCACCATCCAAACCGCTCATTTTCCAAGCCGGACGCACTTCCGTAATTTCCCACGCTTTCCAGGAATCTCGAATCCTGTCCAAAAAACAACATGAAAAGTCATTAATGACTCTAAAAACATCATATCACTTTTCCACAATTTTTCGGGAATTTAATATTAATTTAAAACATAACCTAAAACCTTCGGACCCTCGAAACAGTATCGATACGATGTCCGATTAACTCGTATCCAACACCAAAAATGTTCAAAACATTAAGTATAGCAAAACACCTGTTGAACACTTCCCCAGAAAGTCTACCACGCGCCCTCACGCGCCGCCGTGAGCGGCTGCGCGTGAAACCAACGCGCGGTGAACAGTGATTGCTACAGTGTCGTCCCTGCAACCCATTTCTCTGATAAACGGGTCGTGCAACCCGCGTCGCAACCCGACGAGTTTCACGCCAATTTGACACCCAATCCTGTAATTGAACATTCAAAAAGCTTAGGTATACGTCTAATTAAAGTTCTATATACTTAATTAGACAATTTATTACCTTAAACCACACGATTCGAAGATGAACTTTGAAGAACACCCGGACTCTATTCAAGCTTCGAATTTCCTTAATCGCGACATATTTCCTTCAATTGATCAATCCAGAAGCTCAAATGGACTATGTTAAACTCTTTCCCCACTTCAATTGCGTCGATTAATCCCTCTACGATCACGACTCAACGTCGAAATTTGCTTACCGTCGACTTGACCGATCAGAGCCAATTGGGCCTCAATTGGCTTCGTTCTTTCGACGATTCTGGTCGTAGCAATCTCAGGAAGCTTAAGGTAAGCTCAATTTGGATCTTCAAAGCTTGTAACTTCGATTTCGAATTTCCCCCCAAAACATCAAAATTTTCGATTCTAATTTCTCCTCACACTCACCATCCCCGTGTTTTCCCTCAGTCAAATCCGACTCCTCAAACGCTCAATTACTCACTATCAAGAACAATTTCATCCAAGTGTTCTCACGGATTGAAGATGCAAGATGAAGAGAGTTAATGGAGTTTAAATAGAAATTAGGGATAAATTAAACAATAATTAAAACATAATGATGTTAAAATCCATAAAACATGGAGCTGTGTTTAGGGGTCCCTAAGTCATGGGATGGGTGACACTTGTCACTCATCCAAGTGTCCACACTCAACGGTCACTATTCACAATTTAATATTATTTTAATCGAAATCCCGGTTTGTTCGGTTAATCGTTTTCGTCCCCGAGACCATAACTTTGTCAACGAATCTCCGATTTCGACATGCCGCCTGTCTATGAATTCGTATCGACTCGACCTACGTAACGGTCCTTGGCCCTCGTCCTTTGGACCTCCCGGGTCAAAAGTCAACATTTTGCCCTTACTTTGCAAAAATTACGAAAACGCCCCTCGCCTTCGTAGACCCATAGCTTTTGCATCCGATCTCCGATTCTGGCATGCCACCTGTCTATGGATTCGTATCGACTCGACCTACGTAACGGTCCTTAGCCCTCGTCCTTTGGACCTCCCGGGTCAAAAGTCAACATTTTGCCCATGCTTGGGGGCAAAATGGTCATTTTTGCACATTATGACCGATTCACACCACTAAACCTAGATTAGTCTTTCTAAAAATAAACATGGACTTCTAACCCTTATAATCAGGGGCATGATCGTCAAATAAGCACAGGCTCGTTTCTTATACCTAACAGTAAAAGCTAAACCGGTGATATAAGATTCCAAACAATATACATCCCCCCGGATTCCCTGAATACCGAATCGATGTGGGGGCATTTGTGGAACCCAAAATCATCCGAAAATTATGGAGCCGCCACGCGTCCCGTAATTCCCAAAAATGACCAAATTGCCCTTGGCAAATAACGCTGATCATTTGAAAAACACCCGCACATTAAATAATCTATTTACCAGTTAAATACGTTATTTGATCGGGTTAAAACCTCTGTAATATTGATATTCTCCCCGAGAGTTAATTATCGTTATTCTTAATAATGAATAATTAATATTAATATTAAAATACAACAAATATCATTACTATCATAATGAGCTATCATTACAATTATTAAATAATATATTTTATAATAATATATTATTTACTAATTAAATATTCAACCGACCAATCAGAACGCTCCAAGGCTCCCAAGATTTTCCTATAAATAGGAAGGCACATTTCATTTCCAAGGTACGTTGATTCTTCGTTTCGAAGTATATCCCTTTCCTCTCTCGAAGCTAACTTAGGCATCGGAGTGTTCTTGGTCGAACAACCCCCCGGGTAAATCGATCGAGGCAACGATAGCTAATTGTTTGCTGTTTGCAGGAATTGTGAGGACTTTTCGCGACGGGTTCAATCTTTGATTCAACAGGGTTTGAACTCAAGATCACTACCGATAGAATTAGACTTGATTTTTGTTTTTTTTTTTTTTTACAAAATTGTCCTTTGTTGAATACATATAAACAACTAGACAATTTTTTTTTTTTAATTAATGAACTATTTAGGGAACGGTTCTCATTACACGATATTTATAATAAAAATTCATTAAAACGAGGGTTCACCGTTTTTTCTCTTTTATTATGGCACCTCATGTGTTCACTGTAGCCCCATGTGGCATAATGAACTCCCCTCCGTTCTCGTAAAACACCAACCAAAACTGCCCCACACAAATTGCTTTCACTTCACAAATCACAATTCATGTTCATTTCCAACATCTCCCCTCCCCCATCATCTCATCAATAACGGCATAAAAACAAAAGCTCCCCTTATTGGCCTATTTAGCACCACCACCACCTCTTGTCTCCCTCACCTCCCTCCCTCCCCCACGCTCTCCCCCAAACACCCACAAAGTCACCAAAACAAAATACCCAAATTAACCAAAAGCCCACATGAAAAAACGGAAAAAATAATAACCATCCAAGCACAAAGTCATGATGGGAGGAGTCCCCATAGCCCTTAGCCACCCATCCCCCACGCACCGCACCGCCACGCCACGCCACGCCCCGCCCACTATTTTACAACAAAATTATTATGATGACGAGATAATGGGCAAAGTCAGAGAGAGGTGGACCTGACCCAGTCTTGGGGAGGTGCCTTGCGCGTAGGTTAACTACCCCCACCCCCTCCTGGCGCACGTTAGCCACCTCACCCCCACCTAAGCGGTGGCCTCATCCCACCGCTCATCATACCCATCAGATCTCAAAATCAGCCGCACACCCCTCCACCCACCCCCCACCCTCTTTAACCCCACATCATGCTACCAAACACCACTTTCACCACTTTCACCTCCACCTCCCCCTACCCTAATTATCCTTATCCTCCCACTAATCTACCTTTTCCGCTACCTTGCGCCGCCTTCTTTATCCCACACCCTCCCTGATCCACCCTAAAACAGCATCCATCTTTCCATCTCCTCCACCACAAACACCAACCATGGCTTCCTCTCCACCATCTTCTCCTCCAGACGACTCCGTCCTCCCTCTCCAATCAGATCCACCGCAGGCCGTCCCTCTAGCTCTCCCGGCTCCACCGCTGCCCCAGACCCAGCTATCCCAGCCCAACCCTACCCCTCCCTCCTCTCGCCGCCTCCCTCCTCCCTGCTGGTCCCACGATGAGACCGTCGCGCTCATCGACTCTTACCGCGACAAGTGGTACTCTCTTCGGCGGGGAAATCTGAAAGCGACCCACTGGCAGGACGTGGCGGATTCCGTCGCACGGCGATGCCCGAACGCTACGCCGGCGAAGACCGCCGTTCAGTGCCGTCACAAGATGGAGAAGCTCCGGAAGCGGTACCGAACTGAGATCCAGAGAGCCAGATCTATGCCCTTGTCGAGATTTACCTCTTCTTGGGTCCACTTCAAGCGGATGGACGCCATGGAAAAGGGTCCGGCTGCGACGAAGAAGGAGAATTCAGAGAGTCCTGGAGAGGAGGATGAGAATGAAGAGAATGAAGAAGAGGACGATCAGGATCAGGAGCTGTATGAGGAGTTGAGATATGGGTCGAATATGAAGAGTATGAGTAAGATGTATAGGAATGGTGTTGGGGTCGGAGGGAATGGTGGAGGTAGTGGCGGTAGTGGTGGTGGAGGGGGAAGTGGGTTTAGGATCCGAATTCCAACTGGGGTTAGTATAGCTCAGCCTGGGACGAAGGTCTATCCAAAGTTGGATCAGAAATACGGAATGAATTCGAGCCCGATGTTGAATTCGGGTTCGAGTTATGGGGCTGCTAAGGCAATGAGGGACAGTGGTAATCAAGGGAGGCCTGGATTGGGGAAGAGAGATAGGGAGGAGAGAGATAAGGAAAGAGACCCTGTGGCGGAGATGGTGTCGGCAATTAAGCTTCTGGGAGATGGGTTTGTGAGGATGGAGGAGATGAAGATAGAGATGGCAAGAAAGATCGAGGCGACAAGGATGGAGATGGAGATGAAGCGGACCGAGATGATTTTGGAGTCGCAGCAAAAGATTGTGGAGGCTTTTTCCAAAGTGGTTTCAGAGAAGAAGAGAAAGCCTAAAAGAATGCCATCACCTGAGGCCTAGTTGGGCTTTACTTAGATGGAATTTCGAAAATTCGCCTCCTTTTAAACAACAGCAGCAGCAAATGCATTTGGGTCTTTATGGACTAAGATCTGTGTGTCTACTAGTTGTAAGTTCGTGTTTAATTTTCGCTTTCATGTCCACTTCTGTAAAAAATTCTCTTCTTTTGAAGTGATGTGAGAACGTGGAACTTGATCGATCACCTTAGCTTGGTTTTGGTCCTTTGTAGCTTAATCATTGTAGGGTGTAGTCTGTGTGTAGTGAAAACTATGTAGAATAGTTTTCCTCTGTGTCAGTTTAATATTATAGCAATTTTAGTTGTTTGAAGTTGCCTTTGCTAATTTGTTCCTTCTTTTGTTATAAATGGTAAAAATGCTTACTTTATTCAAGCTTGGGATGGGAGAGGATGGTTTTGCTTTGGTTTAGAATCTATATTGAGCTTGTTTGTGTTGGATTGGGTGTTTGATTCGATTTTCCCATGAAGCTTGACGGAAAGGTGTCTTTGATAGATTTCGATAGATTTGTATGCCAGATTCTGAATTAGGCGTCAGTCTTTGTAATTTGTATGATTGGAGAAGTTACCGTCGATTTCTGCAATTCTGAATATTAATTTATGTTGCTACCAGGATGAATGTTTGAATATTACTTTTAACTAGGCATGCCTCGTTTTGGCAATTGCTGTTGCATCTTGCATATTTTACCATTCTGCAGTTTACTACTTCAATAAGATATTTGCATCAATTTTACTTTATGAACGATGATGTCTCAAATAGGCAACCCCAAAGCCCAAATTGGAGGGTTTTTTCCGATCGATGAATCAAGGCTTTAAGCCTTTCATTGTCATTTTTCATTAGGGACTATGACTAATACTTGATTGTTTTTTTTTTTCAAGAACTAATACTTGATTGTTGATTCTTACTATCTATCAAGTCGTGTAATGGTAAAAAGTTATATAACTGTAATGGTAAAAAGTTATAGAATCATCTGGGGAATTCATTGTCATCTACAAATTCAACAACAAATCGACCTTTGTTGAGGGCTTGATTCTTCGTAACCAAAAATGAACAGGTTTCTCCAAGACAGAGACATTGATGTTACTCCAGACTTCTTGCTTGGTCGGAAGCTGGGCAATTTTCTCGGCGATTTCCATGTCCTCAGGGACAACAGAACTAAACACGGTGTATGCATTTTTCCACTCAAAATGGTTGGCTAGACTAATGAAGAATTGTGGACCAGAACCAATCCAGGCAACTGATCCTCTTTTGATAGTGTGAGAGATCTCCGTCGGAATCTCTTTAAATATGATCCCATGCGCTTCAAGCGTTCCTTGTATTAGACCGAAAGGCGGACCAAATGGAGCCTATATAGCTTACAACACAAACTTTTGAGTGATTTGAAATAACTAGTGCATCAATCAAATCCATCTCTTCACAAACTAGCTATATAAACTTACATTTTCGACATGATCTCCTAGTGAGTCCCATATACTTCCTCGGCTTTCTGCACGATAAAATTGGCAACCTGAATAATAAGGCACTTGCAACAGCTCAAGAATGTAGGCAACAGAATGAGGGGCACATTGAGGAAAAAGCTGCATAAATAAAAAACAGGAGAGAACTTAGCCACAAAAATTGCAAATTATATCATACAAGTAACCCTAGGCTAATACCAAGCAAGCTAGAATCAGTTTTACAGCATAGGTGATGGTCACATACAGTTTTCTTACTCAGAAGTCAGCAGACCACCAATTATTGACAAATTCGGGAACTTGATCATGAGATCAGTTAACATTTTTGTTTTATGAGCATAAAGATACTAGAACGAATCCATATTTCACACATGAACTAGTAAAATTGTTAAGATGATACAACACAGCTCATAATCATGTTTAATTGAGTCTGGATCATCCAATCTCTAAGAAATCAAATAGCTGGAATAAGATCACAGAAAGAACCTTGACCAAGGTCATGTTTATTGTCTCTAAGAGGTCAAATTGCAGCTCTAGTGCCAAAGACTCAAAGATACCAGAAATATAAACAAACCACAAACACAAGAGAAGTGTTAATAGGCTATTATAGTTTAAAGAAAAATCTGTGTCATTCTTTCTAGAGGAGTCTAGGAATTGATGATGCTCACACAAGCAGTTACATCACCCATTTGCATATAAAGCCAGATCACACAGAACGGAAACACTAGTGTCTGTAATCTGCAAAACTACTATGAAAACTACCCTTCTGTGGAAGATGAAGGTTACACTTGCCGATAGTCAATAGTTTCTATCAAATACTAAAGAAGTCTAAGGTCAGCCATTCCACCTTTCTGTATACAAATATCTGAATAAAGGAGCCAGATGTGGTAGGCCAAGTCAGCCAAGTACATGGTAAGCAAATGTACAATCTAAATGTTCTGTCACAACAGTTTCATCTAACTCAATGTATAAAACTTAGCTTCCAGATAGAAAGTTCAAAGTTCACGCATCTAACCATAAAGAAAGCTATTACCTTTATATGAAGGATCCCATACTTGGTTTCCACGCCAACAATACCCTGCATAGGAAAGCGAAAGAGTAAGCGAAAACACTAACACACATATAGACAACGAAAACATCTGATCTGACTTCATTGGAGCCTTTAGTTCACAGGAAAAATCAATAAGCTAAGATTTTCAAAATATTCAAATTTGGTCATCTACTCAAAGTATTATGATGCAAAGAACATATTCACCTCTCCTTTTCCATAGACAAGTCCAGAAGTCCACATTACTAGATCACCTGAGTCCTTCCGATCAGGCTCCAAGGTATCCTCTTGCTTCTTTAACCAACACTACGAACAAGTAGAAGACAAGAATGTCATAACCACACCAATGAACGCAACTTAAGGATTTATCAGCCCCGTAACAATTAAGTTCACTAGCAAAATTGACAAGATGCTAATTCCATAATGTGCCGTTGAATTCGAAGATATCTACATTCAAGTGTTTCATTGAACAAAAACCGCAGATTTGAAATTAGTCTCAAGCAGTAATAAAATGAAGTACACACAATCCGCAGCAATCCAGATAACTTCTTCACTGTTTTCAAGGTTACACCTCTTCTTTACTTTCGGACCAAAATTGTTATCTTTAAGTATTACAACTTGAGAGTTGAGACGCATGTTATTTGGCAGTTTTCCAGCAAATAAACTGCATTATACATAATCCATTTATATGAAAGCTACACAACCATATTATAAATTTCCATCTAAATTATTAGCCCACCAAAATTCCTTATAATTTTCACGATATATTTGAAGAAAACATCATTGAGAGTATACATAGAGACCAAATGAAAGCATACCGCTCCAAATTTAGGTCCACAGAATTCCTTATCGCCACAAAAAACCCAACTGTCACACAAACAAGCCCCATCTTCATCCCCATGTTGCGGAAAATAGTAGAATGGAAATAATAACTCAACCCACAAAAAGGATAAATATGCAAGGAAATAAAAGAGCAAAGAATAGAGAACACCGGATATAACGTGGTTCGGCAATATGCCTACGTCCACGGGGCAACAACAACAAGAACCTCCACTAATGAAATTAGGGGTACAAAGAGATGCACAACTTCAAGAACACTACTTGAAGGAAACTCTCTCTCTCACACTTGTTTTGCTACCAACACTACAACACTCAACACTCTCAACTTAGAGTGGGCACTCTTCACTCTCTACTTGGAGGAAGATGTTTCTCTTGGATGAGATTGATGGAATGAGCAAATGACCTTTCCTTATATAGGCCAAGGAGGAACCATCTAAATGCTTTCATTAATACTTCACCCACCCACTTACTTCATTTTGGATCCCACTTACCTACAACCACCTACTACATTTTGGATCCCACTTACCTACAACCACTTACTTCATTAATGCTTCAAACAATTTTTTGTAGATATATTTGAAATTTGGGCCTAGATATTTTACAATCTCCCCCTCTAGGCCAACTAGGTCAAAATGACGTGACTTCTACTTGAAGTCCACTCCAACGGATTTGCTGCAATACTCCAACTTCTGTTGTGTAACAATTTTTGTCAACATATCTGAAGTGTTCTTGTTGGTGTGAATTTTCCTCAACTGGAAAAACTTCTTTGATACTGCATCTCGAATCCAATGATAACGGAGATCAATGTGCTTCGTGCGAGGATGGTACACTGAATTTTTACTTAAATGAATAGCACTCTGACTATCACAATGCACCACATAACTTTCTTGCTTCACACCCAATTCTTGAATGAACCTCTGCAGCCAAATCATCTCCTTGCCTGCTTCATTTGCAGCAATATACTCAGCTTCAGTGGTGGATAAGGCAACACATTTTTGTAACTTAGACTGCCATGAAACAGCTCCCCCTGAAAAGGTGAATAAGTATCCAGAAGTGGATTTTCTAGCATCAAGGTCTCCTGCCAAGTCTGCATCCGTGAAACCTTCTAACATCGGTTTTGATCCACCAAAGCACAAGCACAAATTTGAAGTGCCTCTCAAATATCTGAGTATCCACTTGACTGATTCCCAATGCTCTCTGTCAGGGTTAGAGAGATACCTACTAACAACACCAACTGCATGTGCTATATCTGGTCGAGTACAAACCATAGCATACATAAGACTACCAACAGCTGATGAGTAGGGAATACCTGCCATCTTGTCCATATCCTCTTGTGTAGTTAGGCATAAACTTCTGCTTAATTTGAATTGATTACCTAGAGGTGAGTTCACTGGCTTAGCTTCTTTCATGTTGAACCTCTCAAGCACTCGTTCAACGTACCTTTCCTGTGACAACCATAGCTTCTTCGCCTTCCTGTCACGAGTGATCTCCATGCCCAAAATCTGCTTAGCTGGACCTAAGTCTTTCATATCAAATGATTTTGACAAATCTGACTTCAACTTGTGAATCATAGCAACATCGTGCCCCACAATCAACATATCATCAACATAGAGCAATAAAATGATGAAGTTACCTCCGGTGAACTGCTGGATATACACGCATGGATCGGCATCTGTTCTCTTGTACCCATGACCCAACATGAATGAGTCAAACTTCTTGTACCATTGCCTCGGTGCCTGCTTTAGCCCGTACAAGCTTTTCTTCAACTTACAAACCATGTGTCCTTTTCTCTCAACTTCAAAACCTTCTGGTTGCTCCATGTAAATTTCCTCTTCCAAATCACCATGCAGAAATGCTGTCTTCACATCCAACTGCTCCACCTCAAGATCCATGCTAGCTGCCATGCCCAGAATAACTCGGATAGAAGTCATCTTAACCACTGGTGAGAATATCTCGTCGAAATCGACTCCTTCCTTCTGCCCAAAACCCTTGACAACCAAGCGAGCCTTGAACTTTGTCAACTGCTCATTCTCGTCCCTCTTCAACTTGAACACCCACTTATTTTTGAGTGCTTTTCTGCCTTTAGGAAGCTCCACCAACTCATAGGTGTCATTCTTCAATAAAGACTCCATCTCAGACTTCATTGCCAACATCCATTTGTCATTGTCTGCATGAGTCTTTGCCTCCTCAAAATTTTCAGGCTCTCCATCACCAGTCAACAGAATGTATCTGGAATGCGGGTCATCCCCATCACTGGTCGTGAGAATATACTGTGAAGAAGGATACTTAGTATTCGGCTTCGGTACTCTGTTTGATTTACGAACTGGTACTTGGGAAATCTCCGGTTGCTCCTCCTGGCTTGGCTCCCCCTGAATTTGATCGTCCTGATCATCGTCTTCAGGTTCAGACACTATCTCAGCACCTTCTGCTTCAGCCATGTCAGGAACGTCTTCATGTATAACCTCTTGAGCTCTGCCACTGGGTTCTTGTTGCAGCGGTGATGAATCATAGGTGAGTTGGCTTGCATTTTTAACTGTCTCCTTATCAAGATCTGCCACGGTCTGATCTTCAAAGAAGTGTACATTTCTGCTTCTGAATAGCTTGTTGGTCTTTGGATCCCACATGCGGTAGCCCATTTCTTCATTGCCGTACCCGAGAAAGATGCACGGTGTGCCTTTGTCATCTATCTTCAATCTTTTCTCGTCAGATACACGTGCAAAAGCTTTGCACCCAAACACTTTCAAGTGTGAATATGAAACGCTTCTACCGGTCCATACGAATTCGGGAGTCTCAAAGTTCAATGGTACACTTGGTGATCGGTTGATAAGGTAACAAGCGGCTGACACAGCTTCGGCCCAAAAACGCTTTGATAGATTGGTTGTCTTCAGCATGCACCTGACCTTCTCTAGAATGGTGCGGTTCATCCTTTCAGCTACACCATTATGTTGTGGGGTGCTAGGAATTGTCTTTTCATGCCTAATGCCATACTTCGAACAGTAATCTCTGAACTCGTTCGAAGTGTACTCTCCTCCATTGTCGCTGCGGATACATTTGAGGGCTCTCCCAGTCTCCCTCTCCACCATGACATGAAACTGCTTGAAGGTTTGGAATACCTGACCTTTTGATTTCAACAAATATACCCAAACCTTTCGTGAAACATCATCAATAAAGGTAACAAAATATCTATTACCACCTAATGATTCAACTTCCATAGGGCCACAAACATCAGAATGTACTAGGTCTAATATTTTTTCTTTTCTTGTGAAGGTACCAGAAAAACTGACTTGATTTTGTTTGCCATATAAACAATAATCACAAGAGTCGAGTGAGGTACCTTTGGCAAAGGGAATGAGAGACTTCTTTGCCAAAACTTGCAATCCCTTCTCACTCATGTGGCCTAATCTTTTGTGCCATAGATTTGGATGAGAATCGTCCGCGACATTCAACTCTCCTTTGCAAACCTTCCCATATGTCTTGTAAAGGGTGCAGCACAACTTCCCTCTAGCGATGACTAGCGATCCCTTGGTAAGCCTCCACTTTTGATCTCCCCCATGATGATGGAACCCTTGTTTATCAAGCACACCGGTTGACATTAGATTGAGACGTAAACCAGGAACATGTCTCACATCTTTCAATAACAGCTTGTTGCCCAAATCAGTCTCGAACAAAACATCACCTATTCCTGATATCTTGGAATAGCTATCATTGCCCATCTTCACTTCCCCAAAGTCTCCGGCTTTGTATGTGGTGAAGAACTCCGAGTGCGCCGTGGCATGGAAAGATGCTCCAGAATCAACTACCCAAGAAATGTTTTTATCTTCATCAGCATGTAGGCAATCATTGTCAAGAGACAACAACTCACATGCTTGACTGGACACAGTAGCGGTAGCTGCAGTATTGGTTGTGTCCTCCTTCTTTTGGTAGGTTGAGCCATCTTTCCCATCCTTCTTGTTATTCTTTAGTTTGTTGCAATTCTTCATCATGTGGCCATAGAGATTGCAATTATGACACCTTCCATTGAATCGTGTCCTCGAACGGCTTGCACTTCTTCCGCGATCTCGACTGGGACCTTTACTCTTGCTCCTTCCTCTATTCTCCGTCACAAAGACTTGACTATTATCGGAACTAGATGACTTTCTCCTAGTCTCTTCATTGAACATGTTGTCTTTAACATTATCCATAGATAACACACCATTGGGAGCAGAGTTACTTACAGTAATGACAAAGGTCTCCCAGCTGTCGGGCAAAGATCCAAGAAGCAATAACGCTTGAAGCTCATCCGCGATCTTCATGTCCATCGTGGCCAATTGATTGACAGTGCTTTGGAAGTTGTTGAGGTGCTCAGTCACCCTTACACCCTCCTTATACTTCATGTTGACAAGCTCCTTAATGAGAAACGCTTTCTTCGATGCGGACTTTTGTTCGAACAATGACTCCAACTTCAACCAAAGAGCATGGGCGTTAGTCTCGTTGGACACATGGTGGAACACACTATCATCCACCCATTCACGAATATGGCCAATAGCCTTGCGATTCAACTTCTTCCATTCAGCATCTCCCATATTCTCAGGCTTGCCTTCCTCTCCTTCTATGGGCTCATGCAGATCCTTGCAATAGAGAATGTCCTCCATTCTCGGCTTCCATGTAATCCAATTGGAGTGGTTGAGTCGAACCATGGTACTCCTTGAGCCTTCCATTCTCAACGAACCTAGAGCTCTGATACCACTGTTGCGGAAAATAGTAGAATGGAAATAATAACTCAACCCACAAAAAGGATAAATATGCAAGGAAATAAAAGAGCAAAGAATAGAGAACACCGGATATAACGTGGTTCGGCAATATGCCTACGTCCACGGGGGCAACAACAACAAGACCCCACACATGCCCTTACAAGCCATGCAACATTCTTCAGAAGATTTGACCTTAAATTGAGAGCCCCATCTCAAAGCACCGCCCCAGAGCTCCAAATGCTCAATCCCCCTGCAACACTCTATTTTCTTCTTCTTCTTCTTCCCTCCGCAATCCAGCTTCACCGACATTCTCATCCAACTCCAAAAACGAATCAACTGTCATGCTTTTGGGTTTTGATGAGACATCAGAGAGGCACAGGTACAGCATGCAACAGAATATTGCACCCATCAAGAAAAGGGCTACAATTGCAAAACGGCTGAGTTTTGAGTCGCTCTGACGACGACCCATTTGAGTTTATGGGCTAATTTGAAAGACCCAGAAATAATTTACCTTATTTATTCCATGGATTCATGCTGTTGGGTTCTGGAAATTTTGATGAGATTGATCAGGAGTTACGCTGTTTATTTTTTTTGCGAGATTGATCAGGAGTTTGGGAGGCTTGGTTCTTGTAGAAGTGTTATGCTGTGGCCTGTGAGGACGATGGAACTACATTAATACGCGTCACTATCATTTGGTGACACGGGGAGCCTCGTCTTTGTTCTGGTCTGCTCTGTTCTACCTCAACACACTCGGTGTAATTTTCCCTTAATCATTGCATTTTGTCTAATTTTTTTGTTAAATTTGTCATTTCAAATAAGTAAATATGTATAAAATTATTCAAAATAAATCATATTTTATGATCAATTAAAGTAACAAAGAGTTACAAATTCCCCGCGTGGGTGGGGGGGAGGGTGAAAAATTGTTTCAATTTTTAAGTTAATGAAAAAAAAATATACATACAAGGATGATATCAATTTTACTAGTTTGTATTTTTATCTCAGGTAATGGAATATTTTTGTGTCTTAAGTTCGACGCTTGTAACGCTTAAACGAATAAAACTAAATTAGCTCTGTTTTGCTCATATTTGAAAATAAAATTATTGATTATTGTAATATATTATGTAGAAAAAGAAGAAAGAGTGACGAACATTGATGTCGCTGAGGTAACGTCCAAGAATGAGTTGTCGTCAAGAATGAAAATATCGATATCGACAGATATATCGCTAGTTAAATTTACGGATATTTCGTCCCAAATATTGATATCGATATCGTTTACGGTCAACAAAATTGAAGGAAATTCGGTCTAAAAGTTGGAAATTTAAAATAAAACTTTGAGAAAAACTTAAATACCCAATGATAGTTATATAGGACTAATAAAAACTATAAAATGACTATAATATAATAAATATATGATGAATAATATGATACAATATGATCCTGCCGATAACTAATAATATAAAAATTTAAACATAAACATAAATTGAAACGAATTACTATAATTGAATGTTAATATAATTAAAACATAACAATAAGTATAAAAATTTGAATGGAAGAAAAATTATAAAATGAGTAAATATATATAAATTGGAAAAAATGATGAAAAAATAGAGTCAATCTTTGTTCAAAAAATGGAAAGAATTGATATATTTAAAATTGAAAAAAAAGGACAAACAAAGTTTGAAAAATTGGAAAAAAACGAAGAAAAAAAAAACTCAGCAAAAGGATGTGCCTAGGGTTGAACCCAAGACCTCAGGTTTTAAGAAAAAAACATGAACCAACTCGGTTAGCCCAACCAATTGAAATTATAAGCACCATATAATATGTAAAATGTACAAACTAACACTCTTAACAGTCATTTTCTTCCTCCCGTGGGTCTGTGATTCGAGTTTTTCGACCCGACAGCATGATCCGACTGGAATTTACGTCTGATTTTCATTAAATTTGGCCATATCTCGATCGTTTTAATCAAATAATAACATCTATGGACTTAAAACAAGACAAAATGTCAAAATTTCGCTCAATTTTTTCCCCCTCGCTTACATGTCGCCGACCAATTTATCGATATATCGACCGATATATCAACGATAGTATCGATATTTTTATCCATGTCGTTTAGTTTTGCTTTTTCTTTTCGTTTGACCTATTCTCAAGCCCCTTGTATTCACCCAACCCAAAAAAAAAAAATCAATTTATTAGAGATGTGTTAGTCTTGCAAGAAATTTTTTATTTTTCTTTTTTTTATTAGGTAGGTAAACGAGTATTTTTAATTTCATGAATAATTAATTCAATATGTGATTAGAGGCATTCTTAATTGAATAAAATAATAAAATGATGTAATGAACACGAATATGAAAAAAAAAAATCGTGAAATTAATATTAATAAAATTAATTTTCTTTCTTCTGAGAAAATATTCATAAAATTATTAACCATTACTAACTTACAAGTCACAAGCCACATAACGAACATTAAATTTTGGTTGTAAGCATCACCACCTATGCAGAATCGGACACCAAACTGATTCATGCAATCAAAAAATGTTCTCCATCGTATCCTCCCAAATTCCAAATTCCAAATTCAATCCAATTTACTTTAGACGCTACTATTTGATCCATCTTAATTGATCACACTTGATGTGACATTATATTGCCTATATTAAATGACTTAATCAAAACCAAACCAAAAACATCTTCAATGATACTACCTACTGGTACTATCCAATCTAAACTAAACGCCTCTACCGAATGCCAATACACTCCTCAAATTGAGTTCGGAATGAGTTTTACTTTTGTCACTCTTACTAAAATAAGGATAGGCCCGCCATACCAATCATCCACATCATAACACGGTAAGCAAAGTACCACTAGATTACCGGTGGCTCATAGCTTGCAAGGAGTGGGACTGGTATAACGATGTTCTTCAGAAGGGGAAAAAATACACACAAGAAAGCATACGCAAAAGTTTCAATTGATTGAATGGGGTCCCTTAATCAAAAGTAACACTTAAATGGTACTTCTGATATTAGGATGGGGTAAAAGATTACCCGTCTTCACCAAAGACAGAAAAACAAACAATTTGACAAACCTATGCATTGATCACATCCGAGAAAGAAAGAAAAAAAAGTACCGGTTTTTAGGCATTTGGTCATGATCAAATCCTATTTCACCTGTACAAAGTACAAATAGCAAATGCAACCCATTCAACACAAGCACAAACAAATGAGAGAGAGAGAGAGAGGAGAGGAGAGAGAGAGAGAGAGAGAGAGAGGAGAGAGAGAGAGAGAGAGAGGAGAGAGAGAGAGAGAGAGAGAGAGAGAGAGGGAGAGAGAGAGAGAGAGAGAGAGAGAGAGAGAGAGAGAGGGACGCACAAACACACACACAAATTGAATTTCCATTGTATGGTATCGTGAATTGTTTACCAAGTACAATACATTGTGAATTCAGAACAAGGACTCGGCTTACAACTAGTTAACGATTCTGCAAAACAAAACTTGATGGCAACTGAAAGCCTAGGAACCAGATTACAAAGCCAAGATTCAAGCACACACACAAAATCAGGATTTGTATTTCCATGCTGAAAAACATAGGTCTAATAACTATATGTGCCTCGACTAAGTACCATAAAAAAAAATATGCAACAATTAAAATCCAACCTGGCAATCAGATGGCATCCAAATCCCTAACTGGTTTGGTACACATACATGGGATACCAAAACAACACTTCAAAACGGATACCTAACTATCAACAACTAAATACTTGCAATCAAAAATGAGTTGATCAAGACTGAACTGTCATGACTTTAAAAAACACTAATGAACAATCACAAGATACAAGCACAAGCAGGAGCCGGGTATTAGCCACCTCCAAGCTACAGAAGCTCCGCAAGGATTGATTATAGAGGAGATCGAACCAACTTTCAACTCCTGTGGACCTGTAGAGTTGCAAAGTCTTACGTCTAAAATGATCCATCCACAATTAGTACGGGACATTCCACATTAAAATGTGCTTCTACAAAATGGAACATTTACCGATAGCGTATCTTTTCTCATTTGGAATCTGTGATACAATACCAGCTTTCTGGAATCCAGATTTACAAAGTAGCAAGAGTGCTGTTTCTGTTCAAAGGAAGCGTAGCAATCGAAACAATTATGTTTTTTAAGTCCTTCCACTTGTCCATATTTTGCAGTCAAGCCAATTAGTCAGACTCAACACCTATAGAAGTTTGCAAGCAACTAAAGCACGATAATATCACAGAGATGTTAGTTTTATTTTACTCCTCCTTGTTTGTAAAGTAATTCCCAGTCCTTAAGAAACTATGGCAATATGCAAATTCAACTCAGATGGGGCACTAAAACATGCACACCAGGCAAGAGATTCCAGGTCAACCTTCTCAGACCTCAATCTCGTACAATACCAACCAAGCTAGACCTTTTCCTTATAGGTTCCAGTTCCTAGTTAACCACCTGACGCATTCATTCAATGCTACGGAACTGAAATGATTAAGTATGACCAAAATGGCTTTTATTTCCAAAGGATTCAGCAGAAAAACATCCAAAATACCTTATAACATTCAGAAAATCCTCAATCTCTTGTTATAATCTATCTATTCATAAGAACAAAGGATGCAGCATGACTCCAAATTTTCCATCAAGTGGAGTTTCTTATAGCAGAAAAATTATAAGACATCATAAACTCGGCACTTCTAGGTTTCATCTCTGAATAACTTGAGTTTCCATGTGGCGAAATAACTACATCCTCACAAATATCCAATCTCTGGAAATCTAAAGAGGGCTTGAACCACTCCAGCCCTATCGCATACATTCAGAGATTCTCAGCACTTGAGTTCCCTTGGGAGTTTCTTAGGGAATTTCTGTCCATAATTGTAGGCAACATAATGCAAAAGCTTCATACTGTCCACATCCTACAGCATCCTCTCGGTCATGTCAGATCTGTTCCATAGACAAATTCACTTGTAACCATATTGCTCTGTTTTCACCAATGACCTCATAGACCAAAAGAAGAGATGCTATGCCTTCGAACACACATAAACCTCCAGGGGTATAGTAATAATGACTTGAGCACCTTGAGGATTCATAATTACACATGGATGACTGGCTTATAAAACATGAAAAAACAAAACAATTTCAATTACCTCAGTAGTATGACCCAGAACCGCCTGAACCCATATAACTACTTCCACGGCCGGGGTACATTGATGAGTAAGAGCTGCCTCCAACCTGCAATAAAGAACCAAGGAATAAATATATGAGACAGATAAACAGGCAGGTATCCTTGCAATTAAACCAAATAGAATTAGGTGCATACATCACTGCTGCCACGGGACATATAGTCACCACCATAGCTTGATGAGTACATTCCACCAACATCATTACCACCATAAGAACCTGGAAGCAAAACAAAATTAAAAGCTTAAGACCATCAATTCTATACCACCATATCGATCAGATTTCCATCAACTAATACACACCTCCTCCATAGCCCATGCCCTGACGACTGCTATAAAGTCCATGTGAATCTTGACTTGATCTGCTGTTTCCATAGCCTAAACTAGATCTTCCAAGTCTACGAAAGAAAATTTCAGGTAAGTTACTGCATCCACACATGCGAGAATAAAAATTTAGTGTTACATTTCAACAAACAAACCTATCGCTAAAGCCATCCCCATATTGAGAAGATCCACTTCCATACTCATAGTCTAACCGTGGCCTTGATTGGCGGATGCCCGCATCAGTATAACGAGGAGGAATGTCATCCTAAAATACAAAACAAGTTTGAAAAAAAAAATTAAAACTTCAGCCAATATTTCATATCTGACAAAAGATCACAGTAACTGCATTTTCAGCCACACATTGTCTCCCGTAACACTAACCAGTGAAGAGTAAGGACGTTTTGAACCAGACATTGAGTCATAATCACGAGGACGACCCTCTCGGTAACTTGGAGGAGGAGGAGGAGGCCTCTCATACCTTTGTCCGTAACCTTCATCAACATAAGCTCTCCTTCCTCCTGTATGAGAATTACTTCTTGGTGGGTCTGGGTAGACAGGACCACGTGGACTGTAATCATCCCTATACTGGAGTCTCTCTGGAACAGCTCTTGAACCATAATCTGCAGCTTCCCTGCTCCTTCGAGGAGGAAGATCATCACGCCTACCATAATCCCTCTTGAAGCTACTCTTTGGGTATGCTGGAACTGATAAAGAAGTGCATAACAATATAACTATCGACATGATGAGAAATGAAACACAAAACAACCAAGAAAAACTCAGATAATGCATACCAGGTAGCCTCCTGTCATAGGACCTAAACGGAGGAGGTAATTGCCTGCTTCTTTCCAGATAAGATGGTATCACAGGGCGTCTATCTCTTTGCCCCACAGTCCTCTTCACACTTGCGGCTGGGATTCGTGTTCCAACTCCCCTAAAACTGCGCATAGGAGGAAGGGCACGTGGTGCTGGGCGACCCCATGAATCCCTACCAACCCGTCCAATGCTCCTTGAAGAAGAAGAACGATAATCTCCACGTCCAACATGCTTTCCTTTACCTCTCTGAAGAGGTCTTGATAATCTTGCCCGAACCTTTGCCTAAAATAAGACAATATTAGTCATGAATTAATGTCCAACTAATTCCACGAAACAGATCTTCATTCGTAATGTATAAATTCAAATAAGCTTATAATCCAACACACCTTGTTGTCTCCTTCACCTAACTCGGCATTGTTTATGCCTTTGGCACATGTTACCGCAGCCTCATGAGTGTTGAATGTAACAAAGCCAAAATCTTTCCTCTTAGCCGAGGGCATGTTACGTGCAAGCTCAATCTTTTCAACCTCCCCATAATTCTTAAGAAGCTCTCGGACATGATCCTCATCCCATGAAGTAGGTATGCCATCCACAAATACAGTTTTAACCTGCATCTCAAAAGCAGTAGCTCCAACTATCACCTAGAGAACTCCTCTAAATAGCTTTATAACACCACACAGAGAAAAGAACTCAAATTTTTTTTTCTAATGCATGACTATTCTTATCATATAAAGAAGGAGAAAGAAGTTTTTCAATGATCATAGAAGCCAAACGAATAAAAAATATGACAAATATAGCCTGAAAAATCAATTCCATTGAACCGAATCCAAGAATTTATAGATTCTATGGTAATTTGGGAAACTAGACTATTAAAAACACTTGTGGAAGTAAACACCAATCAGCATAATCATAACACAGTTATCTACATAACACAAAAATAAAAACAGAAAATCTTTCCACAACTACAAGTATTTGTGGAAAGATAGATGCTACATGAACGTTTGTGTATGCCACATACACAATACACCAAAAAATATTAAGAGAAAGAAAATCCATCCAAGATTACTAATATCCCTAAAACAACACAGAATACTGGTATTACCTGAGCCATGATTTCATCAACAGGATCAATAAAGGAATCTGCAAAAGACACTTTTGCAGCCCTATCAACTCCAAAAAAAATATCTCTTTTCTGAAGCCGCTTAAAAGCATCCATAGCCTCTGAACGAGATGAAAATTCCAAAAAAGCAAAGCCACGATTCATTCCCTCATTGTTAGTATCTTCAACCAATGTCAAATCCTCAACATTCTCTACTCCATAGTGTTTTAACTTCTCTTTCAACTGAAACCATAACCGACACACGAAGTCAGACCCCTTTTAAAACTCCTGATAAGGAGACCGAATTCTGAAATGAAGGAAGGCATTTTACTTACAGCATCCTTTGTCCATGTCTTGCATATGTTACCCAGAAAGAGGGTATCACTGTCTTGACTTGGAGTAACACCACACTGTTTTCCGTTGATCTGGAAATTTGAATCATTGAAAGAATAGAATTTAATATGTGAAGAAACTAGTTTCCATTCAAACAACGAGGGATCAAAAATTACCACTGGATGTTTAAGCTCTGTAACAGCTCTTTTTGCTTGTTCAACAGTTGCAAAACGCAAGAATGCAAACCCCTTGTTCTTCTTAGTTTGAGGATTCATCATCAGCCTGACCTCAGTGACTTCACCAACTACAGAAAAAGCTTTCTTAAGATCAGCCTCACTAGCATCCTTGTCTAGACCACCAACAAATACTTCAAACTCCTTACGCTTCCGTCTCTCCTTTACAATTTCGTGGTGCTCATCTTCCTCAGCGTCAACCGTCTCTGCATGCTCATGCTCATGCACACGATCATGCTCATGCTCACGATCATGCTCATGCTGCTCATGCTCGTGCTCGTGCTCGTGCTCATGCTCATGCTCATGCTCGTGCTCATGCTCGTGCTCATGCTCATGCTCGTGCTC
The DNA here is from genome assembly GCA_032719365.1 of Prinsepia uniflora. Taxonomy (NCBI): domain Eukaryota; kingdom Viridiplantae; phylum Streptophyta; class Magnoliopsida; order Rosales; family Rosaceae; genus Prinsepia; species Prinsepia uniflora. Next base: position 73,049,600 of record CM064868.1, on the reverse strand, counting down.
ATGCTCATGCTCATGCTCATGCTCATGCTCATGTTCATTCTCATTCTCATGCTCATGCTCCTCACCAGCCTGCTCCTCGTACTCTTCACCCTCAAGTTCTTCGTGGGCATCTTCCAATTCTTCATCAACCATATCACCTTCTTCTTCACCTACAAGCTCCTCAGTATCTTCATCTCCTTCATCCTCAACATCAGGCACATCCTCCAGTCCCATTTCCTTCTCATCATAATCAACCCCTCCATCTTCTTCAGGTTCATATTCAGTTTCATTATCCTCCAGCTCTAATCGTTCATCCTTTTCGTAATCATCTATAGTCTCTTTAACCTTATCTTGTTCTGCCATAAAGTTAAGGTTGATGATCCTTTAGTTAAAAGAGACTTGCGTTCTACATTATGACAAACACATTTCACATGCAATTTAATAAAAGCAGTCTTCGTCCTCCTAATATAAACAAATTACACTAAATACCGAGATTATACATTAACATATAACTGAGCTGCACAAAAAAGATAAGACGATACACACTTACACCGCCTGAAGTTCCATTCTAGGCTTCTAAAACAAGCTTTGTCTTGACACATAACTGATCCAAAAACAAAGCCATAATACTACGATCTACAATCGGAATGCTTACTTCCACATTACATTTCCCAGAACCAATTGCTTAAGACATAACCAAACAATAGTGTGAACCATTTTACAGAAATCAATTGCTTAAGACACAACTGAACAATAGTATGATCCATGTTAAGAATTCTTACAGTCGCACACTCAGATCCATCTTTTAAACACGTAACCCAACTAGAAAAAAATTCAAATCCAATTATAAAATGCCCACATTGACTTTAAAGTTTCTTTTTTACTGAAAGAACAAGGTGGACACCTATATTCAAAGCCACTACAAGTATCTGGAGCGGTAAGCAATTGGACGATCACAAACTTTTATTCCCAATGAGTTTTTGCGTGGAAAGTCTGAATGCATATAATACATGCCTCAATTTCAAACAACCTATCTATCGGAATTCTTACTAAAACAGTTTACTAATTGGATTCACTATTCCTCTAAGCTCTGAAAAACATTCCGCACCAGAGAAAGTTCAACCACTTTTTAGATTTAATTAAAAAAGAATATAATCATCCCTACCCTATATACCAAAAACTCCAGAGAAATAAATTATTCACATAAATTTCAAAAGTTATAAGCATACTTTTAAACTTTCAATTAACAACCACGAATAAGCTCCTAAAGACGGGCAGTTAAACAATGAAAATCCACAGAAAACAGACAATTGAAACTCTACTGTTTACTCCAATTAAACCAATCAAATTCAATAAACCATAAAAATAAAAAAATAAAAAATCTTACTGTTTAATCCATTCTGCTCTGCGTTCGCTTCAGCTTCGGTCGCTGAAGGACCTGGACGATCGATAACAGTCGACTTTTCATCCAGAACACGCTCCTCCTCGATAACCACCGGATTTTCCACTACAATTGGCTTCTCTTTAATATTTTCAGCCTTTAGATCCTCCCTAGCTTCCCCCATCGGCATCACGATTTCGACCTCGTTCACCGACTCATCAGGAGCCTCGGGCTGGGCCTTAGGCGCCCCTCTGGTGACTCGAGTCGTCCTCTTCGCCGCTGCCGCACCTCTCTTAACCATCCTCGGAGGCATTGTTTGGCAGTCAAATTGCCCAAATTTTCGCAAATTCCCCAAAGAAAACTCACAAAAAAAAAAACCCCCTTTTCCCCAGAATCAAACAAGGAAAGAATAAAAAATCGTAACTTCAAGATCAAGATTTGCTGAACAGAGACTAAATACTCTAATACGATCCGAACCAAAAGAGAAATAGTTCAATATGTAAAAATTGCGTCGAACAAAACCCTAGATACACAGACTGAGAGACGAAGACCAAACAGACACCCTAATGAAAGAAAGTTTGGAAACAGATTTGGGACCTCACGAGTTGAGGCTGAAGGCATATATGTGAATCATATATATGCGAAATAAAAGGAGATTCTTCGGGTGTAAATACTTGGACAGGGATAGTTAGTACGAGCGACTTATGTTACACGTGGGCAACATTGATTGGTTTGACATGGTTTTATATATAGATATATAAAGTCAGAAATAATTTTCGAAGAACCCTAAAATGTCCTTACTTAACACTTTTTTATAAGAAAAAAAAAACAAGGTGATTTATTAAATGAAGGTAAATTAGTAACATACAAAATTTAATCCCTAACAGTCTTATCAATAATCAAACATCAATTATAAAAAAAAAATTAACTAAAGATATAATAGTGAAAAATTATACCTAATTTTTTAATGGGCTCTTGAATAAACAATTATCATAGCCTACAGTTTTATAATTCACACAACTGCAAACTCAAGAAATTCGCAAAGACTCAAAATTAAAGGGATAATGACCAACGACGAAGAAAGGTACCGAGATGCATGGTTCTCAACCATAATCCTCGATCCAGAGCCCTTAAGTCCCACTCCGCAGCAAGATCGGTCGAAATGTTTCCACTCTCAATTCAAGTTCATCAAGCAAGGTGACAACTTTTAAATCTTCCAAGTAAGATGGAGTAGTAAGTGCTAGTTGATCCTCTGTCATTAGTTGTTTTAAATGCCAAGGCTTAAGACATATTGTGTCAGGACCCACCCCTAATCCCCGGGGATTAAGGGTCAAATCCTGCTCACGTCTAACTTACGCATGACACGAAGGCTAAACTGACGTCCAACCTTCATGTGACACGTAAGTTGGACAAGGGAGTCTCGATCCAACCATCCTAAAAGTATCCGGACTTCTCAGAGTGCGCCGAACTACTGTGGATCGCGAGTGTGATGTCTTTGTCTCTCTCGACCAACAGTCTGTACCACAACAACCTGGAGGGTATCAAAAACATGAAAAGACTGTGAGTGGACAAAAATAAAGTATAAGTTCAGAAAACAGTTACCAGAAAAACACGATTACATTTATACCCTCCATTTAAAAACCAATGCATGCATATTAATTCGCGTTATAAAACCACTCATATCAAAACCATCAATGAAAACTATTATCGAAAACCCGAATCAAAATCGTTATTCAAATCCAAGCCTCAGCCTCAAATCACAAAGCAATCTCAAATACGGGAACTCAGTCCCAAAACTCATCAAAACCAATTCATCCGGGCCACTGCCCAAAACATCTGAAAACCAGTGAAAAACCAGTGACAAACATCAATCATGCAAGTTGCTGGATCTCAAGTGCACCCGAGTCTTTAAACTCAAAACCATGCGCAATAATCAGGCCTTCCCGGGATATCAACGAGTCTTTAAACTCAAAACACAATCACAGGCCTCGGGGGGTATCACAATCACCGAGTCTTTAAACTCAAAACCAGATCCAGCGATTTTCTTTTCTTTTTCCTGGTCTTTAAACCCAAAACCATTTTTCAATCAACAGTGAAAAACCACATAAATCCTTCTCTGAATTCGTAACAATGATTTCGTAAGCTAGCATCCGGAACCATCATCCCGAACCTAAATCTAGACTTCCTTTCCCAGTCTCAAAACCAAATCCGAAATCTCATTTCCAAAATCTAGTTTCAAAACCGAAATCTCGTATATCAAGTCTCAGAAACAGGGCTCCAAGCCCGAAATCACTTTTCCGAAATCCATTTCAAATCCTTGAAATCAAACCATTAAAACCACGATCAAATCTCAACATAATCGAAATCTCGTAAAACGTGCAAATACGTTATTTCTCGAAATACGTGCAAAACCGTAAATCATCAAGATCATAACTCAAATCATAGAATCACGTATAGAAAACATATAAAAACATATATGCATGCATCATAAGTTATAAAGCAAAGTCCACTCACAGACCATAGCGTCGTCGTCTCGATACGCGCGCACTTATGTCGTTCCCGGCCAATCCACTATCCTCGACTTTCCCGAACCTGTCCAAAGCCCATAAAAAGGTCACTAACTACTTCACAATGATCATACTAGCCCCGTAATTTTCCTGAATTTTTAACTATTTTTAACCGAGGCAGACGATGTTCGATCGACTCGAAACCAGCGCCTAAATGTTCGTTACATCGAATACTTAAAAAGTTATGTTGGAAGATTCCCCAAATTACCCTCCACGCGCCCCCACGCGCGTCTGGAACCTCATGCGCGTGAAACCCACATGCGTGAACAGTGTCACCATCAACCTCTGGTCGACCCAGTTGAGACCGGGTCAGACCGGTCTCTATAACTCGAACCGGCGTGGCCGGTTTTCATCCAATTCTCAACCATTTCCAGCCCGTTTGATCCCATTACCTTCGTCCTATGCTAAGCAGTCGATCTACCTATGAAAGTCTGAAAATTAAGCACAAAACCTTACCTTCCAATCAAGGTGAAAAACTCGAACTGGCCCCCTTCTCTGTTTCCACGATTCCGGCCATCCAACTCCGTTTTTCCAGGTCCATTTAGTCCTTTCCAACCTCCAAAACAAAGCCCAATTACTTAATTCGAATATCAAGTGTAACAACCCGTCCCGAGAATAGGGATAAGTGGAGTGTTTAAGGTGTGATTAGTAAGGTTAATCAAGGGTTAGGTGGTCCCGAGGGGTCCGGGAACTTGGAATGACGATTTTGCCCCTGGGTCGGGCAGAAATGTTGACTTTTATTTCGGGTGGTCAAATGGGAGTTGACCAGTGACCAGGACGTAGTTGAGGACGTTACGAATCCTTAGGCAGGTGGCACGCCCGATTCCGACATCCGAGGAGGAAGTTGTGATGTTCGGAAGATTGAGGGCATAACCGTAATTTGGAAAATTAGGGGGGAAAAGTTGACTTTTTGAATAATCGAGTTTTGGTAAGTTGACCTAAGACCGTTAGATAGTTCTTGTCGTCTCGAGTTCGATGACAGGCGACACGTATTCATCGGACGTACGATGTGGGAGTTACAGGTCTAGAAAGGTAGTGGCAAAGTTGTAATTTTGGGTAAAACAGAAGGGCATTTTGGTCTTTTGTGCTCTGGGGTGTGTGCAACAGATAAGGACAGATGAAGGGTTGAGATTGAGCCACATGTGAGATGAAGGGTAGGATGGTGACACGTGCTAAAGGTGGAGTGGTTTCTGGGGGGTTCCAGTGTGTGCACGGTCCAATTATTTGGGTGCAATCGTGCAAGTGTGTGTTACTCGACACAGAGAGAAACAGAGTGAGGCGGTGAGGAAAATTGGAGGATTGATCGTGGATGTTGATGAGTTCTGGTGAGTGAAGAGTGATCAGAAGGAGGTTGAGAGATGCTGGGGTGGTGCTGAGAAGGTTAGAAGTGTGCAGGTGGTGTGTGTGAGAGAGGTGAGAGCCACGGGAACTTCAGAGAAAAACAGAGAGGAACTGAGGGAGCTGGTGGTGCTGTGGCCGTGTGTAAGTGCGATTGACCTCGAGAGGAGGCTGAGGCGACGTTGTGGACTCCAGGAACCGCGGCGGCGAGCACGGTGGTGGACGGTTGCAGGTAATCCCTTATCCTTGTAAACTTGCCCTGTTTTCCCGTCGAGTTTTGAATCGAAAGTCGTGAGTCTAGGGGTTGAATCGATGGGTCTATAGTGGTTTAAGGGATTTAGTTGAGTCCTAGGAACCGTCTGGTTGTGTTGCCGTGACGAGAGGTGCACGGTGGTGGTTGGCGTGACGGAGGGACTCTGTGTGCCCTGTTTTTCCGTTTTGTTTCAATCCAAGAGTCGTGATCCCAGGGACTAAGTCGAAGGTTTAGAAGAGTTGGATTAGGTTCAGTGGGGTCCTAGGAAGAGTCTGGGACAGTCACCGTGACGGGGGGTGACCGGAGTGGCTAGATCGCGAAACAGGGGAGTTCAGGCCGTCTGGTTCGAGCTTGAGTCGACGGTGTAGGGGCCGTGTCGAGTTCTAAGGAGGAGGGGGATGGATAGCTTAAGATTGGACGAAGAGGATGGTGAAGAGAGGGAGGAAAATGGTGCAGGCACGGCGGTGAACCGCTCTCGCCGGTTCAAACAGCAGGTACTGTGTCGAGCCCGGTCTACGTGAGGTAGACGGTGACACTGTAGCTGGCGAGTGGGGCCACGCGCAGCCACTTTGGGCGGCGCGTGGAGGCGCGTGCGGCGGTTCTGGGAGAAACGGTCAACATAGTTTTTGGTCTAGGAGTTGTTGCGAGTTCGATGGAGTTGGTTTCGGGTCAATCGGAAGTTGTTTGAGTTGAGTTCCGCGAGGGTGCAAGTTTAGGGTCCCGGGTTCTTACGTTTAAGATTCGGGGAATTTTGAGGGAATTTAGGTGAACCTTCGTAGACATGTCAGTGACGTAATTTGACGGTGTTTGACAGGATCGGGATTTCCCGAGGAAGCCGAGGAACGGGCTGGACGTTCGAGACACGAGTAGGGCTCAGTACTGTGAGTGGACCTCTTCCTTAAACTCGATCATGCATAACTGTTTTTATATACGTTTTTGATGGTTTTCCTTAAGATACTATGTTCATCGTATATGTTATGATGTTTTTCGAGACATTGTCGAGATGTTGCACGTTTTTCGAGAAAATGCTGGTTTTCGGATTTTGATGACACATTTGGGGATTTTCACCTATAAAGGTTTTCTGATAATGATAAATGGGTTATGAAATATGAATTGTGATTACATGTGGTTTTGGTATGAAAATGGATATTTTTCCGGATTTGGGTTCGGAATGACGGTTCTGAACGCCGGAAGGGCTTCGGACCAGTGATTTCGGATTCGGGTTTGGATGAGGATTTGGTAAATGGTTTTCAAATGGTTTTGGGATTGGATTTGCTGGATCTGGATATTGGGTTTAAAGACCCGGATTGAGTTTAAAGACTCGGGAGTTTAAAGACTCGGATATATTGATATTTCCCCCGTAGGCCTGTTGAGTTTAAAGACTCGGGAGTTTAAAGACTCGGATATGATTAAGGCCTGGATTGAGTTGCAAGTTTAGGGTCCCGGGTTCTTACGTTTAAGATTCGGGGAATTTTGAGGGAATTTAGGTGAACCTTCGTAGACATGTCAGTGACGTAATTTGACGGTGTTTGACAGGATCGGGATTTCCCGAGGAAGCCGAGGAACGGGCTGGACGTTCGGGACACGAGTAGGGCTCAGTACTGTGAGTGGACCTCTTCCTTAAACTCGATCATGCATAACTGTTTTTATATACGTTTTTGATGGTTTTCCTTAAGATACTATGTTCATCGTATATGTTATGATGTTTTTCGAGACATTGTCGAGATGTTGCACGTTTTTCGAGAAAATGCTGGTTTTCGGATTTTGATGACACATTTGGGGATTTTCACCTATAAAGGTTTTCTGATAATGATAAATGGGTTATGAAATATGAATTGTGATTACATGTGGTTTTGGTATGAAAATGGATATTTTTCCGGATTTGGGTTCGGAATGACGGTTCTGAACGCCGGAAGGGCTTCGGACCAGTGATTTCGGATTCGGGTTTGGATGAGGATTTGGTAAATGGTTTTCAAATGGTTTTGGGATTGGATTTGCTGGATCTGGATATTGGGTTTAAAGACCCGGATTGAGTTTAAAGACTCGGGAGTTTAAAGACTCGGATATATTGATATTTCCCCCGTAGGCCTGTTGAGTTTAAAGACTCGGGAGTTTAAAGACTCGGATATGATTAAGGCCTGGATTGAGTTTAAAGACTCGGGAGTTTAAAGACTCGGATAGATCCAGCAGGTTTGATCGGGAAAATGATGATTTGGTGGTTATGGTTTTGATACGGTTTCTGATACTCATACTATGGTTTCTTATGGTATTTTATAGTGTTTCTGTTTCTTATGATATTTATACTGATTATTTTATAAATGTGTTTATAACTGTTGGTTATGCATGTGGTTTTAAAACGGAGGGTTAAACTCGGTTTTCTTATAAAATGGTTTTTGAACTTTGGTACTTTCTGGTCCACTCACATTTTCTGTTTTATTGCCCTCCAGGTTGTGGAGCGAGCGCGGGGTCTTGACGTCGAGGCAGTGTCCGAGGCATAGAAGTGACGTGAGGGTTCCCAGAGTAGAGTAAAGGCTTCCGTGTGCGTGTAGTTATCGGTTTTATTTTCTTTGTATGTTCTGTAAATGCTACCTTCGGGACTTTGTGTCTAATTACTCCTGCGTTTGACTGGTTAGAATACGAATGAGTTTTATTTGAGTTTTGTGTCGGGGAGTCAGACGGGAGCGGGATTTACCTCGGGTTTCGGGGTGAAACCGGGGTGGGTCCTGACATCAAGCACCAAAATAGTAGTTACCATTTTTGAATCACAATCCTTATCTCGTCGGTTTCGCGCCTACCGCCCACGGCGAGCCTCAATTCTCAGTCCAATCAACTCCTAGCCACCCCAGAAGCATCATCAACTTAACAGTTGTGCTCTTTACCCCTTCAATTCGAGTTCACCATTCCAACTCAAAATAGAGGAACTCACTGTTTCTCACGGTTCTTTTCCACCTCTCGCCGTCGTGAGTCGCCATGCCTACCCTAGCCCTTGTCTGACCATCCTATCCTATTCTTCTTTAGACAACAAGGGAAAAAGATCACTCGTGGAAGAGGTTTGAATCCTCACAATCTCACACACCCACTATCTGTTCTCTGTTCTTCATCAAACTCAGTATGCATGATCATTTAAATGAAAAGGAGACGGTGGAGGAGGTTTCCACACCCTTCCAGCAAAGGACAAGTGTCTCAAAACCAGTGGGCAAAATGCCCCTACTTGTATAAATTACCAATCCACAGATCCCTAGGCAGTGAAAAGACCAAAATGCCCCTACTTGTATAAATTACCATTTTGCCCTTCGCTTATTTATACCAATACCTCAACCATCCGAAGTCCGATGGCAACATGCTGCCTGTCGTTGTACTCAGGGAATCGAGACCTACCTAACGGTCCTCATATTACGAGAAAGTTCCATGTCGTTTGAAAAGTCAACAATTGCCCCCTTTTTAAGCTAAATTACCAAAGTGCCCCTGAACTTCCAAACGTCATAACTTCCTCCTTGGATGTCGGAATCGGACGTGCCACCTTGTCTATGAACTCGTGACGTCCCGAACTACTTCACGGTCATCGGTCAAAGTCCATTTGACCGTCCAAACAAAAAGTCAACATTTTGGCCCATTCTAAGGGCAAAATCGTCATTTTGTACCGTCCGTCCGAAAGTATCCAACTAATCCCCGATTAACGTCGCTAATCCGTTATTAAAAACTAATCTAATCCTGATTCCCGGGACGGGTTGTTACATATTGCATATGACTGTCCAAATTGAAAAATTGTTACTCTTGTGGAAGAAGTAACAAAGACATTGAAGAAAATGTGTAACACCATGGATACTCGATAAAATGAAAAATGAGTCAAAGAGTTGACTTTTGACTAAGAAGTCAAAGTGTTGACTTTTGACCACGACATCTTTCAGAAATTTTGAAAAGACCATTACGAAGGTGTCGGCCTCCTGAGTACATAGACAGTCGGCATGTCAAAAATGAAGTTCAGATATGTACGCTATGGGTCAAAAAGGAGGAAGGGCATTTTTGTAATTTTGTACCAAGGGCATTTTGGTCATTTCACATTGTGCTATTTAGTGAAAATGACTCATATCCAGAAAGTTTTGGTTCTTTATGTCTCAATTCTTCCACCGACATACATGTTTATATAAGTGTGTGCTGAGTTGTATTGAAATTAAGTGGTGCTAGGCCGAATAAGAAGAAAAACATGAAAAACCACCACCATGAGAAGAAAACGCTAGGGGGAGAGAAGGGAAAGAAAAAGGAAAGAAAGAAAATAAGAAGAAGGATCGAGGATATCAAGGAGTAACTGGAGAGAGAGAGAGAGAGAGAGAGAGAAAAGTTTGGGAATGGAGAGCAATCTCCATACTTGTGAAGTTCAAATAATGCATGTGGCTCATCCCCATTGTTTTGAGGTTTTCTAGCGAAACGAAGGACATCAGAAGGAAATGGGAGTCATTTTTTGGTCCAAAAATGTCGAACGGAACGCTAGGAAGCATAGATAATTATAATTTTCTTCTTTTGATACATAGGCACACAATCTATGAGTCTAGTTGCAATCTACTAGGTTTGTTTTGTATGTATGAATGTATCTTAGTTCTTTAAACAAGATCATTATCATCAAACAACCAACCAAACAATAAATCTCATTTGATAAATGAAAACGCCAAACAAGAAAACGAGCATAATTCCAAAAATATTATCAATCAAAAGATAAAGAAAAATCATATAAAAATATATGAACAAGACACAATTGATTTGCTGGACAAGGCACACTTTTATTAATATTTGTAATTCTATCTATACTAAAAGGGAAGCAGCATTGTCACTGTTCATGGACAGTGGATTTCCAATTTTGCCCTTTGATTTTTTTTTTTTCCGAAATTGCCCTTGCAGCCTCTTAGGTGTTTCTCAAGTGAATAGCGGTCTTACATTTTTACCCTCAAGTGAATAGGTTTTTCCATCATTTTGGTTGTAACGCCCCGAAAATCCACAAAATGTAAAATATTAAAATAATGTGAAAATGACGTTTTTACCCTTGGAGGAATATGGCTAAAAGTTGACTTTTTGTTTAGAATAATTTTTGTACATTTGTCGAGAACCGTTGTGTAGGCCCCGAGACGCTGAATCCGTAGACAGGTGGCACGTCGAAAACAGAGTTCGTATGAAAAAGTTATGGGTCTGGGAAGTTCAGGGGCAAAATGGTCATTTGTGCTGAAAGGGTAAAATGGTAATTGTGAACAGGTCTTTTATTAAGTAACTGCATTGGGGTTAATTCAATGAATTAAGTGGCTGAATCAGCCCTTAAAATGACTCAGGGGCTGCTGGAAGTGACATGTGTCACTTGTTAAGGTCAATTAGTGGCACTTAGTTACCTATGCTATAATTAAATGATTAATGCAAGCGGTTAGAGTATCTTAAGGTGGTAAGTCTCAGTACTCGACCAAAATTAAAAACAGAGAACATAACCCTCCTTCATTATGATCGATTAGCAGTAAAACAAAAGGAAAATCAGTGCACTAGAGCAATTAATTAGGGTGAATTGAAGAGAAAAATCGAAAAAGGAACAAAGAAAACTCAGATAATGTCAGGACCCACCCCAGTTTCACCCCAAAAACCGAGGTAAATCCTGCTCCCGTCTGACACCCCGACACACACTAAGGTAAACTCACTCGAAACCACCAAAATACTCAGTCAGACGCAGGAGAACTATACAATACATCCCGAAATTTAAACGTTTTACAGAGCATAGTACCACAGTACAAAAGAAAGAAAACCGATAAACAGTATGCACACACGGGAAAATTAAACACTCCGGGATCCCTCTCGTAACTGCTATGCCTCAGACGCTGCCTCGACGCCGGAACCCCGCGCTAACTCCACAACCTGGAGGGCAGTTAAAAATAGAAGGTGTGAGTGGACCATAAATAAAAGAAAAGTTTCCAAAACCATTTTATAAGAAAACCGGGTTTAGCCCTCCGTTTTGAAACCACATGCATAACCCAGTTATGAAAACAGTTATCAATCAATCGCCATAAAACATTTACAAAATCATTCTAAAAAAAACAGTATAATTCACATAACCTCACCATAAGAACAGAAACACTATAAAACAGTTATAGAAACCATATCATAAGCATCATAAAACCGTATCATAAATCGTGAATATCAAATCATCATTTTCCGATCAAACCTGCTGGACCTATCCGAGTCTTTAAACTCCCGAGTCTTTAAACTCAATCCAGACCTCAATAATATCCGAGTCTTTAAACTTCCGAGTCTTTAAACTCAACAGGCCTACGAGGGAAATATCAATATATCCGAGTCTTTAAACTCCTGAGTTTTTAAACTCAATCCGGGCCCGTCCCCCGTCAATCACAATATCCGGGTCTTTAAACCCAATAACCAGATCCAGCAAATCCAATCCAAAACCATTTGAAACCCATTTCCAAATTCACATCCAAATTCGAATCCGAAATCACCAGTGCGAAGCCCTTCCGGCATCCAGAACCGTCATTCTGAACCCAAATCCGGAAATTCACTTTTCAACTTTAAAACCAAACCTCGTTTCCGAAATCCGATTCTAAGACCGAAAACCTTGATCATCAAATCATATTTCAAAATCCCTTTATAATCATTGAAAACCCTTTTATCATTTGAAATCCCAAAACTAGCTTCCTCGTAAAACGTACTGAAAACCGTAACTTCTCGTAAAACGTGCAATTATGTAAAATCAACAAAGGATATTTGATAATCATAAAATCACATATAAAACCACAAAACGATTATAGAAAACAGTTATGCATGCTCAATTATAGGGAAGGGGACCACTCACAGTACCAAGCCCTCAATCGCATCCCGTACGTCTCGTACGATCCTCAGCTTCCTCGGGAACTCCCGATCCTGTCAACAATCGCCAAATTACGTTACTAACACGTCCACCAAGACTCTCCTAATTTTCCCCGAAAATCCCCGGGTCCTAAACGTATCGAACCAGAACCCTAAACCGTCGACCCCGCGGAACTAACCTCAAACGACGTCCGAACAACTCGAAATCAATTCCAACAGACTCGTCACAACACCTAGACCAAAAACCATGTTGACAACTTCCCCAGCCGCCGCCGCACGCGCCGCCCAAAGTGGCTGCGCGTGGCCCTCACGCGCCAGCTAAAGTGCATCGTCTTCCTCGAGCAGACCAGGTTCGACACAGTGCCTGCAAATCGAACCGGCGAGGACGGTTCTCCGCCGTACCTGCACCAAAACCACTCCTCTCTTCACCAACAGCATCGTCCAGACCTAAGCTATCTATTCCCCTTACTCAGACGTCTCGACTCAACCTAAAACCCGTCGACACAAACTCAAACCATAAACCCGATACACCCCTGTTTCCTTCTCCGGCCACCCAGGTCACCCCCCGTCACGGTGGCTATCTTAAACCATTCCTAGGACCTCACTGAGTCTCATCCAACTCACCAAAACCGTCGACTCACCCCCTACAACCACGACTTTCATCCTGAGCAAAACAGAAAAACAGAGTGCACTAGTACCCTCCTTCGTTCCACCTCCACCGTGCACTCCCCCGTCACGGCTGCACAACTAGAAGACACCCAGGACTCTACTAAGTCCCCTAGACCTCACTAGACTCCTCGATTCAGCCCCTAAAGTCACGACTTAGCGTCTGAAACTAAACGGCAAAACAGAGCATCGAAAGGGAAAACAAGAAATTACCTGTCCTCCTATCGCCGTCGTGAGCTCAGCCGTGAGGCAGTAGCTCATCCCGTCCTCCTCCGTCCTCTGTACACCTCCACTGGCCTCGATTGATCGATCACGGCCGCACCATCACCACGATCTTCCACTTCTTCTCTGTTTCCTCTGAAAACCGACTGCCCCGACCACCGTGTTCTTGTACGATCTCACTCCCCCAAACACTCACCGGTTCACTCTTCCACCCTCTGATCACTCCTCACTCACCAGAACACACCAACACTCACCATCGTCTCTCAATTTTCGCTCAATCTCCCTCTCTGTTTCTCCCTGGTTCAAAGAACACACACACACACACACACACAACACGGTTGCATAATTGGACCGTGCACTCACTAGAACCAACCAGACCTCCTACACGTGTCACCATCTTACCCTTCCTCTCACAAGTGGCCCAATCTCAGCCATCCAATTTCCTCTCTGTGCACAAATCCCCAGACAGCCAAAAGACCAAACTACCCTTTCTTTTAACCCAAATTTACGATTGTGCCACTATCTTTCTAGACCCGTAACTCACACATCGTACGTCCGATGAATACGTGCTGCCTGTCATCGAACTCAAGACGACAAGATCTATCTAACGGTCCTAGGTCAACATACCAAAACCCGATCTTACGAAAAGTAAACTTTTCCCCCCATTTTACCCAAATTACGGTTATGCCCTCAACATTCCGAACATCATAACTTCCTTCTCGGATGTCGGAATCGGGCGTACCACCTGTCTATGGATTCGTGTCGCCCTAAACTACGTCCTGGTCATCGGTCAAAACCCAATTAACCACTCGAACTAAAAGTCCACTTTTTGCCCGGACTAGGGGCAAAATCGTCATTCTACACTAACGACCCCAACGAGACCAACTAACCACCGATTAAGCTTACTAATCTCATCTTAATCACTATCTTAACCCTAGTTTCTGGGACGGGTCGTTACAGATAAACCCATACTGGGAATACCCGAAAACCACCCAAAACCTTAATTCTCGATTTTAATTTCTGAGACAGTTTGTGCGAAATTGAGGTGATATTAAGCTTTCTGGGAGCTAAACGCATCAAACCGAATCGCTTGGGAAGGAAATTGGTGGAAAAAGTGTGACGAACAGAACCTGCGACTTCTTTGAAACTTTGAGCTTGAGTTCGATTACTTGGAGGTAAGGAATTGTGAAATTGACTTCATAATTGTGTTTATCATGGACCTAGGATGCTTCTGGTGTGATCAATTGAAAGAAACAGGTCGATTTGAGGTCAAACCCGAATTAGGATCCGACGGGTGTTCATCTTGAGTCGAGGAGTTTTAGGGCTTAATTGATTAAATTGAAGTTACAGAACCGTAAGTTAGATTGAATTGATGTTAATAAGTGAAAGAATGGCTTCCACGCGCAGCCGCTTGCGGCGGCGTGTGAGGGCGCGTGGCCGGGAATCTCACCTTGGGTCCAACAGCAATTTTGTTACTCTCGATGATACGGACCTATTAGCGTTGGTTTCGGGTCAATCAGATATGAACTTAGAGTAGTTTTGCATACCCGAAGCGTATAGGTTACGTTTAAAATAATATTATTTTATTCCAACGATTAGGAAATTCGTACAGGGGATTATGTGATAAGTTAGTAATATTATATTACTTGTTTGACAGGCCCGAATACTTCCAGGACGTCGGAAGAGCACGAACAGCTTGAAACTGAACAATCTGGACGGTGTGTGAGTGGACTTTTGTTTTCTACCCTGAATGCATGCATATATGTTTTAAATACCTTATAATATGATTTGAAATGATTTGATATGATTAATGTTTCGATATGATGATTTTCGGATTTTGGAATATTATATTATTTTATATGTTTTTGGGCACGATTTTCGAGAAAACTATAAAACTGATATTTTGGGCGAAGGCCCAGGATTTAAGCTTGATTTTGACTCGGATTATGAGTCTGGCACTAGATTTGATGGATTTAGATTATGATTGAGTTTTTGATTGCACAGATTTGCGTGAAACTAGTTTACGGATGTTGATAAATGATGTTGATATTAAATGTAATTGTTTTCACTGATTTTCATGATGATGATATGTGAGGGCTTTCAGTGTGGAATATGTTTCCCCCGAAATGAACCCTGGAGATAAAGCTCGCCTCTGGGATGGAAGTGTTTACCCCGGAGAGGTCACGTAGCACGGTCTGTTGTCGTGCAGCCAATGAAGGCTCGACTCAGACCAGATGTGCTGGATTATATGGAGGTCAGTCAGTGATATGTTCATGACGACCTGGATTGCCGGCTGGTGATGTGTTCACAGCGGCAGATGCTCGGGATTTGAGCGATCCTTGAGCCTATTGATTTGCACGCGTTGCAGGGATAACATGACTCTATATTGGACCTGGATCCTATCTTTTCATTGATGTTTGAGATTTATATTCATATCTTAATTATTTGATTTATGAGTTATGATATGCATGCATGTTTGTGAAAACTAGAGGGTACGACTATATTTTGATAAATGTATTTCTAAACTTGATTTTGTCCACTCACACCTTTGATGTTTTATTTGCCCTCCAGGCCAGTGCACAGGTACTGAGGCTAATATCGAGGCAGAGGAATAAACAGACCGTTGCGTACTCAGACACTTTGCAGCGTAGGATTTTGATCCCTACTTGTAAATATTTTCTATGCTCTGTAAACCTGTTGACTAGGTCAACGGTCTCGGAATACTGAACTATCCCTTGTCTGACAATGTTTATCGTTTGTATGTTCTATATGTATATATTTAAAACTACTTTTGGTACTTTCGAGTTATTGTCAGACGGGAGCAGGATCTTTCACGCTTATCGAGGGATAATCGGGATGGGTCTTATCATTGGTTGGTTTGATAGGGAATCAGTTGTAACACGAAGAAGAAATTGTCTCCGCGAGGTACCATTTACCCACCTACTTCTCTCAATTTGTTGAATTCATGAAGGTTTTGTTGTTCTTCCTGCGATTGCTTAAAAATGTTTACTTCTTTCTTCCAATTTGATTTTTATTATATATGGGTGTTTCAGATTTCCTACAAATTGAATATTAAGTTCATTAATGTTTGATTTAGGTTATTAGTTTTTCATACTGTTCTGCAAATACTTGATTGAATATTTGTTTCTGCATTTTCTTGCTTCCCTTTACATTTCATACGATTATGCAAATACTTGATTGAAATCTTTAGGATAAATCAATGCAATGGAGTAGGACTCAATGACAGGACATCAATGAAGTTGAAATATGAAAACCTGAGTTTCTATAAGTCTAAAAGTTGGATTGATTCGTCTTTTCATCCCTTGCAAGATTTGATTCATACCTGTTGTTTTCAGGTTTTCATATGGTAATATAGAAACTCAAACTTTTATATGATAGATGCAGTGTAACTATGAATTTGCTTGCATCAAATCTGGACCATGCTTTTATTAATGTCACATATGTTCTATAGGCTACAAACATATCATATTTCTTTCATTGTCATGTTGTGTAACTATGAATTTGCTGACATCATATTATATATTTGAACATCACATTTTGTTGACAACGACAAGTTGGTTGTCTATTAATATTGCAGATTTTTATACATCAGGTGATTCTTCGCTGCTATATATTTTTGCATAAGATGGTGTATTTTTGAAAATTGAGTTATGAATTCATAAGTTGACCTACACATTTGAGTTCTGGTCTAAAATTCGTATATATCTTTTGCTCTTTATGTGAAGTGCATTTAATTGTTCCCAATATATCTTTTGCTCCTTCTTTCATGAAAGTTTAGTAAACTTCAGTGCAAGTGGGATTTTCTTTTTGTAGATGTTATACTCAATGTGGTTTTTCTGATTTTTCTATAGCATTTATGAGAATAGATGTTGTGGTGAGTGGGTTTTTGGGAGACCTCAAACAAGGTTTGATACAAAAGAAAGGCTGGCCTTCTATCTTTCCAACCTACAGAGTCTCAAAAACAGCCTTGAATGCTTACACTAGGATCCTATAGCTATAAATTAGGGTATATTACTTGGATTTATTCGTTAAAAGATAACTGATGTTGTTGTATGTTTATGGGCCAACAGATAATATCATGTATTTAGTCGTTATCTGATTCAACTCAAATTCTAGGTTCAATTCCCAAATTCAATTTCAAATATAATATTACTCTATTGTTCATTATCTTCATGACTTTTAACCCTAAAATTTCCCTTCAATTAGTTTCCATCACATTTCTTTGTGATTTCAAATTCTCAAATTCTCTACATTCACTATTAACTAAGCACTTTTGAAATTCCAGATTGTCATTACTCTATATTAAGTACGAACTATGCAACTCTAAAAATTCTTTGCATCGCCTACGTTATTATTTTCAGGTGACATGGATTTTGATTATAATATGTCGACCCTTTGAATTTGTATGTTTTCCCTTCTTTGGTTCCAAACGAACTATTTGGGATTGATTGCTCAATAGAGAGGGTAATCAAGAAGTAGCTAAGAATCTCGCTCTTCCAGTTATAAGTAATGTAAACTATAGGTTACATATAATTTATTTCCCTTCATTACATGTTCCTTTTTTCGTCGACTTTTTCAAACTAAAACTGTATATAATATCCTCTCTTTGATAATATGCTTCCAGAAAGTATCTTTGCATGTGGGTAAACATGTAACGACCCGTCCTGGGAGTCGGGATTAGATTAGAGTTTAATGACGGATTAACGAAGAGAATCGGTGATTAGTTGGACACTTTTGGACAGACGGCGCAGAATGACGATTTTGCTCCTAGAATGGGCAAAATTTTGACTTTTAGTTCGGACGGTCAATTGGGCATTGACCGATGACCGTGACGTAGTTCGGGACGTCACGAGTCCGTAGACAGGTGGTACGCCCGATTTCGACATCCGAGGAGGAAGTTATGATGTTCGGAAGGTTGAGGGCACTTTCGTAATTTGGTTAAAAAGGAGGAATTTGTTGACTTTTTGTTTGACCATTAGTTTTCACGCAAACCGAGGACCGTTAGATAGGTCTCGACGTCCTGAGTACAACGACAGACGGCACGCCGCCATCAGACATCGAACGGTTAAGATATAGGTCTAGGAAGGTGAGGAGTAAAATGGTAATTTGCCCTTTAGGGGTATTTTGGTCATTCTAGTGGCCTAGGGATCTGTGCCCAATAACAGGAGGACACTTGGCAGTTTGGGGTTCAATGGCCACCAGATTTTGGACATCTGTCCCTCTCTAGATGGTCATGGAAGGTCCTCCACGATTCCATAATTTGTGTCACGCGGTTTAAAGTACACGATTTGGAATTGAAAAACAGAGGAAAAACAGGGAAGAACCCTCCCCTTAATCTTCTTCGATCCTCATCAAGTTTGTTTACTCTCTAAATAAAAGGGAAGAATGTAGGGGAAGCTTGTGGTGGTGCCACCGCCGTACGTGGCCGTGAACGGTGGCCCTAGTAGTGAGGAACCGAAAACAGGGGACAGGAAGAACAGTGAGGAACCAGGGTTGAACCATCTTCATACGATCAAATTTTCTTGTTCTGTCTGAAGGAGTGTGCTAGAGGAAGGTGAGACGATGCCGTTGGTACCCACGGCGGGGCTCGACGGAGAAGGTATTGATTGCTACAACCCGTAACCGCCCTGTTTTGTTTAAAAATGGTAAGATGGAATACGGGGGCTGTTGTGAGGTCCTGATCATTTGGTTATGTTTCTAGGAATGCCAGAAGGCGTTTGAGCTCAAAATCGAGGATTATGGAGGTCAGAATCGTGACGACTCGAGGAAAACAAGGACTATTCACAAAATTGGTTTAGGATGTAATTGTTCAGCTCGATTTCTCATAAATTGATTAGGTAGAATGAGTATAATTACAAGGACGAACGTATTAGATTAAGTATGATTGAAAAACGGATTGAAATTTGCTAAAACTGCTCACGTCGGTTCAACAGTTGGACCGGATTTGCAGACCGGTTCAGACCGGTCGACTGAGGAAGACGATGAACAGTGCCTAGGCCCATGGCTCCCACGCGTAGCCCCTTTGGGCGGCGCGTGGCACATATTTCGAGGATGGTTCCAACACGACTTTTAAAGTATTAGATGTAAAAAAAAATTTGGCACTGATTTCGAGATGATCGGACATCGTCTCGATATGTTTCGGGAGGTCCGAAGGTTTTAGGCCTCTGTTAAAAATAGTTAAAAATATGGAAAAATTATGGGGCTTTAGTATGACCTTTGTGAAGTAGTTAGTGACCTTAGTATGGGATTTGGACAGGTTCAGGAAAGCTGAGGATAGCGGAATGGCCGGAACAGCGTAAGAGCGCGCTTATCGAGGCGACGTCGGAATGGTCTTTGAGTGGACTTTACTTTCTAACTTATGATGCATGCATATATGTTTTTATATGTTTTCTATACGTGATTCTATGATTTGCTTTATGATCTTAATGATTTACGATTTTGCACGTTTTTCGAGGTATTTTATGGAATTTCATGTTTTACGAGATTTCGCACGATCCTGTGATTTGACTGTGGTTTTAATAATTTGATTTCAAGGATTTGAAAAGGGTTTCGGAAAAGTGATTTTGGGCTTAGAGCCCTGTTCATGAGCTTTCAGTTTTAAAATTGGATTTCGGATTTGGTTTTCGAGGTTTGGAAAGTAAGTATGGATTTGGGTTCGGGGACGATGGTTCCGGATGCCAGCTTACGGAATCATTGTTGCGAATTCGACTGTGGATTTTCTGTTATTTTCACTGATTGAATGAAAAATGTTTTTGGATTTAAAGACCCGGAAAAGAAAAGAAAAACCCACTGGATCTGGTTTTGAGTTTAAATACTTGGATTGATTGACGGGGGGGAGGGCCCTGGATTGATATGTTTTGAGTTTAAAGACTCGGTATATGTTTTGAGTTTAAAAACTCGGGCGCACTTGAGATCCAGTAACTTATATGATTGATATTTTCATTGGTTTTTCACTGGTTTTGGGCGGTGGCCCGGATGAAGTGGATTTGACGAGTTTTGGGACT
Source organism: Prinsepia uniflora (assembly GCA_032719365.1). Classification (NCBI taxonomy): domain Eukaryota; kingdom Viridiplantae; phylum Streptophyta; class Magnoliopsida; order Rosales; family Rosaceae; genus Prinsepia; species Prinsepia uniflora. The sequence goes on along the minus strand of CM064868.1, from coordinate 73,029,323 downwards.
GAGTTCCCGGATTTGAGATTGATTTGTGATTTGAGGCTGAGGCCTGGATTTGAATAGCGGTTTGATACAGGTTTTCAAATGGTTTTTCTTGGATGGTTTTTGATATGAATGGTTTCATGACTTGAATTGATATGCATGCATTGGTTTTGCGTGGAGGGTAAAAATGTAATTGTTTTATTAAACTTGACAGGACCCACCCCGATTATCGCCTCGATAATCGGGAAACATCCTGCTCCCATCTGACAATCGAATCCAAAAGACCGGAAAACTAAATAATATTACAACACACCCATTGTCAGACCAGGGAGATTAAACAAATACATCCGGCTGGACGTCAAGTCCACAGTTTCACAGAGTATAATATTACAAAACAGGTTAAAGAACAAATCCTACTCTGTGAACTAACTACTCCGCAACGGAAAACTTTATGCCTCCGCCCCTGCCTCGGCGCCCGCCCCTGCCTCGGCGCTTGCCCCCGCACTTGTACCACGACCTGGAGGGAATTTAAAACAACAAAGTGTGAGTGGACCGAAACATAAGTTTTACAGAAAACAGTTTTCCGAAATCGGGTTCGCCCTCCAGTTTTGTAACACGCATGCATAACCAAATATTCAAAAATCGCGTATTAAACCTTTGAAAACTCTTTTTCCGAAACACATGAAAAACATTACAGAGAATCGCCATAACTCATGTAAAACAAATTAATATTACCAGAATCCAGAAACCGTCATTTTGAAACATCAATTGCACAAATCAAGTAAAAAGTGAATCAATAATCACAATTATGCCGTTGGATCCATCCGAGTCTTTAAACTCAATATCAGGCCTTCCCGGGATATCAACGAGTCTTTAAACTCAAAACATGATCAATAGGCATCAGGGGTATCACAATAATCGAGTCTTTAAACTCACGAGTCTTTAAACTCAATCCGGGTCTTTAAACCCAATTTTCGGGCCCGCCCCCGTCATCAATAAACCGGGTCTTTAAACCCAAAACCAGATCCAACAATCAGCCGGGTCTTTAAACCCAAAACCGTTTTTAAACACAATAAACCAGGATTCATCATAAACCGTTTTCCAACATCATTCCGAAATCATATCACGTCATAATAGGACTTATGTCCGAATTCACATGCAATTCCGAAATCACTTCACAATTATAATCAAAACATCATAAATCCGTAACATGCATAATCATATCCAGATACTTCATCAAAACATCACTCATGCATAAGCGAAAACCGTAACCTCGAAATGCGTGAAATACGATGAATATCTCGAAAAGCGTGAAAATACGTAAAACCGAAATATCATATCACCATCATAAAATCATATGTAAAACCATAAGATAAATAAGTAAAATAGTCATGCATGCCCAGTTTAGAAATCAAAAAGTCCACTCACGGTTTTAGGACGCGTCAATCGCGTCCCGCGCGCTCCTCCGTAGCTTCGGAAGTGTCCGGGCCTGTAAAAACGTACAAGAAGGGTTACAAACATCCTCAAATAGCTCGTATGATTTTTCCCTAATTTTCTGGATTTTTCGACAAAATAAACCTTAAGGACCTAAACTTCCGAGCTCCCGAAATTATCCCGAACGACTCCCGAACAACTCGAACTCTAAAGATAAAATGTTAATTAAACTGAAAGGAATAAATCTCATGTTGACCCTGATCGGAGTTAACATCCCACGCGCCGTCACGCGCCGCCCAAAGTGGTTGCGCGTGATGGCCACGCGCCAAGCTACAGTACCTTCGTCCTTACCCGAATAGACTGATAAACGGGTCTATTACCCGCGACTCAACCCGACCAGTTCAAGCTCAATTCTCAATCAATTCTTCTCGCTTTCAATCCTATTATCTTCTCTAATCCGTTAAGTTTAGGTCTGTATTGATGACTAACCTCGACTAACACCAAAACGACCCAACTCAAGCTCAAACAGTCGATCAAGTCGACGTCTAGAACTCACCCTACACGGTTCCATTTCCAAATTAACTTCACCAGTAGCTTAAGGGGACTTAGACAAACTCAATGGCACAAATAATTTAACTCGCCGTTACCTGGAAGTCGTCGTCCTCAACACTGGTTTTCCTCTGAAACTGAGACTCAGGTTCCCGGCCAACCAGTCCTCTTCCTCCTTCGATTTTTGCACGGTTGTGCTCGTAGTGACCCCAGAAGTCTAACACGGCCCTTGGTTTTGTTCAACTCGCCTCAGGAATTGAATTCGATTTTTCCCTCCAACTGGTTCTTCTCTGAACTGGTACCTGAGCTCCTGAGCAATCCTTGCTCAATTCACTTGATCTCGTGCACGGTTATGTTTCTGCTGCTCCCAGAAAGCTCTCTGTGTGTCTGAATTGGTCCCAAAACCCGTAGGAAATGAACTCTGAGATTTCCCCCCAAAAACCCGAAACTGTTTCCTCGCGGTTTTCTCTCAATCTCTCTCAGTCTCTCCACAGCAGAATGACTCCAAATGAGCTCCCAGACTCAAAGGAAGTCAGATAATCGATCAAAACGGCCAGCAACCCGTGGGAGACCAACTGATTCCTCTCTGAAAATGTCTCCCACGCACACAGAAGCCATGGCCATTTCTTTAACCCAGCCCGTGCTCTGTGTGGCCTCAGTCCGTTCACCAATGTCCCCCACTGCCTCAATCAACTTAAACAATGCATCTGATCATTCCACTAGGCCATAAAAAATTGAACGCATAAGACACCACGGCCGTGCACTCTGTTTTCCACGGTGGTGAACAGTACCCCGTGTAAAAAGACCAAAATGCCCCTCTGTGCAATAATTACCAAATTGTCCTCCAACTTCCGTGACCCGTAACTCGGTCACCCGACGTCCGTTTCACGTGTGCCGCCTGTCGTTGTACTCAGGGCGTCAAGACGAACATAATGGTCTTCGAGTCATATGGATATCAATTGTCAAACAAAAAGTCAAATTTTCCCCTTTATAACGTCCAATTTACGATAATGCCCCTGGACTTCCGCACGTCATAACTTTCACCCTGTTCGTCCGAATCGGACGTGCCACCTGTCTATGAACTCGTGACGTCCCAAAATATGTCACGGTCATCACTCAACGTCCGTTCGACCCTCCAATCAAAAAGTCAACAATTTGACCATACAAATCACAAGGGTAAGAACGTCATTTTATTCAATATTTTACAATATTACATTTTCAGAATGTCCGGGACGTTACAAAACTGTTTTCTAAATTATACTTTATTTTTGTCCACTCACAGTCTTTTCATGTTTTCGATACCCTACAGGTTGTTGCGGTGCGGGCTGTTGGTCGAAAGAGACGGAGACATCACACGTACGATCCACAGTAAATTCGGTGCACTCTGGGAAGGTTCGGATACTATTGGACGGTTGAATCGGGAATCCCTTGTCTGACTTACGTGTCACATGGAGGTTGAACGTCAGTTTAGCCTTTGTGTCATTTGTAAGGTAGACGAGAGCAGGATTTGCCCCTTAATCCCGAGGGATTAGGGGTGGGTCCTGACAAAACAAGCAGCGGAGAGACGTACAACATGGGTGGCATTGCTGGATACATTGTTGCTGATATATTTGACTACAGAGAAAAGGTGTTCCATACAAAATTTATTGATAATCATTATTTCTTTTTTTAGAAGAAAAATAATCATTATGCACAAAGCTTTCATGCTTTATTTAGATCTTTGGCAAAGCACAAAATATGATTAAATGCAACCATATCGCTATACTTTTTTTCTTCATGTCAATTCTGGGTTGTTTTTGTAAATTAGATACTTAGATTAATATGGAAAGTTATGAATTTGTGCACTTCTGGGTATTTTCAGCATGTGTTTTCACCCGTTCATGACTAATTGTTCATTTTGTTTACTTTACTTATCAAAATTTCAATCTTATTAGGCTTTTGTAGCCCCATATGTTTGCTAACATGTCGCAGAAAATCCATCATCTACAATCGCCTTCGTTATTTCTCAAGGTTTGTTTCCCGTATTCTATTTCAAGTCTCGAGTTTTCAAGGTTTGTATGCCAAATTAAAAGAACATTATTTACAGAAAGTCAAATTATTAATATGCTGGAATTTGGTTTTGCAGATTTGTTTTTAGAACTTATTCAAAAGTGTTGAGGATAAATTTGAGGTAGTTAAACATTGATTAAATGAGTGGACATAAAGGATTTTTCAAATAGTATTGCATTTTCAACTAATCTGTTGTTTGCCTCTTGCTTATGCGTCGTTCCTTTTCTTCCAGTTCACAGATCGTCTTCTTTCAAAGTTTCCAATTTCAGAAACAGTATTTGAAGGTATTTTCTTTCTTTTATTCATTCCCTTCTTATATTTCATCAATCTACTTTCACAGCGTCTTCAAGTTTATTGTAGTATTGGGTTGCTAATTAACAAGTGTTCAAAATATTTAAATTGTCATCAATTGGCTTTTCTTTTGTAGTTTTGACTTGAATGGTGTTTGCAACTGATATTAAAAATATTTCCATATTGTATTGATAATAGTTTTTTTTTTATCTGAATTGCATTGATATGAATATCTGGCTGTGTTCATGGCTGTCTATTTGTTGGTGCTTTTCACCATTGACTCTTCAAAAATCTGTCTGCTATATTTTTGTTCCATAGGCATAGTTGTCAATGGGTTCTTATGTCTGTTTCCAACCTATTTTCTATTGTTGTTCATGCAGGGATTCGAAAAGACATTGTCATGTTTTGAAATAAAATCTTGAAACACATTCCATTTCTAACGTTTAAATTCTGATTTCCAGTCCATAGCATTTGAATGCCATAGTGTTAATTAGGTGATATAAAAGAGATCTTGTTCAGAAATTTAGTAATTAACATTTTATCAATCCTCTTTATACGTTCGAGGGATGTAATACATGCTGGAAACTAATGGTGTAGTGTTGGTATGTAACTAATTTAATAACATGGTTGCTGTAATTGACAGCTTATTGATTTCTTACCTGATTCGTTTTGTCTATAATGTACATATTTCAACTCTTGATTGCTTACGATATCAATATTCTATATATTAGAATAAGAATTCTGTTGTTAATTATTAACTTTGAAGCATCTGTAGTGTAGAATATAATGAATTTTGATCACTCATTGTTAGAGAAGCAGAAATCACCGTTCACCTCGAATTCAGAAGCCAGAAGGTTAGTCTCAAGTTCTTATTTCTCATATTCGATCTTTGTTTGTAAATTCAAGCATCCAGTATTGATGTTCAAAATGAATGATATTAATTTTGATTTGTGTTTTCTATGTGATTTGTGATTACCTAACTAATCTTCATTTTCCAAAATTTGTGAAATTTCAGAAGTTGAGTGAGGTTTTAACAAACAAACATGGTTTCTGGGCTAAAGCTCAGTGCACCTCAGGCATCAGCTTCTCAAATTTTTTTCAACACAAATATGATTGATGGTGGAGCTTCCTATCCCTCGCAAAAAAAGAAGATTCATCTTGGGTAAAATATAATTTATTTCTATCCAATCTTTATATGTTCGAATTAAAGATTAGAACATACCAACTTTGCTACATATTGCATTTATATTTACTTCTTTCTTATAATTAATTGTATTATTTTGTGTGGCTTCACTTCTCTCAATTTTCTCAAATTCTCACCATTGTTTTTCTTTCATGCTCGCCCTATTTGGTTGCTTTCAATAGGTTTGCCCCGCAGTAATGCACGGGCATCAGTTGCTAGTATGTTCTATACAATGTGATTTGTTACAACTTCATTGCATAAACAATGCTCTCTAACAACAAATTGTGAAGACCCCTACAAGACATTCTAAATCCGTAAATCGTACTACTATTTTTTTTCTTACTGCACATTTTGAAAATGACATACATGTTTATTTTGATGATTCTGAGAAAGGTGAAAAGAAAAAAAGAAACCAATAACGGGAACCTAAGATGTAATACAAGAACTACCTATATATGTTTACGTTTTAACTCATAAAGAATGATAGAGTATTTACCCTTACATCTACAGCTAGAGTTAAAACGTAAAAGCTATAACATATATGATCAATCAATCTTTCTCTTATATACCAATGATCGTGCCTTATGAGTGGCTTTCCTAGTATTATTAGGAACTGTCCATGAATTCCAACATCCAAAATGTCCCGTCCATGTAAAACCACCCGTTGCCACATTAAGACCAGCACTTATTTGCTGCTTCACAGTCTTCTTGTACCGCTTCCAATCCCGGAGAACGGCCTTCAAGTCCCGGACCTTGGCTACAATACTCCGGCAACAGTTGGCATGGACAGTACTAACTTGTCCAAAGTCCTTGCTATCATGGCAAAAGCCACTGAAATAAAGAGTGTCTAGAAACCTAACCCGAAGTCCCAACTCCTCTACAATGCCTCCTCGGAGTAGGTTCAATAGGACATCTTGCTCTTTTAGTCCCGTGGCATTGTCCTTCGACGTGTACCATCGATCGAATAACGCAATGGTTTTGTTATTGGATTTGATGTAGTAGAAGCCGGTGTTGATTAACTGTGTTGTGTTCCATGGATCTCCGAAGAACATATCTGTACTTATTTGCAGATCCTCGGTTTCGTTCTTGCTTAGTTTTGTAAACGGGTTCCTTAGCCACAACACATCTGTGTCCTATTAGAGAGTGAAAAGCAAAGATGTTAGTGAATATAGGTAAAGGTTACAAGAAATAGATGATATCCAAGTTACTAAAAATATTACGTGGAAATATATGAAGAGCTTGAACAAATCATGGATTTATTAAACAGTGTATCGAGATCGATAATCGTATTGATTGTTGTTTAGTTATTGAACAATTAACGATGTAATGGTATAGCTCTTCATTGTATGGTGGTTTGATTCTCGTAATTAGAGGAATATTCATACCAAATGTGTAGAATTGTCCTATCTAAAATTGTTGTACAAAGAAACAGCCTAGAAAATCCAACGTTCTATGTTGAAATGCTATCTTTTACCCAAATATTTTATCATGTTACCAAAAAAATCTCATGCCTTTATTTCAAATATACGAGGGGCTGCAACATTCCAAACTAACTAAGAAGATGAAAGTATGAAATGCAGTCAAAAACCCAAGTTCATAGACAAGTCTTGCCACAAAAGAGAAAGGAGGAAAAAATCAAGAGGTATTAGGGGAAGTGGAAAAGAGGAGAGAAGGCCCTATACTTCTAAATTTCGATGAGGAAAGTTGAAGTGTCATTATCATCATGGCTCCATTATTGGGACCTTAAATTTGATTAATTTCCATAGCAAGAGGAGAAATTTCTTAGTAGTGGCTAGCATGTAAAGAGCCCCTAGCTACAAGAAGGGCACTCAATGATGAATGTTCCCAACCATTCGTCAAAGTTGCCAATTCTTGCTGGTTTTCTAGCTGTGCTTCTTGTTTGTCCTGTTTCTTGGGCTTAATTTGTTTTGAGCTTACAATAGTGTATTATTTACTTTATTTTCGATCTACAGGAAACACTGAATCTTTTCTTTTTTTTGATCTGACACACTGAATCTTTTCTATTATTACATTTGTATTATAATGGACTTTCATATTCATTTATCTTTCTTCACACAAGGTAGGCCGCATATGATTATACCTAAACTTAATTTAGGACCAAAAAAAAATCAAATCCACCGACGTTGACTAATCTTTTCATTTAACACCCGACGTTAACTCGTTTCAAATTAGACTATTTCTTAATTTATAAATGCTTTGGGCCAAGCATATATACGACACAAAATTACTATAAAACACACATAAATATGTTACATATGGTAAATTGTTTTCTATATTATTTATTCTTTTTATTTATCTATCTTAGCATTTTGAGTCTCGGATGACACTTCAAATATAAAAAAAAAACTGAAGTCATTAGCTATTCTCTCTCCCTCCTCCTAGTTGAGCGCGGACTCACCGACGACGATGCCTTTGCTCAAATTGAGTCCAGTTCAATCGACCCCGAATAGGTTAATGAGTGGAATGTTGGTTGAACATAATGGTTCAGTACTAAAAAAGACCGAGGCTACAATTAGTATGCCATATAAGAAATCAGATAGGATAATATAGTACGAAATCAATATTTTGTATCACTCGTATTCAGTTTACCCAATTAATAGATTAATTTATCTTACTAAAATAATCCGTATAATATAACGTACAACTGAATGTAGTGAGAGAGTTTTTGATTAACACTAGCTTATGCAATCTATATTATTATTATGTTATTTAAATTTTAAATATAGAAGTTGAAACAGATGAGTTTCAAATGATTAAATTTGAAATCCAAATCCATTTCAGGAAGAAAAAAAAAATCCAAAAAAATCCAAATCCAAGAATTCAAACCACACTTACATTTCTTAAGATATTTTATTGTGATTGAAGTGTCAACATCGCTGCCCTGTGTTAGTGTTACTGCCACAAATTTGTTTTTGGTAAGTGTGCTACTGCCACAAATAACCACACCAAATTTTTATAAACAAATAAAATTATCCAAAATTTTACTTTTCGGTAAATTGTTTGAATTTGAAGCCGAGTTGCCTGCACATCTGCTTAACTGAAGCCAATCACTTTATGTCTTTATATATCCTCTCGGTTCTCAGTTAAGCAGATGTGCAGGCAACTCGGCTTCAAATTCAAACAATTTACCGAAAAGTAAAATTTTGGATAATTTTATTTGTTAAGCAGGTTCATTTCAGGTGAGGGGTGGCAATGGGTTATTTGTTAAGCAGGGTCATGGCTAGGGGTGGCAATGGGTCATGGTTAGGGGTGGCAATGGGTCATCTGCTTAACACGACCCATTGCCACCCCTAGCCATGACCCATCCCGTCGTAATAAACTGTCTGCCACCCTATTTTTCCACCGTATACTTCACTCCATTTCAGGTGTCGTTTTGGGATTGAATTTCCTTTTTAGGTTCGGATAAGATTTGGTTGGTGAGTATTTTTCGAACTTGGATCTATTGTCCTTGGTTCGAACATATTGTCCTTGGTTCATTAAGTCGGGTTCAACTCAAAACCTCATCCTATGAAAGCTCAGCACCTAATTATTTGGCATATCTTATAATAACAAAAACATTAGCCTAAGTTTACAAAAGAACACTACTTATAATGTTTTATGGTTGATTTACAAGTTACAACATAATAATTCACATGTATTTAATTTATTTTGTTTTTGCTAGTACTCAGTAGTGTTTACGGTAAGCTTAGTTATTCTAAGTGAGCTACTTGAGGACTAAATAGCTCTGGTTGAGTTTGGGTGGGTTACTGTTTCAACTCGGCCCAACAAATACTGACTGAGTGAATGTTGAATTCAAGTGGGTTCAGAGGCAGACCCAGCAAGGGGCAAGGAGGGTCACTTGACCCTCCGGCAGCCGAAATACCTTTCACGTAGGCAAGATCTTGACCCTTGCCTTCTCTCAACTGCACCTAGGAATGGTGCATATCACCTGTTCGATAAAATGCATATGAGGGAGGCGTTCTGATCTTTTAATTTTTTTAAATTATACTAAAAGGGCACCATTTAATTATGTAATAATGATAATAAAAAGATGGGCAATCCAATCCCATCGTAACACCTACAAATTGGATGACCGATATAAAATCAACACAGGAGCAGGCGAGCAGCCATTTTCTGCATCTCTTCCTAGCGATATTGTCGCACCAAATCCGCTTTCTGAACCTCCAATTCCCAAATGTCATCACGAGTGTTTTCTCCTTGTCTTTGAATCTTTTTTGGTTTCTCTCGGAGTAAGCGACACTGTAACGACCCGTCCCGAATTCCGGGATTAGATTAGTCACTAATCTTGATTAGCGAGGTTGAACGGTGGTTAGTAGGGCGGAATCGGACAAAATGTGCAAAATGACCGTTTTGCCCCTGGTCGTGGGCAAAATGTTGACTTTTTGTTCGGGCGGTCAAATGGACTTTGACCGATGACCGTGACGTAGTTCGGGACGTCACGAGTTCATAGACAGGTGGCACGTTCGATTCCGACATTCGTAGAGAAAGTTATGGTGTTCGGAAGTTGAGGGGTATTTTGGTAATTTGGCTTATTAGGGGCCAAATGTTGACTTTCTGATCGGGAGGTCCGATGGGCGAGGGCCAAGGACCGTTACGTAGGTATCGTCGATACGAATCCAACGACAGGCGGCATGCCAAAATCGGAGATCCGACGACAACGTTATGGTCAAGGAAACGAACTAACGAACCGAGGCCGGGATTAAAATAATAATATTAAAATAGGTGAATAGTAATGGACGAATCTGGACCCTTGATGAGTGACACATGTCATCATCCCCTTCATTCCCTAAATCAGGGATCTTTGCTGGCCATTTGGGTTATTTAATCATTTTCTCTCCTCAAATCCTCACCATCCATTCAAACCACAGATTGAATCCCAGCCCTTGATCTCATCTTCCTTTATTTCTTAAACCCTCAGAACACATTCCTCTCATTTTCATTCTCCCTCAAAACCGTGAGCACGGTTTCCTTCCTTGATCATGCACATCACCACCTCACAGCCCAGCCTCACACGCCAGACACCTCCAGACAGACCCCAGCCACCTCCAGACGACGGCCACCACCTCACGGCCGCCTTGCACGGCCGGGAAACCCCCAGACCCGAGAGGAACCCGATCGGCCCAAAACACCCAAACGTCCAAACCACCTCACCAATCTCCTCTGTGTTGGTGTGTGTGTGAGAGTTTAGCTGCACGGTGAGGCTTGAGAGATGACGGGAGACGACGGGAGACGGCGAGGTTGGCGGCGGAGAGGAAAACAGGGGAGGTCCGAAACTCAGAAATTGGAAGTCGTTGTGGGCTGGTTTTGATCGTTTTAAATGGATGTAGGATGTTCCTGGAGTCGAACTGGGCATGCTGGTGGCCACGGCGGTAGCCACGGCGGCGAGGTAAGCCTCGAACCCGTGAGTTCGTTTCGGGTATAAAAATGGCAGCCTGAGTTTTACGGTGTGTTAATCAATCTAGTGGCCAGGATGTTGATCTTGGGGATGAAACGAGTTGGTAGGGACCGTTTTCGAGGAGAATGGTGGTCGGAACTGGGAGCAGTCGACGGTGGAGTTTTGGCCGTGAGCTTCTCGATCGAGGAGGTACAATCTAGACGTGTTTTCTAGTTTTTAATTCCACAGAACCCTTAGTTTAACTTGGACGATCTTGTAGGAACAAACAGAACTGAAAATGGTCGAGGAATGGCGGAGAACCAGTCTGGTTGGGCCGCGGGTCACGGTGACCCGTTTATCAGAGAAACGGGTTAAACGGTGACACTGTTCACGGCGCGTGGGTTTCACGCGCAGCCACTCACGGCGGCGCGTGACGGCGCGTGGACACGGATCTCGAGGTGAGGTCAACATGACTTCTGTCCTATTTAATGTAACGAACATTTTGGGATTGGTTTCGGGTCGATCGGACACCGTCTCGATAGTGTTCGGGATGTCCGAAGGTTTTAAATTAAGTTTAAAAATAAATAAAAATGCGGGAAAATTACGGGACTTTGATAGGATGTTAATGATGAGGTTAGTGACCCTCTAATGTGATTTGGATAGGATTGGGAGTCCCGGTGATAGTGGTGTGGCCCGGGAGGGCCGGTGGCACGCGTATCGAGGCACACGGTTAAAACGGTCTGTGAGTGGACTTTGGTTTTATAAATCCTATGCATGCTTAAATGTGTTATATGGTTTATATACATGATTTCTATGATGGTATTTGTGAGTATTGATTTTGGGTATGTTGCACGTATTTCGAGGTGTTTTCCGTATTTCACGTGTATCGGGATTAACGGTTTATTTGTGGTTTTGCATGCTTGTGGTTAAATAAATATTATGATAAAATGGTTTTTATATTGGAAAGATGAACTCGGGCTTGAGGCCCACTTGTTTTGGAAATTTCGGACTTGGAGTCCATTTGAGAATCGGGCCGGGGGCCCAGTTGGTTAATGAAATCGGACCAGGGGCCCAGTTGGTATAAAATCGGGCTGAGACCCATTTGAGTTATGTTATCGGGCATGGGGCCCAGTTGGATTAAAATGATGATTTCGGGTCAGGGGCCCTATATTTAATAAATGTGGTTTCGGGTCAGGGACCCTAAATGGAAATGTGTTGTTTTATGGAAAATTCGGGCAGGGCCCATTGTGATGTTGTGGAATGAGTTAATAAAACTATTTTTCCATATACCATCTGTACACATGGATATATGATGGTCTCCTCCAGATGTCTGGGACACTGGGGAAGTCACGGTGCATTGCCTGTGAAGGGTCACCATACGGAGCAGCCGAACCGTATGATGACTCAGGAGCAGGATTGCTATGATTGACGTCTGGGACGTCAGACATCAGGGATGTCAGATATATGGACCCGGAGAGACCCCGGGCAGCACGCGTAGCTTGTGAAACCGTGAGACATGACGTCAGGGACGTCTAGCATCAGGGATGCTGGTGATGGTAATGGTAAAATACGAATTAATGAAATGGCTTTCCGGGTGGATTTATGATTGTGTGATTTTAATGAATTAATGTTCATTTATGGTCGTGGGTGGTGACCCACATGGTCGTATATGTATGGTGGTGGTATTCCACGGTTTTGGGCTGAGTTCCCACACTTGGTTTTTGGTTAACGGTTTTGGGCTAAGGCCCTAAGGGCTCGGTTGAGCAAACGTTTTGGTTACTGGTTTTTGTGGCATGCATACGTTTTTATTGGAGGGCATAAATGTCTTATAAATGTATTTGGTAAACTTATTGGTTTTTGTCCACTCACAGCTTTTGGTTTTAATGCCCTTCAGGTTGATTACGGATGCGATTGCAGCAGAGACTGAGACATTGCACACCTCCTCCATCGATCCTTGCGCACTCTGGATGCCCTGTTTGGGCAGTGGCTCTTGGTCATCCTTTGTCTGACACCCCTTGTTGGACGAGAGCAGGGCACATTCCATGGTAATCCCGGGGGGATTGGGATGGGTCCTGTCAGACACTGTTCTATTTCCTTTTCTTTCTTGATATATTTCCCCATTTTCTCTTTGCTAAACTCCATTGATGGAAGCTTCTCAAACTTGCAATTTCAAGTGGATTGCTTTTATTGCTTTGTGCTCAAATTTGGGTAAGTTTTAGATCTGAGTTGGTTTGGAGAAAGAGACGTTTTTCATTCATGGGCCTAAGATGAAATTGATGAATGCGGAAAAAATAATGAAAATTGTGAGCTTATAAAACTAAAGAGAATAAAAAAAAAAGGCATGTATATAGTATATATCTGTTATATAGTGCGTGTGTATTTGAAGTGTTTAGGTGTTTGAGAGTTGTTGTTCGAAGTGTTATTTGAAGCATTTAGGTGTTTGTGAATTATTTGAAGCATTTAGGTGTTTAGCCAAATTATGTTATTTTAAGCATTTAGGTGTTTAGGTGTTTGTGAATTATGGTATTTGGAAAATCGCTAAAACCATTGTGTTTTTTCCTATCGGTGAACCTTTAGGTTTAGAATCTAGATTACCAAGAGACCAACTTAATTTAGCAACCAGTCTATTGACTCATAATCTAATTCAATAAAAACTAAATAATTCAAACTTCAAACTAATAAGAGCATCTCTAAAAACGACTTTTATTTTTTAGTTAGTTTCAACTAGAAAGATTTACGGTTATTTTTTAGACTTTCGTGGTTGAAAATATATCTTAGAACATTCTCTTAAATTTAAGAGCTAAGAATTCATTTAGTTAGCTCAATCCAAGGCACTTAAGTAAATTTTAGCTAAAATTTGGCTAAAAATTATAGCACATTTTGAACATCTAACTAGCATACATTTTGTTCTTCATATATTGACCCTCCCAGAAAAAATTTCTGCGGCCGCCACTGAGTGGGTTTATACCAAAAATACTCACCAATCTGATCGAAAATCGAATTCGGCATTGACCGGTTCGTGTTGGTCCAAACTAATTTCCACCCCTAACCAAAAACCTTAATTTAAAGAATTATATGTTTTATTTTTCAAGTATATAAATTATATTATATTGTAGACAAATTTAGGAGAGAGAACACTCACTCAACCAATGAAATATTCCCATTTTCCCTTTATATAAATATTTCTAGCTAAATGGCCCTATATTCCCATCTCCTGCCGTTCTATGCTTCCTCTGTACTCGCCCGACTTGTAGTTGTAAGTGGACTTCAATAGTTGGGATCCAAATGGGTTGTTTATACCCTAGATTTTATTGAATCTCATATGAATAAATCCCAACCCAAAAAAAGGCTAAATCATATATATGAATAGTGGTAAGCCAAAAAAGTCTAAGTCGGTACCATTTTAATCAGTGCTTCTTTTTATGTAATGGGGTTATTCAACAGCCGACACCTTTGTGATCATGCTGGTTAAAGAAGTATTGATTAAAGCAGGAATAAAACAATTAAGAGGTTACCGTGAACACGAGGCTGTAGCCACGTTTGAGGACCTCTAACAACAGCCAAGTTCTTCTCCACATCATCTTGATGAAATCCCGAGACATGTACAGCTTCTCTCCCCCGAAATCCACACCGTCCGTTTCCAACCGGTAGCAGTTGAGCTTCAGAAACATGCATCGATCGTAGGCCATCTGATCAACCGCCACCACGACAACATGGTCAACCAACTCCCTCGTCCCCTCCCCCTGCCAGAAGCTCTCAATGAAAAGGTCGAGCATGGTGGCGTCCGCCTTCACATCTTGCACCGCGTAAGCCTGGTTTATCACCGCAATGATCACCGTCTTGTTCGCCATCGCCGCCCTCTCTAGGGCGGCCAATAGCTCGTCCTCTGGCTGAGCCGGCGCCGCATCAATGCTGTTCTGCGGAAGAAAGGAAAAAAGCATTTTAGAAAATTAGTAATTCGGCGAGCAGGCAGGGTCGGCCACCCCCAGAAGGTGGTAATAGCAGAGCAATTCGTTGACTTACGGGATTTTGCTGGGGCCACTCGAGGGGCTGTCTTTGGAAGGGGAGGAGGGGATTTCTGAGGGCGGAAGAAGAAGACCATATACAGAGGTAAACAACACAAGCTAAGAGCAGAGAGAGGAAGGCAAGGTTGGATCCGAGAGAGGAGTGTTTATTATGGTGATCCATGTGGGTTTTTTTTGGGGTAATTGTGTCTTTGGGTATACGGAAATTTTTGGGTTTTGGTTTTGATTCTAAAATTAGAGTGCGGGGTTTTTGGGGAATTGGATGAGGACTAAGCCTATGAAGGGGAGAAGAATGAGGAGGATAAATGAATGAGAGTCAGAGAGTGGGTTGGGTTGGGTAGAACTGTTAACTGTAGAGGGAGTGTCATGTAAATTGTAATGTGCCTGAGACAGCTTCGGTGCCATCAATTTCTTAATGCCTTAATACTATTTGATCTTGGGAAGGACGGGAAAAAAAGTCAGTTCTTGTTAGTAATTACTCTGTTTTGTCTGATTTTTCGTCAATTTTAGTCCGCGTTTATTTTCTTTTATTATTTTATTTGACGTGTGCTCTGTTTTGATTTTGATTTTGATTTTAGTCAACATTTTTTTTTTTCATATTTTATTCAGTACACATTTTGTCTTGATTTTAATTTTAATCGGCGTTTTTTTTTCTTCTCATTTTATTCATATATGTAAATTTGTCTATATTTTATTTTAGTTGATGTTTATTTTTTTTTCATTCAATATGTAATATTAATATTGATATAGATGATTTTTTTATATATAGTGTTATTAAATGGTCCTAAATTTTGATAAAGTTGAAATATAATATATATTTTAGAAATGTAGATGCAAAAATTGTACCAATTAGACTGTAAAGACACACATACACTGATACACATTAAGACACAAAAAATTACGTGGTTCACCCAAATCGGGTTACGTCCACGGTGTTATCTCACTCTCATTAATAATATGATGTTGTTTGTACATGTATGAGGTATGGGCCTTGTGTGATCTTTGAGGTCTTCTAGTAGGCCTATCCCATGATCCAGTGTAGTATTTTAACATGTCCGTTGCTTGGTCAGATGACACGTCGACAAGAGATATAATATATATTTTATCAATATATCTAAAAATACGGGTTGTCAATTTTGATAGGTTTAGAACCAAAGTTAAAATCCTAAACATTCTAGGAGACTATGCCATTATCTATCTGCCTTCCATCAACACAATAAGACATAAATAATTTAGTTCATTTATGTTCTCATGGTTAAGTAATATCTAAAAATCATGTGTTTTTTTTATAATTTATTGTAAAATTAATTAAATTATAATTTTTTTTAATTATTCTTATGTTATATACACATTAAATAATGACATTACCAACAAAAATTAAATCAAAAATCTCTTATATAACATACAAAAAACTTGTACCTCCCCAAAATTAATGCACGCTAGAACTATTGATTCTTTGTACTAATGTTTTGTGTACTTGGTTGTTCCTGTTAGGGCACATAAACAAAAAAAATACCAAAATATGTAGGTCCCTCCTAATCATGTACCTAAAGTTGGGAAAATAAAATCCATGTACTTATGTGATGATGTACCTATACTACCCACGCACCTTTGTCCTTTCACTAAGAAAACAAAAAAAAATATATATTTATAAAACTTCATAATTAAAATATACATAAAATAATGATGAAAAGCTTAATCGCATGCATATGTTAAAGAATATATCAGGTGGAAATAATGCTTGTAATGTAATGTACCTCTTAAAATTATTACGGAATCTATAAAAATAATGCGAAAATCAATTGATCAAATATTATTAATTTATAAGGCAATATTGTCGCTTAAATTAATTAATTCGAGATTCGAATAGTGGCTTAATTAAATTTCAGAATATAAATTGGTAATGGTATTGGTGGGTGACGTTGCTTCAACTATTCATGCATTCAGCTGTTGGTGGGTGCGTGGTCTCGTGAGTTGTGGCCCAAATTGCTGGCATACTTTTCCAGACATGCTTCAGGGTACGAACCGCGTTTAATGTTCCTGTGCACCTGCAGTTTAATTTTCTTGCTGTAAAGAAATTAATTTCTATACGACAAGGAGAATGTTAAAAGAAAATAAATTTATTCTGGTTATAGATAAATAATATTTTATTAGGAGAAATTTTTTTTATTTATGTTATGTTTGATACTTAATTATATAGATGAATTATTTTGAAACTGAACTAAAATTCATCTTGATTAAGAAAAAAATTGATATTTCGTAATTATATGAGCCTATCCTTCAAGCCTATAAAGCAATCGAGAAAAAACGGACTCCCATTTAATCTGAGCACGGGTACCGTTTAAATTACGGATTTAAATAAACATATAATTTAAGTATATATAATTTAAATCTTTTTTTGTATAAATATAATATTACTAAATAGGAATTTTTTTTAATCGGAAAAATTAGAAAATATTAAATAATAGTTAGTGAAAAAAATAATAAGCCATCAAAGAATAAAATAATAAATGAATAGATGAATTAAATAAATAAAGAATTAAAAAATTAAAGAATAAAATAATTATATGGCCTGGGTTGGGGGGGGGGGGAATAGATTTGTAACCGAAACTACGTTTTTTAAACAAACTAGGAATTAAAATACGAATGTTCATACTAATTATCATGCTAATTAGAACTTACAAACCATCTCAATATTTCATTATTATGATCATGACATCAAAGATTTACACTAGAAGACATTTAAGCATATGGAATTCAAGATTTAACAAATGGTAACAAAATGTTTCAACAAGTACGACAATGAGTAAACTTTGGTGAAATGGATCTCAAGATGAATAAAACAAGTATAAATCAAATTACAAGGGTATGCACTCATGATTTCACTCAATTTGTAAGGGTTTGTGTTTGCACTCAAAATATGTGGGAAAAAAATGCTCACATATTAGAAATAAAATACTTTTGCAAAAATCTCAAACAAACACCTCAAAATAAATATTAAATATACTTGCACAAATGAACCAAACTCATAAGATTACTCAAGTGATAAACTCGACTAATCAAAATTTACCATCTTAAGGATCATAAGGTCTTTATGAAGATTGTAATGGGGTTAAGTTTAGAGGCAAAGAATATATAGGATAAGTGGTCCTCAAATTCGTTCCAAGACTCAATAGACATCCAAAACATAACATAGCTTCCCATTCTTAGTGCAATGATGTCAAGAATTCATTCCTTCAAGCATAGGCCAAGTTTCATCATGTTGGGCCTCACATTCATTGACAGGACCCGTCCCAAATCCTCCGGGATTAACGTGGGACGTGCCTGCTCCCATCTGACACGAAGTGTCAGACCAGGGATAATTCCGTTTTCAGCCCAACCGGGACTACCAGAGAGTGCCAGGATCCAGAAAAGGAATGTGATGTCTCGTCTCTGCTACAGCCCGCATCCGCGATTAACCTGAAGGACATTCAAAACACGACAGCTATGAGTGGACAAAACAAATAGTTTTATAAAACATTTTCATAAAAAAAATCTTTATGCCCTTCACTAAAAGGTATGCATGCATTCGAAAACCATTTCTCAAACATAGAACACAGAGCCTTGGCCCAAAATGCAAAATAAGGAACCCAGAATGAGTCTCCTTTCCAAATCATGAAGTATATGGTCTCAGCCCAAATCTGACACACGTGGGTCTCAGTCTAAAATAATCTCCGTGCAAACTCATACACATATACATATATACATATATAACCCATCCTAGACATCCTCTTATGTCCACTCGGGGCACACAGCCCCTAGGGAACAAATCCTCGATATATGTCATGATTTCTCTATATATAAGTATGCATACTACTCAGGATCTCACTCCGAGTCTACTGTCAGGACCCGTCCTAATCCCCCTGGGATTAACGCGGGACGACCCTGATCCAGTCTGACACGGAGTGTCAGACAAGGAAAAATTTTGACATTAGCCCGCTCTGGCCTTCATAGTACGCCAGGATCCGGAGGAGGTATGCGATGCCTCGGTCTCTGCTACAACCCGCATCCGAGGTCAACCTGAAGGGCAGTCAAAACATTAAAAGTTGTGAGTGGACAAAACAATAATTTATTAAAACCACTTTATAGAAAGACATTTGTACCCTTTACTAAAAAGCATGCATGCATTCGAAAACCATTTACCAAACCATCAAGGCCTTAGCCTAAAACCTAAATGAAACCAAGTACACGGGCCACTGCCCAAATCCATGTGGGACTCAGCCCAAAACCTGTATACATCACATATCATATAACATATATACATATAAATCACATAACCAATCCTGTCACGGTTTCTAAAACTACACGCGTGCTACCCGGGATCTCAAGCCCAAGTCTCTCAGGGTTCACCCAGGTAAATGTTCGTAGATCAATGACCCTCCCTGAGGTTATAATCCAAGCTCTCCTAAGAGTAAGGTACCCAACAGGGGCGACTCCACTCAGTTAGTGCTCCGTGACTACTCCGGGGTCCACCTAGGCCAACGACCCTCACCAGAGGAGACATTCCCAATAAGGAAGGTATATGAATATATATATATAACAAAAACATTCATGCTCGGTCCCCATAAACCGTCATGAAACTAGAAATCCATTTAGAGTCCTCGACCCGAAATCATAAACATAAAGTAATTGGGCCTCGTGCCTGAACTCATGACTCAACTGGGCATCGTGCTCGATATCTCAGGGTCAGTCACGACTCCGATCGTAGTGATGGTGCAGCCATCCGTCTAGGACCGCCCTCAATCCTGGTATGTCACCGTGAATATATCAACCGACGCGACCACCACAAGATCATGGTGCACTCATCACTGATCGATATCCTGAACCGTCAGCACTCTGAAGTCGAGTCTCCATCGACTGCCCGAAAATGGATCGTGCAGCGTGACCTCTTCAGAAGGAACTCATCCCAGTCCTGAGGCGAGCGTCGTATCGTCCGTCGCCGTGCACATAACACCCGCCACGACCACGACTCAGACCCGTAGGTCATCAATATGGCTTCATGCCTGAGACAAAACCAAATGGGTCTCATGCCCCAGTTTATCCTCTTAAAATCCAAAACCATTTCATTTAAACCATCGTAGAAATACAGACCCGTATAGGCACCGTATAAGGCCAAAGCCTCAAAATACGTGCCCATACGTAACCACACACAAATGCACTCATGGAATCACAAACATATTCATAAAAGCATATAAAAAAGTTATGCATGCATTAATTTATAAAACCAAGGTCCACTCACAGACCGTCCGAGCTGCCGCCTTGATACGCGTGTCATACGGCTCTCCTGGGCCAATCGCCGTCACCGAGACCTCTAAACCTGTCCAAATCACTTTAGAGGGTTACTAACTACCTTATTAACCTCTCACTAAAGCTCCGTAATTTTTTTGAATTTTTAACTATTTTTAATCTCGATACTAAATCTTCGGACGACCCGAAACCTATCAAAACGATGTCCGATTGACACGAAACTAGTCCCAAAATGTTCGTTACATCGAATAAATGATTTCACATGTTGGAACCTTCCCCGGAAAGTGGGCCACGCTCCCACACGCGCCGACCAAAGCTCCTGTGCGTGGGAGCCACGCGCCGGTGCACTGTGGATCATCTTCAACCTCCAGACCGGTCTCAACCGGTCGGTTCATTGCAATCCGGTTCTTCTGGACCGACGTGATCGGTCCAGCCCTATTCCTTCATTGTTTTTCGTCCTTTTTCTTCCTAATTGATTCCATTCTACCTATTTTGATCCTTGGAACCTAAACATATAAATTAAACAACCTAAAACACCCAAAATCAAACCGGTCCAATCTTTTCTTCATGGTTCAAAACTTCCAAAACCTCCCCAGGGCTTCCTCAGCCTCTAACCACCACCAAAACCTTCTTATTACTCCCCTAGAAACCTAATAATCCTTACCCAACCATCCAAAACCGTCCATAATATCACAAATCAAAAATAAAGGAAAATAGACCCAAACCGATTACCTTGTCGGGTTTTCCTCCACGCCGCCGTCCACGACGGTTCAGGCCTCCCTGCAGCCACCTCTCAGCCCTCAGCTACTCTCTGCCTCATCCTCAGGTTGAACCAAGTGAGGGGGAAGGGATTGGGGTGTGGTCATGGCCGATGGGCATTTGGTGAGATTGGGTTTTGGGTTGGGTTTTGACAGGACCCACCCCGATTATCGCCTCGATAATCGGGAAGCATCCTGCTCCCGTCTGACAATCGAATCCAAAAGACCGGAAAACCAAAATAATATTACAACACACCCATTGTCAGACCAGGGAGATTAAACAAATACAACCGACTGGACCTCAAGTCCTTATTTTCACAGAGCACAATATTACAAAACAAGTTAAAGAACAAATCCTACTCTGTGAACTAACTACTCCGCAACGGAAAACTGTATGCCTCTGCCCCTGCCTCGGCGCTAGCCTCCGAACTTGTACCACAACCTGGAGGGTAGTTAAAACAACAAAATGTGAGTGGACCGAAACAAAGGTTTGCAGAAAACAATTTAAGGAATCCGGGGTTCGCCCTCCAGTTTTACAACACGCATGCATAACCAGTTAAAAAAACTCGTATTAAACATTCGAAATCCTTTTTTTCCAAAACACATGGAAAACATTTCAGAAAAAAATCATAACTCGTGTAAAATAATATAATATTACCAAAATCCATAAGTCGTCAATTTGAAACATCAATTACGCAAATCAAGTAGAAAGTGAATCAACAATCACAATTAAACCGTTGGATCCATCCGAGTCTTTAAACTCAATATCAGGCCTTCCCGGGGTATCAACGAGTCTTTAAACTCAAAACATAATCAATAGGCCTCGGGGGTATCACAATAACCGAGTCTTTAAACTCACGAGTCTTTAAACTCAACTTACCGGGCCCGCCCCCGTCATCAATTAACCAGGTCTTTAAACCCAAAACCAGATCCAACAATCAACCGGGTCTTTAAACCCAAAATCATTTATAACACAATACCTCATGATCCATTTTCCAAAAATTCATTCCGAAATCATAACTTGTCAAAATGGGACTTATGTCCGAATTCACATGCAAATACCGAAACATGCAATTCCCGAAATCACTTCAAATATAATCAAACGTCATAAACACGTAACATGCATAATCATATCCAAATACCTCATCAAAAGCATCATTCATGCATAGGCGAAAATCGTAACTAGAAACACGTAAAATACGATACTTATATCGAAAAACGTGAAACCACGTGAAAACGAAATAACATAGTTATCAGCATAAGATCATAAGTGAAAACACAAAATAGATATGTGAAATGGTCATGCATGCACAATTTGGAAATCAAAAGTCCACTCACGGTTTTAGGACGCGTCAATCGCGCCCCGTGCGCTCCTCAGTAGCTTCGGAAATGTCCGGGCCTATAAAAACGTACAAGGAGGGTTACAATCATCCTCAAATAACTCGTAAGATTTTCCCTAATTTTTCCGGATTTTTCGACGAAATAAACCTTAAGGACCTAAACTTCCGAACTCTCGAAATTATCCCGAACGACTCCCGATCGACTCGAACCCTAAAGGTAAAATGTTAAAAACATTAAAAAGAAGAAAACCTCAGTTGACCGTGATCGGAAAAGACCTCACACGCGCCACCCAAAGTGGCTGCGCGTGAAGGCCACGCGCCTGCTACAGTGCCTTCTCCCTCACCCGAATAGCCTGTTAAACGGGTCTGTTACCCGCGACTCAACCCGACCAGCTAACCCTCAATTCTCCATCAATTCCTCTCGTTTTTTGATCCTAACTTCTTCTCTAATCCATTAATTTTAGGTCTGTATTGATGATTAACCTCGACTGTCCCTAGATCGATCAAACCCAGACTCGAACAGTCGAACAGGTCGACGTCTGGAACTCACCCAACCTAGCTCCATTTTCAAATTAACTTCACCAGTAGCTTAAGGGAACTTAGACGAACACAAATGCACAACCAATTCGACCAGAACTCACCTGGAAGTCGTCGTCCTCAACACTGGTTTTTCTCTGAAACTGGAACTCAGGTTCCTGGGAAAACAGTGATCATTCCCCTTCAATTCTTACACGGTCGTGTTAGTAAAGATCCCAGAAGACTAATTCCACCCTCAGTTTGGTTCAACTCACCTCAAAAACCAACCTTCGAATTTCCCTCCAAACTGGTTTTTCTTCTTCCCGTCTGTTTCTCTCCACACTCAGCTCTCAACTGATGCACAAATGACCCCAAAATGAAACCTCTCTCCACTCCCATTCACGGTTAATCGATTCAAACGGCCAGCAACTCGTGGGAGACCAACTGAGGTCTCTGAAAATGGTTTCCCGCAAACACAAAAACCATGGCCATTCTTTACTCCTCCCGTGCTCTGAGCTCTGTTCAGGTCATCCATGTGTGCTTCCCACTGCCTCAATTCGCATAAACAAAACCCACTCACCAGTCCACTAAAGCCATAAACAATTACACGCACAAAACACCACGGCATGGCCGTGCACTCTGTTTTTCACGGTGGTGCTACAGTAACTGCCGTGCAAATGACCAAAATAGCCCTCAGTGCAATAATTACCAAAATGCCCTCCAACTTCCGTGACCCGTAACTCGGTCGTCCGACATCCTTTTCAAGCGTGCCGCCTGTAGTTGTACTCGGAGCTTCAAGAAGAATCCAACGGTCTTCGAGTCATGTGAATGGTTTTTACTATCATATGCCCCCCACAACTTTGCTCCGAAAAGAAAATAAGGAGCTAAAGTTGGGTATGATGAGTTGCAACGGAGTCCCTTTCAAAGAGTTAGAGCTGGAGCAAGAGTTTGAGGTCGGGAATGGTGGATGGCTTTCCATCTACTTTCGGCTGAAGAATGGATTGAATCTCAAAGGATGATAGGCATTGATGCCTTGCCCCCAGAATTCTCATAGAGTAGTTGCTTCTTGTCCATGCTTGTATTTTCATTTCTACATTGAATGCTTGGTCTGAGCAATCAGACATGTAATTTGCTAACCATTTTTCAAATAATGAAATGAAATTTTGAATTTTGAATTCAGGTGTGAAGTTTCCTCTGCAAATTTTTTATTTGTTAGAATTAGCTTCCACACTTGTAGGTTTGTCAAATGCCCCCATTGCAGCTATGAGTATCCACTGAGAGCTTTTCCACTCCAATTGGTTTAGAGTGGTTCCTAGAAAGAGTCTTAGATTGCTTATCGGGTGAAGACTTGGATTGCTTATTGAGAAAGGCTTTGATTGCTTCCTCAAGGAAAGGCCTGAGATGTTTCCTGAAGGAAGACCTTGATACTTCGCAGAAAAAAGTTCTGGATGCTTCGAAGGGTGAAGACTCGGGTGCTTCACAAGGCGAAAGTTTGGGTGCTTCACAAGGCGAAGGCTTGAATGCTTTGCATGACGCTGGCATTGATGCTTCACATGACAAAGGCTCTGGTGCTTCACATGACGAAGGCTTTGGTGCTTCGTGGGAGCGAAGGCTTTGATGCTTCGCGGAGGCAAAGACGTTGGTGCTTCGCGGAGGCGAATGCTTGGATGCTTTGCTGGGGCGTAGGCTTTGGTGCTTCACGAGGTGAAGGCTTAGATGCTTCGCTGGGCAAAGGCTTTGGTGCTTCACGGGGCGAAGGCTTTGGTGCTTCACGGGGCGAAGGCTTTGGTGCTTCGCGGGGCGAAGGCTTTAGATGTTTCGTGGGAACGAAGGCTTCAGATGCTTCGCTGGGGCGAAGGCTTCGGTGCTTCGCAGGAGCGAATGCTTGGATGCTTCGCTGGGGCAAAGGCTTTGGTGCTTCGTGGGGTGAAGGCTTGGATGCTTCGCTGGGGGGAAGGCTTGGATGCTTCGCTGGGGCGAAGGATTTGGTGCTTCGCGGGAGCGAAGGCTTTGGATGCTTCGTTGGAGTGAAGGCTTGGATGCTTCGCTGGGGCGAAGGCTTGGATGCTTCGCTGGGGCGAAGGCTTTGGTGCTTCACTGGGGCGAAGGCTTGGATGCTTCGCTGGGGCGAAGGCTTTGGTGCTTCGCGGGGTGAAGACTTGGATGCTTCGCTGTGGTGAAGGCTTGGATGCTTCGCTGGGGCGAAGGCTTTGGTGCTTCGCATGGCGAAGATTTGGATGCTTTGCTGGGGTGAAGGCTTGGATGCTTCGCTGGGGCGAAGGTTTTGGATGCTTCGCAGGGGCGAAGGCTTGGATGCTTCGCTGAGGCGAAGGCTTTGGTGTTTCGCTAGGGCGAAGGCTTTTGATGCTTCGCTGGGGCGAAGGCTTTGGTGCTTCGCTGGGGCGAAGACTTTGGTGCTTCGCGAGGCGAAGTCTTCAGATGCTTCGTGGGAACGAAGGCTTCAGATGCTTTGCTGTGGCGAAAGCTTTGGTGCTTCGCGGGGTGAAGGCTTTGGTGCTTCGCGGGACGAAGGCTTTGGTGCTTCGCGGGGCGAAAGGTTTGGTGCTTCGCGGGGCGAAGGGTTTGGTGCTTCGCGGGGCGAAGGGTTTGGTGCTTCGCGGGGCGAAGGGTTTGGTGCTTCGCGGGGCGAAGGGTTTGGTGCTTCGCGGGGCGAAGGGTTTGGTTCTTCACGGGGCGAAGGCTTTGGTGCTTCGCGGGGCGAAGGCTTTGGTGCTTCGCGGGGCGAAGGCTTTGGTGCTTCGCGGGGCGAAGGCTTTGGTGCTTCGCTGGGCGAAGGCTTTGGTGCTTCGCTGGGCGAAGGCTTTGGTGCTTCGCGGGGCGAAGGCTTTAGATGCTTTGTGGGAACGAAGGCTTCAGATGCTTCGCTGGGGCGAAGGCTTCGGTGCTTCGCGGGAGCGAATACTTGGATGCTTCGCTAGGGCGAAGGCTTTGGTGCTTCGCGGGGTGAAGGCTTGGATGCTTCGCAGGAGCGAAGGCTTTTGGATGCTTCGCTGGAGCGAAGGCTTGGATGCTTCGCTGGGGCGAAGGCTTTGGTGCTTCGCGGGGCGAAGACTTGGATGCTTGGCTAGGGCGAAGGTTTTGGATGCTTCGCAGGGGCTAAGGGTTGGATGCTTCGCTAGGGCGAAGGTTTTGGATGCTTCGCAGGGGCGAAGGCTTGGATGCTTCGCTAAGGCGAAGGATTTGGTGCTTCGCGGGGCGAAGGCTTGGATGCTTCGCTGGGGCGAAGGATTTGGTGCTCTTCTGGAGGCATAGTGCATTCTCTGCTCCCTTTCCGAGCTGCAAAGGCTGAAACGCTACCTTCAAATGATCGAATGGATCGTCATGCTTTTTCCACATTGAATCGCAAGCATTCACGGAAAGTTCCGAAGAACGATGAACAACATTCAAGAACTTCGAACATAGTCGATGAACGAAGAACGAAATATAATGAACGATGAACATGACTGATGAACAACGCTCAAGGACTTCCAAACATAGTCGATAAACGACAAATGAAGTACGATGAACGCGGCTGATGAACAACGTTCAAGGACTTTCAAACATAGTCGATAAATGACGAATGAAGTACGATGAACGATGAACATAGCTGAAGAACGATGAACAACGTTCAAGAACTTCGAACATTATCGATGAACGACAAACGAAGTATGATGAACGAAGAACGATCGTGAGAGCTCCACTTGAGTACTTCTCAATCGGCTCTCAATGAAAGCACCAATTGTTGAAGCAGAAATCGAACCCGCCGCAAAAAGTCCTCACAATTTCTGTAAACAGCAAACAATTAGCTATCGTTGCCTCGATCGATTACCCGGGGGGTTGTTCGACCAAGAACACTCCGATGCCTAAGTTAGCTTTGAGAGAGAAAAAGGATATACTTCAAAGCGAAGAATCGTCTTATTTTTATTGGGAAATGTGTACCTCTTATATAGGGGTGAGTGAGATGTTCAATTTCCATAGTTTCGATGTGGGACAAATGCTCATCAATTTGCATGCTAACACGTGTTATACAAATCGAGGGTGGAGAGGCTTCCACATGTCATTCTGGTTTGGGCCCAATGTTGGGGCTAAGTAAGCGTTGTGGGCTTGGGCCATGTCCGGTGCTTGGGCATACAAGTATTATTGCCAAGGACAATTTGGTCATTTCGAGAATTATGGGCCACGTGGCAGCTCCACATTCTTCCGGTGATTTTGGGTTCCACACCCATAAACCGTTATGAATCCAGAAATCCATTTAGGGTCCTCGACCCGAAATCATAAACGTAAAATAATTGGGCCTCAAGCCCGAACTCATGACTCAACTGGGCATCGAGCCCGATATCTCAGGGTCAGTCACGATTCCAATCATAGTGATGTGTGCAACCATCCGTCCAGGACCTCCCTCAATCCTGGTATGTCGCCGTGAACGTATCAACCGACACGACCACCTCTAGACCATGGTGCACTCATCACCGATCGATATCCTGAACCGTCAGCACTCCAAAGTCGAGCCTCCATCAGTTGCCCGATAATGGATCGTGCATCGTGACCTTTCCGGAAGGAACACATTCCAGTCCGGAGGCGAGCGTCGTATCGTCCGTCGCCGTGCACAAAGCACTCGTCGCGACCACGACTCAGACCCGTAGATCACCAATAGGGCTATATGCCTGAGATAAAACCAAATGGGTATCATGCCCGAGTTTATCCTTTCTAAATCCAAAACCATTTCATTTAAACCAACGTAGAAGTACAAACCCATATAAGCACCGTATAAGGCCAAAACCTAGAATACATGCAAATATGTAAACACACACAAATGAACTCATAGCATCACAAAACATATTCATAAAATCATATAAAATAGTTATGCATGCATTAATTTAGAAAACCAAAGTCCACTCACAGACCGTCCGAGCTGCCACCTCGATACGTGTACCATACGGCTCTCCCGTGCCAATCACCGCCACCGGGACTCCCAAACCTATCCAAATCACTTTAGAGGGTTACTAACTACCTTATTAACCTCTCACTAAAGTCCCGTAATTTTTCTGAATTTTTTAACTATTTTTAAACTCGATCCTAAACCTTCGGACACCCCGAAACCTATCGAAACGATGTCCGATTGACACGAAACTAGTCCCAAAATGTTCGTTACATCGAATAGATAAAGTTACATGTTGGAAGCTTCCCTAGAAGATGGTTCACGCGCCCACACGCACCACACAAAGGGGCTGCACGTGGGAGCCACGTGCCGGTGCACTGTTCTTCTTCTTCCTCAGCCAGACCGGTCCGAACCGTCCGATCTAATTTTTCCAGCAAATCCGGCCCAACTGGACCGGGGTGACCGGTCCAGGCCCTTAGACCGTTCATTCTTCGTCCTTTTTCATTCTAATCGATTCCATTCGACCTATTTTGATCCTAGGAATCTAAATATGAAATCAAAACAACCAAAAACCCATTGAATCCTCACGGTTCAACATTCTCAATTCCTTCCCAGGGCTTTCTCAGCCGTGAACAACCACCAAAACCACCCTAATACCATCCTAGCAACCTATTAAACCCATTCCAATAACTCAAAACGGTCTACAATGTGCATAATTGAAAATAATGGAAAATGGGCTTTATCGGGCTTACTGTGCTCTGTTTTCACCCGCCGTCCACGACAGCGCCGTCCTAGCCAGCCTCCATCATCATCCTTCCTTCCTCTCACTCTTTGAGCCTCACATATGATCATATGGGGTAAGGGTTTAGATTGAGGTTGAGGGATTGATCGGGTTTGGTTTGGGGACATGGTCGAACAAAGAAAAGGGGAATGAGATGCATGAATACAATCTCAATGGGCAATGGATGAGTGAGAAGTACCTAAAATATCAGGCCCACTTGAGTACAAAAGCTCCCCGTTTCGTAAAAAGTGCAATAGTGACCAGAAACTTCCGTGAACCGTAACTTCTCCGTCAAACGTCCGATTTCGACGTGCCACTTGTCTACGAATTCGTATCGACCCGATCTACGTAACAGTCCTCGGCCCTCGGTCATCGGGCCTCCTGGGTCAAAAGTCAACCTTTCTCCCTCGTTCAAGGGTAAAATCGTAATTTCACCCTAAACGTCCGTTAATCCTCGGCTAATTCCCGATTAGTCTCACTAATCCGTCATTAATTTTAATTAATCCTTTAAATTTGGGACGGGTCGTTACACGTCCGCCATAAGCCCTGTACTCATCGGTACGCAATACCAACAAAGCTTCCAAAGCTCCAATACCTGTCCAAATCACTTTAGAGGGTTACTAACTACTTAATTAACCCCTCACTAAGGCCCCCTAATTTTTCGGGATTTTTAACTATTTTTAAACGTGATCCTAAACCTTCGGACAGCCTGAACTATATCAAGATGATGTCCAATCGACTCGAACCTAGTCCCAAAATGTTTGTTACATCGAATAGATGAAATTACATGTTGGAAATCTCGCCAAAAAGTGGGCCACGTGCCCGCACATGCTGCCAAATGGCCCTACGTGTGGGCTTCACGTGACTGGCCGGTCCGATTCGATCTTGAAACTCTGGTCCGCCTGTGACAGGACCCGTCCCAACTGGACATCAAAAACCGTGCCCGATCCTGCTCCAGTCTGACAAGTCAACTAAAGGTCCGAAACTACCCTTCAGTGTTTGCCAGACAAGGGATGTTTGCGCTGATTTCTGCTGCTGCCACTGCCTCACGATCAGTCCCGAACGTCGTACCACAGCCTAGAGGGTCACAAAACAGAAAAGGTGTGAGTGGACAAAAATGACCTCTTATAAAAACATTTGCCAAAATACATTCTTACCCTCCAGTTTTCACAAACTTGCATGCATATCGTAAAACATGAGTAATAGTATGAAATCATTCAGGTATGAACAGTGGACCGATAAAATCAAAACATATTTACCCATGGTCCGTAAAACTCATGTTCACCAAATCAGTTCATGTTATAAAACATCAAATCCCGGCTCTCAGGCCAAAACATGTGAAAACATAATCACCTGGTCACAAAGACCAAAGACCCGTACTCAATACCAGTACGTCATCACAAACAACATCAATCAGCACTAGTCACAAGTGCACAATAAATATATCAATCCAATCAATCTGCACTACTCACAAGTGCACAAACTATGACAGGACCCGTCCCAATCCCACTGGGACCACCCGGGGACGTGCCCCGCTCCCGTCTGACAATGACTCTAAACATACCAAAATTACCCTTAAATAAAAACCGAATACTTAAATAGATAGATAACGTACTACAACAGTGTTTAAAGCGATACTGTCAGACAAGGGAAAGTAAAATATAACACGAGAGCACAATAGTCAGAGTACATTTATTCGGTGCTCAACCTACCCACAAGTGGGTGTACAGGTGCACAGCTAAGCAACTAAACCTCTGCCTCCTCCTCCGGGTCCTCCTCCTCTATTTCCGTGTCAGGGTCTGGAGGGGTCAGTAAAACAAGGGTGAGTGGGCCAAAAATAACAGTTTATAAATCAATTTAATAATAAATAATCATAAGGTTTTACCCCTCCGTTTTCCAAATCTTGCATGCAATGCAAATATAATATTATAATGAAATCATAACCATAAAACCACAATAATAATCGAAAGGAGAAACTAACATATCAGTGCACTGTAAAACCCAACCCAAATGATGTCACGGTTCTAAGGCTACGCGTTGCCACTCAGGGTCTCACACCCGAGACTCTCTAGGTACATCAGCTCCCGGTATCCCGGTCACTGCCCGAGGTATATGAACATGCCTTCCTGAGAGTAAGCAGCCCAACGGGGGTCAACTCTACTCAGTCAGGGCCCCGTGACTACTCCAGGGTCCACCCAGGCCAACGACCCTCCCTGGAGGAGACAGTATACACAGGTAGGAAAGTACAGTACAATAACAGTATAGTTTACCCTATGTCCCCCCGGACATCCCAAACAAAATCCACATATAATCCAGACGGGTCTCATGCCCAAAACATTGTAATAGCATATATAAACAGTTCATATAAGACTCATCGAAATCATAAGTGGAAATAGTAAAACAGTTTATGCATGCAAGCCTTTTATAAATCAAACAACCCACTCACACTCGGTCCTTGCTGCTCAACGATCTCTAAAACCTGTATTTTTATACATGAGGGTTACTTAAGGACCCCATAACATCAATACCAAGACCCTAGAACAGATCTGCCTCAAAATCGCATCCCGGGCACTATTCCCGGTGCTTCAAACCCCATTTTGACTAATCTAACGATCTCCGATCGACACGAAACCACCTCCATTGGATCCGTATCATCGAAACCATGAAAATGGTACCGGCCCCACCAAAATCACTGTTCACACGTGCCCCACGCGCCTGGTCAACGCGTGGGTCAACGCTGCTACAGTACTGCTGACGTCAGCAGTGACGTCATGCTGACGTCAGCATGACGTCATCACTGACACTTGTCAGGTGACACGTGGCATGTTCTGATTGGTCCATGGTCTGACAACATCTGACAGGATGACGTCATCATGACGTCAGAAGTGACGTCAGCATGATGACGTCATCATGCTACAGTACCGGGTCAGCTCGTTTGACTGGAACCGGGTCGCCGTCGACCCACGGCTTGACCCGATTCCACCGAACGATTTCGGCCACCATTTTCGACGGGGTTCATCCCAATAGGGTCTTCTAGGTCTGTTCTATGGTTCTACCACCTCAAAATAGAAAGAAAACAGGAAGAAACGTACCAGAGCGTCGCTGAAACTCACGGTTAAATTCTGATCGTCGTCTCCGGCGATCCACGCCGTCTCCGTCGTCTAAACCGGTCCCAATCAACTTGTCTCTCACCCTAGGACATTTCTATCACCAAATAATCGATTTCCTAGCATCAAAATAGGTTGGTTCGAAACAGGAAATCAAAACGGGGCTTTCAGGTTTTGGGTCTTACCGCCGCCGTGTCGCCGCCGTCGTCCAGTTACGCTCCTGGGGTCCTCACGGTGTAGACTGGAGCTTCCCCTGCGTCGAGGTGGTGTGGATGTCTGGGTTTTCCTCTTGGACCCGATTCCTTAGTGTTTCGGGTCTGTGTTTTGCACGGAATTTTCAAAGCAGGGACAGGGGTGGTGGTTGCCGGTGATGCACGGTGATGATGAGCAGATGATGGTGGTGTTGTGGGTGGTCGTTTGGTGCAATGAGGGCGGCTGGTTTGTGTGTTTGGGTGGAGAGAAAATGGGAAGAAGATGAACGGGTTAGGGGGGATGGATGTGTGTTTGTGTGTGTTTGAGAGAAAACAGGGAGTGATCGTGCATGAAGAAGAAAAAACTGAGGAAATGGAAGGCTGAGATTCATTTGGGCAGGGATCCAACGGCTGGGATTAAATGGAGGGAAAAATAAATGATTATAAAATGAAGGAATAGTGTAATGTTGCTTTATTGGAATAGTATGGACTTGGATGGGTGACACTTATCACTCATCCACTGGTTTGATTTAAATATTAATTTGGCACGGATTCCCATAATAAATTAATATTTTATTCCGTTGTTCTCGGTTCGTAAATTCCGCTAAAACGCTTCCTTGACCATAACTTCCTCATACGAACTCCGATTTCGGCGCGCCGCCTGTCTACGGATTCGTGACGTCCCGACCTACGTCGTAGTCATGGGTCAAAGTCCAAATTATTTTCCGGGTCAAAAGTCAAAGTTTCCCCCCTTCAGGGGCAAAATAGTCTTTTTACATTAAAATATTATTATTCTCGGTTCGGATCGTTACAATCTACCCACCTTACAGAAATTTCGTCCTCGAAATTTACTCAAACAGGTGTGGGTACTGCCCTCTCATCAATTCCTCGGGTTCCCATGTCGCTTCCTCCACATCGTGGTTCTGTCATAGTACCTTGACTAACGAAATCGTCTTGTTCCTTAAGACCTTTTCTTTCCGATCCAAAATCTGCATTGGCCGTTCCTCGAAACTCAAATCTGTCATCAGTTCCAGTGGTTGTTCCGACAGTGCATGAGAGTCATCCCGAAGATACTTCCGTAGCATCGATACATGAAATACGTCATGTACTCTGGAAAGCTCCGAAGGTAACGCTAAACGATAAGCCACTGGACCAACTCTCTCGACAACCTCATAAGTTCCGATATAACGGGGACTCAATCTCCCACGTCGTCCAAATTGGAGAATTCCTTTCCATGGCGATAACTTTAAAAAAACAAAGTCACCAACCTCAAACTCCAAATCTCGGATCCGTCGATCCGCATAGCTCTTCTGACGATCCTGGGCCGCCTTCAGTCTCTCCCGAATAACCCGAACTGTCTCCTGGGTCATATCCATCAGATCCGGCCCCACTGCGGTTCTTTCTCCGATCTCCATCCAGCATACAGGTGTTCTGTACTGTCGACCATACAGTGCCTCATAGGGTGCCATCCCTATACTCGCATGGTAGCTGTTATTGTAGGCAAACTCCATCAATGGCAATCGATCAGCCCACGAATCATGGAATTGCAACACACAGGCTCTCATCATGTCCTCGAGAGTTTGTATTGTCCTTTCAGACTGTCCGTTGGTCTGTGGGTGGAATGCCGTACTGAAGTGCAATTTCGTACCCAAAGTAGTTTGTAGACTCTTCCAAAACCTGGATGTGAAACGCGGATCCCGATCCGACACGATCGACTCTGGGGTACCGTGTAGTCGGATGATCTCATTAATGAATAGCTGGGCCAACCGGTTGAGCTTGTACGTCTCGCGTACAGGCAGAAAATGCGCTGATTTAGTCAACTGGTCCACTATCACCCAAACCCCATCAAATCCACTCCTTGTCTTCGGTAACTTGAAGACAAAGTCTATTGTAATATGATCCCACTTCCATTGCGAAGTTGGAAGTGGCTGCATAGCTCCATTCGGACGCTGCCGTTCTGCCTTGACCTGCTAACAGATCAAACATTTGCTGACAAACTCAGCTATCTCCCTCTTCATCCCTGGCCACCAATAATAGTCCCAGAGAGTACGGTACATCTTCGTCCCTCCTAGATGCATAGCATAGGCCGAACTGTGGGCCTCGTCTAAAATTTCTCTCCTCAACTCTGGTACCGCAGGTACACACAATCTCCCAAGCTTCACTAATGCTCCATCACCCCGGATGGAGAAATCTTGTCTCTGTCCGGATTCAACCTCGTTCCTGTAGTCACGGAGTATCTGGTCCTGCAGTTGAGCCTCGATGATCCTGTCGACCAACACGGGTCGCACATGGAAGCTAGCCAACAAGGCTCCCTGATCGTCCATCCCTAACATCACTCCGCTCTTCCGGAGTTCCACTAGCAAAGGAAGGTATACTAATCTCAAATGCGCAACTGATCCCGCCGACTTCCTACTAAGTGCATCGGCTACGACATTTGCCTTGCCAGGATGGTACTCGATGGTACAATCATAATCCTTTAACAATTCCAACCATCTCCGCTGTCTCATGTTGAGTTCCTTCTGAGTGAACAGATGTTTAAGACTCTGGTGATCGGTGAATATTCGGCATGTCACACAGAACAAATGATGTCTCCAGATCTTTAGGGCATGAACCACCGCTGCCAATTCCAAGTCATGAGTAGGGTAGTTCAATGCGTCTTCAGCTGCCGGGATGCGTAAGCAATCAATTTTCCATTCTGCATCAATACACAACCCAAGCCCTGCAGCGATGCATCACTATATACCACGAACTCTCCACTGCTGTCTGGTAATGCAAGGGCAGGTGCAGTGGTTAATCGGAACTTTAATTCCTGAAAACTCTGTTCACACTGATCGTCCCATACAAACTTCTCCCCTTTCCGGGTTAACCGAGTCAATTGTGCGGCAATCTGGGAGAAACCCTCCACGAATCTCCGATAGTAGCCTGTTAACCCAACAAAACTTCGCACTTCCGTCACCGTGGTCGGTCTTGGCCAATTTGTCACAGCCTCCGTTTTCTGAGGATCCATACTTATCCCTTCGGGTGATATAATGTGACCCAAGAATCCAATACTATTTAGCCAAATTTGACATTTGCTCAACTTGGCATATAGCTGCTCCTGTTGTAGTTTACCCAATACCATTAGTAAGTGCTTCTCATGAGCCCTGACACTCTTGGAATACACCAAGATGTCGTCGATAAACACGATCACAAATTTATCCAGGTATGCTTGAAAGACCCGATTCATCAAGCCCATGAATGCAGCTGGTGCATTCGTCAGTCCGAAGGGCATCACCAAGAACTCATAATGCCAATACCTCGTTCGAAAAGCTGTTTTCTGAACATCCCCCTCGGCTATTCTCAGCTGATGGTATCCTGACCTCAGATCTATCTTGGAGAAATATCGTGCTCCTCGTAACTGATCGAACAAATCATCGATCTTGGGTAAGGGATACTGATTCCTTACCGTGGCCTTGTTCAACTGCCTATAATCCACACACAACAGCAAACTACCCTCCTTCTTTTTCACAAATAAGACCGGCGCTCCCCATGGTGATGTACTGGGTCGGATAAACCCTAGATCCACCAGTTCCTGTAATTGGATTTTCAATTCCCGTAGCTCTGCCGGTGCCATACGATACGGTGCTTGTGAAATCGATCGAGTCCCGGGGAGTAACTCGATCGTAAAATCGATCTCCCTGGGTGGTGGAAATCCAGTCCCCTGGAAAGACATCAGGAAATTCCCGCACAATCGGAATATCCTCAATTCTCAAAGATTCATCCGTAGACTCTACCACATAAGCAAGATAACCCTGACACCCCTTCTGTAAAAGTTTTGTAGCTGTGAGTGCAGATATTACCTTGGGTGATGCGTCTCCACACTCCCCCTGAAATATCACTTCCAGCAATCCCGAACCTCTCAAAGTTAATCGCATGTTACTACAGTCGATAAGCGAATTGTACTCCGACAACCAATCAACTCCAAGTATCACATCGAAGTCGTGCACATTCATAAGAATCAAATCTGCTGGAAAATCGACTCCCTCAATCTCCACAGGACAAGCTCGTATCTCCTGGTTCACTTGGTAGGTCACACCCATCGGTGTCCCCACACCCATCTCGTGCTCAAGTGCGGTCACCTCACGGCCCAACAGACCCGCACAACGCGGTGAAACAAAAGAATGAGTTGCCCCCGAATCCATCAATGCACGAACAACCATGCCATAAATATGTACAGTACATGTCAACACTCTCGGAATGGATATGGCCTGCTGCTGGGTAACAGCATAGACACGAGCCATAGACTCTGTAGGTCGTCCCCGTCCTCTAGCTCCTCGATCACGGCCACGCACAACACCGCGTGTCCGGCTGCTGTCAGTCTGAGATGCTGAGCTCTGTGCTGGCATAGTGCTGCCCCGAATCAGTGGACAATCAGAAGCATAGTGCCCCGGCTCACCACAAGCGAAGCAAGTGACCTCCCTAGGTCGACCCGAGTATCCTCCCAGTGAGATGCTCATCGGTGAGTACGGCTGCTGCCAAGCCCCAGAACGCTGTCCAGACCGCTGAGGATTCCTGAACTGACCAGAACGTCCTCGGCTGCTCGAAGATGAAGATCCACTAGAATGTCATCCCTTTGAGCCCCGACGGCCCGAGAATCCCAAGTGCGGGCGATCACGTCGCCGTGTCTCCCCCTCAGCTCGCTGACGTGCCAGGATACTGTTCTCAACCCTGGTCGCTGCATCAGTCAGATCCCTCATGGTAGCAAAGGGCGTTGCAGTCACCATCGCATGAATCTCAAGTCGCAGGCCCCACTCAAATCTACGACATCGATCCTCCTCGGTGATCACGAAGTTCTCAGCAAAGCGAGACAACATCAGGAAGGTCTCCTCGTACTCTGCTACAGTCTGATCTCCCTACTGGAGTTGCAGAAACTCCGCCTCACGGGCATTGCGAAACGACCGTGGATAAAACTGGTTGAGAAACCGCTCTCGGAAGGTCTCCCGTGGAATGGTGTGAACGGTCCAGCTGGCCAGGACAAGGTTGTGCCACCATCGATAGGCGCTCCCATCCAGTAGGAAGGTCGCCAGTACGACACGCTCCTCCGGTGGACAGTGCATGACCTTGAAAATCCTCTCCCAGCGGTCAATCCACTGGTGTGCTTCCTCGGGGTCGGTCCCCCCACTAAAGTGCGTAGCACCCAGGCGCTGAGCCCGCTCAATGCTCGCAGTGTCTTCATTCCCTCCATTGCCCTCGTCAACACGTGCATGGGGTTCACGTCGGGGAGGCATATCCAACTGTTAAGAGGCAAACATGTTAAAAGACATCGAAAGCGACCATGTACAAAGTACAAACTGCTAACCTAGTACTCTGACTGCTAATCCTAAAGCTCTGATACCAAGCTGACAGGACCCGACCCTCTTCTGTCAGGTCCCGATTCATCTAGCACGATATTGTCCGCTTTGGGCCTCGCCCTCACGGTTTTGTTTTCGGGAGCTCACGGTGCAACTTCCCAGGGGGTCACCTATCTGGAATTGCACCAGCCTCAACTCGCTTGACTTTGGGGTTCCAATCCCCCCCAAAGCCACTGAGCTCCCAAAAGGCCTCATGCTAGATAGGTGTGTGCTTACACCTTTAAGGCACACCACCATTCCCTTCCCAGACCATTCCCCCCTCGCAGGAATGTGGGATTGTTCACCGTTCCCTCCAGGACACGGGTCTTACAAATTGTCAGGACCCGACCCTCTTCTGTCAGGTCCCGATTCATCTAGCACGATATTGTCCGCTTTGGGCCTCGCCCTCACGGTTTTGTTTTTGGGAGCTCACGGTGCAACTTCCCAGGGGGTCACCCATCTGGAATTGCACCAGCCTCAACTCGCTTAACTTTGGGGTTCCAATCCCCCCCAAAGCCACTGAGCTCCCAAAAGGCCTCATGCTAGATAGGTGTGTGCTTACACCTTTAAGGCACACCACCATTCCCTTCCCAGACCATTCCCCCCTCGCAGGAATATGGGATTGTTCACCGTTCCCTCCAGGACACGGGTCTTACAATCCACCCCCCTTAGGGCCCAGCGTCCTCACTGGCACACTTCCCGGTCGGGGTCTGGCTCTGATACCAAGCTGACAGGACCCGTCCCAATCCCACTGGGACCACCCGGGGACGTGCCCCGCTCCCGTCTGACAATGACTCTAAACATACCAAAATTACCCTTAAATAAAAACCGAATACTTAAATAGATAGATAACGTACTACAATAGTGTTTAAAGCGATACTGTCAGACAAGGGAAAGTAAAATACAACACGAGAGCACAATAGTCAGAGTACATTTATTCGGTGCTCAACCTACCCACAAGTGGGTGTACAGGTGCACAGCTAAGCAACTAAACCTCTGCCTCCTCCTCCGGGTCCTCCTCCTCTATTTCCGTGTCAGGGTCTGGAGGGGTCAGTAAAACAAGGGTGAATGGGCCAAAAATAACAGTTTATAAATCAATTTAATAATAAATAATCATAAGGTTTTACCCCTCCGTTTTCCAAATACTGCATGCAATGAAAATATAATATTATAATGAAATCATAACCATAAAACCACAATAATAATCGAAAGGAGAAACTAACATATCAGTGCACTGTAAAACCCAACCCAAATGATGTCACGGTTCTAAGGCTACGCGTTGCCACTCAAGGTCTAACACCCGAGACTCTCTAGGTACATCAGCTCCCGGTATCCCGGTCACTGCCCGAGGTATATGAACATGCCTGCCTGAGAGTAAGCAGCCCAACGGGGGTCAACTCTACTCAGTCAGGGCCCCGTGACTACAACAGGGTCCACCCAGGCCAACGACCCTCCCTGGAGGAGACAGTATACACAGGTAGGAAAGTACAGTACAATAACAGTATAGTTTACCCTATGTCCCCCCGGACATCCCAAACAAAATCCACATATAATCCAGACGGGTCTCATGCCCAAAACATTGTAATAGCATATATAAACAGTTCATATAAGACTCATCGAAATCATAAGTGGAAATAGTAAAACAGTTTATGCATGTAAGCCTTTTATAAATCAAACAGCCCACTCACACTCGGTCCTTGCTGCTCAACGATCTCTAAAACCTGTATTTTTATACCTGAGGGTTACTTAAGGACCCCATAACATCAATACCAAGACCCTAGAACAGATCTGCCTCAAAATCGCATCCCGGGCACTATTCCCGGTGCTTCAAACCCCATTTTGACTAATCTAACGATCTCCGATCGACACGAAACCACCTCCATTGGATCCGTATCGTCGAATCCTTGAAAATGGTACCGGCCCCACCAAATCACTATTCACACGCGCCCCCACGCGCCTGGTCAACGCGTGGGTCAACCCTGCTACAGTACTGCTGACGTCAGTAGTGACGTCATGCTGACGTCAGCATGACGTCATCACTGACACTTGTCAGGTGACACGTGGCATGTTCTGATTGGTCCCTGTTCTGACAACATCTGACAGGATGACGTCAGAAGTGACGTCATCATGCTACAGTACCTGGTCAGCCCGTTTGACTGGAACCGGGTCGCCGTCGACCCACGGCTTGACCCAATTCCACCGTACGATTCCGGACACCATTTTCGACGGGGTTCATCCCTATAGGGTCTTCTAGGTCTGTTCTATGGTTCTACCACCTCAAAACAGAAAGAAAATAGGAAGAAACGTACCAGAGCGTCGCTGAAACTCACGGTTAAACTCCGATCGTCGTCTCCGGCGATCCACGCCGTCTCCGTCGTCCAAACCGGTCCCAATCAACTCGTCTCTCACCCTAGGACATTTCTATCACCAAATAATCGATTTCCTAGCATCAAAATAGGTTGGTTCGAAACAGGGAATCAAAACGGGGCTTTCGGGTTTTGGGTCTTACTGCCGCCGTGTCGCCGCCGTCGTCCAGTTACGCTCCTGGGGTCCTCACGGTGTAGACTGGAGCTTCCCCTGCGTCGAGGTGGTGTGGATGTCGCGGTTTTGCCTCTTGGACCCGATTCCTTAGTGTTTCGGGTCTGTGTTATGCACGGAATTTTCAGAGCAGGGACAGGGGTGGTGGTTGCCGGTGATGCACGGTGATGATGAGCAGATGATGGTGGTGCTGTGGGGTGGTCGTCTGGTGCAATGAGGGCGGCTGGTTTGTGTGTTTGGGTGGAGTGAAAATGGGAAGAAGATGCACGGGTTAGGGGGGGATGGATGTGTGTTTGTGTGTGTTTGAGAGAAAACAGGGAGTTATTGTGCATGTAGAAGAAAAAACTGAGGAAATGGAAGGCTGAGATTCATTTAGGCAGGGATCCAACGGCTGGGATTAAATGGAGGGAAAAATAAATTATTATAAAATGAAGGAATAGTGTAATGTTGCTTTATTGGAATAGTATGGACTTGGATGGGTGACACTTGTCACTCATCCACTGGTTTGATTTAAATATTAATTTGGCCCAGATTCCCATAATAAATTAATATTTTATTCCGTTGTTCTCGGTTCGTAAATTCCCCTAAAATGCTTCCTTGACCATAACTTTCTCATACGAACTCCGATTTCGGCGTGCCGCCTGTCTACGGATTCGTGACGTCCCGACCTACGTCATAGTCATGGGTCAAAGTCCAAATTATTTCTCGGGTCAAAAGTCAAAGTTTCCCCTCTTTAGGGGAAAAATAGTCTTTTTACATTAAAATATTATTATTCTCGGTTCGGGTCGTTACAAACTATCACAATCACATCTGCACTACTCACAAGTGCACAATCAATCAAACTGCACTACTCACAAGTGCTGCACTACGCGTAGGCCAATATCCAACCACACTCTCGGGAACAGACACCTCTGGGCTCAACCCCCTCGGGCTCAGTCACCTCTGGACGAACACATCCCCAAGCTCAGACCCATCTGAGTGGTACATCCAGGCTCAGTCTCATCCGAGAAGCTGACTACCATAGGATCGATTCTTGATCCTACAATCACATCCCCCAAGCTCCGGTCATCTGGGTAATCCCCCCAAGCTCCGACCGTCTGGGAATATCACAATCACAATGAAAACCATCTCGGGAATTACATCCCAAAGCATTTCAATCAAATCTTGTCTTCATACAAAGTCAAGATCATTCCCGACTGGGTCTCAAAGCCCAAAATACCTTTTACACATAAACCGTTAAAATCACAGTTTAAATCAATAAAATAATCCGGAAATCCTCATTGACTCGCCAACAAAGTCAAAATAACATTTTAGAAATCATTTAGACTCCGGGCCTAGCCCAAAACATCATTTGCACTTTCCTCGTAAAACGTACCCGAAAGACTGATTAAAATAATCATAAAATCACAATAAATCATTAATTTCACAATTTCACAAGTGACTCCAAATCCGAGTCAAAATTACTATTCACTTGGGTTTTCATGCCCAAAATAACATTATCACGCAAATCCATGCGTTGCAACCTCTGTTGCCATTTTCACGTAAATTCACGAAATTGATCATTGACTCATTCCCGACTCACCACATCATTTTTCAATCCATGACTCATAATCCGAGTCCAAACATTATTTTCAATCAATTTTAATCCCAGACTCATAAACCAAGTCCGAACATCATTTTTGCCAAATTTCGTAATTTCTCGAAAATCGTGCCCAAAATAATAATATAATAATCATAAAACCGAGAAATTACTGGATTGAAACATCAATCATGCCAAAGCATATATAATCATATAATAAGGCATTTAAATCATATATGCATGCATCACGGTTAGAAAACAAAGTCCACTCACACACACTGTCCAAAACGGTCCGTTTCCGAGCTGCACGTTTTTCCGTAAAATCTGGAAATCACAACTCATGTCCAAAATCATTATAGAGGGTTACTAACATCTCAAAATACTTCATATAATTTTTCCCCAATTTTTTCCGGAATTTAAATACGTATTTAACTCGTAAAACAAAACTTCGGATACGCGGAACATTATCGAAACAATATCCAATTTCCTCGAAACCAGCGTCAAAATGTTCGTTACAATGACAGGATCAAAAGTCATGTTGACCTCACCTTGAGACTAGGCCGGACGCACCCTCACGCGCCCCCGTGAGTGGCTGCGCGTGAAACCCACGCGCCTGCTACAGTACTGTCTTCCTCACCCGTTTGTCTGTAAAACGGGCCATTTAACCCGCGAGGCGCCTGCTACAGTACTGTCTCACTCATCCAAGTGTGTTCAGTCACTGGGTACTGTTCATATTAAAATATTATTTTAATCCCGGTTCGTTCGGTTAATCGAGTCCGTTCCCGTGACCATAACTTCGTCGTCGAATCTCCGATTTCGGCATGCCGCCTGTCGTTGGATTCGTATCGGCGAGACCTACGTAATGGTCCTTGGCCCTCGTCCATCGGACTTCCCGGGTCAAAAGTCAACATTCGGCCCCCTATTAGCCAAATTACCAAAATACCCCTCAACTTCCGAACGTCATAACTTTCACCTCGAATGTCGGAATCGAACGTGCCACCTGTCTATGAACTCGTGACGTCCCGAACTACGTCACAGTCATCGTTCAAAGTCCGTTTGACCGTCCGAACTAAAAGTCAACATTTTACCCACGCTAGGGGCAAAACGCTCATTTTGCAAAATTCGTCCGATTTCACTCAACTAAGCCCCTATTAGTCATTCTAAATCATAAGTAATTAATATTCAATCCCGACACTCGGGACGGGTCATTACAATCTTCCCTCCTTAAAAAATTTCGTCCCCGAAATTCCAACTATTTG
Source organism: Prinsepia uniflora (assembly GCA_032719365.1). Taxonomy (NCBI): domain Eukaryota; kingdom Viridiplantae; phylum Streptophyta; class Magnoliopsida; order Rosales; family Rosaceae; genus Prinsepia; species Prinsepia uniflora. Next base: position 72,986,818 of record CM064868.1, on the reverse strand, counting down.
TATTCCACAACTACCTCGTGGAGAACAAATGGGCCTCACAACATGTGTACACCTGTACACCCACTAGCCAACACAGAACTCGTCTGCACTCAGACGTCTCACAGATGCACGTCGTACTGACTACACTCGACCACCCCGAGTGAAAATTAATCACCAGAAATTGGCAATGTCACCGTTAAGCTGACTCCTTCAGCTTGACGGCCCCACGTACTCACTAATATGCCCTGACCTTCGCTCTCATCGAGAGTCACCGAAACTCACTTGTCAGTCCATGCCGACACTACTAGCAAATCAGTCACCACTAAGCTTTACCATCCTTGTAAAGCTCCAATCAGTAACAAATCAGTGACAACACATTGTACAACAACGTCCCGTAATGTAGCATAAGATCAACAACATGATCCCACCTCGCAGGGCAGCCTCAATCCTGCGACAAACACCAACCTCAGTATCCACAACTGTCACCCCCTCAGCGATCCCAGATGCTGGTAAGGTCACGACATGATAATATCTCGCCGCAAAGCAACTTGAGGTCACACTAACCACCAACTCACTCGTCCAGAGTATACGCATACCGTCATCCCTCTCAATCAGACGGTGTAACTGGAACACATTGAACACCAGCCTAGCAGTGATCACACAACTCAACACTAGAGTTACACTAGCCAACCATGGCTAAGAGCACCTGCTCAAACAATCACGGAAATCATCAGAATCACCCTGCCCAGTGCATCGTGTTCAATGTCCGGTTCACGTTCACAACCAAAAACCAATGGTATCGGAACTAAGCCAATCACCAACACGTTTATCGACACATCACTGGTACATCCCCTATACCGTCACTAAGTATCAAGTACCATCATACATACGACACAGTATGTCGTACACCAAGCATGATCCTACAGCTGGACCCCAATAGTCCAAATGATCAAATGCCAAGTATTACTCCAATCCCATGGAGTTCCATTAACTCCCCCTCAGCTTAGAATACCGGCTACCTCACTAGCCGTACACCCGACCCACTAGAAGGTCGAAATCTCAAAGTCTCCTGACTAACACCGTCACCCACAATAGGCCTTTCGGTTTATCATCCAATACTATTCCTGTTAGTTGCCCTTTACCGAAGTATGACCTCAACATACTCGACCCATAGATCAATATGGTCGACCCCAAACCAGGTAGGGAAAAGTAAAATTCCTGAGGGTTTAGCTAGCATCGACAATCCTTGTCCTATGCTACCCCAAATCACCTCGCCAAATCACAACTCTCAAAATGGCACATCAACGTGTCCACAGGAAAGAACGTCTAGTTCTCCCGGGATTCACACTAACCCCGGCCACCACTAACACTTATGTCACAAGTCTACTCTGGTCGACTATGCCTAACACCACGAATTTTCTCTTAGGATAGTCATCACATCCGTCGAGCACATCACTTGCCCATCCGTAGATGACGGCACACTAACACGTTATCATGACCAACCCAACTGTGGTCAGAAAACTTGCCTCAACAACTCACAGTCAAAACCGGCTCAACCGGAGCCCTCAAAGCACATCAGGACTCATCCCGAATCCTAAACCAACTCCTGACTCCTACTGAGTCCAAGTCCAAACTCGACTGACATCAATGCTACCACTGGCATACCCGGTCACCTAGCAAATACCCCTAGGTAAACCACATCCTTTCCAATCGAGTAAGCCAATCTTCGGCACCATCCGGTCCCGAATCACCACGAAACACAGTGGCTCCTAACCGTCGAGCTCGCTCAATATCCGGACCTTCGCTAATCCTATTCTCGTCCCTCCCATCTTCAGACCGTGTACGAGACACACGACTCGGAGGCATGACGTACAACAAAAATCGAGAACCAAATGCTCTGATACCACTTTGACAGGACCCGTCCCAACTGGACGTCAAAAACCGTGCCCGGTCCTCCTCCTGTCTGACAAGTCAACTAAAGGTCCGAAACTACCCTTCAGTGTTTGCCAGACAAGGGATGTTTGCGCTGATTTCTGCTGCTGCCACTGCCTCACGATCAGTCCCGAACGTCGTACCACGGCCTGGAGGGTCACAAAACAGAAAAGGTGTGAGTGGACAAAAATGACCTCGTATAAAAACATTTGCCAAAATACTTTCTTACCCTCCAGTTTTCACAAACTTGCATGCATATCGTAAAACATGAGTAATAGTATGAAATCATTCAGGTATGAACAGTGGACCGATAAAATCAAAACATATTTACCCATGGTCCGTAAAACTCATGTTCACCAAATCAGTTCATGTTATAAAACATCAAATCCCGGCTCTCAGGCCAAAACATGTGAAAACATAATCACCTGGCCAAAAAGACCAAAGACCCGTACTCAATACCAGTACGTCATCATAAACAACATCAATCAGCACAGTCACAAGTGCACAATAAATATATCAATCCAATCAATCCGCACTACTCACAAGTGCACAAACTATCACAATCACATCTGCACTACTCACAAGTGCACAATCAATCAAACTGCACTACTCACAAGTGCTGCACTACGCGTAGGCCAATATCCAACCACACTCTCGAGAACAGACACCTCTGGGCTCAACCCCCTCGGGCTCAGTCACCTCTTGACGAACACATCCCCAGGCTCAGACCCATCCGAGTGGTACATCCAGGCTCAGTCTCATCCGAGAAGCTGACTACCATAGGATCGACTCCTGATCCTACAATCACATCCCCCAAGCTCCGGTCGTCTGGGTAATCCCCCCAAGCTCCGACCGTCTGGGAATATCACAATCACAATGAAAACCATCTCGGGAATTACATCCCAAAACATTTCAATCAAATCTTGTCTTCATACAAAGTCAAGATCATTCCCGACTGGGTTTCAAAGCCCAAAATACCTTTTACACATAAACCGTTAAAATCACAGTTTAAATCAATAAAATAATCCGGAAATCCTCATTGACTCACCAACAAAGTCAAAATATCATTTTAGAAATCATTTAGACTCCGGGCCTAGCCCAAAACATCATTTGCACTTTCCTCGTAAAACGTGCCCGAAAGATTGATTAAAATAATCATAAAATCACAATAAATCATTAATTTCACAATTTTACAAGTGACTCCAAATCCGAGTCAAAATCACTATGCACTTGGGTTCTCATGCCCAAAATAACATTATTACGCAAATTCATGCGTTGCAACCTCTGTTGCCATTTTCACGTAAATTCACGAAATTGACCATTGACTCATTCCCGAGTCACCACATCATTTTTCAATCCATGACTCATAATTCGAGTCCAAACATTATTTTCAATCAATTTTAATCCCGGGCTCATAAACCAAGTCCAAACATCATTTTTGCCAAATTTCGTAATTTCTCGAAAATCGTGCCCAAAATAATAATATAATAATCATAAAACTGAGAAATTACCGGATTGAAACATCAATCATGACAAAGCATATATAATCATATAATAAGGCATTTAAATCATATATGCATGCATCACGGTTAGAAAACAAAATCCACTCACACACACCGTCCAAAACGGTCCGTTTCCGAGCTGCACGTTTTTCCGTAAAATCTGGAAATCACAACTCCTGTCCAAAATCATTATAGAGGGTTACTAACATCTCAAAATACTTCATATAATTTTTCCCCAATTTTTTCCGGAATTTAAATACGTATTTAACTCGTAAAACAAAACTTCGGATACGCGGAACATTATCGAAACAATATCCGATTTCCTCGAAACCAGCGTCAAAATGTTCGTTACAATGAGAGGATTAAAAGTCATGTTGACCTCACCTTGAGACTAGGCCGGACGCGCCCTCACGCGCCGCCGTGAGTGGCTGCGCGTGAAACCCACGCGCCTGCTACAGTACTGTCTTCCTCACCCGTTTGTCTGTAAAACGGGCCATTTAACCCGCGAGGCGACCCGGTTTGTTCTCTGTCAATTCAACACCAAATTCAACAATTCAAACGTCCAATAGCACCGAATTAGTTTCAATTAGGGATCTGTGGACTTAATTACAATCAAACCTACCTCAAACCTCACGATCACAGATGATCATTCGAAGAACATCCAGCCACTATTCATCATTCGAACTCCTTCAATTTCAATCGATTTCCCTCAATTGATGCAACTAGAAGCTTCAATGGACTCAGGTAAACTCTTTCCCCAACTCAATTGCATCAATCGAATCCTCAAACGCCACGACTCAAGCTCGAACTTTGTTGCTGTTACCAGACCCAGTTCAGAGTCAATTGGGCCTCGATTTCTTCCGTTCTTGATGTGGAACAGCTCGTCACAACCTCAGGAAGCTACTTCCAAGCTCCATTTCGATCCTTACGGCTCAATTCCTCCAATTCGAATTTCCCCCCAAATTTTCTAAAACCCGAATTCCAGTTCCTCAGTTTCCCTCAATCCCTCGTGTTTCCCTCACTAATTCCGTCTCTGAATTCTCTCCAATTTGCACTCTCAAGGTCAGCTGATGGAGAGGAGATTAAGGGTGGAATGAATTATGTTTTTGGTTGTACACGGTTAAGAAATGAGAGAGGATTAATGGAAATTAAAAGAATAATTTAGTTTAATTAATTAATAAAACATAATAATTGTGTTTTCCCCAGACATGGGATCTGGTTTTAAGCCCTAATTTAAGGGATGAATGACACTTGTCACTCATCCAAGTGTGTTCAGTCACTGGGTACTGTTCATATTAAAATATTATTTTAATCCCGGTTCGTTCGGTTAATCGAGTCCGTTCCTGTGACCATAACTTCGTCGTTGAATCTCCGATTTCGGCATGCCGCCTGTCGATGGATTCGTATCGACGAGACCTACGTAACGGTCCTTGACCCTCGTCTATCGGACTTCCCGGGTCAAAAGTAAACATTCGGCCCCTATTAGCCAAATTACCAAAATACCCCTCAACTTCCGAACGTCATAACTTTCACCTCGAATGTCGGAATCGAACGTGCAACCTGTCTATGAACTCGTGACGTCCCGAACTACGTCATTGTCATCGGTCAAAGTCCGTTTGACCGCCCGAACTAAAAGTCAATATTTTGCCCACGCTAGGGGCAAAACGGTCATTTTGCACAATTCGTCCGATTTCACTCAACTAATCCCCGATTAGTCATTCTAAATCATAAGTAATTAATATTCAATCCCGACACTCGGGAGGGGTCATTACAGCCTAGACCGGCGTGACCGGTCTAGCCCCATAACTCCTTCAATTTTCATCCTTTTTCATCCAATCCAATTCCATTCTTCCTATTTCGACCCTAGGAATCTTTCTATGCAATCAAAATCACCAAAAACTCAAAAAATCTCATAGGTCCAAAACTTCCCTCATGGTTTTTATTTTCTCAATTTCTCCCCAGGGTTCCTCAGCCGCTAACCACCACCAAAATTCATCCTAAAACCTTCCTAACACCTTAATTGACAGGACCCGCCCCGATCCCACAGGGACCACAAGGGGACGTGCCCTGCTCCCGTCTGACACCCAATAATTCATACCAATTTTAATGTAACGACCCGTCCCGAATATCGGGATTTAATAATATTTAATGGTGATTTACTAATCTGGGATTAGTTGGGCGATTTCGGACGAATTGTGCGAAATGACCGTTTTGCCCCTGGGCATGGGCAAAACGTTGACTTTTAATTTGGATGGTCGATTGGACTTTGACCGATGACCGTGACGTAGTTCGGGACGTCACGAGTTCATAGACAGGTGGCACGTTCGATTCCGATGTTCGTGGTGAAAGTTATGATGTACGGAAGTTCAGGGGCGTTTTCGTAATTTGTATGAAATAAAGGGAAATGTTGACTTTTTGATCGGGAGGTCCAATGGCCGAGGACCGAGGACCGTTAGGAAGGTCTCGATGCCCTGAGTTCGTAGACAGGCGGCACGCATCAATCGGAGTCCGTATGACCGAGTTACGGGTCAGGATGCGTGAGAGGCATTTTGGTAATTTTCTGCACAAGGGCAGAATTGTAATTTCACACGGGGGGTACTGTTTCATTGCACTGGCCGTGTAGTGGATACTTTGTGCGATCGATCCCTTGATTGTTTATCAATTAAATGGCTGGATTGGGACGGTTTGAGGTGGAATTGCACATGGGGATTGTGCTGGCATCGATTGCACGACATGGCACTGGGTTTTTCTATTGTTTTGGGACAGTGCAGGGGAACATTACACAGTGGAAATTGGATACTTTTGGATGCCTTTAACGGCTAAATTGAATTAAAAGAATGAAGAGTGAGTCGTGGGCAATTCACTGAGATTGAGAGAGGGAAAAATTGGAGTGGAAATGGTGGTGGAATGCCCAAAAACCCGAAACTGGTTTTCTGGGAAATTCAAATTCGAACTTCCAGTTTTAGGCCAGCCCAAGCCTAATTGATGATGGATTAAGCTTTCTGGAACTTCAACGCGTCGAACCAGATCAAATGGGGCAAGCTTGGGAGCTCCTAGGGCCGTGAACGGACATGGTGGATGGCCGGAAAACTCAAGCTTGAGTTGTGACGATTGAGGTATTGTCGAGTTCAATTAATCATGCTAATTAGTTCGTATTAGTCCTTATTAACTTCCTGTGAAGTTAATTTGATAATGGTTAAGGATTGGAGGAGTTTTGGTGATCGACCCGTTTTGGGTGATCACGGGTTGTCGACACGATTGATCGATGGTTGATGCTAATCATGGACACAGAACTGAAATTAGTGGATTGATGATTGTTGTAGGATCAAGAACGGATTGAATTGATATCGAATTGAGGGTGATTGAACCGGATCCTATCGCGGGAAATCAGACCCATTTACCAGTCATTCGGGTGAGGAAGGAGCACTGTAGCAGGCCCGTGGCTTTCACGCGCAGCCACTCACGGCGGCGCGTGACGGCGCGTGGGCACGAATCTCGAGGTGAGGTCAACATGACTTTTATCCTATACAATGTAACGAACATTTTAGCGTTGGTTTCGTGTCGATCGGATCCCGTTTCAATATTGTTCGGGATGTCCGAAGGTTTTAAATCCAGCTTAAAAATACTTAAAAATTCGGAAAAATTACGGGACTTGATTAGGATGTTAATGATGAGGTTAGTGATCCTCTAATGTGATTTGAACAGGATTGGGAGTCCCGGTGATAGTGGTGTGGCCCGGGAAGGCCTATGGCACGCGTATCGAGGCGCTCGGTTAAACGGTCTGTGAGTGGACATTGGTTTCATAAATTCGATGCATGCATAACTGTTTTATGATTGTTATAATTATGATTAAATGATTTACTTTGGATATCGGTGAATTTTAAATGATTTCACGTATTTTGAGGTAAATTACGTATTTGCACGTAAACCGAGGTTTTTTAGATTTGCACCGATTTCCATAAATGTGGTTGGATATGATTTCATGAAACGGTTACGAACTTGAATAATGTAAAATCGGGCCAGGGGCCCAGTTGAGCTATGAAATCGGGCCAGGGGCCCAGTTAACATGTGGATCGGGCCACGGGCCCAGTTAACTTGTGAAATCGGGCCAGGGGCCCAGTTGATTTCTACATGTGATTGCGGGTCGGGGACCCTAAATGGAATTGAATAAATGCTTCCTGGTTTACATTTTATATATGTTAACATGCTGGAATCAATAAATGGTTTTGATGATATTTCGGTTATGGCACGTTTCACGGTATTTGGGCATGAGACCCGTTTGATGAAACGTAACGGTCAGTTCGGATTTTACCTATGTATACCTATATGTTTTGCATGTGGATATCGATAAAATGTATTTAGTACTGCACTGTATAGATCCTTCCATATTATATTGTCTCCTCCGGCGAGGTACCCCGGAGAGGTCACAGACGTCTAATACGTCCAGCGTCTATGACGCTAAGCATCGGGGATGCAGCACCCGAACGGGGTTCGGGGAATGAACTCGGAAATTGAGACCTGAGTGGCACGCGTAGCCTTGTGATTGTGACCTTATTGACGTCAGGGACGTCAGACATCAGGGATGTCGGATTGGAGTGTATAGTGCAGTGGCTAAAATAATGGTTATGGTTTATATTATATGCCTTATGGTTCATATTACTGGATTTATGAAATAACTCTTGGATTTACTTTTGGAAATTGAAACTATGCTTTGGTTTCCGGGCTAAGGCCCTAATGGTTATTTCTAAATAAATATGGGATTATTGGTTTTTGGTGCATGCATATGATTTTACTGAGGGGCATAAATGTCTTATAAATGTTTTTAACAGACTTGTTTGTTTTCGTCCACTCACAGCTTTTGTTTTTAATGCCCTTCAGGTTGATTCCGAATACGACTGCAGCAGAGACTTGACCATCGCACACCTCCTCCATCGATCCTTACGCACTCTGGAAGCCTGTTCTGGCTCTGGCAATAGGTTATCCCTTGTCTGACACCCCTTGTCCGACGGGAGCATGGCACATTCCATGGTAATCCCAGGGGGATTGGGATGGGTCGTGTCAAGTGGTATCAGAGCAGGTTTTGCTCTTTTGTGCGCGAAGGACGAGGGTGTGATGTCTCTTTGGGCTGCAGTTCCGTTGTCAACCTGATAGATAGTTTTGGTAGTTTGAGTGTGTTTGGCCCGATACGCCGTGCATAGATGCGATTCAACCCAAGTGGGGTTGTATACGATTAACTGGTAATGTGGGACCGTCGGTTCGGTCATGTGATTGTGGATTGTTGTGCCACTGGGCACAGCCGGGTTCGGGGAACCCCATTGGAATAATGTTATGGAAATACGAAACTCAGTTGAGTAATGGTCTAAATTATGGACCCTGGTAGTGTTGGCTAGTGTACGGGGTGTTGGTGCATCGGAGTTAGCCGATGACCTTCGTGGTGGAACCCACGATGGAACCCACGTTGAGTTGACGATTGGTTTGGATTGGACGTCTATATGATGTCAGGACCGCGGGGTCGGTCAGATTGTGGATTTTACTGCAGAAGGCAGTTAGGTTCGGTGGAACCCGAGGGTGTGATCTTGGAACCCTAATTCATACGATGGGCAGGAAAAGTGAACTTTAATTAAGGACTTGTGCTGCGACGTGCGGCTGAGGTCGTGGATGACCATGTGGATGACTCCAGTGAGTCTTATGGGTTTCGATCTACGGATAAAGGTATGAAATATGGAATCCTGTTTTGGATCGAATGTTAGTGTGATGTGTGGATACGGATCTTGACAACGATGACTGTTGGTCGACAGTTGTGTCGAGATAACTGGCTATCGAGGATATTTAGTGTGGTTGTGACACTTGGGGATGTTCCGGGAACGTCCATTGTCCTGATATGCTGATGGCAAAAATTGGAGGTACCCATAGTCGTGAGGTACGAGTGGTGTTACGGGGTCGTCGTTCGGAATGAACGGAGATCCAGGGTAACAACTTTGCACACTGTGTGCTAGCATGGATGTTCGTGTGCTAGCATGGGTGTTCGTGTGCTATGTATGGATGTTGGTATGGTGATACCTTTATGCCAATACTAGTATGGATGCCTGTGTGCTGATACTGGTATTGATGATGGTGCGTTGGTGCTAGTACTAGCGCTGGTGCAGGTGACAGTAATTGTGATGACGATGAGCCACCAGTTGGGGTGTGACTCTGTCATGATGAACAGATGATTGGTCTCTGCGACTCAGAGGTGATTGAGTCTTGGACTGGATGGGTTGCAGTGGAGGTTGTGTCGTGTTGGGATAAGTCCTAACAGATATATGATGACAAGTGATGAATGGATCAAAAGGTATGATTGAAAATTTGGGGAATCTTGGGATGATGTTCCCTATGTCATGTGTATTGGTGGATTTGGGGAAGTTGTGGTCAGCTCCGAGATTGGTAAGTTTGTGTACTGCTTATATCCCCTGAGAGTACAAGGAAATTGTTGAATTGGAAAAGTCGGGAAACCATTCGTGGTATTGACGTGTAATTTTGTGATTGTGAATCACTTGAAACCTGAGGATTGAACCTGTTTAGGTTGAGATGTGAGGCGAAGGCAGTATGGTATGCACATTCAGGCAAAATGGTAGATATCCCGTTCGGAATCGGGGTGTGTGCATACATGATTATTGACGGACGTGAGGTCCGAGTAATGAATTGATTTTGGACACGTGGTGGTCCAAGTGAGGTATGGACGTGGGCAGTCCAGTGGTTGGACTTGACATCTCATTGGGAGCATGTCTGTTCCCAACCTGGTTGGAACTCCCGTGTCGGGGAGAGTTGTGATTGGGAGACGAGAGGAGTGCTCGTTTCCGCATCGGTGATTGGTATTCCGAAGTCATTGGGGTTGACTTCATATTTTCTGCCGTGGCAGATGATGATTGTTGCTACCAGTACGTTGAGCGTGTATTGGTAGGTGGACCCATGTTTGGCTTGGGTTCATTGGACACAAGAAGTTTTGTATGATTTTGGATTTGGTGGTGATATGCGTGGTCATCTTTCCACCAAGGGAAATTTGGCGAATGACTCAATGAGGGTGTAAGACCCTACGATCAGCTTCCAGATGGATTGTTAGCTATGTGAGCATGTGTGGATCCTAGGTGGATCTGATTTGTGATGTTGTCGACTTTGGTCGATGTGACGATCTAGGTGACGTAGCGATGGATATGGATTGTGATCTTGATGATCCAGATGGGTGGAGAGTTTATCACTCTTACCTTGATATGTGAGTCGTAATTGACGGGACTGAACTTCTTTTCGGAGTGAGCCCATATGGGTTGTGACTTGGTTGAGTAGGTTTCCGAAGTGGTCGGATTTTGTCAACCTTTGACGTGTGAATATTGGGATTGGCTTCCCTATGAAGTCAATCGAGTGTTTTGAACAGGCAACCGATAGATTCGGTTATGTTACGTCTTGATGGACGTAAACGAGATTTTGGGTTTTGGAATCGAATTTCTGGGTGACGATTCAGGATTCGATTGCGAAGCTCGAAAATGGATTACTGGATTTGGGTGCGGAATGATTATTCCAATGCTAGCTTACGGAATAATGATTTCGGATTCGGATTTGGACATGGAATAAAATATGATGTTTGGGTTCGGATTCGGGATTTCTTACGAAATTGCGAATTCGGATTCGGAATTGGAACTAGATGACGGGTGGAGTTCGTTTTGTCTCATGTTGGTTTGGGCAAACGTACTCCATTATTGGAACGTGTTTGGCTACGACCTAGGTGGTTGTAGGTGAATTGATGAATTGACGTACGTTCAGGGTACGTTGTGCGAGGATTGAGACTGGTTAGGCTGAGTGGTGCCTAATGGCGGTACATGGGATGTACCAATGGTGTGTAACTAATGTGTTGGTAATCGGCTTGGTTCTGATATCATTTGTTTGGCTGTATTGTGGACTGGACATTGGATACTGTGCGCTGGGCAGATTGATCTTGTCGGGTTCAGTGATTTTATGAGCAGGTGCTCTTAGCCATGGTTGGCTTGTGGAACCCTAGTTTTGAGATTTGTGACTCACTGCTGGGCTGGTATTCAATGTGTTCCAGTTACACCACTTGTTTGTGTAAGTTGACGGTATACGTACACTCAGGATGAGTGAGTTGGTGGTCTGAGTAACCACGAGTAGCCTTGTGTGACTTGATCACACCGTGATTTCCCAGCGTTTTGGTTCGCTGACGGAGTCGGCAATTATGGACATTGAGAGTATTTTGTGTCGCAGGAATGGGTTTGCTTTGTGAATTGTGATCATGTAATTGATCTTACGCTACATCGAGGGTGATGTAGTACGTGGGGTTGTCACGACGGACAGATGGTTGGAGCCTTACCAGGGTGGTAAGTTTTGTGATGACAGTTTGACTGATGGTGTCAGCATGGACTGACAAATGAGATTTGGTGACTCCCAATGGGAGAAAATGTAAGGATTTATTGGCAATGGAAGGGAACCGTTTGGCTGAAGGAGTCAGCTAAATGGTTATGCGATTTTATCGCGGATCAGGTGATCATTTCCACTCGCGGTGGTCGAGTGTTGTTGCTATTATGACGTATGACTGTGATGGGATGTCTGGGTACAGACGAGGCAGGTGTTGTCCCAGTATGTGGGAGTACAAGTGTACACAGATGTTTGAGGTCGAAATGTTTTCCACAAGGTGGTTGTGGAATAAGGTTGTTGGTAATTTCGAGGACGAAATTCTTTAAGGAGGGAAGGTTGTAACGACCCGTCCCGAATATCGGGATTTAATAATATTTAATGGTGATTTACTAATCTGGGATTAGTTGGGCGATTTCGGACGAATTGTGCGAAATGACCGTTTTGCCCATGGGCGTGGGCAAAACGTTGACTTTTAATTCGGATGGTCGATTGGACTTTGACCGATGACCATGACGTATTTCGGGACGTCACGAGTTCATAGACAGGTGGCACGTTCGATTCCGATGTTCGTGGTGAAAGTTATGATGTACGGAAGTTCAGGGGCATTTTCGTAATTTGTATGAAATAAAGGGAAATGTTGACTTTTTGATCGGGAGGTCCGATGGCCGAGGACCGAGGACCGTTAGGAAGGTCTCGATGCCCTGAGTTCGTAGACAGGCGGCACACATCAATCGGAGTCCGTATGACCGAGTTACGGGTCAGGATGCGTGAGGGGCATTTTGGTAATTTTCTGCACAAGGGCAGAATTGTAATTTCACACGGGGGGGGGGTACTGTTTCATTGCACTGGCCGTGTAGTGGATACTTTGTGCGATCGATCCCTTGATTGTTTATCAATTAAATGGCTGGATTGGGACGGTTTGAGGTGGAATTGCACATGGGGATTGTGCTGGCATCGATTGCACGACATGGCACTGGGTTTTTCTATTGTTTTGGGACAGTGCAGGGGAACATTACACAGTGGAAATTGGATACTTTTGGATGCCTTTAACGGCTAAATTGAATTAAAAGAATGAAGAGTGAGTCGTGGGCAGTTCACTGAGATTGAGAGAGGGAAAAATTGGAGTGGAAATGGTGGTGGAATGCCCAAAAACCCGAAACTGGTTTTCTGGGAAATTCAAATTCGAACTTCCAGTTTTAGGCCAGCCCAAGCCAAATTGATGATGGATTAAGCTTTCTGGAACTTTAACGCGTCGAACCAGATCAAATGGGGCAAGCTTGGGAGCTCCTAGGGCCGTGAACGGACATGGTGGACGGCCGGAAAACTCAAGCTTGAGTTGTGACGATTGAGGTATTGTCGAGTTCAATTAATCATGCTAATTAGTTCGTATTAGTCCTTATTAACTTCCTGTGAAGTTAATTTGATAATGGTTAAGGATTGGAGGAGTTTTGGTGATCGACCCGTTTTGGGTGATCACGGGTTGTCGACACGATTGATCGATGGTTGATGCTAATCATGGACACAGAACTGAAATTAGTGGATTGATGATTGTTGTAGGATCAATAACGGATTGAATTGATATCGAATTGAGGGTGATTGAACCGGATCCTATCGCGGGTAATCAGACCCGTTTACCAGTCATTCGGGTGAGGAAGGGGCACTGTAGCAGGCACGTGGCTTTCACGCGCAGCCACTCACGGCGGCGCGTGACGGCGCGTGGGCACGAAGGTTTCAATATTGTTCGTGATGTCCGAAGGTTTTAAATCCAGCTTAAAAATACTTAAAAATTCGGGAAAATTACGGGACTTGATTAGGATGTTAATGATGAGGTTAGTGATCCTCTAATGTGATTTGAACAGGATTGGGAGTCCCGGCGATAGTGGTGTGGCCCGGGAAGGCCTATGGCACGCGTATCGAGGCGCTCGGTTAAACGGTCTGTGAGTGGACATTGGTTTCATAAATTCGATGCATGCATAACTGTTTTATGATTGTTATAATTATGATTAAATGATTTACTTTGGATATCGGTGAATTTTAAATGATTTCACGTATTTTGAGGTAAATTACGTATTTGCACGTAAACCGAGGTTTTTTGGATTTGCACCGATTTCCATAAATGTGGTTGGATATGATTTCATGAAACGGTTACGAACTTGAATAATGTAAAATCGGGCCAGGGGCCCAGTTGAGCTATGAAATCGGGCCAGGGGCCCAGTTAACATGTGGATCGGGCCACGGGCCCAATTAACTTGTGAAATCGGGCCATGGGCCCAGTTGATTTCTACATGTGATTGCGGGTCGGGGACCCTAAATGGAATTGAATAAATGCTTCCTGGTTTACATTTTATATATGTTCACATGCTGGAATCAATAAATGGTTTTGATGATATTTCGGTTATGGCACGTTTCACGGTATTTGGGCATGAGACCCGTTTGATGAAACGTAACGGTCAGTTCGGATTTTACCTATGTATACCTATAGGTTTTGCATGTGGATATCGATAAAATGTATTTAGTACTGCACTGTATAGATCCTTCCATATTATATTGTCTCCTCCGGCGAGGTACCCCGGAGAGGTCACAGACGTCTAATACGTCCAGCGTCTATGACGCTAAGCATCGGGGATGCAGCACCCGAACGGGGTTCGGGGAATGAACTCGGAAATTGAGACCTGAGTGGCACGCGTAGCCTTGTGATTGTGACCTTATTGACGTCAGGGACGTCAGACATCAGGGATGTCGGATTGGAGTGTATAGTGCAGTGGCTAAAATAATGGTTATGGTTTATATTATATGCCTTATGGTTCATATTACTGGATTTATGAAATAACTCTTGGATTTACTTTTGGAAATTGAAACTATGCTTTGGTTTCCGGGCTAAGGCCCTAATGGTTATTTCTAAATAAATATGGGATTATTGGTTTTTGGTGCATGCATATGATTTTACTGAGGGGCATAAATGTCTTATAAATGTTTTTAACAGACTTGTTTGTTTTCGTCCACTCACAGCTTTTGTTTTTAATGCCCTTCAGGTTGATTCCGAATACGACTGCAGCAGAGACTTGACCATCGCACACCTCCTCCATCGATCCTTACGCACTCTGGAAGCCTGTTCTGGCTCTGGCAATAGGTTATCCCTTGTCTGACACCCCTTGTCCGACGGGAGCATGGCACATTCCATGGTAATCCCAGGGGGATTGGGATGGGTCGTGTTAAGTGGTATCAGAGCAGGTTTTGCTCTTTTGTGCGCGAAGGACGAGGGTGTGATGTCTCTTTGGGCTGCAGTTCCGTTGTCAACCTGATAGATAGTTTTGGTAGTTTGAGTGTGTTTGGCCCGATACGCCGTGCATAGATGCGATTCAACCCAAGTGGGGTTGTATACGATTAACTGGTAATGTGGGACCGTCGGTTCGGTCATGTGATTGTGGATTGTTGTGCCACTGGGCACAGCCGGGTTCGGGGAACCCCATTGGAATAATGTTATGGAAATACGAAACTCAGTTGAGTAATGGTCTAAATTATGGACCCTGGTAGTGTTGGCTAGTGTACGGGGTGTTGGTGCATCGGAGTAAGCCGATGACCTTCGTGGTGGAACCCACGATGGAACCCACGTTAAGTTGACGATTGGTTTGGATTGGACGTCTATATGATGTCAGGACCGCGGGGTCGGTCAGATTGTGGATTTTACTGCAGAAGGCAGTTGGGTTCGGTGGAACCCGAGGGTAAGCCACCCAGCAGGGGTTCAGGTACGCAGAAGTAGATCTATGCCTCAGCCTCTGGTTCCTCCTCTACCTCAGTATCACGACCTGGAGGGGTTACCAAAACATTAAGGGTGAGTGGGCCGAAACTCAAGTTATAAAATCATTTGATAAGTAAAACATATAATTTACCCCTCCGTTTTCCAAACATGCATGCATCATCATTTAAAATCATAAATCATATAACATGTATCATAAGGAATGTAATAAAACCATAACCATAATTTTAGCCACTGCACTATATACTCCAATCCGACATCCCTGATGTCTGACGTCCCTGACGTCAATAAGGTCACAATCACAAGGCAACGCATGCCACTCGGGTCTCCATTCCGAGTTCAATCCCCGAACCCTGTTCGGTTACAGCATCCCCGATGCTTAGCGTCATAGACGCTGGACGTTCTAGACGTCCGTGACCACTCCGGGGTACCTCATCCGGAGGAGACAGTATCATATGGAAGGATCTATACAGTGCAGTACCAAATACATTTTATTGATATCCACATGCAAAACATATATGTATACATAGGTAAAATTCGAACCGATCGTTACGTTTCATCAAACGGGTCTCATGCCCAAATACCGTGAAACGTGCCATAACCGAAATCTCAATATCATCAAACCATTTATAGATTCCAGCATGTGAACATATAAGTAAATCAGAAAACATTTAAGCATGCAAGGGTTTAATGAAAACGGGCCCACTCACAGTACGATCCCGCGGTGAACCTGCGCGTACGAACTTGTACCGGGATTATCGTACAATTCCTGTCAGTCCAAATCACATGCAAGGGGTCACTACAAGTCTTAAACGTTTAACCACAAAGTCCGAAATAGAAACCGGCCCGGGGAGCCGTACAACACGTTTCCCGAGGTAACCGGCCCTAAACCGATCCATCAAAGCTTATCTCAGATCAACATGGTTAATTCACCAAAAATGTTCAGCATGATGAGAGGAACAAAAGTCATGTTGATCGTGATCGGAGATAAGGTCCAACGCGCCCTCACGCGCCGCCCAAAGTGGCTGCGCGTGAAAGTCACGCGCCTGACACTGTAGCTACAGTGTCACCTCCTTCACCCGTTTGTCTGTAATACGGGCCTGCCACCCGCGGCTTGACCCGGTTGAATACCCATCAATTCCTACTCGATTTCAATCCAATTTGATCCTAACATGTTCATTAACTATCCAATTTAGGTTCTGTGACAGAAATCAACCTCGACACATCCCCAAACGACCCATCGACCCGCGATCAACCAATCGGGTCAAACACCAGAACTTCCTGGTTTCAAACCCATTGTCCAATTAACTTCACAGGAAGCATAATAGGATCAAAACGAACCAAAATGAACAATCAATTGTGTCTGAAAGTACCTGAAGGTCGTCGTCCCAAGCTCTGCAACTTCCCTGAAAACAGCAGCCTCCGTCCTAGCTCAACCATGGCTGTTAGCCTTCAATTTCGATGTGGTTGAGTTCCAAACACTCCCAGAAGACTAAACCAGGCCTTGATTTGGTCCAACACTCACCAGAAATTAAAATCCGATTTTGCCTCCAATTTTGGCCGAAATGGTTTCTCTGGTTTCCTCACCCGTTCTTAGTTATAACAGCATCAGAGTGATGCTCAAGCACGTTCTAACTGGTTTTAAACAATTTCAAGCCGTCCCAGAGGCTCGTGGGTGTCCAATTGTCCACTGAAAAATGTTCCCCGAAAAGCTTCGATCTTGAATTAATCAATTGAGCGTGCAGGCTGGACGGCTCAGGCCACGTTCAAAAGCAAAAGACAACCCAGACATTCCAGCACATGATAGCACAATCAATTGCACGATAGAACCACCGCACATGGTGGTGCCGCCCATTTCTCCCGCGGTCTGCTACAGTAACCAGGGCAAAAAGACCAAAATGCCCCTGGTTCAATAATTACCAAAATACCCCTCACTTCCTAGACCCGTAACTCAGCCATACGAAGTCCGAATTGGACGTGCCACCTGTCTATGAACTCGTGACGTCTCGTACTACGTCACGATCATAGGTCAAAGTCCATTTAACTCATCAATCAAAAAGTCAACAATTTGGCCATACCAATCACAAGGGTAAAAGCGTCAATTCACACATTAAATTGAAATATTAAAATCCTCGAATGTCCGGGGTGTTACAACCTTCCCCCCTTAAGAAATTTCGTCCCGAAATTTCAAAGAAACAAATGAGGAAATTGTGCTCGCATCTGAGCCTCAGGGTCCCATGTGGCTTCTTCCACATTCTGGTTTCTCCAGAGAATCTTCACGAGAGGGATCGTCTTCCGACGTAGTACCTTGTCCTTCCGATCCAAGATCTGTACTGGTTGTTCCTCAAAGCTCAAATCCCCCCGTAGTTCGACAGGTTGTTCCCTAAGTACATGAGAAGCATCACGTACGTACTTCCGCAGCATCGATATGTGGAAAACATTGTGAACTCTAGATAGTTCTGGAGGTAGTGCCAATCTGTAAGCAACTCTGCCGATTCTCTCCACGATCTCATATGGTCCGATAAAACGCGGACTCAGTTTCCCTCGTCGACCGAATCGGATAATCCCCTTCCACGGTGATAACTTCAGGAAGACGAAATCTCCCACTTCAAATTCCAAGTCTCGAATCCGTCGATCGGCATAACTCTTCTGGCGATCCTGTGCCGCCTTCAGTCTCTCCTTGATAACACGAACAGTTTCCATGGTTAAGTCCATCAATTCCGGCCCTACAGCCGCTCGCTCTCCTATCTCCGTCCAGCAGATAGGTGTCCTGCACTGTCGACCATACAGTGCCTCATAAGGTGCCATCCCGATGCTTGCCTGATAGCTGTTGTTGTAAGCGAATTCCATCAATGGCAAATGAGTATCCCAAGAGTCCTGAAACTGTAGTACACATGACCTCATCATGTCCTCCAGGGTCTGAATGGTTCTTTCAGACTGTCCATCGGTCTGTGGATGGAACGCAGTACTGAAACGTAGGGTTGTTCCCAAAGTAGCTTGCAAACTTTGCCAGAACCTGGAAGTGAAACGCGGATCACGATCGGACACGATCGATTCCGGCGTACCATGCAATCGTATGATTTCCTTCACAAACAACTGAGCCAGTCGATTAGGTTTAGAGGTCTCCTGAACTGGCAGAAAATGGGCTGATTTGGTTAACCGATCCACGATCACCCATACTCCGTCCACCCCACTCTGAGTTCTCGGTAACTTAAAGACGAAGTCCATGGTGATGTGATCCCACTTCCACTCGGGAATCGGAAGTGGCTGCATAGCCCCATACGGTCTCTGCCGTTCCGCCTTAACCTGCTGACAGGTTAAGCATTTGCTCACAAACTCAGCAATATCCTTCTTCATTCCTGGCCACCAATAATGGTTCCGGAGGGTACGGTACATCTTTGTACCTCCCGGATGCATAGCATAGGCCGAACTATGGGCCTCCTCAAGAATCTCGGCTCGTAACTCTGCCACTGCAGGTACACACAAACGGCCCAATTTCACAAGTGCTCCATCGTCCCGGATGGTAAAATCCTGTCTCCCATCCGCATCAACCTCAATTCTGTAAATACAGAGTATCGGATCCTGAAGTTGTGCTTCGATGATCCGATCAATCAGTACTGGTCGTACATGGAAGCTGGCCAACAAAGCTCCATGCTTATCCGTACCCAAGATAACTCCCGCCTTCCGGAGTTCCACCAGTAAGGGAAGATACACCATCCCAAGGTGTGCAACAGTTCCCGCTGATTTTCTGCTGAGTGCATCCGCCACCACATTGGCCTTACCCGGATGGTACTCGATCGTATAGTCATAGTCCTTCAGCAGCTCCAACCATCTCCGTTGTCTCATGTTAAGCTCCTTCTGAGTGAATAAATATTTAAGACTCTGGTGGTCGGTGTATATCCGACATGTTGCGCCGAACAGATAATGTCTCCAGATCTTTAGAGCATGAACCACCGCCGCCAACTCCAAATCATGGGTAGGGTAGTTCAACTCATGGGTCTTCAGCTGCCGGGATGCGTAGGCGATAACCTTTCCAGTTTGCATCAACACGCAGCCCAGGCCTTGCAGCGATGCATCACTGAAGACCACAAACTCTCCACTGTCATCCGGTAATGCAAGGACAGGTGCAGTGGTCAATCGATCCTTCAACTCTTGAAAGCTCCGATCGCACTGCTCGTCCCAGATAAACTTCACTCCCTTCCGAGTCAAACGAGTCAATGGTGCAGCAATTTTGGAGAAACCCTCCATGAATCTCCGGTAGTAACCTGCTAATCCGACGAAACTCCGCACCTCGGTCACTGTTGTCGGTTTAGCCCAGTTGGTCACCGCTTCTATTTTCTGGGGATCCACGCAAATCCCATCCGTCGATATCACGTGTCCCAGAAAACCAATACTGCTCAGCCAAAACTGACACTTGCTCAGCTTGGCGTACAATTGTTCTTGTCTCAGCCTCTCCAAAACCAACCGTAGATGTTCCTCATGTGCACGGGCGCTCCTCGAGTACACCAAAATGTCATCGATGAACACAATCACGAACTTATCCAGGTAGGGTCGGAAGACCCGGTTCATCAGATCCATGAATGCTGCTGGAGCATTCGTCAAACCAAATGGCATAACAAGGAACTCGTAGTGTCCGTAACGGGTTCGAAAAGTAGTTTTCGGAATATCCTCCTCCGAAATCCTCCGTTGGTGATACCCAGACCGCAAATCAATTTTTGAGAAGCACTGAGCTCCCCGCAACTGGTCAAAAAGGTCATCGATCCTGGGTAGAGGATACTGGTTCCTCAGCGTCACCTTGTTGAGTTGTCGATAGTCAATACATAAACGAAGACTTCCCTCCTTCTTCTTTACGAACAACACCGGTGCTCCCCACGGTGAAGTACTCGGTCGAACATAACCCAAATCCACCAACTCCTGCAATTGAGTCTTGAGTTCTCGTAACTCGGCTGGCGCCATCCGGTATGGTGCCTGGGATATAGGTCGTGTACCCGGGAGTAGTTCAATTGTAAACTCGATCTCCCGTGATGGTGGCAATCCAGGTAAGTCTTCCGGGAACACATCCGGAAACTCGCATACCACCGGTATCTCTTCGATACCCGGAGTATCAACCTGTTCCGACACGACATGCGCCAGATAAGCCTGGCATCCCTTCCGTAGAAGTTTGGTAGCAGTGAGTGACGAAATCACTTCAGGAGGCGAACCGTCACGTTCCCCCTGAAAGATAACTTCCGGTAAACCCGGGCTCCGCAGAATCACTTGCTTGCTACAGCAGTCGATGAGCGATCCGTGCTCCGACAGCCAATCCATTCCTAGGATTATATCGAAGTCGTGGATATCCAGAATAATTAAGTCTGCTGGTAAACCCACATCCTCAATTCTTACCGGGCACCTCCGAATCACCTGATTTAGAAGGTACACGATGCCCATCGGGGTGCCAACACCCATTTCGCAATCTAAAGCTGATACCACACAATCAAGCATACCAGCACAACTTTTCGAAATAAAAGAATGTGTAGCCCCCGCATCCATCAATACACGTACAAGAAGGTTAAAGATATGTAGTGTACCTGTGACCACGCCTGGGGCAGTCCTCGCCTGCTGTTGGGTCATGGCAAAGACTTGGGCCCTCGGCCCTCCGTTCCGTCCGCGCCCGCGCGCGCCACGCCCAGCACCACGGTCACCTCCCTGACCGCGACCTCCATTAGTGTGGGAAGCCGTGCTCTGCACCACACTAGAGCCCCCAGCGTCGTTGTTCTTGGACAACTGCGGGCAATCACTGGCATAGTGGCCCTCCTCTCCACAAGCAAAACAAGTTACTGGCCTTGGCCTGTCCGAATGCCCGCCAGAAGCACCGCTCCAAGATGAGCGTTGCCCAGAGTTGTATCCAGATCCTCTGCCCTGAGAGCCTCCGCGTCGACCTGACCAGCCACGACCCTTGAAGGATGATGGTGCTCCCCTGTAGCCCCCTCCCTTGTTGTTCTTATGGCTCGATGGCCCACGATGTGGGCGATCCTGACGTCGCCCCTCGCCCGAAGGTTGTCGTGTCTGGTGTGCCACCAGACTGGCCTCGACACGCACTGCAGCGTCGACCAAATCTCTCAGTGAAGCATGAGTAGCAGCAGTCACACTTGCCCGGATCTCCCCTCGGAGTCCAAGCCCGAACCTTTGGCATTTGTCCTCCTCCGTGCTCACGAATGATGCAGCGAACCGGGATAGTTTTCCGAAAGTTTGTTCGTAGTCCGCAACGGACATATCCCTCTGCTCCAGCCGCAGGAACTCAGCCTCCCGTGCCGCGCGAAAGGATCGCGGGTAGTATTGGTCCAGAAATCTGGAACGGAAAGCTTCCCAAGTAGTGGTATGGACCGACCACCCAGACATTTCGAGTCCGTGCCACCACTGGTAGGCTCCTCCTTCCAGTAAGAAGGCCGCCAAGGTCACTCGTTCGCCCGGAGGGCAGTGCATCACCGAGAAGATCCTCTCCCACTTGGTGATCCAATCATGAGCATCCTCGGGGTTTGATCCCCCGCAGAAAGGAGTGGCTCCCAACCGTTGAGCCCATTCAATGCTCGCACATTCCATCTCCCTTTCCAGATCCTCGTCAGTTCGTGTATGAGGAATTCTCCTAGGAGGCATAACCAACTGTCAAGAGGCATAGATCAGATAACAATGTTCTTAAAAGTCGAAAAATAACTAGTACTAATCGCTAGTCTAGCATGCTGACCATACCCTAGTACTGACCACAACCTAGTTCTCTGATACCAAGCTGACAGGACCCGCCCCGATCCCACAGGGACCACAAGGGGACGTGCCCTGCTCCCGTCTGACACCCAATAATTCATACCAATTTTAACCTCAAAACATCAAATGCATAAATAACCAAATTAAGGTCATACATCAAATCCGAATTAAACGAATGTCAGACAAGGGATGAAATTCAAAATTACAAGTTGCGAGCACGACTCTAACATAAACCTGCGGGTAAGCCACCCAGCAGGGGTTCAGGTACGCAGAAGTAGATCTATGCCTCAGCCTCTGGTTCCTCCTCTACCTCAGTATCACGACCTGGAGGGGTTACCAAAACATTAAGGGTGAGTGGGCGGAAACTCAAGTTATAAAATCATTTGATAAGTAAAACATATAATTTACCCCTCCGTTTTCCAAACATGCGTGCATCATAATTCAAAATCATAAACCATATAATATGAACCATAAGGCATATAATAAAACCATAAGTATACTTTTAGTTGCTGCACTATACACTCCAATCCCGACATCCCTGATGTCTGACGTCCCTGACGTCCAATAGGTCACAATCACAAGGCTACGCGTGCCACTCGGGTCTCAATTCCGAGTTCAATCCCCGAACCCTGTTCGGTTACAGCATCCCCGATGCTTAGCGTCATAGACGCTGGACGTTCTAGACGTCCGTGACCACTCCGGGGTACCTCATCCGGAAGAGACAGTATCATATGGAAGGATCTATACAGTGCAGTACCAAATACATTTTATTGATATCCACATGCAAAACATATATGTATACATAGGTAAAATTCGAACCGATCGTTACGTTTCATCAAACGGGTCTCATGCCCAAATACCGTGAAACGTGCCATAACCGAAATCTCAATATCATCAAACCATTTATAGATTCCAGCATGTGAACATATAAGTAAATCAGAAAACATTTAAGCATGCAAGGGTTTAATGAAAATGGGCCCACTCACAGTACGATCCCGCGGTGAACCTGCGCGTACGAACTTGTACCGGGATTATCGTACAATTCCTGTCAGTCCAAATCACATGCAAGGGGTCACTACAAGTCTTAAACGTTTAACCACAAAGTCCGAATTAGAAACCGGCCCGGGGAGCCGTACAACACGTTTCCCGAGGTAACCGGCCCTAAACCGATCCATCAAAGCTTATCTCAGATCAACATGGTTAATTCACCAAAAATGTTCAGCATGATGAGAGGAACAAAAGTCATGTTGATCGTGATCGGAGATAAGGTCCAACGCGCCCTCACGCGCCGCCCAAAGTGGCTGCGCGTGAAAGTCACGCGCCTGACACTGTAGCTACAGTGTCACCTCCTTCACCCGTTTGTCTGTAATACGGGCCTGCCACCCGCGGCTTGACCCGGTTGAATACCCATCAATTCCTACTCGATTTCAATCCAATTTGATCCTAACATATTCATTAACTATCCAATTTAGGTTCTGTGACAAAAATCAACCTCGACACATCCCCAAACGACCCATCGACCCGCGATCAACCAATCGGGTCAAACACCAGAACTTCCTGGTTTCAAACCCATTGTCCAATTAACTTCACAGGAAGCATAATAGGATCAAAACAAACCAAAATGAACAATCAATTGTGTCTGAAAGTACCTGAAGGTCGTCGTCCCAAGCTCTGCAACTTCCCTGAAAACAGCAGCCTCCGTCTTAGCTCAACCGTGGCTGTTAGCCTTCAATTTCGATGTGGTTGAGTTCCAAACACTCCCAGAAGACTAAACCAGGCCTTGGTTTGGTCCAACACTCACCAGAAATTAAAATCCGATTTCCCCTCCAATTTTGGCCGAAATGGTTTCTCTGGTTTCCTCACCCGTTCTTAGTTATAACAGCATCAGAGTGATGCTCAAGCACGTTCTAACTGGTTTTAAACAATTTCAAGCCGTCCCAGAGGCTCGTGGGTGTCTAATTGTCCACTGAAAAATGTTCCCCGAAAAGCTTCGATCTTGAATTAATCAATTGAGCGTGCAGGCTGGACGGCTCAGGCCACGTTCAAAAGCAAAAGACAACCCAGACATTCCAGCACATGATAGCACAATCAATTGCACGATAGAACCACCGCACATGGTGGTGCCGCCCATTTCCCCCGCGGTCTGCTACAGTAACCACGGCAAAAAGACCAAAATGCCCCTGGTTCAATAATTACCAAAATACCCCTCACTTCCTAGACCCGTAACTCAGCCATACGAAGTCCGAATTGGACGTGCCACCTGTCTATGAACTCGTGACGTCCCGTACTACGTCACGATCATAGGTCAAAGTCCATTTAACTCATCAATCAAAAAGTCAACAATTTGGTCATACCAATCACAAGGGTAAACGCGTCAATTCACACATTAAATTGAAATATTAAAATCCTCGAATGTCCGGGGTGTTACATTAATACACCTATCCTAATCGCCTAAAACCGTCCATAACGTCCAAAATTAAAAATGAGAGAAAATGGGCATAAACAGGGTTACCTTGCACGGTTTGCCTCCGCCGTCCACGGCGACGCCGTCCTTGGTCAACCACCATGATCATCCTGCATACATCTCACTCTCTTGGTCTCAAGCAAGATCTGATGAGGGAAGGGTTTGGATTGGGTTGAAGGGTGATCAGGTTTGGTGGGGGAAAATGATCGAACAAAGGAAAAAGGGATATGCATGTGTCTGTTTGAGATGGGCAATGGATGGGTGACACTTGTCACTCATCCATTGGACCTATCCAAAATATCTGGGCCCCACTTGCTGCCAAAAGTCCCTCGCCTCGTAAAACGTGCAATAGTTTGTTCGAACTTCCGTGAACTGTGACTTTTTCGTCGAACGTCCGAATTCGACGTGCCGCCTGTCTACGGATTCGTATCGACGCGATCTACGTAACGGTCCTCGACCCTCGGCCATCGGAGCTCCCGGGTCAAAAGTCAACTTTTTGCCCTCGTTTAGGGGCAAAATCGTAATTTCGCCCTGAACGTTCGTAATCCTCGCCTAATCCTCGATTAGCCTCGCTAATCCGTCATTAATCCCAATTAATCCTTAAAATTTGGGACGGATCATTACATTCATTCTTTGTGTCGGATTTACAAGTACAAAAGACTTAACTCAAACTTTTACATGATCAAACCTTATTACCTTGAAAGAGACTAAAAAACATTATGTTTTCTTCATTTTTCAACTTTTTCTCTCATTTTTTTAAAGATCAAGGTAATAACATGTGTCAACAATACAATAAAGTTTGAGCAAATTAATTCATACAATGCACATACAAGTCTTCAAAACATCATCAATTTTTCTTCACACCATCTTCATGCCTTCAACCGAGTCTTTAGAACCCGACTAAAGGATGTCTATACTAGGCTCAAGTGTTTAGATAATCATGACGATGAACGAAAGACTTAATGTAGGCTCAAACGAGTTAAAACTAAGGGGGTTGCAACTTGTGAGCACAAAATAGGGAACATGGATGTTTGAATATGTGGTGTTAATCCTAATGCCTTAATCATTTCTAAAATCAGAGAGTTTATTGACTTAAAATCTTTGAAAATCACATAGACTAAGTTCTAGTACTCTAGAGTTTATTAAAAGTTATGGCAAATAGTTATGAGGCATATGTATATCAATTTATACAAAGAACCTATGAATCACTCATAAAAAATGTATATAAAGTTTTAAAGCTCGCATAAGGTTCATATGATTCATACTTATCTTAACATGTTCGTTTATGTACCAATTTACATGCATCATCTACATGTCATAAACACTTATTCACAAAGTATTAACAAATGAATTCAAGTTGTAGTGATCATCTTATAGCCATAAATTAAAGCGTTTTTCCTTCATTATTGTCATCGACAGGTTAAAAGGCATCTTAAGACTCGTGAAAATACTTAGCTAAAATGAAAAGACTCAAGAAAGCTTTAAAAATTTGAATTTTTTTTTTTGTGATGTTTTCCGATTTTCTTAAAAATGTAAATAAAGAACTGTAAACTCTACCCCCCACACTTAAATTGTACATTTTCCTCAATGTAAGCAAGTAGAAAGTAATCAAACATATATTCAAAGTAAGG
The DNA here is from genome assembly GCA_032719365.1 of Prinsepia uniflora. Taxonomy (NCBI): domain Eukaryota; kingdom Viridiplantae; phylum Streptophyta; class Magnoliopsida; order Rosales; family Rosaceae; genus Prinsepia; species Prinsepia uniflora. Next base: position 72,960,415 of record CM064868.1, on the reverse strand, counting down.
AAGAAGATTTACGAAAATAAAGCAAGAAAAATAATAAACTGAGTAAAAGAGAGTGAAGGGTTAAATATAGCAAATACGTTGAGGATTCATTTACGTCTCGAGGACACCTTGGGTTGCCTCCCAACAAGCGCTTGAAGTTTAACGTCCATTCAGTTTAGACTAAGATGCAAGTTAGTTAGTCAGAAATGCACATTTGTGTTAATGATGCAAGTTGAGTTAAAAATGCAAGTTAAATTAAAGATGCAAGTTTAAGTCAAAGATATAAGTAAGAGATGCAAGTTAAATTAAATATGCAATGCAAGTTAAATTAAAGATGCAATGTAAGTTAAATTAAAGATGCAAGTTTTAAGGATGCAAGACAAGTAATGTAAGAGAAACTATGAACAAATGTAACCGACATATATACAAGTAGGAAATAACATATATACAAGTAAGAAATAAAAAATGTATGGACAAGTGTAAAATGCACAAGGTAGAGTCACGGTAAAATCAAGCAAATGCACAAGTTCAAAAAACGTTTAAACTAATGCAACACATGAGTATCTACATGAAAAATGGTGTGAATGCATAAGAGATAAACAATTAGAACCTATACAAGACATAAGAGTTACGTGACAATGAATGAAAATAATGACTTGCACATTCGATCTCACTTCCCTAGATTCACTTAGTATAGGGGGCCCGGTGATGAAATCCGAGTATCATGAAACCTTAGAGAGGCTATGCAATTTACAAATGCAATATGTAGCAATATTTACACATTGGGGAAGTTAAAGATATATATAGTTCACATAGCTTCAAAGTTTAGATGGAATCTTCTATGTTCGTGCGGCCCAAGTAGAAATCTTAAATTTATTCAACTGTTTGGGTAAGTTCAAAGGTGACCAGGTTAGAAAGAATAAACATAAGAGACAAAACTAATTTCAAGACATCCTGAGCTTAAACTCCATTGATGCCCTTTTCTTAGACCTAAAACCCGTTATGAGCATCGTCTTTTATCCTAGACATCACCCTCGAAAGTTCTTACTCTAGATGAATAATTGTCCGTTCTAAGATAACTCAAGTGTTAATAATCACCGCCCTCAACCTCATGGCTTCTTAGGTCCATGAAGGGTTTAGGTGAGAGTTAACAAACAAGACTTCATATATTCCATTAAAGATCAAAATATAAACTCCGAAGTACAAGTGATTCACATATAGCCGAGACTAGTTTATGAAAAACAAACATTTATGAACAAATATAAACAAGTATAATAAGACACTTTACATAAGAATAACTTATACACAAGTATGAACAATTTACATATGGAATTCACAAAATATATTTACACTAATATTTTATTTCGATTTTTTTTTATACTCAGTAATGAAAACGTTTTCTTTATTTTTAGAATGATTTTTTTTTTCCGATTAATGACAAAAAGTAATGAGAAACTTATTTAAGGCTAACTACTAGCGAAAAACTATTTTAAGGATAATTAATTAGATGATGACTTGCACTACAAGAAGGGGAGGCGAGGTGAGATTTGATGAGTGCTCCGTTGCTCCAAAAACGAAATCAGACAACTCGGAAATGTCGGATCTTGTTGGGTGGCAGTTCCAAGTGGGTTGCAACGTGCAACTTGCAAGTCCCCATCATCATCCAAACTTAACCATCGTACTTGGTTTTGTTTTATTTCGTTTTTTCTAATATGAAAAGAAAAAAAATTATTTTTATTTTTGGACAGATGAATATGCAAACTGTAAAGGCTTGAGATCATTATTGCGTGACATTAATTCCTTTCTATAATTTGGCATTAGTGAGTTCACGAACTTTTATGATTGGCCATCATGTGTCATGTCTTTGTAGTTTGTATAAAGTTACTTGTACGAGACGAAGACTTCGGTGTTAGGGAACTCTTTTGTTCCAACAGCAACAACCGGTACCTAGTTTCAATATGGTGTGATCACGTTTTGACGTGAAGTCATGAAAAATTAATCCTAATATCTTTTACTACATGATAAAACACTACTACCGAGCTACATTGAAGTATTAATTAGTCAAACGATTTCTTTATTTACCTATGAAGAGGAGATTTTTGAGGTTGTTCAGATTAGTTGCAGCTGATTATCAACCCTAGAATTTCAATTGTAAATGTAGGTTATAATTACATGACAGCACAACTACTACCTGTGAATTAACAGGTTAACTAACTCTTACCACATGTCCACATATCTGAAGTATGAACACAACTAAAAGTAGATCACTGCAACCGACCTACTTATATTTTAAGAATATTACTGTGAGTCGCTAGGCCTACTTCATGAAGTTTGTTTACAATGTACGTAAGCATTTTTTATTTTTTTTATTTTTTAAATTAAATTTTACGGGTGCCAAGAAAAATTACATAACGATCACCATAACTTAGAGGACGGCAGGCACCATAACTAAGCAGGATGGGTTGTACGTAAGTAGAAACTAATGAAGTACTAGTCCATTACTTGTACTGCCTAAGTTGGATGTGAATATGATCTTAAAAATTGACACCGTGTTCATCAATTCCTAGTACACACATTTTACAATGTAGGCACTGAGCAAAAAAAGGGACCATGAAATTTGAAGTTTGAATTTTTTTACACCGTTTACCACATTTTGCTGATCTGATTTGATTATGATACGAGTTATAAGCTTTAGGGCTCGAGTTTGATATTCAAAAATAATGTCAACATGCAATCTACATTGTCACCTCCGTTAATATCGTTACATAAAAATAGCTTCTATTTAAATTCAATTACAAATGGATTTGGACTGGATTTGGGTTATAGCCTTGGAGGTCTCTAGGGTTAAGGGTTTTTTGAGTCTAGTACTCTAATTTGTATATAATTGGGCCTTTCATTAATGCCCAAAGTAAAAAAGAGTTGGGATAATCAAGCACATTCTTGAGCCCTAAGAAGGCTCCAAAAGTTCTCTAAGTTAGGTACATATTTTTCAAGTCTACGAGACATCAGCAGCATATATACTATCTCTAAATGGTCTTCCAAGATTCACCCAAAGCCAAGAACATTATAATAATCATGTTAAAAAAAAAAACACAATAAATATTGCAAACCTTGTCTCCCAAGAAAGAGAAGGAAAAGCACCCACACCAGAAAATAAGGGATGGAAAAAGAATGAACAAACTGAGATGTCAATAAGGAGAAATTGAGGTCAAAGAAAACTGCACACGTTCGACTTTTTCTTTTGCTTCTTGGATTTTGGAGGATGGAGAGCCACCTTAATAGCTGCATCAAAAACAGTCTTCACATTCTGCAACAATAAATTTTCAATATACACGTAATCCATTCAAAAGAGAGTTCATACAAAAATTTACTATCACGTTATATTATATTCATCGAGTAAAATGAGACTTTACCTGCTGTTTCTTTGAGCTACACTCTATATATCCCACAGCTCCTATTTTCCTCTTCAAATCTTCACCCTATAGTACAAAAGAGATAGAAATTAAATCAAACAAAATAATTTAAATTAAAAAATGTTGATCATTTCTAAGAATATGAAGACAAGGTCGAAGAATTTGAAATTCCCTTTTTGTTCTTTCTCTTTTGTCTGTTTGACTTTCTGAATAGGAAAACAGCAATAAGAAGGATCAATAATTATTTTGTGACAGGATTTACAGATGCATCCAGGTCTGCGGGATTTGTACCTGTTGTGTTGAGATGGTACTTGCTCCAGGGTAGTCCATTAGGAATTGTCTGTCTTCTCTCAAATCTGTCATAAAATTATTCACTTTATTTTTCTTACTCTTTCATCTTTAATTTGCATGAATCGTTATCCAACATTCCAACCCCCTTGATGAACAAGAGTTGGTACTTCAGAGTTCGAATTCGGAAGTTGAGGTTTCTTCCAATATTAAAAAGGAAAATATCATTAACTGAAGAGGTATATATGCTCGGAAATTAATCAATAAAATTCGATTACATTTTTTATACATGATATAATAGAGCTAGAAACAAATCATGAATCATGGATACTACACAATACACATACACATACAATGAAATGAAATGAATGTAAGTCAACAAATCTTACATCTTTTTCCCCTTCTTGGTCAGGTTAAAAAGAAAAACCTTCACTTTTAGCTTTTCTCGACCAAACATATTCAATTATTTAGATCCATGTCATGATTGAATCATATCTAATTAAAAAAAATCACAAAAGAAGTATATTGGTCTCTATAATTTTGCTTTGAACATATCTTGAACTTAAAGAATACGCTGTCCAAACAAAATTCAACCCTAAACACCAAACTTGGAGGAATATATAATGGAAAAGAAAGCTATAGATGTGTGAATCCCCTTTTACAAGAGGACAAAATTTAGTTTGTGGTAGTGGAAAGAATGAATTACCTAGCTTGGTGCCCACCAGAATTATAGGCACTGATGGAGCATAATGCTTGAGCTCAGGGACCCACTTCTCCAACATAAACATGAGTTTATTAAGAAAAGAAAAAGAAAGGAGAGCCACCACAGACATAGAATCTGATTAGTATATATCTGTACGTATATAATACACACATTCTTGGTCCATGCGCATGGAAGAAAAGTGAATCTTAAGAAGGGATTTAATAGGCAAATATAAAGCAGAGGAAAAAGAAGCTTTTACTTTCTTTGATATGTTCTCATAGCTCGGCCTACTTATGAGGGAAAACGCCAGAAGGAACACATCAGCTCCTCTGTAGCTCAGAGGCCTCAGTCTGTTGTAATCTTCTTGGCCTGCATAGTTAGTGCAAATAATTAAATGCTTTTTTTAATTTTTATTTATATTTAAGATACAAGAGAAAATGAAGAAGGAAGAAGAGTGGAGAAATTATATTTTGAAAATACAAATATACAAAATATAAAAGCTAAAAATCATAATTTTTTTTCGGGTGAGATATATCTGTTTTCGTTTTCCCTTTTATTTTAATACATCACTCTTTTCAACTCCTTATTTCTCTTCTATAAATTTCTTCATGCTTTATGTACAAAAGTTGAAGCTATGAATAAAAAATGATGGAAATGATTGCCAAATGGACCCTAAATGAGATTGATTTTGGTCGGCACATGGAGATGTCATTCAAATGAAAGCACTGTTTTTCTTGCATCATCTAGGAATTTATGATCTTGTTTCTCATAGCACACCTGAAGGGCAATGATTGCTGTTCTAACAGATCAGATTTATTTACAACCTAGCTAGCCCCATTATGGGTACTTCTATTTCTAATGTTAGAAAAGAATGTGAAATTCTTTCGATCCCACTCATCAATTTAAAAAAAAAAAAAAATTGATACATGTATTATTTGGAGTTGTACAACAATATACATGCTTGGAATATTTCCTTTTTCTGGTGAAATTATGGCATTGATGAGCTACCTAATTGTTTTTCTCCTAAGAACACATTCAAAGTTGCAGACTTGAAATTGTTCAAATTCAAGAATAAATCAAGCTACATCATCAAATATCCTGGTTGATGCTAAAATCAATCAAACAGAAGTACGAGTTATGCTAGAATTTCACTAATTCCTGTATTATACAAACATATATAACATATATATACAGAGAGAGAGAGAGAGAGAGAGAGAGAGAGAGAGAGAGAGAGAGAGAGAGAGAGAGAGAGAGTACCAGCAGTATCCCAGAGACCAAGATTCACAGTGTGCCCATCAACCAAAACATTGGCACTGAAGTTGTCAAAAACAGTTGGAACATAGTCCTGCCAATTAAAAAAATAAAAAATTCAGAAAATAAAAATTCATAAGGAATTAGAACCATAAACAAAACAAAGAAAAGGGGGAAAGATGAATAAGAAAAGAATTGATGCCAGTGAAAATTAATAGCAAAGACAAGAAAACAAATTAAAAAAAATTGTACGGTTGGGAAAGTGTTGCTGGTGTAAGAGATGAGAAGGCATGTCTTTCCAACGGCACCATCTCCAACTGTCACACATTTTATGAACTTTGATGTCGATGTTGACGTTGTTGTTGCATTTGCATTTGCATTTGCACTTGCCATATGCCTTGCTGCACAAGTACCTGCACGAAGGCCGGCCTCCCTCTTAAATCTCGGTTAAGTTTCGATCTTCTAGTTGAAGAAAACAAAGAACCCAGATTGAGAGAGAGTGTCAACAAATAAGAGTTTCTTTCAACTCTTTTGAGGGGAAAGGAAAAAGATGGTGATTATTGGGACGATGACTTTAATTTGAGCTGTCAAGGAGGCAAAAGGCCTAAAGGAAAAGGAAAAGGAAAGGCAAACCCACAAAACAAATCAAAATCATACAGGAAAATGGTAACACGATCACAAAATATCAAGTAGCCATACAAAATATGGTGATCGTAGGTAGTACTACAGCCTCATTTCACTTTGCCCTCATCTTTTATATATTATAATAGAAATTATTATTAAATAATATATTTTAAATTTGAGAAATATTTATTATCATTTACTTATATCATTATATATAATTACATATATCACGTATTATAATACTGCATAATATAATATTTTATTGCATGTTGACTCTAGATTAGTATGTCCTAACCCCTTTTCCCTTTCTGCTTCGATCTGTTGCTAAAATTACTGTTTTTTTTTTTAATATTTATATTTATACTTTGACCCTAGGAGAATTATTAATGACGCATTGAAGATGGCATGCATACGCAATACGTCAATTGGAAAATATGGACTGCTCATATATGAATTTTCCTTAATGTGGACCGAGAACAAAACGAATTCTTAACCATGAGTACTCAGTGGTTCTGGTCTTATTTGGTGATCAATTTAAAGGCATGAGGTTCGAAATTTGTTACGCGCTACTAATGGCCATATACACTATACAGGTATAAAATTATTTTTAATTTTTGCAGACTGAGAATTAGTATCGTCCTTATGAGTGGGGATTACATCAGACCCTGACCAAAAAAAAAAAAGGAACAAAAAGGAATTTACTTTCCATAAATTCTGCAAATAATAAACTGAATATATATATATATAATATTAATGAGCATAGTATGATAATTCATCAAATGATAATTCACGCATAATCATGTTATATATATATAGCGAGCAGTCATGTTGTTCATCAAATGATAATTCATGCATAATCATGTTATATATATAGCGAGTATGGTTATGTTATTCATCAAATGATAATTCACGCATTTTCTTGCTAAATACCATGATGTGTCCCCACAATTGACGGTGAGCCTAACTCCGACTGAAATGCAGTTTGTACTAATTACAAAGTGCTCACAATGAATTCCGAATTTCATTCATGCACATATATTAGAAGTTTAGATCACTCCTTATCTTTGTGAAAAACAAAAATAGTTCTTTCAAAAGTTAACCAGTTGCACATGGCTTGTAGTTAAGTGTTTATAATCATTTAGACCCCCACACTCTAATGTTACTTCTCCAGATTTGAAAACACCAGCTAAGTATTAATATAAGTAGTAGCCTTTGTTGATGAAAAAAGGGGGAAAAAAAGAGTAGGAGTTTTTGAACTTGAAGCTAGTTAGACATAATAAAGAACAATCACTTTATATCTTTTATAATTGTCCGAGCCAAAATTGATAAATTATAGCATGATTTCACTTAGGTACGTGTATGTTAATTTTAACGAATGAATAATTGTTAATTTTAAGACTAAAGTTCTTAAAAAATAAATTAAATTGGTGATTGTTCTTTTAAGGTTTTTTATTCAAATTGCCCTTTGAGCTTTAAATTTAGTCCAATAATGAGTTTTTAACTCAAAATCTCCATCATGATCGATGATCAATGTATGTAGACTGTATCTTGATCAGATACATTGACCACATTGAAAATGAGAGAACAATTCAAATCAATTTTTGACCGTTGGATCTAATTGAACGGCCGAGATACAATGATCCTCATGGTGGGGATCTTTTTTAGATCCCTAGAGGATCCTAGTCCATAAACAAATTACCCTGATAAACACTTTCCTCTCGAAATGTCCCTTTTTCGTTACGTCTATTAACTTACGGTGAAATTAAAGGGTAAAATATTAGTTTAAAACTATGAATAGTGAAACACTCCCCCATGCATAAAAGAAGCCATGGCAGAAGTGCTCAGTTACGCTTAGTCAGAGGGGTGGATCTCAAGTTCTCTCTCAAATTACCTGCAAATGGCTCGCGTCGCTTCAAACCCAGTTGGTAACCAAAAAGTCCAGAGCGAGAGGTCCCATTCGGCCACATTTGACATTCGTTTCCATAGGAGTTAGGGCCATAACCATAAAAAACTTTCACCAATACCTACACAACTAAAACACACTTACCCAAAGTCTCAATATTTCACCTTCAACTTTCTAACTTTTGATCACCACAAAACAAAATCTCTCTTTTGATTCTTCTTCAACTATCTCCGGTCAAAACCCATTTTCTGGTGACCACCGTGAAGGGATTTTTGGTTGGTGGGGGACGAGAATGCATGTGGAGGATGAGAAAACTGGGCCTGAAGGGAAGCTTCAGAGTCTATTCAAAAACCCATTTTGGCAGTTAAGAAATGCCTCTTCTTCATTAGACCCACGAGTCTCTGGAGTGTACGGCGACTCTTCATTCTGCTAGTACGGTGTAGCATGCGGCCAAGTCTTCCTGACAGGAGGATGCTCGGCTTGACCCTGGCAATAAACTCTTCTTTCCATGTTATGAAAAAGAACTCTTTAATTTTTGACGTTTTGTGTGTTTTGTAATTGGTTGCAGACACAAACACAGAATTGAAAATAGAGGTGGGCTGAATCCAATACTGAAAATAGATGTGGGCTAATTTAAAACCAATTGCCTTAGTAAAATAGTATTTAATAGAAATTTAATTAAAAAAAATTGATTTAGTCTATTTTTTCACATTTGAGATGGGTTGTAGCTCACCTAAAAAATATTTGGGGTCGGTGTGTGATTGGTTGCATCATCTGTTTCTAAGGTCAGACTCATTTTATTTGCCAAATGCTTATATGGGTGCGAGTGTATATCATTTAGATTTTAATGAGTTTTAAATCATTTTGAAATCCAACGGTATTCAATTAGGTTCTTAAATGACTTGTTCGAAATATTGATGCATTCAATTTGCGTTTTAATACACATGTATTAAAATACTTCCAAATCAAATTACTTAAAAACCCTCTAAAATACACATGTATTAAAAAAACCCATATATTTTGTACGATTGTTACAAATTCTGGATTTGAATTTTTTTTATGGACGGTATAAATACCAAAGTCCAAACACAAATCCAATCTCCTCAAAGATTTGGACGTCTTCCATTTCTCCCTCTGTCTGGAATATGAACAGATAAGCACAGACAAGCTAATATGTATACAAGCTTCATCCATATTGAACCCTAGAGGTAAAACATGCTATCTTTCTCTCTTTCAATATAGTAGTGATATTTTTTTTACAATTGGTATGAAATTTTTATCTTTTGAATTTGTATATATTTTTTGGTTGGTGTGGAATTTAGGGAGATGGTGTTGTTTTTTGTTTAGGGCATGCTATGTTTTTTGTTTAGATAACGACATAAGTGCTTAGGGGGAGGGTGAGGGTGAGGGTGAGGGTTTAGGGTTTGGAATCCTAGGGCTTGTAATATATCTTTGCAAGTATCAATGTTTTGATTGGAGACTGTGTATGTGTTGTTTTGTATGTGAATTTGGAATCATAAGGCTATTGGGTTGGAGGAAGATTTATGGATCCTGTGTTTTTTCATTGTTCTTGTTGTGTTGAATTCAAGGCTTCGTAGCTTCAAGATCAAATTTATCAAAAAGGAGAAAACAACACATTGTAGCTTCGTAGGCTCGTAGCTTCCTAGTTCTCTGTTTTTTTTCATTAATTGCTAATTCCCATTCTCCCCACCGCCTAACCACCAAATTACCCCATTTTGTCCTCTGTGTATGATTTTATACCATGAAATCCCAGAAGAGTATAATCTCTTATTAAACTCTTCAAATCCTAGAAATCCCAAGGCTGATTCTCAAAGTAGTAAATGTAAGTGGGAATATTGGTGTACATAGTTTAGAGTGGTCAATTGTCATGATTAGGGGTGCGATGGTGGTGAGGGAGAGGGTTGTAGGTTTTAGTTTCATATTTACTGTATAGTTGTAGGTTGAAGTTTCACACATATTTATTGTATTCTAAATATAAACTTATTGTAGCAACATTCATGTAACGACCCGTCCCGAATTCCAGGAGTAGATTAGTGACTAATCAGGATTAGTGAGTTTAATCCGTGATTAGCTAGGTGAAATCGAACGAACGATGCAAAATGATCGTTTTGCCCTTGGGTGTGGGCAAAATGTTGACTTTTCATTTGGGCGGTCAAACGGATTTTGGCCGATGACCGTGACGTAGTTTGGGACGTCACGAGTTAATAGACAGGTGGCATGTTCAATTTCGACGTTCGAGGAAGAAGTTATGACGTTCGAGGAAGAAGTTATGACGTTCAGAAGTTTAAGGGCAATTTGGTAATTTTGGTTTAAAAGGGGTAAATAGTTGACTTTTGGACCGGGAGGTCCGATGGCCAAGGGCAGAGGACCGTTACGTAGATCGGGACGATACGAATCCGTAGATAGGTGACACGTCGAATTCGGACGTTCGACGGCGAAGTTACGGTTCAAGGAAGCTTTGGGGGACTATTGCATGTTTTACGAGATGTATGTCATTTGGTAGTTAGTGGGCCCAGATATTTTGAGGAGGCCCAATGGATGAGTGACAAGTGTCACCCATTCATTGCCCCATGAAATTGTATTCATGCATCGACCATTTCCCTTGTCTTCACAAACACAACCCGATCTCATTTCATTCCTTCATCTCTGTGCAACCCAAACCATTCCCTTCCACTTGAGCCAACATGAGGATGAGATAGAGGATGACTGAGGACTGAGAGGAGGCTGCTGGAAGCCTGAACCGCCGTCCACGGCGGCGTGGAGGAGGAAAACCCGATAGGTATCGGTTTTGTCTCATCTTCCATTTTCTTTTGGTTTAATAATTAGGGATAGTTTTAATCGATTTTAATGAGCTTAATGAGTTATTAGGAAGGTAATAGAATGACTTTGATAATGGTTTGAGGCTGGGGAAGCCTGAGGGATAAACTGGAATATTGGACCGAAAATGGGGTAATCGGGTTCAATGGTTTTTATAGGTTTTTGATGTTTTAATTCCTATATTTAGATTCATAGGGATGTAAGGAAGATTGTAGGATTGATTAGGAAGGGAATCAGACCAAAATGTAGGAGGAAAACCAGCGGACCGGTCACACCGGTCCAAACCGGTTCAGTTGCAGTGAACCCAGTTCGCTGTGGGTTGAAGGTGATGAATAGTGCCCGCGCGTGGGCTTCATGCGCAGGAGCTACTTGGGGCGCGTGAGGGCGTGTGAATAGTAATTTTAGGAAGTGTTCAACATATGAAACACTTTATTCGATGTAACGAACATTTTGGGACTGGTTTCGTGTCGATCGGACACCGTCTCGATAATGTTCGGGGCATCAGAAGGTTTAGGTTCGAGATTTAAAATAGTTAAAAATTCGAAAAAATTACGGGGCTTCAATGGGAGGTTAATAAGGTAGTTAGTAATCCTATAGATTGATTTGGACAGGTTTGGGAGTCCCAGTGACGATGATTTTCTCGGTGAAGCTTACGACACGCAAACCAAGGCGGCAGCTTAGGACGGTTTGTGAGTGGACCTTGATTTCTAAATTGTGATGCATGCATAAATGTTTTATATGGATTATGAATATGATTCTATGATGTTGATTTCGATGATTATGAATTATATGGTTTCACGCATTTTGAGGCGATTTACGTGCTTGCACGTAAATCGAGGTTTTCTGGTTTTATACTGATTTTTTGTACTTGTGGTTTTGGACATGATTTCATGAAATGGTTTTGGATTTTAAAAGGTAAACTCGGGTTCGAAACCCATTTGATCTACGAACTCTCGAACTTGAGGTCCATTTGATTTAACGAGGCATCGGGCCAGAGGCCCAGTTGGTTTACGATTTGGACCAGAGGTCCAATTTGTATGTGGATTCGGGCCTAGGGCCCATCGATGTTTTACAAATGGTTTTTATGGTTTATGACGGTTTATGGGAACCGACATGAACCCATGAAAGGATTTTATGGTTCATGACGGCTTAGGAGGGCCGGGCATGAATCCTTGAATGGTTTAAAGAATGATTTCAAAAGGTTTTTCATATGCCATCCTTTATAGATGATTGTCTCCTCCGGGGAGGGTCGTTGGCCTGGGTGGACTCCGGAGTAGTCACGGAGCACTGACTGAGTGGAGTCGCCCCCCAGTTGGGTTGCTTACTCTTAGGAAAGGCATGGTTCGTAAGCTCTAGGGAGGGTCATTGATCTATGGACATTGACCTGGGTGGACCCTGGAGAGACTTGGGTTTGAGATCCCCGTTAGCACGTGCATAGGTATAGATACCGTGACAGGTTCGGTGATATGAAATATAATGGATAAACATGATTTCAATTGGTTTGGGAAATTGTGTTTATGATGATAAATGGTTTTGGGATGAGATCCCACATATGTTTACTATGTTGTGGTATTCTGTAAATGGTTTTGGGCAGGAGCCCGTATGATAATGGTTTTGGGCAGGAGCCCGTATGATTATGGTTATTTAAACATATGTGATTGGATAAATGGTTTTACTATGCATGCATGCTTTTTAGTGAAGGGTATAAAGGTCTTTTATAAAATATATTTATGAACTTATTACTTTTTGTCCACTCACAGTCTTTCTGTTTTCAATACCCTTCAGGTTGGATACGGTGCAGACTGTAATAGAGACCGAGATATCACATACCTCCTCCGGATCCTGGCATACTCTGATAACCCGAGAGGGCAAAGGTAGGAAATATCCTTTCTCTGACACTTCGTGTCAGACGGGAGCAGGGTCGTCCCGCGTTAATCCCGGGGGGATTGGGACGGGTCCTGTCAGCGTGGTATCAGAGCGAGGTTTTCTCTATTTGAGCAACTACAGAGCTCTTGGAGTGATGCGCAGATCGAGGATGTGATGTCTCAATGGGCTACAGTTCGTTATCAACTTGATAGTTGGGATGCCGACATGATAGTTAGTAGGATTGACTCGTGGTATGTCTTGATTCGGCACTTGATGACGGGGTTGCCATAGTTCTGTCGTGGATGACAGTGTGGGACCCTACGCAAGGTGAACGTAATAGTATGTTAAAGTTTTGATCGTGAGATAGTTAGTTGGGATCGTCTTTCACGATGTTGTAAGCTCAGTTTGATGATAGTTTGGAGTTACGACCATTTGATGATCAGATTTGGTTGAGTTAAATGGATATGCTGTCGGGAGTAGTCGGATTCGAGGAATCCTAGTTGATTTGACGGTAAGGTTGGATTGACGTCTTTACGATGTCAAGACCCCGGAGACGGTCAGATTGTGGATTATACTGCAGATAGCAGTTGGTAGTTAACAGTGGTAGTTAGCAGTTGGGTTCCGAGAAACCCTAGAGTGTGATTGTGGAACCCTACTTTAGGGTGTATGGTTCAGAAAAGTGAGTTGGCGAGTGGTCTGACTTTGACCACTATTCTGGTTTGAGGCCGTTGGTCGGTCTAGTCATGTTAGGTCGTGTTGAGACTGCACTCTGCAGTCGGGTTGTACTTATCGGTTAGACCTAGTTGGTTATCGTACTACCATAGTTATGATAGATTGTTGGGACAGCTAAGGTCATGGATGACCTGGTAGATGACATTGGTTTAGTTGAGTTACGACTGGTTAGAGATTGGTTGGACAGGTTACCAGGGTTGGTACTTGTCGATGGAATCCCGGAGTGGGGATACAGAATAGTTAAATACAAGCGGTTGATTCCACTGGATGCGAGTCTCGATAATGATGCCTGGTAGTTAGGTCTGCATGAGTCTGTGACAGGCACTACTATCGAGAGTGGTTGTAGTTATGGTTGTTGGGAATCGGGGACGTTCGGGTGACGTTTCCTTTTCTCGTATAAGATGTCAGGATGACTGTACCCAGAGTTGTTGGGTACGACGGAGACAGAGTTTCTCCAATTCGAGTTGAGGTACGGGATCGTCGTTCTGTATGAGCGGAGATGTAAGGTTGTCTGATTCGCACACTCTGTGATGATGCTGACAAGTGATGTTGGTGATAGTGACAGTGGTGGTACTAGTGCTGGTGATAGTAATGATATTGGGGCTGGTACTGGTGTCGGTGATTGTGATGACGGTGAGTCACGAGTCGGGATGTGACTCCGTTGTGATGAGCATATGTTCGGTATCTGTGGTTCGGGAGTGGATCACGGATAGTGATGGACTGGATAGGACCCAACAGTAGTTGAGACGTGAGGATCGAGTACTGTCATGGGGGATTAGTGACCGGTTGGTCAGACTCGATCTATCGTGGAGTTTAGCGACCAGCTGGGCAGTGTTGTCCAGAGTTGGTCAGAATTGGTCAGATACGACGGTATGCAGAGATTTGACTGCAGATCACAGCAGGAGTCTGTTGTGACTCGTTAGTCGAGCAGTGCATCAGATTATGATGAATTGATATCCTTTTGGATGTACATATACGGTCGAAATCGGATAGGTGAGTTAGACTGATCTCGAAGACGTGGATGGTGACCGAATGAGCTGAGGACTTGAAAGTCTATTTCGGATTAGTTATGGTTGACTGTGGTTGACCATACCTCCTGAGCTTCGGGTACGCTTATTTGTGGAGGAATTTGATTGTAAGAAATTGAATGAGTCATTATACTAGTTACCGACAGTTGTCATTTGACGGAAAGGTCGGAGAAAGAGAACTTCTAGCTCAGGAATAGAAACAGTTAAGCATGGTTCCGATATGGTTGGAACTACGGAATCGAGAGAGTTTGCGATTGAGGTGACGAGAAGAGTGCGGGTTTTTCGCATTGGTAATGGGTGTTTTGAAGTCATTAGGGTGACTTCTCAGGTTCTACCATGGTTAATGATGGGTGTGTCACCATTATGTTGATCATGTATTGGTTAGTGGACCCAAGATTTGTCTTGGGTCATCATGAGTAGTTGAGTATATCGAAGTTAGGTGACTGAGATTTCTCATTTTCTGCTTGGTGGTAGACGATGTTGGATTACGTGGGGTAGTGAGTACAACGAGTTTTGGTTGCATTCACGTAGGATGAGTTTTTGATGTTATCGTATTGGATCATCCTTGGATTTTCCTAGGTGGAAGGACAAGGATCGATACGAAGTAACGGGAGAGAACCCACAGTCTCGACGTGTCTCATCGTTGACTAATCTGTTTAGATGTGAGAATTGGTTAAGGAGTGATATGACTGACGAAGGATTCAGGAGGGTGTAAGACCCTATGATCGGATCTCAGGTAGATTGTTAGCTGAGTGAGCTTGTGTGAATTGCGATGTGGATTGGGATTGTGATGTTGAGGACTTTGGGTGTCGTGATGATCCTCGATCGTGATGTTTATGGTCGGGTGACGCAGTGATGAATCTCGATCATGACGTCTATGGTCGGGTGACGTAGTGATGGATCTGGATCGTGATCTTGATGATCCAGATAGGTGGAGAGTTTATCGCTCTTACTAGGATGTTTGAGTTGAGGATGTTGGGACTGAACTTCTTTTCAAAGTGAATCCCGTATGGTATATTACTCGGGCGAGTAGGTGTCCGACGAGGTCGGATTTTGTCAGCCTTAGAGATATGTTGATAATAGGATTGGCTTCCCTATGAAGTCAATCGAACGTATTGAGGTAATCGGTTGAATAGGTATCCGATAGGTTCAGATATAGTTCATCTCGGTAGACGTGAATGAGATTTCGAGTTTTGGAATCGGATTTCTGGATAACGATTCAGGATTCGATTTGGAACTTGAAAGTGGATTTCTGGATTTGGGTTCGGAATGGTTATTCCAAATGCTAGCTTACGGAATAATGATTTCGGATTTGGATTTGGAAGTAGATAATGGGTTGGAGTTTCGATTTGTCTAATACTGGATCGGACAGATGGACTCCAGAATTGAAACGTGATTGGCTATGACTTAGGTTGTTGTTGTAGTCTAGTTGGTAATGGATGTATGTATCTTGTACGTTGTTCGAGGTACGATACCGGGTAGAATTGTGGTGCCTGGTGACGGTATATAGGTTATACCAGTGGTACGTTGGTGAGCGTGTTGGTAGTCGACTTAGTTCTAATACCATTGGATTAGGTGGGGTCGTGAGCTGGACATTGGATACCGTGCATCGGGTCATGGTATGTCTGATGGGTTTAGTTACACACAGGTCGAGTGCTTTGTTGGCGAGTGTTTACTCAGGTTGAGTAAGTTGTTTGTGTCAGCGAAATGGTATATTTGACAAGTGGTTAACTCATAGGATACTCAGGCTGCTCTGATACTGACAAGTGGTGTCAGTACGGAACTTGTGATTACTGTCATTCAACGTGGTTGAATGTAGTCAATGCGACGTGAGTGTTAGTGGTTCGTCTGGTTACAGACGAGTTTTATGTTGACTAGTGGGTGTACTAGTGTACACGTGTTGTGAGGTTAATATTGCTTTCCACGAGGTGGTTGTGGAATCAGTATAGTTGGAATTTCGAGAACGAAACTAATTAAGGAGGGAAGAACGGTTGGAATTAGGTCGGTTGGAATTTCGAGGACAAAATTAATTAAGAAGGGAAGGTTGTAACTACCCGTCCCGAATTCTAGGAGTAGATTAGTGACTAATCATGATTAGTGAGGTTAATCCGTGATTAGTTGGGCGAAATCTGACGAACGATGCAAAATGACTGTTTTTCCCATGGGCGTGGGCAAAACGATGACTTTTCATTTGAGCGGTCAAATGGACTTTGACCGATGACCGTGACGTAGTATGGGACGTCACGAGTTCATAGACAGGTGGCATGTTCAATTCCGACGTTCGAGGAAGAAGTTATGACGTTCGGAGGTTTAAGGGCAATTTGATAATTTTGGTTAAAAGGGGCAAATAGTTAACTTTTGGATCGGGAGGTCCGATGGCCAAGGACCGAGGATGGTTACGTAGATCGGGACGATACGAATCCGTAGACAGGCGGCACGTCAAATTCAGACGTTCGACGGCGAAGTTACAGTTCAAGGAAGCTTTGGGGCACTATTGGATGTTTTACGAGACGTATTTCATTTGGCAGTTAGTGGGCCCAGATATTTTGAGGAGGCCCAATGGATGAGTGACAAGTGTCATCCATCCATTGCCCCATGAAATTGTATTCATGCATGGACCATTTCCTTGTCTTCACAAACACAACCCGATCTCATTTCATTCCTTCATCTCTGTGCAACCCAAACCATTCCCTTCCACTTGAGCCAACCTGAGGATGAGACAGAGGATGACTGTGGACTGAGAGAAGGCTGCTGGAAGCCTGAACCGCCGTCCACGTCGGCGTGGAGGAGGAAAACCCGATAGGTATCGATTTTGTCTCATCTTCCATTTTCTTTTGGTTTAATAATTAGGGATGGTTTTAATCGATTTTGATGAGCTTAATGAGTTATTAGGAAGGTAATAGGATGACTTTGATAATGGTTTGAGGCTGGGGAAGCCTGAGGGATAAACTGGAATATTGGACCGAAAAGGGGGTAATCGGGTACAATGGTTTTTATAGGGTTTTGATGTTGTAATTCCTATATTTAGATTCATAGGGATGTAAGGAAGATTGTAGGATTGATTAGGAAAGGAATCGGACCAAAATGGAGGAGGAAAACCAATGAACCGGTCATGCCGGTCCAGATCGATTCAGTTGCAGTGAACCCGATTCGCTGCGGGTTGAAGGTGATGAATAGTTCCCGCGCGTGGGCTTCACGCACGGGAGCTACTTGGGGCGCGTGAGGGAACATGAATAGTAATTTGGGTAAGTGTTCAACATGTGAAACACTTTATTCGATGTAACAAACATTTTGGGACAGGTTTCGTGTCGATTGGACACCGTCTCAATAATATTCAGGGCATCAGAAGGTTTAGGTTCGAGATTTAAAATAGTTAAAAATTCAGGAAAATTACGGGGCTTCAATAAGAGGTTAATAAGGTAGTTAGTAACCCTCATAGATTGATTTGGACAGGTTTGGGAGTCCCGGTGAAGATGACTTTCCTGGTGAGGCTTACGACACGCAAACCGAGGCAGCAACTTAGGACGGACTGTGAGTGGACCTTGATTTCTAAACTGTGATGCATGTATAAATGTTTTATATGGATTATGAATATGATTCTATGATGTTGATTTGGATGATTGTGAATTATATGGTTTCACGCATTTCGAGGCGATTTACGTGCTTCCCGTAAATCGAGGTTTTCTAGTTTTATATTGATTTTTTCGTACTTGTGGTTTTGGATATGATTTCATGAAATGGTTTTGGATTTGAAACCTATTTGATCTACGAACTCTCGAACTTGAGGTCCATTTGATTTAACGAGGCATCGGGCCGGAGGCCCAGTTGGTTTACGATTCAGACCAGAGGTCCAGTTTGTATGTGGATTCGGGTCTAGGGCCCAGCGATGTGTTACAAATGGTTTTTATGGTTCATGACGGTTTATAGAAACCGGCATGAACCCATGAAAGGATTTTATGGTTTGTGGCGGCTTATGAGGGCCAGACATGAATCCTTGAAAGGTTTAAAGAATGATTTGAAAAGGTTTTTCATATGCCATCCTTTATATATGATTGTCTCCCCCGGGGACGGTCGTTGGCCTGGGTGGACCCCGGAGTAGTCACGGAGCACTGACTGAGTGGAGTCGCCCCCCAGTTGGGTTCCTTACTCTTAGGAAGGGCATGGTTTGTAACCTCCAGGGAGGGTCATTGATCTACGAACATTGACCTGGGTGGACCCTAGAGAGACTTGGGTTTGAGACCCCGGTTAGCACGCGCGTAGCTCTAGATACCGTGACAGGTTCGGTGATATGAAATATAATGGATAAACATGATTTCAATTGGTTTGGGAAATTGTGTTTATGATGATAAATGGTTTTGGGCGGAGATCTCGCATATGTTTACTATGTTGTGGTATTCTATAAATGGTTTTGGGCAGGAGCCCGTATGATTATGGTTGTTTAAACATATGTGATTGGATAAATGGTTTTACTATGCATGCATGCTTTTTAGTGAAGGGTATAAAGGTATTTTATAAAATGTATTTATGAACTTAATACTTTTTGTCCACTCACAATCTTTCTGTTTTCAATACCCTTCAGGTTGGATACGGTGCGGACTGTAGTAGAGACGGAGATATCACATATCTCCTCCGGATCCTGGCGTACTCTGATAGCCGGAGAGGGCAAAGGTCGGAAATATCGCTTTTCTGACACTTCGTGTCAGACGGGAGTGGGGTCGTCCCGCGTTAATCCCGAGTGGATTGGGACGGGTCCTGTCAATTCATGCACATTTTCTCCTTGAATTTAGTACTTGCATACTTTGCCGAAAGGAGTTATTTTGTTAAATTAAGGTCAAATGGAAATTTTATAAAGATTTTAGTAGATAAAGTAGGTGGGTTGGAAATGAAGTGGCCGAATCCATCTCTGCATGATTGTCAAATGTGGAAAGTAGTCCCTGTGATATGAGTCTAGAGATTAAAAAACAAACAAGCTTATTTGAATGGGATAATTGTGTTGCAATTATGTGGCACCTTTTTCTTCAAACTTCAATTGCTCCCTTTGCTGGTTGAATTAGTTTATTCAAAACCTTTTTCTTATAGTTTCTTCAAACTTCATGAATTAGTTGTTTTCATTATATTTGTATGAATGAGCTATTTTCATTATTTTGGATTATAAGAAAATATATGGAAAATAAATAAATAAATAACTAATAAGTCATTGGTTGTATTATCTAGTAACATTAAAATGGTAGATACAAAACAAGAAAAATTAAAAGGGAAGTATAGTTAATGGAGCATGCAAGTGAGCCGCATGTTGTTAGGATTACTTGTTGATGCCGCCAAGAGTGATTGGTGTGATTCTAGTGGTGAGATATCTAAGAATATAAGGTGCGGTAAGATACTTCCTGTTCTTAATGAGGGTCTTGGATGCAGAAAAACTTACAAGCATTATTCAAACCGGTTGAAAATTTTGAAGCAACGATATCTAAGTTTGGATGAGTTTATGTGCCATAGTTCTGGATTGGGTGGGACCCTATCACAAAGAAGTTCATGACTAGTGATGAAGTATAAGACAATTACTTCAAACCAAAATTTTTAATTTCCATTATTTTAAATATTACATAGATTGATAACTTTCACATTCATAATGTCGAAGCACAAAATTTTCCAATTTAAGATTATTCCTTGTCCAATCACCGTTCGTCACATGTCCCTCCTTGTAACTTGTGGACTAAGAAGAGCAGCGGGTCTTTCGTTAGGGATGAGTATCAGTGTGGTGCCAGTCTAAGACTTTCCGAATGTCAAGTCGGTAAGTTTGTTTGAAAAAGGAAGCAATACGTATTAGTTTTGACATAGTAATAGTGAATAGTGAATAGTCGTTACCTTATTGAGAAATGTGCACCCATTTTCTATGGGTGATTGAAGTAGTTTTTGTTGATAGTTTCGATGTGGAATAAATACACCTCAATTGTAGTGTCGACACGTGGCATGTACATCAATGGTGAAGATGTGTCCATGAATGATCCCATGTTTGACCCATTACTAATATCAGGACCCGTCTCAATCCCCCCGGGATTAAGGCGGGATGCGCCTGATCCCGTCTGACACGAAGTGCTAGACAAGAGAAAATTCCGACATTAGCCCACTCGGGGCTTCAGAGTACTCCAGGATCCGGAGGAGGAGTGCGACGTCTCGGTCTCTGCTATAGCCCGCATCCGCGATCAACTTGAAGGGCATTCAAAACATTAAAAGTTGTGAGTGGAAAAAACAAATATTTTATAAAAAAAATTCACAAGAAGATATTTATACCCTTCACTAAAAAGCATGCATGCATTCAAAATCCATTTATCAAAATGAAACCATTAGGGCCTTAGCCCAAATACTAAACCCAGCATATGGGAACTCAGCCCAAAACCAGTCAAACCATGTGGGAATTCAGCCCAAATCAAATACATGTGGAACTCTGCCTAATTCACATCAAGTGGGCCTCAGCCCAAAACCATTACCAGTGGGACTCAACCCAAAACCAATCCTCGGCATCCCTGATGCCTGACATCCAAGATGTCACAACCAACACAACTGTCACGATTCCAAGCTACGCGTGCTACCCGAAGTCTCAAATCCCAAGTCTCCCCAGGGTCCACCCAGGCCAATGACCCGCAAATCAATGAACCTCCCTGGGAGGAGGTTTTAACCTCTGACAACCTTGCTCCTGAGTCACTATGTGAACCGGTCGCTCCGTGCAATAACCCCTCGCAGGCAATGCCTCGTGACTACTCTAGGATACTACGAGACGTCTAGAGGAGACAACCTGCCACTCAAGGATACTACGAGACGTCTAGAGGGCATCCGTTCATGAGGATGGTATACGAAAAACAGTTTCACAAAATCATTTCGAAACCATTCAAAGGGCCACGCCCAAGTTTTCCGTAAAACCATCACAAATCCCAATATGGGTCCCTAATCCGAAATCATGTTTATAAACCATAAATGGGCCTCATGCCCGATATCATAACCAACTGGGCCTCAAGCCCGAATTCGTAAACCAACGGGGCCCCCGGCCCTATCGTATAACTCAAATGGGCCTCCAGCCTAATTTCTCATTAAGTCAAAGGGACTTCAAGTCCGATGGTTTCCAACCAAATGGGTCTCATGCCTAATTCCATGTTTTCAAATCTAAAACCATTCCATAAAACCACCATAGAAAACACAGCACGTAGAAGCACCGTATAAAATCGAAAACCTCGAAATATGTGCAAATACGTACATACTAAACAACCACAAACAATGCACTCAAGGCATTCCAAAACATGTATTAAAACAATTATAAAATATTTATGCATGCATCAATTTAGAAAGAAAGTTCCATTCATAAACCGTCCAAAGTCGTGCCTCGATATGCGCGCCATAAGCCTCTCCCGGGCTAATCACCATCTCTGGGGCTCCCGAACCTGTCCGAATCATAATAGAGGGTTACTAACTACCTCATTAACCTCTCATTAAAGCCCCATAATTTTCTCAAATTTTTAACTATTTTAAAGTCGATCCTAAACCTTCGGACATCCCGAACTATATCGAAACGATGTCCGATTGACTCGAAACCTATCCCAAAATGTTCGTTACATTGAATAGATGAAATTACATGTTAGAACCTTCCCCAGAATCTCCCCCACATGCCCTCTCGCGCCGCCCAAAGGGACTGCGAGTGGGAGCCAAGCGCCGAGCACTGTGCATCTCTTACCTCGCATGAACCCGGTCCGACCGGTTCACTTGTTCAGCCGGTCCAACTCCATTCCTCCTTCAATTTTCGTTCGTTTCCTTCCATTTTGATTCCAATCTTCCTATATCATCAATATCTACCTATCTACGTAATTAGAATCATGAAAAACGATTTGAAATCGATTGTTCAAGCCCCCTTTCACTGCCATGTTTTTCGCGGCCATCCTCAGCGTGGCTCAGCCACTTCCCACCAACTAAAACTATCCACTAGACATCATACCAGTCCCCTAAACCCATCAAAATCAACAGATAACATCCTAAACATATAAATCAAACGTTCGAACATTTAACTTTAAATCGTACCTGTGCGGTTTTGCTTTCCCTCCGCTGTCCACGGCCGCCCTGCCACCCCCTACATCATCATTGTCTCATTCTCAATTTCCCTCTCACTCTCAGTCGCTCAGTCATCACGGTAGGGGGGTTATATGGGGTGGTATTTGTGCGAGATCGGGTTGTTTGGGTTTGGTTTGGACGAATAAGCAAGGGGAACGGATATGCATGATAGGACCCGCCCCGATCCCACAGGGACCACAAGGGGACGTGCCCTGCTCCCGCCTGACACCCAATAATTCATGCCGATTTTAACCTCAAAACATCAAATGCATAAATAACCAAATTAAAGTTATACATCAAATCCGAATTAAACAGATGTCAGACAAGGGATGACATCCAAACTACAAGTTGCGAGCACGACTCTAACATAAACCTGCGAGCACACCACCCAACAAGGGTTCAGGTACGCAGAAATGGATCTATGCCTCAGCCTCAGGTTCCTCCTCTACCTCAGTATCACGACCTGGAGGGGATTCAAAAACATTAAGGGTGAGTGGACCGAAACTCAAGTTTATAAAATCATTTGATAAGTAAACATATAATTTACCCCTCCGTTTTCCAAAACATGCATGCAACCGAATTTAAAACCATTAATCAGACAATATAAACCATATGGCATATAATAAAACCATAAACATAGTTTTAGCCACTGCACTATACACTCCAATCCCGACATCCCTGATGTCTGACGTCCCTGACGTCCAATAAGGTCACAATCACAAGGCTACGCGTGCCACTCGGGTCTTAATTCCGAGTTAAATCCTCGAACCCTGTTCGGTTACAGCATCCCCGATACTTAGCGTCCTAGACGCTGGACGTATTAGACGTCCGTGACCTTTCCGGGGTACCTCATCCGAAGGAGACAATATAATAAGGAAGGATCTATACAGTGCAGTACCAAATACATTTTATTGATATCCACATGCAAGCATATATACATAGATAAAATCCGAACCAATCATTAAGTTCCATCAGACGGGTCTCAAGCCCAAATACCGTGAAACGTGCCATAACCATATTTTCCATATCATCAAAACCATTATTGTTTTTAGCATGTGAATAAGTATAATAAACCAGAAAACATTTATGCACGCAAGGGTTTAAGAAAATGGCCCACTCACAGTACAATCCTGCTAGGAACCGAACGTATACCCTTCTCATGGTACAAATGTACAATCCCTGTCAAGTCCAAAGTATTCGTAAAGGTTAATTTAAACCCCTAACATTCAACCATGAAATCCTAGGCTGAAACCGGCCGGGAAAAGCCGCCCGAACGTGTTTCCCAAGGCAATAAACCTCATTTTGACCAACTTAATGATCTCCGATCGACCCGAAACCACCGCCATTGGATCCGGATCGTCGAAACCTAAAGAATGGTGGTGGTCCCACCAAAAACAATGTTCCCACGCGCCCCCACGCGCCGGTCAACGCGTCGGTCAACGCAGGAACAGTCCCTGCTGACGTCATCGATGACATGTCAGACTCTAACAGGTGCCACGTGTCAACATCCGATTGGTCCACCTCACTGATCTGTCAGGCCACATGTCAGATCTGACATGTGCCACGTGTCAGCACGGCACTGGTCCACGTCACTGACATGTCAGTGACACGTGGCAGTCCCAGATTAGGCCACGTCACTAACATGTCAGTGCTGACTGTGCACTGACATGTGACACGTGTCAGCTCACGGTTGGTCCACATCACCTGACAGTCTGACAGGGTGCCACGTCATCACCTCTGTCCTCAGACGGTTGACCCGTATCTCTGCAACTCGGGTCGATCAGACCCGCGATCATGACCCGGTCACCATTTCCTTAATTCTCAATCATTTTCACTCTGGTTTGTTCCTAGATGTTCGTCTTAATCCCAGGAAGGGTTCTATGGAATCAAAATCGATAAACACAGATAGGATCGAAGGCTTACCTCGATACACAGTCCCGGTTCTCCCGTCGCCGTTTAGCCACCGTCCGATCACCTCTGGTCACGAACTCGAGCCCAGAAGGTTCCTATAAGTCCCTAGAGTCGATTAGGGTTAATAGAAAACAAAAATAAACGTGGGAATTCGAGTTACCAAAATTTGAGTTTTTGAAACCGTTTCGGGTTAAAACCGCCCACCTCGCCGCCGCCTGCCGCCGTTCACCGCCGTGCCTCAACCCTCACCAGCTCAGTCCAGCCATGCCTGAAGCAAAGGGTCAGGTGCACGCAGGTGTGATGATCGAAATGGCAGCATGTGGGTGTCGGGTAATGGAAATATATTGAAATGGAGGGAAATGATGGACGGCCCAGATTGAATCTCAGAAATGAGATTAAGGGCTGAGATCAGATCTGGAGGTTTCAGATCAATGGCTGTAATTAAAAGTTGGTTTTAATGGTATTTAAACCCATAGTGGATATGATCCAATCTAGCCAATGGGTGAGTGACACTTGTCACTCACCAGGTGTCCCCCAATCAGAATTTCAGAATAAAATATTCGACACGTAAACCGAGGCACGAACCTCCCAATTTCACGTTTCTGACCATAACTTCCTTGTACGAAGTCCGATTTCGTCGTGCCGCCTGTCTACGGACTCAGGACGTTGAGACCTACCTAACGGTCCTTGAGTCATGTGAAAATTAGTTTCCAAACGAAAAGTCAACATTCCCCCCCCCCAAAGTCCAAATTACGGTAATGCCCCTGAACTTCCGATAGTCATAACTTTTTCCTTGATCGTCCGAAATGGACGTGCCACCTGTCTATGAACTCGTGACATCCCGAACTACGTCACGGTCATAGGTCAAAGTCCATTTAACCCACCAATCAAAAAGTCAACAATTTGGCCACACCAATCACAAGGGTAAAAGCGTCAATTCACACATTAAATTACAATATTCAAATCTTCTAATTTCCGGGGTGTTACAACCTTCCCCCCTTAAGAAATTTCGTCCCGAAATTTCAAAGAAACAAATGAGGAAATTGTTCTCGCATCTGAGCCTCAGGATCCCATGTGGCTTCTTCCCCATTCTGGTTTCTCCAGAGAATCTTCACGAGAGGGATCGTCTTCCGACGTAGTACCTTGTCCTTCCGATCCAAAATTTGCACTGGTTGTTCCTCAAAGCTCAAATCCCCTCGGAGTTCGATAGGTTGATCCTCCAGTACATGGGAAGCATCACGTACGTACTTCCGCAGCATCGATACGTGAAAAACATCGTGAACTCTAGAAAGTTCAGGAGGCAGTGCCAATCTGTATGCAACCCTGCCAATCCTTTCCACGATCTCATAAGGTCCGATAAAACGCGGACTCAGCTTCCCCCGTCGACCAAAGCGGATGATCCCTTTCCACGGAGATAACTTCAGGAAGACAAAATCTCCCACTTCAAATTCCAGGTCTCGAATCCGTCGATCGGCATAACTCTTTTGGCGATCCTGCGCCGCCTTCAATCTCTCCTTGATAACTCGAACAGTTTTCATGGTTAAGTCCATCAATTCCGGCTCTACAGCCGCTCGCTCTCCTACCTCCGTCCAGCAGATAGGTGTCCTGCACTGTCGACCATACAGTGCCTCATAAGGTGCCATCCCGATGCTTTCCTGATAGCTGTTGTTGTAAGCGAATTCCATCAATGGAAAATGAGTATCCCAAGAGTCCTGAAGCTGTAGCACACAGGACCTCATCATGTCCTCCAGGGTTTGAATGGTTCTTTCAGACTGTCCATCAGTCTGAGGATGGAAATCAGTACTGAAACGTAGGGTTGTTCCCAAAGTAGCTTGCAAACTCCACCAGAACCTGGAAGTGAAACGCGGATCACGATCGGACACGATCGATTCCGGCGTACCATGCAATCGTATGATTTCCTTTACAAACAACTGAGCCAGTCGGTTAGGTTTATAAGTTTCCTGAACTGGCAGGAAATGGGCTGACTTGGTTAATCGGTCCACGATCACCCATACTCCGTCAACTCCACTCTGAGTCCTTGGTAACTTTAAGACGAAGTCCATGGTGATGTGATCCCACTTCCACTCGGGAATAGGAAGTGGATGCATAGCCCCATAAGGTCTCTGCCGTTCCGCCTTAACCTGCTGACAGGTTAAGCATTTGCTCACGAATTCAGCAATATCCTTCTTCATTCCTGGCCACCAATAATGGTTCCGGAGGGTACGGTACATCTTTGTACCCCCTGGATGCATAGCATAGGCCGAACTATGGGCCTCCTCAAGAATCTCGGCCCGTAACTCTGCCACTGCAGGTACACACAAACGGCCCAACTTCACCAGTGCTCCATCATCCCGGATGGTAAAATCCTGTCTCCCATCCACATCGACCTCAATCCTGTAAATACAGAGTATCGGATCCTGAAGTTGTGCTTCGATAATCCAATCAATCAGTACAGGTCGTACATGGAAGCTGGCCAACAAAGCTCTATGCTCATCCGTACCCAAAATAACTCCCGCCTTCTGGAGTTCTACCAGCAAAGGAAGATACACCATCCCCAGGTGTGCAACCGATCCTGCTGATTTCCTGCTGAGTGCATCAGCCACCACATTGGCCTTACCCGGATGGTACTCGATCGTACAGTCATAATCTTTCAGCAGCTCCAACCATCTCCGTTGTCTCATGTTAAGCTCCTTCTGAGTGAATAGGTACTTTAGACTCTGGTGGTCGGTGTATATCCGACACGTTGCGCCGAACAGGTAATGTCTCCAGATTTTTAGAGCATGAACCACTGTTGCCAACTCCAAATCATGGGTTGGATAGTTCAACTCATGAGTCTTTAGCTGTCGGGATGCGTAGGCGATAACCTTGCCAGTCTGCATCAACACGCAGCCCAAGCCTTGTAGTGAAGCGTCACTAAAGACCGTGAATTCTCCACTGTCATCCGGCAATGCAAGGACAGGTGCAGTGGTCAATCGATCTTTCAATTCTTGAAAACTCCGATCACACTGCTCGTCCCAAATAAACTTTACTCCCTTACGAGTCAGACGAGTCAATGGTGCAGTAATTTTGGAGAAACCCTCCACGAATCTCCGGTAGTAACCTGCTAACCCGACAAAACTCCGCACCTCCGTTACTGTTGTCGGTCTAGCCCAGTTGGTCACCGCTTCTGTTTTCTGGGGATCCACGCTAATCCCATCCGTCGATATCACGTGTCCCAGAAAACCAATACTGCTCAGCCAAAACTGACACTTGCTCAGCTTGGCGTACAACTGTTCTTGTCTCAGCTTCTCCAAGACCAACCGTAGATGTTCCTCATGTGCACGGGTACTCCTCGAGTACACCAAAATATCATCGATGAACACAATCACGAACATATCCAGGTAGGGTCGGAAGACCCGGTTCATCATATCCATGAATGCTGCTGGGGCATTCGTCAAGCCAAAAGGCATAACAAGGAACTCGTAGTGTCCATAACAGGTTCGAAAAGTAGTTTTCAGAATATCCTCCTCTGAAATCCTCAGTTGGTGATACACAGACCGCAAATCAATTTTCGAGAAGCACTGTGCTCCCCGCAACTGGTCAAAAAGGTCATCGATCCTGGGTAGAGGATACTGGTTCCTCAGTGTCACCTTGTTGAGTTGTCGATAGTCAATACACAAACGGAGACTTCCCTCCTTCTTCTTTACGAACAACACCGGTGCTCCCCACGGTGAAGTACTCGGTCGGACGTATGCCAACTCCACCAACTCCTGCAATTGAGTTTTGAGTTCTCGTAACTTGGCCGGCGCCATCCGGTATGGTGCCTGGGATTTAGGTCGGGTACCAGGGAGTAGTTCAATAGTAAACTCGATCTCCCGTGATGGTGGCAATCCAGGTAAGTCTTCCGGAAATACATCCGGAAACTCACATACCACCGGTATCTCGTCGATACCCGGAGTATCAACCTGCTCCGACACGACATGCGCCAGATAACCCTGGCATCCTTTCCGTAAAAGTTTGGTAGCAGTAAGTGAAGAAATCACTTCAGGAGGCGAACCGTCACGTTCCTCCTGAAAGATAACCTCCGAAAAACCCGGGCTCCGCAGAATCACTTGCTTGCTACAGCAATCTGTAACGACCCATCCCGAATTCCAGGATTAGTTTAGTCACTAATCTTGATTAGTGAGGTTGAACGGTGGTTAGTAGGGCGGAATCGGACAAATTGTGCAAAATGACCGTTTTGCCCCTACGTGGGCAAAATGTTGACTTTTTATTTAGGCGGTCAAATGGACTTTGACCGATGACCGTGACGTAGTTCGGGACGTCACGAGTTCATAGACAGGTGGCACGTTCGATTCCGACATTCGTAGAGAAAGTTTTGGTGTTCGGAAGTTGAGGGGTATTTTGGTAATTTGGCTTATTAGGGGCCAAATGTTGACATTCTGATCGGGAGGTCCGATGGGTGAGGGCCAAGGACCGTTACGTAGGTATCGTCGATACGAATCCAACGACAGGCGGCATGCCGAAATCGGAGTTCCGACGACGACGTTATGGTCAAGGAAACAAACTAACGAACCGAGGCCGGGATTAAAATAATAATATAATAATGAATAGTGACCATTGACCCTACACACCTGGATGAGTGACAAGTGTCACCCATCCCTTGTTTCCAGCTCCTTGTTTCCCTCCAAACATCATCATTACTACATCATCATCATCTAATCCACCAATTCCCCTAATTTCCTCTTCTTTGTTCCTAAATCGTGCACAAAATTGGGGGAATCAGATTGGGAGAATTGGCTCCCTCTCTCTGTCGTTCCTGAGAGAAAAATGGGAGACTAAGATGAGGGAATTAACTGGGAAACACGAGGGTTTGAGTGTGGGTTGAATTTTGGATTTTGGATTTCGGGAAAATGAGAGGGAAAATTCGAATTGAAGGAATTGGGCTGTGATGATCGAATTGGAGGTTACAAACATCTTCCTGAGGTTGTGACGAGTCGATCCACATCAAAAACGAGAAGGAATGGTGCCGTTTTGGCTCTGATCGAGCTTGGTGACAGAGGAAGAAATCGAGGCTGAGTCGTGGAGTTTGGGGCTGTGATTGACTCAATTGTTATGGGGAAATGATTTCTCATGATCCCACGATGCTTCTGGGATCATCAATTGAAGGAAACCGGCTGAGATCGATGAAACTCCATGGTTGCACAGTGGACGGTGTTCGTACTTGTGTCGTGATCATTTACTGATCAAACGACGGAATTGATGTGGGGGAATTGTTCCTCGTGGTCCACTAATGCTTCTGGTTGAACCAATTTGGGGAAATCAATTGAGATTGAAGGAATCCCATGATTGAACAGTGACCGGAGTGTTCTTCGTGTTCATCGTGGAATCGATGGAATTTGGGTAAGTTATCGTGTAATTGATGTTACAGACTTATAATTGGACTTAAAACGAAGCTAATGGAATGATCAATTGAAGGAATTAGGATCGAATTGACAGGATTGGAACCGGGTTGTGTCGCGGGTGAATTGGACCCCTTTACCAGACAAACGGGTTGGGCTGGTGACACTGTAGCAGGCGCGTGGGTTTCACGCGCAGTCACTCACGGCGGCGCGTGGCGGCGCGTGGGCACGGATCTCGAGGTGAGATCAACATGACTTCTGTCCTATTTAATGTAACGAACATTTTGGGATTGGTTTCGGGTCGATCGGACACCGTCTCGATAGTGTTCGGGATGTCCGAAGGTTTTTAATTAAGTTTAAAAATAAGTAAAAATGCGGGAAAATTACGGGACTTTGATAGGATGTTAATGTTGAGGTTAGTAACCCTCTAATGTGATTTGGACAGGATTGGGAGTCCCGGTGATAGTGGTGTGGCCCGGGAGAGCCGGTGGCACGCGTATCGAGGCACACGGTTAAAACAGTCTGTGAGTGGACTTTGGTTTTATAAATTCTATGCATGCTTAAATGTTTTATATGGATTATGGTTGTGATTGTGTGATGTTGATTTGGTTGTTGGTAAATTGTACGGTTTCACGTATTTCGAGGCGATTTACGTGCTTGCACGTAAATCGAGGTTTTTCGGTTTTACATGGATTTTCCATATTTATTACTTGGATATAATGTGATGAAATGGTTTTGAAATTGGAAATATAAACTCGGGCTTGAGGCCCACTTGTTTTGGAAATTTCGGACTTGGAGTCCATTTGAGAATCGGGCTGGGGGCCCAGTTGGTTAATGAAATCGGGCCAGGGGCCCAGTTGGTATGAAATCGGGCTGAGACCCGTTTAAGTTATGTTATCGGGCCAGGGGCCCAGTTAATTTACGAATTCGGGCCGTGGGCCCAGTGGGTTTATAAGTCGGGCTGCGGGCCCAGTTGGTTTATAAATCGGGCCGTGGGCCCAGTGGTTCATAAAATCGGGCATGAGGCCCAGTTGGATAATAAATGTGATTTCGGGTCAGGGACCCTATATTTTATAATGGTGATTTTGGGTCAAGGACCCTAAATGGAATTATGTGGTTTTATGGAAATTTCGGGCAGGGCCCAATGGTAATAATGTGATAAAATGATTAAATAAAACTGTTTTCCATATACCATCTGGATACAAGGATATATGATGGTCTCCTCCAGATGTCTGGGACACTGGGGAAGTCACGGTGCATTGCCTGCGAGGGGTCATTATACGGAGCAGCCGGACCGTATGATGACTCAGGAGCAGGATTGCTATGATTGACGTCAGGGACGTCAGACATCAGGGATGTCAGATATATGGACCCGGAGAGACCCCGGGCAGCACGCGTAGCTTATGAAACCGTGAGATATGACGTCAGGGACGTCTAGCGTCTGGGACGCTAAGCATCTGGGATGCTGGTGATGGTAATGGTAAAATATGGTTTAATGAATAAAATGGCTTATTGGTTGGATATGTGTTATGTGGTAAAAATGGATTATTGGTTATGAAATGGTATGTCGGGTCGGGGACCCTAAATGGTTTTGGATTTTTGAATTGATGTTCATCTATGGTCGTGGGTGGTGACCCACATGGTTTTAATATGTATGGTGGTGGTATTCCACGGTTTTGGGCTGAGTTCCCACACTTGGTTTTTGGTTAACGGTTTTCGGGCTAAGGCCCTAATGGCTCGGTTGAGCAAACGTTTTGGTTACTGGTTTTTGGTGGCATGCATACGTTTTTATTGGAGGGCATAAATGTCTTATAAATGTATTTGGTAAACTTATTGGTTTTTGTCCACTCACAGCTTTTGGTTTTAATGCCCTTCAGGTTGATTACGGATGCGATTGCAGCAGAGACTGGGACATTGCACACCTCCTCCATCGGTCCTTGCGCACTCTAGATGGCCCATTTGGGCAGTAGCTCTTGGTTATCCCTTGTCTGACACCCCTTGTTGGACGGGAGCAGGGCACATTCCATGGTAATCCCGGGGGGATTGGGATGGGTCCTGTCACAATCGATGAGCGATCCATGCTCCGATAGCCAATCCACATCCGATAGCCAATCCCGGGGGGATTGGGATGGATATCCAGAATAATTAAATCCGCTGGTAAATCCACATCCTCAATTCTTACCGGGCACCTCCGAATCACCTGATTCACAAGGTACACGATGCCCATCGGGGTGCCAACACCCATTTCGCAATCTAAGGCTGATACCACACAATCAAGCATACCGGCACAACTCTTCGAAATAAAAGAATGTGTAGCCCCTGCATCCATCAATACACGTACAAGAAGGTTTAAGACATGTAGTGTACCTGTAACCACACCTGGGGCAGTCCTCGCCTGCTGCTGGGTCATTGCAAACACTTGGGCCCTCGGCCCTCCGTTCCGTCTGCGCCCGCGCGCGCCACGTCCAGCACCACGGTCACCTCCCTGACCGCGACCTCCATTAGTGTGGGAAGCCGTGCTCTGCACCACACTCGAGCCCCCGGCGTCGTTGTTCTTGGGCAACTGCAGGCAATCACAGGCATAGTGACCCTCCTCACCGCAAGCAAAACAAGTTACTGGCCTTGGCCTGTCCGAATGCCCACCAGAAGCACCGCTCCAAGATGAACGCTGCCCAGAGTTGTATCCTGATCCTCTGCCCTGAGGGCCTCCGCGTCGACCTGACCAGCCACGACTCTTGAAGGATGAGGGTGCTCTCCTGTAGCCCCCTCCCTTGTTGTTCTTCTGGCCCGATGGCCCACGATGTGGCCGATCCTAACGTCGCCCCTCGCCCGAAGGCTGTCGTGTCTGGTGTGCCGCCAGACTGGTCTCGACACGCACCGCAGCGTCGACCAAATCTCTCAGTGAAGCATGAGTAGCGGCAGTCACACTCGCCCGTATCTCCCCTCGGAGTCCAAGCTCAAACCTTTGGCATTTGTCCTCCTCCGTGCTCACGAATGATGCAGCAAACCGGGACAGTTTTCCGAAAGTTTGCTCGTAGTTTGCAACGGACATATCACCCTGCTCCAGCCGCAGGAATTCAGCCTCCCGTGCCGCGCGAAATGATCGCGGGTAGTACTGGTCCAGAAATCGGGAACGGAAAGCTTCCCAAGTAGTGGTATGGACAGACCACCCAGACATTTCGAGTCCGTGCCACCACTGGTAGGCTCCTCCTTCCAGCAAGAAGGCCGCCAAAGTTACCCGTTCGCCCGGAGGGCAGTGCATCACCGAGAAGATCCTCTCCCACTTGGTGATCCAATCATGAGCATCCTCCGGGTTTGATCCCCCGCAAAAAGGAGTGGCTACCAAACGTTGAGCCCTTTCAATGCTTGCACATTCCATCTCCCTTTCCAGATCCACGTCAGTTCGTGTATGAGGAATTCTCCTAGGAGGCATAACCAAATGTCAAGAGGCATAGAGCAGAAAACAATATTCTTAAAAGTCGAAAAGTAACTAGTACTAATCGCTAGTCTAGCATGCTGACCATAACCTAGTAATGACCACAACCTAGTGCTCTGATACCAAGCTGACAGGACCAGCCCGATCCCACAGGGACCACAAGGGGACGTGCCCTGCTCCCGTCTGACACCCAATAATTCATGCCGATTTTAACCTCAAAACATCAAATGCATAAATAACCAAATTAAAGTTATACATCAAATCCGAATTAAACAGATGTCAGACAAGGGATGAAATCCAAACTACAAGTTACGAGCACGACTCTAACATAAACCTGCGAGCACACCACCCAACAGGGGTTCAGGTACGCAGAAATGGATCTATGCCTCAGCCTCAGGTTCCTCCTCTACCTCAGTATCACGACCTGGAGGGGATTCAAAAACATTAAGGGTGAGTGGACCGAAACTCAAGTTTATAAAATCATTTGATAAGTAAACATATAATTTACCCCTCCGTTTTCCAAAACATGCATGCAACCGAATTTAAAACCATCAATCAGACAATATAAACCATAAGGCATATAATAAAACCATAAACATAGTTTTAGCCACTGCACTATACACTCCAATCCCGACATCCCTGATGTCTGACGTCCCTGACGTCCAATAAGGTCACAATCACAAGGCTACGCGTGCAACTCGAGTCTCAATTCCGAGTTAAATCCCCGAACCCTGTTCAGTTACAGCATCCCCGATGCTTAGCGTCCTATACGCTGGACGTATTAGACGTCCGTGACCTCTCCGGGGTACCTCATCCGGAGGAGACAATATAATAAGGAAGGATCTATACAGTGCAGTACCAAATACATTTTATTGATATCCACATGCAAGCATATATACATAGATAAAATCCGAACCAAACATTAAGTTCCATCAGACGGGTCTCAAGCCCAAATACCGTGAAACGTGCCATAACCATATTTTCCATATCATCAAAACCATTATTGTTTTTAGCATGTGAATAAGTATAATAAACCAGAAAACATTTATGCACGCAAGGGTTTAAGAAAATGGCCCACTCACAAGTACAATCCTGCTAGGAACCGAACGTATACCCTCGTCCTGGTACAAATGTACAATCCCTGTCAAGTCCAAAGTATTCGTAAAGGTCAATTTAAACCCCTAACATTCAACCATGAAATCCTAGGCTGAAACCGGCCGGGAAAAGCCGCCCGAACGTGTTTCCCAAGGCAATAAACCTCATTTTGACCAACTTAATAATCTCCGATCGACACGAAACCACCGCCATTGGATCCGGATCGTCGAAACCTAAAGAATGGTGGTGGTCCCACCAAAAACACTGTTCACACGCGCCCCCACGCCCCGGTCAACGTGTCGGTCAACGCAGGAACAGTCCCTGCTGACGTCATCGCTGACGTCGACGTCAGCATGACGTCATGCTGACTTCATCTGACAGCTGTCAGGTCTGACATGTCAGACTCTGATAGGTGCCATGTGTCAACATCCAATTGGTCCACCTCATTGATCTGTCAGGCCACGTGTCAGATCTGACATGTGCCACGTGTCAGCACGGCATTGGTCCACATCACTGATATGTCAGTGACACGTGGTAGTCCCAGATTGGGCCACGTCACTAACATGTCAGTGCTGACTGTGCACTGACATGTGACACGTGTCGGCTCACGGTTGGTCCACATCACCTGACAGTCTGACAGGGTGCCACGTCATCACCTCTGTCCTCAGACGGTTGACCCGTATCTCTGCAACTCGGGTCGATCAGACCCGCGATCATGACCCGGTCACCATTTCCTTAATTCTCAATCATTTTCACTCTGGTTTGTTCCTAGATGTTCGTCTTAATCCCAGGAAGGGTTCTTTGGAATCAAAATCGATAAACACAGATAGGATCGAAGGCTTACCTCGATACACAGTCCCGGTTCTCCCGTCGCCGTTTAGCCACCGTCCGATCACCTCCGGTCACGAACTCGAGCCCAGAAGGTTCCTATAAGTCCCTAGAGTCGATTAGGGTTAATAGAAAACAAAACTAAACGTGGGAATTCGAGTTACCAAAATCTGAGTTTTTGAAACCGTTTCGGGTTAAAACCGCCCACCTCGCCGCCGCCTGCCGCCGTTCACCGCCGTGCCTCAGCCCTCACCAGCTCAGTCCAGCCATGCCTGAAGCAAAGGGTCAGGTGCACGCATGTGTGATGATCGAAATGGCAGCATGTGGGTGTCGGGTATGGAAATATATAGAAATGGAGGGAAATGATGGACGGCCCAGATTGAATCTCAGAAATGAGATTAAGGGCTGAGATCAGATCTGGAGGTTTCAGATCAATGGCTGTAATTAAAAGTTGGTTTTAATGGTATTTAAACCCATAGTGGATCTGATCCAATCTAGCCAATGGGTGAGCAGGTGTCCCCCAATCAGAATTTCAGAATAAAATATTCGACACGTAAACCGAGGCACGAACTTCCCGATTTCACGTTTCTGACCATAACTTCCTCGTACGAAGTCCGATTTCGGCGTGCCGCCTGTCTACGGACTCAGGACGTCGAGACCTACCTAACGGTCCTTGAGTCATGTGAAAATTAGTTGCCAAACGAAAAGTCAACATTTCCCCCCCCCCCAAAGTCCAAATTACGGTAATGCCCCTGAACTTCCGATAGTCATAACTTTTTCCCTGATCGTCCGAAATGGACGTGCCACCTGACTATGAACTCGTGACATCCCGAACTACGTCACGGTCATAGGTCAAAGTCCATTTAGCCCACCAATCAAAAAGTCAACAATTTGGCCACACCAATCACAAGGGTAAAAGCGTCAATTCACAAATTAAACTACAATATTCAAATCTTCTAATTTCCGGGGTGTTACAATGCATGTATCAATTTATGTGGGCAATGGATTAATGACACTTGTCATTCATCCATTGGGTCTGCCCTCAAATATTTGTGCCCACATAAGACAAAAGTCCATATTTTCCTCGTAAAGCGTGTAGCCGTAAATTGTACCTCGGAATTTCTGTGAACTGTAACTTTCCCGTTGAACGTCCGATTTTGACGTGCCGTTTATCTACGGACTCGTGATGTCCCATTCTACGTCACGGTCATCGGCCCTTTGGCATCACACCTCTTGGGTCAAAAGTCAACTATTTGCCCTTGTTCAAGGGCAAAATCGTAATTTTACCCTGAACGTCCGTTAATCCTCGGCTAATCCTTGATTAGCCTCATTAATCCTTAATTAGTCTTAATTAACCCCTAAAATCAGGGACGGGTCATTACAAACTCCCATCCTTAAAGAATTTCATCCTCGAAATTCCAATCGACCCAATTCCATAACCAAACTATGGAAATCCAATCATGTCCCAAACTCTGGCACTTTCGTGTAAAAGTACAAGTTCGTTCTAACCACCGTACTCGTCAGTACTCACTGTCATCGGAGCTTCCAAAGCTCCAACTCAACTTTCACCAACTGAGTTCCGATCGTTGACCCTCGTTTGTCTCCACGTCGGCTCGTAAGTCTCACTCGAGATACCAACACTTGTCGATCTCGCCTGTCACTCACTCCGATAGGTCAGCTATACTAGGTTTCCATCCAAACGGCTTTTCAGCCTGCCACTCTGACACGTTCCAACCAATAACCATTAGGCTGAAATACGTATACCCACTAAGGGCTATCACATCCGAGCTGACATCCTACTCAGCATCTGATTAGACAACATCCTATAGATTCTGCCATCACAATGGTACGAATCTCATCTCGCAGGTCATACTCATACTGACTCTCACTAGAGTCCCATCACTACATCACAATTTGAACGCATCTGATATTGATTCATTCCATTACCACTACATGCCCGATTGACTTCGTACAGAAGCTAATCCTATAGACAAGTATCGTGACCAGTCGACCACTCCCGGCTCCACTATGCTCTCGTTGCACTACTCTGATCTCGACTCGCTCTCGAGTCCCCATATCGTATTCCCTGTCAATTCATCGACATCTTACCCATCTTGGGTGTATCTGGACCCCATCGAATACTTGCCTTAGCAGAGGTAATCCCACAGATAACGACACAAGGGTTTCTTTGGCCCACAAGGCCCTGAGCCCTCGGCTCACACAACACTAAACCCTACCACTCCACTCTGCTCGAGCACACAGTAGTCGACGTCCTATCATCACATCATCATATCGGAACACATCCGATCATGATCCTCCTCGAACTTTCAGTATCAGATCCAATCTGATTCCTATACACTCTGCATAAACAACATCGGACCTCGTCCGATGACCAACCTCTCGGGTAACTCTAAACCCACCGGTCAAACCCCAATCCATCTCAATCTCTACTCTCATGTCCAAGACAGATCATATACTCCCATATCCAACTTTTGTCTTGTCTTCTCACTGACTATGCTAAGGGATTCTTCCACAGTCTTACAAGACGATTCTCTTCTACTCATAGCTTAGTATAATCAGCAAGGCAATTCAACCCATCTGGTGCCACCAAGCACCATCTGCTAACGAGTAGAAAATGAGAAGTCACACTCAGTGCCAGAATGTCCATCACCAAGGCGGAATCAAGTACTCTCCTCATCGTTTCAATCGCAACCTGTCTTGATTCCGAAGTTCCAACCACGTTGGAACCAACTCGGATATGCTTCCAAGTCTTCAACTCACTCGGACATCATCAGGGAACTGGTCACCAAACCAAGTACTCCCCGTGTCTCGCACTGTGCCACTCGGGATCCTCTCTGTCCCGCTCAGTGCCCACCGAACTCACATGCTCGCCACTCTGGGCACATCTACTATCCTGTCGGCATACTAATTCGCACGTCCCAACTCTATGGGATCAACTCCAGCACTCATACTCCTGTGATCCGTCCAAGGGTATCTAGGGCACCTATCACTCATCCAGGTATATCCCACACATCACAGTCACCTCACAGGGTTAGCATGGCACACTTGCTAACACCCAAAGTCCAACATCTCATTCTGCGATCACACTCATTCGTAATCGAGTCGAATCCAGAAATCACTGCTCGTAACATGCGTCACTCACGCACCCTCGTATCCTCGTCACGACTGATGAATCCCATTGTCACAATCGTCACAGCAACTTGAGCCTATCCAACTTGATAAGACTCGACTACCTTCATCGATAGCAGCGTCTGCTACAACCGTGTGCAGACCAATCTCAGAAGCATTCCGCTATCGAGACTCCGTACTCATGCAGTCAACTTAGTGCCAGCACCAACCGCTGATAGGTCCTCAAATAAGCATTATTTTATATTATTTTATACCCTTTATACTTAGCTTTTAATATTAAAATATTAAATAAGTAGATAAAATAATTTATTTTGTGTTATTTTTGTTTAAATAAATAAAGTTTGTCATTTGAAGTATTTTGGCGAAAGAATCGTCTCGATCGGAATTTTAACGAAAATATTATGGACGAATTTCGGTGAAATATTACTAAGTTAATTAATTAATTGATTTTTCAGCCCAAAACAAATCCTGAGCCCAAACCATTTTTCCATTCAAGTGCTACAGCCCAACAGAAAAAAGAAAAAGAAAAAAAGCCCAGCTTCGGCCCAGGCTCGCTCTCGCAGCCCAAACCGCGCGGCCCAATCCTGCGCAGCAGCCTTTCTAGTCAACTGCAGGCGCTGGTCGAAAGCTCTCTCTTTCCTTCGGCACGCGCGCGCTGAAAGTCCTCTCTTCCCTTCAGCGCGTCCACGCCGAACGCCCAACTTTCCCTTCAGCTAGCCCCCACCGAATCCTGCCTTTGATTTTGAGCAACTCTCTGCTGAATTCTTTTCCAGCAGCTTCCACCCAATTTCCACTCAAATTCCAGCCACTTTCCAACCCAATTTTGCGACTTTACAACTCAAACCACTTCTAAACATCATCACAAATCTTTATTACTCATCATTCCATTATTCCACATTTTTTATTGTATTTTTATATTATTTTTGATAGCTTTTTCCACCTATAAATAGGGATTCAATTCTTGTAATTTGAGAGTCCCCCATTAGTTTCATTCTTCCATTTCTTTCATTTTTCTTAGTTCTAGTCTTGGTGTAGTTCTTTTGTTTCTCTCTTTTGAGAGACATTTTTGGGGACCATTTTAACTTCTTGTAGATTTTCTTATTAAGTAGTTTCCTTTTAATTCTTATTCTTAATTTATGTTATTTTCATTTCTTCTTTACTTTGATCTTGGTATTTTCTTTCTAACATTTGTAAGTAAGAATGCAATCTCCATGTGTTTTACTTTTTGAATTTCTTTTACTTCATATGTTTTAGTGCTTAAACTTCAATTTGATGTTAAGTGTTTTATCCGCTGTCGGTGCACTTAGAGTAGAATTGAAGAGATTAAATGTTGATCGCTGTCGGCGCATTTAATTATAAACTTAAGGTAAATCATGTTGTAAATGTTTGAAGCATATTGATATTTGACGCACATTAATGGTTGATGCATTTATAATATTGAAAGATGTATGTAAGTATTTGAGATGATGAAAGTAGGATTTCGTGATTGGTTTATTATGAGCAAAATGTTAGAATGTTGGTAAAATTTGTACTTGAAGGAAATCTATTATTAGGAGTAGTTTAATTAATGTGATTGTTAATTCGAAATTACTTACGTAAAAGTGTGGGTTTTGTCTATGAAACTACTCTATGGTTTGTAAGTTCTAATTAGCATGAACATTTGCATTTTAATTTTTAGTTAGTGTTGTCTTTAGCTTAGATTACAAATCTTTTCAAAACCCCCATTTTTATTCCTTGTTCTTTTATTCTTTTATTCTTTAATTCTTTTAATTCTTTATTCTTTGATTATTTTATTTCTTTATTCTCTTATTCATCTATTCTTTAATTTATTAATTCTTTGATTATTTAATTCTTTGATTATTTAATTCTTTAATTCATTATTCTTTTATTCATCTCTCACTAACACATTATTAATGTTCCCTAATTTCCCCGGTTAAGAACGATCCATATTTACCAATACTACATCTACACAAAAAGGTTTAAATTGCATAACACTCAAATTACGTGTTTAATTTAACGCGTAGTTTGGGTGTTATCAACCGCTCAGTACGTAGTATCCACCGGTATCCACCGATCGGTCCACCTCACGATCCGGTCGACAAGTACCATTCTCCTGGTAACTTGTCCAGTCAATCACCAACTAGGGTTATCACAAATCCAGCTGCCCACTGCAACACAACCATCTTGACTGATCCATCGCTCTCGACTTCGGAAAGCCGTCATATGGTGTCTACTGGTCTACTGGATCCTATCCATCAGTAACACTACGGCTCTAAGTCGTTAGATTCACATGCAAATCAATCCTGATGGGAATCTAACCTAACTACCATGCGGCATCCGGTGCCAATCGAACCTTCAACTATCACACCTCGTGCTAACATAACCTACCTAGGGTTCGATTTCATTGAATCCTCATACTCTTACCCTAACTATCAGGTTGATGACGGGCTGTTATCACTGCAGAGCCATCACATCCTCGACTTGCATATCACTCTAAGAGTAAAACCTGCTCTAATACCACTTTGGTATCAGAGTACCACGTGCAAACCTTGCTCATAGCATACAAACCTCGCTTTAATACCACTTGTCAGGACCCGTCCCAAATCCCCCCGGGATTAACGAGGGACGCGCATGCTCCCGTCTGACATGAAGTGTCAAACAAGGGATAATTCCAATTTTAACCCCACCGGGGCTTCCAGAGTGCACCAGGATCCCGAGAAGGAGTGTGATGTCTCGATCCCCGTTACAATCCGCATCCGTGATCAACCTGAAGGGCATTAAAACCACGAAAAGCTGTGAGTGGACAAAATAATAATTTATAAAATATTTTACAAACAGACATTTATGCAATGACCCCTCGCAGGCAATTCCCCGTGACTACTCCAGGATACTACGAGACGTCTGGATGAGACAACCCGCCACTCTAGGATACTACGAGACGTCTGGAGGGCATCCGTTCATGAGAATGGTATACGGAAAACAGTTTCACAAAATCATTTCGAAACCATTCAAAGGGCCATGCCTGGGTTTTCCATAAAACCATCGCAAATCCCAATATGGGTCCTTGACCCAAAATCATGTTTATAAACCATAACTGCACCTCATGCCCGATATCATAACCAACTGGGCCTCAAGCCCGAATTCGTAAACCAACGGGGCCCCCGGCCCTATCGTATAACTCAAATGGGCCTCCAACCCGATTTCTCATTAAGTCAAAGGGACTTCAAGTCTGATGGTTTCCAACCAAATGGGTCTCATGCCTAATTCCATGTTTTCAAATCTAAAACCATTCCATAAAACCACCATAGAAAACACAGCACGTAGAAGCACCGTATAAAATCGGAATCCTCGAAATATGTGCAAATACGTACATACTAAACAACCACAAACAATGCACTCAAGGCATTCCAAAACATGTATTAAAACAATTATAAAATATTTATGCATGCATCAATTTAGAAAGAAAGTTCCACTCATAAACCGTCCAAAGTCCAGCCTCGATACGCGCGCCATAAGCCTTTCCCGGGTCAATCACCATTTCTGGGGCTCCTGAACCTTTCCAAAGCGTAATAGAGAGTTACTAACTACCTCATTAACCTCTCATTAAAGCCCCGTAATTTTCCCAAATTTTTAACTATTTTTAAAGTCGATCCTAAACTTTTGGACATCCCGAACTATATCGAAACGATGTTCGATTGACTCAAAACCTGTCCCAAATTGTTCGTTACATCGAATAGATGAAATTACATGTTGGAACCTTCCCCAGAATCTCCCCCACGTGCCCTCACGTGCCGAGCACTCTGCATCTCCTACCTCGCGTGAACCCAGTCCGGCCGGTTCATTGGTTCAGCCGGTCCCACTACATTCCTCCTTCAATTTTCGTTCGTTTCCTTCCATTTTGAGTCCAATCTTCCTATCCCATTAATATCTACCTATGTACGCAATTAGAATTAATAAAAACGATTTGAAATTGATTGTTCAAGCCCCCCCATTCACTGCCCTATTTTTCCCAGCCATCCTCAGCGTGGCTCAGCCACTTCCCACCAACTAAAACTATCCACTAGACATCATACCAGTCCCCTAAACCCATCCAAATCAACAAATAACATCCTAACCATCTAAATCAAACGTTCAAACATTGAACTTTAAACCGTACCTGTGCGGTTTTGCTTTCCCTCGTTCGTCCACGGCGGCCCTGCCACCCCCTTATCATCATTGTCTCAGCCTCAGCCTCCCTCTCACTCTCAGTCCCTCAGTCATCATGGTAGGGGGGGTGATATGGGGTGGTGTTTGTGCGAGATCGGGTTGTTTGGGTTTGGTTTTGACAAACAAGCAAGGGGAACGGATATACATGTATCAATTTAGGTAGGCAATGGATGAATGACACTTGTCATTCATCCATTGGGCCTGCCCTCAAATATCTGGGCCCACATAAGACAAAAGTCCACATTTTTCCTCGTAAAATGTGCAACTGTAAATAGTACATCGAAACTTCTGTGAACTGTAACTTTCCCGTCGAACGTCCGATTTTGACGTGCCACCTGTCTACGGACTCGTGACGTCTCGATCTATGTCACGATCATCGGCCCTTGGGCATTAGACCTCCTGGGTCAAAAGTCAACTATT
Organism: Prinsepia uniflora; assembly: GCA_032719365.1. Classification (NCBI taxonomy): domain Eukaryota; kingdom Viridiplantae; phylum Streptophyta; class Magnoliopsida; order Rosales; family Rosaceae; genus Prinsepia; species Prinsepia uniflora. The sequence continues at coordinate 72,917,272 of CM064868.1, read as the reverse complement.
CACCCTCTTTTAGGGGCAAAATTGTAATTTTTCCCTAAACGTTCGTTATTCCTCGGCTAATCCCCGATTAGCCTCACTAATCCCTAATTAGTCTTATTATTCCTCGGCTAATCCCCGATTGACCTATATTTGGTGTTTGGGTTTTAGGCATGCGACCCAGTGAGTTTAGTCCAATATGGTGTCAACAAAAGTCCCCCAAGGTTTTGATCGAGGTGGAATTTCTCGGTTGGATACTTGTCTTTTTCTTCCAGACTTAGTAGGAAGTATACTTGTAGTCCCCCAAGTCCCTCGATTGAGAGAGGTCACTGATCTGTGCGTGTGCTTGTTATACGGAAGTCCTTAGTGGTCAATGTGCGTGACGTAAGCCGACCGGTTTGTGTTGCTCTCGGCCTTCAATGTGTAGATGAAATTGTTGGGTTTACCTCGATCAATGTGTACTTGAACGTTGAAAGACAAGTCTGTTGTAGTTTTGTAGGTCCATTTGGTGAAGGTGTCATGGTATTCACTTTGTGAGGCCTACGCCGAGTGGTCTGCGTAGCTCGCTTGATCCTCCTTGGTCATCCCTTAGTGTTTTAAACGAGGAGCTTTTTTGTAGTGGTCAGCCACAAGGAGTCGATTTATGCGGTAGGAGGGGCAAAGTACTCAATTTTTAAGCCGCCAACTGAGAGGTTTCTATAGCTCGGTTGGTTCTTCCTAATCATCCATGGGGAGTCAATCTATGCAGTAGGAGTAGCACATGACTATTGTACTGATGATGGTCGAGCGGTCCGCTTGGCAGGCTTCTCGGTTTGTTTTTCCGGGGCCATTCTGCATTGATCCTTGATGCTACCTTAGGGTGGTTGGTTCAGTGTCTATTGGCTTGTTGGACACGTGTTGGGCTATTCATATGCTTGGCCTTCACGGTTGTGTAATGACCCGTCCCAAATTTTTGGAATTAATTAAGATTAAATCGAGGATTTTCGAGGCTAATCAGAGATTAGTCAAGAATTATCAGACGGTCATGGTGAAATTACGATTTTACCCTTGAACGAGGGCAAAAAGTTGACTTTTGATCTAGGAGGTCCAATGCACGAGTACTAAGAATCTTTACATAGATCGAGTCGATACGAGTCCATAGACAGACGACACGTCAAAATCGGACATTCGACCGAAAAGTTACGGGTCACGAAAATTTTGAGGCACTATTGCACGTTTTACGAGACGAGTGGACTTTTGTCTTGAGTGGGCCCCATATATTTTTGCTAGGTCCAATGGATGAGTGAGGGACTAAGAGAGACTGTGGGAGGCGGCAGGGACCAGACGACTTCAATAGGATCAAAACCATGGATTGAGGTGGCCAAAATCGAGGGCTATCAACGGAGGAAAATTGGCCGGACTGTTCATCGATTGTAGGTAAAATTCTAGGCTGTTTTCTACGGTTTTGATCATATGGATCCCTTCCTGGGATTGAGACAAAGAGATTGGAAGCAACGGTTTCAAAATTGGACCAAGAACCAGAGAGAAATATTTGGGTTGGCTCCGCTGGTCTCCGCGACCTGGAACAGTGAACCGGGTCGACCCGAATAGAGGATAGTAACGATGATGCCATCATCGATGATGTCATCCTATTAGACTGACACGTGTCAGATGTCAGATGACGTCACTGCTGATGTCATCTGTTGATTTTATTGTTAACTGCTGACATCATCTGTTGATTTTATTGTTCACTGCTGACGTCAGCGTTGACTTTTTGGTCAACGTTGACTAGCCCCTTTGACCCGCACGTGGGGGCGCGTAGGCACGTATTTCAAGGTGAGACTAGGACCATTTTAAAGGTTTCAATGATACGAATCCAATAGTCATAGTTTCAAGTCGATCGGAGATCGTTAGATTGGTCAAATTGAAGTTTAAACCCTAAAGAAGCGTGTTCGGGACACAATGACTTTTCCGGGAATGTTGGGGGTTCTTGTTATGGACTTGTATAGGTTGGTAGTGACCTTTGAGCATGTTTTGGATAGGTTTGGATGATCCGGAGAGGTCAGATTAGCCCGGAGATGCTTATGGCACGCTTATCGAGACGCAGTATGGACGGTGTGTGAGTGGACTTTGTTTTATGAATATGATGTATGCATAAATGTTTTATGTGTTTATGAACATGTTTTGAGATGCCATGAGTGCATGTGATTTAAATATGAAGTTTTTGGCATTTTCAGAGGAAAATGCATTATTACACGTAGTTCGAGATTTTTGTTTCATATAATGTTTGTGTAACGACCCGTCCCGAATTTCGGTTTCTAATGCATGCATGTTTTTTAGTGAAGGGTATAAATTTCTTTTGTGAATTTTTTATTTTATAAATTATTTGTTTTGTCCGCTCGCAGCTTTTAAGGTTTTAAATGCCCTTCAGGTTGATCACGGATGCGGGCTATAGTAGAGATCGAGACATCGCACTCCTCCTCCGATTCCTGGCGTACTCTGAAGCTCCGAGCGGGCTAAAGACGGAATTTTCCCTTGTCTGACACTGTGCCATATGGGATTAGGCGTGTCCCGCGTTAATCCCGGGGGGATTGGGACAGGTCCTGACAGTTTGGGCTTCGGCTGAGTGTACTACGTGCTTGTGTTTTATGTGATTCAGAAGGTTTCACGGAGAGGCGTGAAACTGAGGAATTAATTAGCGGTTTTGAAGGATTTCACGGAGATGCGTGAAATCGAGATTTGAACATGAGTCCCAGTTAAAAGATGATTTGAAAGTGTTATAGAAATGAGAACTGGTTTTCAGTTTTGGAAATATCTTTCGGGCGTATGACCCATTTGATTTGAGGTTTGACTTAGAGTATAGTCAAATGTGAGATAAGCTGGGTAGAAACCCAGTTATGAGTTTATGAAAGATATTTTAGGCATGAGACCCAGTTGTGGATTTTATACGATTTGAGGAATCCGGGGATTTGATGTGTCGTTGGACACTGGTCTTCGGGCTGTGACCCATTTGGATTTGCTCCGTGTTTGAGGTCTTATTGATGGTGGCATTCGGGTGAGTCCCAGATGATATGACGCTCGCCTCCAGACTACAGTTATGTTCCTTCCGAAGAGGTCCCGATGTACTGCCTATTGTCGAGCGTCCACGGGAAGCAATGACCGAGGGAGGCTCGAATTAGGAGTGATGATGTTATCCTCTGAGATCGATCGACGATGTGTTCGTGATGATCTAGACACGGTCGCGACGAGTGATGTGTTCACGACAACATGTTGGGATTGTGAGCGGTCCTGAGCTATTTGCACATGTGCTAGGGTTAGAATCGTGACTGACATTGTGATGAGTTCTCATGGGATGTGTTCCCATGTGTTCTATAGATTGGGCTGAGGTTCCGTTCTGATTTTCCTTGATTTTGATTTTGGGCTACGACCCTGCATGATTCGGTTTGGGCTGAGACCCTACTGAGATACTGGTTTCGATTGAGAAGCATTTTTCACTGTGCTTTGATTTGAGAAGCAATACGTTTTTCTTCTGAGAAAGTATTTGAAATAACTGTTTTATGATGCATGCATACTTTTACATGAAGGGTATAAATGTCTTTCGATATAAATGATTTTTAATAAACTGTTTTTTTGTCTACTCACAGTTTTTATGGTTTTAATACCCTTCAGGTTGTTAGTAGATGCGGGCTGTAGCAGAGATCTAGACATCAAATGCCGCCGCTGATCCTTGCGTACTCTGATGGACCCCGAGCGGGTGACGAGTTTATCCCTGGTCTAACACACGGTGTCAGACTAGAGCAGGTACGTCCCACGTTAATACAGGGGGATTGAGACGAGTCATGTCAACTTTGTCGTGGTATTATGAATGTAAGACAAGTATTGATCTCTAATGTGGCCTGTTTGAGCGCGGTGTCGTGACTCTCTGCATGTGAGACACTTGTCGGCCTCTGAGGAGTGCACATGTGTTGGCTCTTCAAAGTTCGTGTTGATGCTTCGAAGTTCGTGCCAATCTCTTTAAATAGGAGGAGTCCGTTCACAGTTTCCTCGCTTTGCATTTTTGAGTTTTCACGAAGTACTGTCAATTTTTTTAGGACAATTTTCGACAGGTGTTTTACGACCATCTTCACAGTTGTGCGATTTCCGATTAGCTTGCTTCGCTTTGAAAAACACTGGTAAGTGGTCTTTCTCTTTATTTTTTGATCGAAAGCAAGTTTTTTTTTTAAAGAACTGGTCATGAAATCGATTTGGTGAATGCTCATATCTTACTAGTTGTAGGGGCGACCTCTGAGTTTGTGTTTTTCTTGTAGATGTTCGAGTCTAGTAGCATGGCGGTGGGGAGGGGTTACAACTCAAAGGTCGAGGAGGTGTCCTCGTTCAAGAGTCTTCTCATCATAGAACCCACTCGGTTTGTAAGGAAGAGTCGAGCTCTGGGGAGAGTGAAATTAGGACTCGACTGACGAGGAAATGGCCGAGGGGTCTGGCTAGTAAGAGGAGTCAGTTCCTATTGTTGAGATGGCCGATCGATTTGGGTTGAACTAAGAAGAAAATGGTTAAGACTTTTAGTTTAGTATTATGCTTAAATTAGGGACGTTAATGTTATGAATTTTTAAATATTGTGTTTAAAAAATTTCAGGTTAATTTTAAGACTTTGATTTGACATTATATTTAAAGTTTTTGGTTATTAATGTTAAGACCTTAATTTTGGATTATTTGATTTAACGATTGCTTTAATTTTCTCATCTTATTTTACTTGTTTATTAGGTTATCTGTTTATTTTGTTTTGTTACTATTTGTCTAGTTTACTTGTAACAGTTGCTTTATTGTTGAGTTCAAGTTATAAGACTATGATCAAGTTCTAGCCTTAACGGAATTCTCAAGTTTTGAGAATAATTGAATGTTTAACTATGACTTGAAATGTACGAAAAATGAATATTTGGGATTATAGTTTGTTCTTCTGGTTTTGCACAGTATCTTGACAATTGGTTCTTGTACTGCATTATCAACATGTAGTTTTTGATGTGGATGGTTCATTAATGCAAAAAATACCTAGAATTTTTGTTTAGATGGATGAAAGAAGATGGGAGGAGTTAGAGAATGATTGAGGAAAGAGTAAATATTGAAAAAAATGCCGGATTATAATTGATTCAGAATTCGATCGCTTCCTATATTACAAATACCCTAGTATTTATGTTATTTAATTGGTCAAATGAAAACTCTTTGAAATCAAAACAAATATTTTAAAATCATAATAAATTAATAAAATAAAATTCATAAAAACACTTTGAAATTAATATATATATATATATATATATTTAAATCTGATGAAACCCAAGAAATTCATTGAAATCTATTCAAACACATTAAAATTCAAATTGAACCTCCTTACAGTAGTTCATACAGCCACAAAGTCTATGCTTTTTTATTTGCTAAAGTAGCATGATTTATTGATGTCCTGAGCTAAAGAATTACAGTAGTTTCAATTGCTTTATTCTGATCTGATTATTTTGGATATCAATTAGATTTCCCAAGTTCTTTACAATAGCTTGTAAGTTTGGCACTAAAGCCTAATTCATATTTATTTATTTATTTTTGGTTACAATATGCATGTATATATATTATTGAATCAAACTTTACAAATGTGTGTATTCTGATTAAGTTAATTCATTATTTTTGAATTTTTGCATGTTGAAAAACAAAATTCCTAAGGATATTGGTCATTTGAACAGATTGTGCGCACGTCAATGGTCCTCGTCAATTAATTAGAATATTTTCTGAGAAAAAAAAATAAAAAGGAAAAATCAATTATAGCTAGAGTACGTACTAATCTTCTACTCTGGGAATTAAGCCAAAATCTTCTAGGCATATTGTGTACATTAATTGTTATCTGTCTCATTATTGCTAAGATCTTCTAATTTTCTACAGAAAAACTTTAGCAATGATTTTTGGTTTTTTACATTTTATTTTTTATTTCTCAGTTTTGCTAGCCCACCAGAAACTTGAGAATGAAGTATTGAAGAGTTTTTTTTTTTTTTTGCTGTCAAATTTTAATTAATATAAGCAGTGCTTGAAATTACTTAAATATAACTAGTTACATATTTCAATTTCGTATAAATCAACCCTGTCAATCATTTGATATATATTTATAAGAATCTCTCGATGCTGATTTTTTGGTGTTCAAATTCACAAATTAAGATCACTCATTCACGTAGACTGGATGATCATGTGCAAGGTCATCGATCCTCATCGTCAATCCTATAAATTACAAAATTTAAGGACTTAATTTCCTCAAGAAAAAAAAAATAGCTACAAAGTCAAACTTTATTACTATATATATATATATAGATATAATAGATATTATATTATATTATATATATATATATGCTAAAAGGGAAAATAAAGTAGTGAGATTATAATAAGTTAGTATTAATCTTAATTTCTCTTTGATCGATCTTAATATTCCCTATTATTATCGCCATGGTTATCTTGAAGAAACTTCCCAAGAGGACTCAAGGCCGCAGGAGAATTGAGATCAAGAAGCTTGAAAACCTCAACAACAAGCAAGTTACCTTCTCCAAACGCCGCTCCGGCATATTCAAGAAGGCGGCGGAGCTGAGTGTTTTGTGCGGGGCTGATGTGGCAGTCATTGTTTTCTCGTCCGCAGGAAAAGTGTTTTGCTACGGCCACCCTAACGTGGAGGCCGTAATAGATTGCTTTCGCAGCGGGGCCACTCCTACCACGGTGTCATCAGACACTGTGGTAGACCAAAACCCTAATAGAGTTCCTGTTGCGGAGTTTAACAAAGAATACATGGAGGCGATTAGGGAGTTGGAGGAGCAGAAGAGGAGGGTTGTGGAGGTGAAGGAGGCAGCGAAAATGAAGAAGATGGTGATGGGTGGTTATGGGGAGAGGTTTTGGTGGGAGGATGGGTGTGTTGATTTTGATACGTTGGATTTGCCGGAAGTTGAACATTACTTGATGGCATTGGAGGATGTGAGGAAGAACGTGGCGGCTCGGCTTCATGAAGTGAGGATTTTGAACGGGACATTGAAACAGGGGACGCTGCCGCCGGTTCCAACAGTTCATCGGCTTTGTCAGGTGCCGATGATGACCACTAGTTTTGGCGGTCAGGACGGTGGTCAATTTGGTGGCTATCATAACTTTGGGGTCTAGTTTGGAGTATTCAAGTTTAACTATTTGTTTAGAGTATTCAAGTGTAAACTATTTGTTTCTGTCTAGACAAAATGGTTTGGGATTTTTCTTTCTTTCAATGTGAAAAGAGAGGGTTGCTTCCGATTTCTCTCATGAACTCTATTCCTGTCCTTTCATAAGGGTATTATAGTCACGGTAAGTTTATTGTTAATTTTTTTTCAATTTCATTAATCAAGGCGAATAACAATGTTTACATGTTTAGCTAAAAAAAATAAAACAACCATGGGGGCTCAAGGCCTTCTCATCTAAAAAAGCGGCTAGCCTGCTTACTAAAAGTTGCAACCTGATGTATTGTAGTGTTGTGTTTACGATAGGTGTACTTGAGTTGAACAATCTCAAAGATTGTCTACAACCCAAGAATATCATATATAACTCCTTTAAGGTTGGCCTCCACATCACAGACAGTTGTAACATATTTCACCGATACTTACGAATCAGTCTCAAGGATAACAATATCATGTATAACTCCTTCAAGGTTGGCCTCTACATCACAACCAGTTGTAACATACTTCACCAACACTTGTGAATCCGTCTCAAGGATAACCCTCTTGTAGTCATACTTTGCACACGCAAGCATTGCAGCACGCAAAGCATAAAACTCGCACAGGGGAAACCCCATTCCCTTCTTGCTGCAATGAATTCACCCATACTAGATCTGCAAACCCAACCATATGCTCTATGGCCATCCATAGCAGAAAAAGCACCATCACTATGAGACCGTCCGGAGGGCGACGCCAACATGAGCTAGGTCGGCTAGCCACCACAGACTGTGAGACCGTTTGTACGAGTGAAGGTTTCTCTAACCTGGCCGTGCGAAACCCAAACTGTCACGACCCGACCTATCTAACACGACATTGTCCGTTTTGGGCCTAGCCCTCACAATTTTGTTTTTGAGAACTCGCGCAAAACTTCCCAGTAAGTCACCCATCATGGGATTTCTCCAGCCCAAAATCGCTTAACTTTAGAGTTCCAACCAAGCTCAAAGCCAGTGAGCTCCCAAAAGGCCTCGTACTAGATAGATACGTTGTCAGGGCACATCCCTAATCCCCCAGGATTAAGGGCTAAACCCTGCTCCCGTCTAACTTACGCATGACACAAAGGCTAAACGGATGTCTAACCTCCATGTGACACGTAAGTCGGACAAGGGATTTTCGATCCGACCGTCCAAATGAACTCAGGACGACGAGATCTAACTAATGGTCCTCAGTCTACATGTAAAAACCTTGTCGTGCGAAAAGTCAACGTTTCCCCTTCGTTTAACCAAATTACGGTAATGCCCTCAACCTTCAGAACATCATAACTTCCTTCTCGGATGTCGGAATCGGGCGTGCCACCTGTCTACGGACTCGTGACATCCCAAACTACGTCACAGTTATCGGCCAATGCCCAATTGACTGTCCGAATTAAAAGTCAACAATTTACCCAAACTAGGGGCAAAATTGTCATTCTACGCCCAAAGTCCAAAAATCACCAACTAACCACCGATTAACTCAACTAATCCGTCACTAATCACTTCCTAAATCCTGACTTCCGGGACGGGTCGTTACATACGTGCCCACACATATAAGACCCTTCACTTTTCCCTCCCTGAGTAATGTGGGATTGTTTCACGGTTTTGTTTCTGGGAAATCACGCACAATTTCCTAGTAGGTCACCCTTTCTGGGATTTCTCTAGCCCAAACTCGCTTAACTTTAGAGTTCCAACCAAACCCAAAACTAGTGAGCTCCCAAAAGGTCTTGTGCTAGATAAATACGTTCTCACACATATAAGACACTTGACATTTCCCTCCCCGAGCGATGTGAGATTGTTCACCGTTCTTCCCAAGACATGGGTCTTATGCAGACAATTATTATAACACCGCAAATTTTGGCACTTCCATAAGCGCCAAAGGCCAAAGTTGAGGCGATGTATGAACCTTTCATTACTATCATGTAAAGAACATTTTTGGACGATAGTCCGCCAATATCACTCAAAATCTTCACCCATCAAACCACCCAAATCAATCTGCAAAGGGCAGCCAATCTAGAATAACTGAGCAAATTTGCGTTGGAAAAGTAAATGTACATGAGTCTCCTTTACTTTTCCACACTACGACATAAAGTGTCCACTAAAATACGTCATTTAACCAAATTTTCCCTTACGGCCAAATATTCCTTAATACATTGCCACACAAATAAATGTAGCTTTGAAGGCACCAACGCTGACCAGATGGAGTCCCAAAGATCACTTTGTTGGTTCGAATAGCTAGATTCACTGGAGCCTTGTTTCCGCCTGAATTCACCATTATTTAATAAGTTAAGTGCTACAAAGTAGCCGGACTTCACCATATACCCTCCAATACTGACATAGTGCCGAATAAGACGACCAGGATAACCCAAATAGTTAAGTGACAAGCTAAAATACATTGTGCCTTTGCCTGATTGAAAACCGTAGCAACAAGGTTAGGGTTCCAACACTTGCCTCCATCCTCCATAAGATCAGCAACCAAAGGTGGAATAAGAGCATGTAGTGACAAGGGTAGAAAGGGTCTACATGTGCCCAACCACGAATCAGAAAAAACCCGGACCTATGTACCATCTCCAATCCGCCATCTGATCCCAGCATTGAGAACTAGGAGCCCATGAAGGATCCCATTCCATCCCCAAGAGCTTCCTTGCACTTGTTTTGCATTCAGTATTTATGTAACAACCCGTCCCGAATATCGGGATTAAATATTAATTAATTATAGTCTAGAATGAGTAATCGGGGATTAATTGAGAGAATTCGGACGGATGGTGTAAAATGACCATTTTGCCCCTAGAATTGGGCAAAATGTTGACTTTTGACTTGGGGAGTCAAACGTACGAGGACCAATGATCGTGACGTAGATCGGGACTTCACGAGTCCGTAGACAGGCGACACGTCGAAATCGGACGTCGAACGGAGAAGTTATGGTCATGGGATCGAAATAGGGAACTCACGTCTCGAGATTCAAATTAAATATTATTTAAAATCTGATTGAGCAGATATTTTGTGTGGGGCCTTTGGATGAGTGACAAGTGTCACTCATCCCATTGATGGCTTCCCTAAAAAGTGGATCTAGCCTAGGATTGGGTGATTAATTAAGGGTTAAAATATATAATTAATTATTATATTATTATTTTATAATTTTCACTGATATTTCTCTCTCTCTCTCTCTCCCCCGCGCATCAGCATCATCTTCTTCTCTATTTTTCTTCAAACCATAAAACCCACATAAACATATACCACCTCAACCTTCACAAACCTTGGTCTACGGGGGATGGGGTGAAAAGAAGAGTGAGAGAGGGAGATGAGGAGAGCACGACGGTGCTAACAGAATGGACGACGGTGTACGATGGCTGGCAACCCTACGCGGTGGAGTTTTGGTTCAAAAAAATGGAAGCTGGGTTTCAAGGCTTATGGATCAATTTGGGGGACATGGTCATGTTCCTAGGACTCAAACGAGTCGTTTGATGCTGGTTTCGAGGTCTAGGGCGGCCAGAGTCGATGGTAGGAACGAGTTGCTGGTGGCCGGTTGCTGTTCCTCCATGAAAAGGTATGATATCGACTTTATTTCTTGATTTTAAAACCACTAATCGATGGGGATGGATGAGACGATGACATAAGAAAAAACAGGGAGGAGAATGGTGGCCGGAGTTGTGAGAACTGGCCGGGTCGGTTCGGCTGAACCGGACCGAACCAGAGAACCGGGTTCACTCGAGGAAGACGATGAACAGTGCAGACGAGTGAGGTCCACGCGACGTGTCTTTGGGCAGCACGTGGTGGCGCGTGGGGGACTTTTTAGGAAAGTGTTCAACATGTGAAATCATCTATTCGAAGGTTTAAAGTCTATGTAAAATACGTTTAAAAATTTGGAAAAATTACGGGGATTTAATGAGAGGTTAATGAGGTAGTTAGTAACCCTCTAGTATAGTTTGGACAGGCTTTGACAGGACCCATCCCAATCCCCCCGGGATTAGTGCGGGATGACCTTGCTCCCGTCTGACACGAAGTGTTAAACAAGGGATATTTCCGACCTCTGCCCTCCCGGGCTATCAGAGTACGCCAAGATCCGGAGGAGGTATGTGATATCTCGGTCTCTGCTACAGTCCACATCCGATGTCAACCTGAAGGGCAGTCAAAACATTAAAAGCTGTGAGTGGACAAAACAAAAGTTTATAAAAACATTTCATAAGACATTTGTACCCTCCACTAAAAAGCATGCATGCATTCGAAAACCATTTATCCAAAACAAACCATATGTGGGACTAAGCCCAAAGCAGATGGAAACCAAGGTCAAAGGGACCACAATGAAAACGACCATACGGGCCACTGCCCAAATCCATAAGGGACTCGGCCCCAAACCATAAAGAAACCAAGTACACGAGCCACTGCTCAAATCCTGTGCACACCTGTGCACACCACATATCATATATCATATATACATCACATGCATATATATAAGTCACACAACCAATCCTGTCACGGTATCCAAAGCTACGCGCGTGCTACCCGGGTCTCAATCCGAGTCATCTCAAAGTCAAGGTCAATGTCCGCAGACCACTGACCCTACCCGAGGTAATAGTAACCATAGCCTTCCTGAGAGTAAGGAACCCAATTGGGGGGTGACTCCACTCAGTCGGCGCTCCGTGACTACTCCGGGGTCCACCCAGGCCAACGACCCTCCCCGGAGGAGATAATAGAAGTAAAGGAAGGTAGATGAACATATATATACATAACATAAACATTCATGACCGGTTCCCCTGAACCGTCATGATCCATAATATCCATAATCAGGTAACATGCCGGTTCCCATAAACCGTCATGTACCGTAATAACCAACAAGGGTTCATGCCGGTTCCCATAAACCGTCATGAACCACAAAACCATAACAAGGGTTCATGCCGGTTCCCATAAACCGTCATGAACCTGGGAATCCATTTAAGGTTCCCTGACCTGAAATCAAAACCGTAAAGTGACTGGGTCTCGTACCCGAACATAGGACATCAACTGGGCACCGTGCCCGGAATCTGAGGTCATATGCCCGAGACAAAACCAAATGGGTCTCATACCTGAGTTTATCCTTTTATAAATCCAAAGCCATTTCATTAAAACCAATAAAGAAATACAGACCCGTATAAGCACCGTATAAGGCCGAAACCTCGAAATACGTGCTTATACGTAACACATACAAATGCACACATGGCATCATCAAACAAGTAATAAAACATATAATAAACATTTATGCATGCACCAATTTAGAAAACAAGGTCCACTCACAGACCGTCCGAGCTGCCGCCTCAATTTGCGTGCCATACGGCTCCCCGAGCCGATCACCGTCACCGGGACTCCCAAACCTGTCCAAATCATAAGAGAAGGTTACTAACTACTTAATTAACCTCCTACCAAAGCCCCGTAATTTTCCCGTATTTTTAACTATTTTTAATCCCGAACCTAAACCTTCCGATGCCCCGAAACATATCGAGACGGTGTCCGATCGACACGAAACCAGTCTCAAAATGTTCGTTACATCGAATAGAAGATTTCGTATGTTGGAACCTTCCCCAGATTCCCTGCCACGCGCCCTCACGCGCTGCCTGAAGTGGTTGCGCGTGGGCTTCACCCGCCAGCTACCGTACCTGCTGACGTCATCGCTAACGTCAGCATGACGTCATGCTGACGTCATCTGACAGCTGTCAGGTCTGACATGTCAGACTCTGACACGTGCCACATGTCAAGCTCCCACTGGTCCATGTCACTGTGCTGTCAGTGCCATGTGGCAGTCTGACATGTGCCACGTGTCATCACGGCACTGGTCCATGTCAGCGCCACGTGTCAGCCCCTGATTGGGCCACGTCACTGACATGTCAGTGCTGACTGTGCACTGACATGTGACACGTGTCGCACTCCTATTGGCCCATTTTCTGACATGTCAGCTGACATTGTCAGATCTGACAATGCTGACGTCATCCCTGACATGATGACGTCAGCAGGATGACGTCACCTGTCATCTCTGTCCTCCCGCGGGTCGACCCGAATACCAGTAACCGGGTCGCCGTGACCCGCGGCTTGACCCGGCCGGTTCTCCCTGCTCCGGCCACCATTTCTCCTCCCGTTTGTCCCATTCTACTCGTCTCAATCTAACCTAGAGTTCTATGGGTTTAAAAACTAGAAAACGGGTCGAGGTAATTACCTGTGATGCCAAGAACAGTCGCCCAGCTTTCAGCCGTCCGTCTGGGCTGCACCGCCGTCCTCAACCGTTCCTTTTGATCCTATTAGCCTCCTCGAGTCCCCAAAAACCCAACCAAATCATTAGTTTCGATCCAAGACCCATAAAACCCAAGTTTTGAATTTCAAACCCCTAACCTACCTTTTCGGGTTTCCTCCCGCCGTGAGCCGCCGTGGCTCTGGCCGCCTCCGTCCAGTCCTTCCTCGTCTCACTCACACTATCACTCTGGTCTCAATCACAGGTGGTGAGGGGATGTGTGTTGTGTGTTTTGAAGAAAATGGAGAATATGGGTTAATGGGGTTTTCGGGTTTTTGTGAAGGAAAAGGAAGAAAATGAAATGAAAATGGTGATGGTGCCGTGGAAGAGAAGAGAGAAGGAGATGGTGTGATCAGATGAGGGAATGAGAGATGGAGGGTGAGGATTTAAGATAGAATTGAAATGAATGGTTAAGATTGAATGATGGGTGGGTTTGGTTTAAAAAATAATTAAATAATATTAATTAATTATATAGATCCACATTTTGGGGGATCAAGTCAATGGGATGAGTGACACTTGTCACTCATCCATGGGGCCCACTAAAATATCCACCCAATCAGATTTCGCCGAAACGTCTCCGTCTCGAAGTTCGTGCATAGTGAAATCGAACTTCCGTGACCCATAACTCTCCCGTTCGAAGTCCGATTTCAGTGTGCCGCCTGCCTATGGATTCGTATCGTCTTTATCTACGTAACGGTCTTCGACCCTCGGCCATCGGACCTCCCGGTCAAAAAGTCAACATTTGACCTCCTATTCACCCAAATTACCAAAATGCCCCTAAACTTCCGAACGTCATAACTTCTTCCACGAACGTCGGAATTGAACGTACCACCTGTCTATGAACTCGTGACGTCACGAACTACGTCACGGTCATCGGTCAAAGTCCATTTGACCGCCTGATTGAAAAGTCAACGTTTTGCCACCACTAAGGGCAAAACGGTCATTTCGCATCGTTCGTCCGATTTCGCCCAACTAATCACGGATTAGCCTCACTAATCGTGATTGGTCACTAATCTAATCCTGGAATTTGGGACGGGTCGTTACAGGCTTGGAAGTCCCGATGATAGTGTTGTGGCTCGGGAAGGCTTATGACACGCGTATCGAGGTCGTAGCGTATGACGGTCTGTGAGTGAACAATATTTTTTAAACTGTGATGTATGCATAACTGTTTTATATGTTTTATATATGTGATTTCTATAGTGATGATTGTGGCATTGGTGATTTACATGGTTGCACGTATTTTGAGGTAATCCCTTATTTGCACGTATTTCGAGGTTTATGGTTTTACTGTAGTTTTACGTGCTTATGGTTTCATTGGTAGTTTGATGAATTGGTTTTGGTTTTGGAAAGATGAACTCGGGCATGAGACCCATTTGAATTATGTGATCGGGCTGGGAGCCCAGTTGGTTTACGAAATCAGGCTAAGACCCCTTTGAGTTATGTGATCGGGCCGGGGGCCCAGTTGGTTTACGAAATCAGGCATGAGGCCCAGTTGTGATTTATAAATGTGATTTCGGGTCTGGGACCCAATGTTTCATAAATGCGATTTCGGGTTGGGGACCTTAAATGGATTTGTGATATTTTATGGAAATTTCGGGCAGGGCCCTTTAAGATGTTTTGAAATGGCTTTATAAAACTGTTTTCCATATACCATCTTGATACGAGGATCTATGGATGGTCTCCTAAAGGTGTCTGGGACACTAGAGAATTCACGGTACATTGCCTGCGAGGGTTCATTATACGGAGCTAGTGGACCGTATAGTGACTCAGGAGCAGGATTGCTATGATTAGAAGTCTGAGACGTCAGACATCTGGGATGTTAGAGATATGGACCCGGAGAGACCCCGGGAAGCACGAGTTTCTTATACCGTGAGATATGACGTCTGAGACGTCAAGCGTCTGGGACGCTAGGCATCTGGGATGCCGAGGATGGTTATGTGGTAAATATGGATTATTGGATTTATGAAATCTTATTTCGGTGTTTATGAAGTTGTGTTTATGGATTTGGGCAGTGGCCCACTTGGTTCTGGATTACGGATTTTGATATTCTATGGTTTTGGGCTGAGTTCTCACACTTGGTTTTGATTTACGATTTTTGGCCTAAGGCTCTAATGGTTTATTTACGGAAATGGTTTGACTACTGGTTTTCGGATGCATGCGTACTTTTTAGTGAAGGGTATAAATGTCTTTTTATGAATGTGGTCTATGAACTTATTGATTTTCGTCCGCTCGCATTTTTAATGGTTTTAATGCCCTTTAGGTTGATCACGGATGCGGGCTGAAATAGAGATCGAGACATCGCACACCTCCACCTATCCTGGCGCGCTCTGGGAGCCTCGTATGGGCTGAGGTATGTATTATCCCTTTCGTGTCAGACGAGAGCATGTCACATCCCACGTTAATCCTAGGGGGATTGGGATGGGTCGTGTCAATTTGCCTTTCAAAATCTATGCCAGTATAGAGTCAAGGCAAGTCAGAATTCTCCAACTGATCCTAGCCAGCATTGCCACATTGAAACACTGTAGATCCTTGAAGCCTAAACTCTTAGCCTATTTAGGTTGTGTGAGTATGTCCGAAGAACCCAGGTGGATCCTAGTCTTCTTCCCCATATTTCCCCACCAAAAGTCAGCTATAATCCTAGTAATATCTTAACATACTGCTACTGGTAGCAGAAAACAAGACATATAACATATAGGTATAGCCATAGTAATAGATTTTAGAAGGACTTGCTTACCGGCAGGAGATAGATATTGCTCTGCCTAATCTTGGATATGGCTTTTAATGTAGAGCTGGGTTTCCTCAAACACTTTCCTCTTTGAGTTATCAAAATCTTCCATGAGGCCCAAATATTTCCCAAACTCGTCATTACTCTGGATCCCAAGAAGACTAGATAACTCAGCTTTGTTTTCCTAAGGGATATCACCATTGAACGTGACTGCATTTTTTTCAAAATTAATCAGTTGACCAAGCTTTATAGCATAAGTGGAGAGGATCTCTTTGACACAAGCAGCTTTGTAACGACCCGTCCTTTATTTCAGGATTAGGTTAGTAATTAATGACAGATTAGTAAAAGTAATCGGTGATTAATTGGGTGATTTGGGACGGACGGTGCAAAATGACGGTTTTACCCTTGAGAATAGGCAAAATGTTGACTTTTGATTCGGGCGGTCAAATGGACCTTGACCGATGATTGTGACGTAGTTCGGGACGTCACGAGTTCGTAGATAGGCGGCACGTCCGATTCCGACATTCGAGGAAGAAGTTATGACGTTCGGAAGTTGAGGGGCATTTTGGTAATTTAGTCTCAAGGGCATTTGGTCCTTTTGTTGCATTGGGATTTGTACCCAGTGCTCATATGACACTTGGCCGTGTTTTCCTTCAAATATGGCAACCTCGATTTTAAACGTTATTGATCGAATTAATTGTTTATGTGAGTTTCTAAAAGTTGATACGAAGCTTTTACGCTTGGAAGCAAAGGGATTGATGGCCGGAAGCACGAGAATAGAGAAGGAGGAAAGTCGGGTCTATGAAAGTTGATCGAGAAGGTATGATCCAAACCTTGCTAGGTTAACGAACATTATGGGACTGGTTTCGAGTCGATCGGACATCATTTCGATATGATACGGGATATCTGAAGGTTTAAATGCCAGGTTAAAAATAGTTAAAAATTCGAAAAAATTATAGGGATTTAGTAGAAGCTTTATGAAGTAGTTAATGACCTTAGTATGTGATTTGGACAGGTTCGGGAAGTTCGGTGATAGTGGATTAGTCGGGAAAGCGTAATTGCACGCGTATCGAGGCAGCATCGGGAATGGTCTGTGAGTGGACTTTGCGTTCTAAATTATGATGCATGCATAAATGTTTTATATGTTTTCTATACGTGATTTCTATGTTTATGATTATGATATTGGTGATTTACAGTTTTGCACGTAATTTTACGTAATTGCACGTTTTACGATATATATTTCTATGTCGTGATTTGATAATGGTTTTGATACTATGATTTGGGATTTGAATTATGATTTGATTTCAAGGATTTATAAATGGATTTTGGACAGTGCTTTCGGGCATGAGGCCCTGTTTCTAATGATTTCGGCTTTCAATTTTCATGTGATTTCGGAATTTGAATCGAGATTTATCATGATGATTTTGTATTTGGTTTTGGACTTGAGTTCCTATGATTTTCACTTAGTTTTGGGTTTAAAGACCCGTTGATATTAGTTTTGGGTTTAAAGACCCGTTGATATTGGTTTTGGGTTTAAAGACCTGATTGTTATTGCTGGATCTAGTTTTGGGTTTAAAGACCCGGTTGATTGATGACGGGGGAGATCCCTTAATTGGTATGTTTTGAGTTTAAAGACTCGGTTATTGTGATATCCCCCGAGGCCTGTTGATTGTGTTTTGAGTTTAAAGACTCGTTAATATCCCGAGAAGGCTTGATGCACATGTGTTTTGAGTTTAAAGACTCGGTGCTTGAGATCCAGCAGATTGATTGACTTGATTTTCTATTGATTTTCTTGTGGTTTTCAGATGTTTTGGGTAGTGGTCCGGATGTGTTGGATTTTCGGATTTTTGGGCTGAGTTCCCGTACTTTGATGTTGATTTATGGTTTTGGGCTGAGACCCTGGATTTTACCAACGAGTTTTGGAAAAAAAAATGATTTCTGATTTTTTGTAAACGGTTATATTATCTTGAAAATGGAATGGTTTATGAAACGATTTTCTAACTATGGACTTGAAACGGTTTTCGAATGCATGCATTGGTTTTACGTGGAGGGTATAAATGTCTTTTCTTGTAAACAGTTTTAGAACTTGTTCTTTATTTTTGTCCACTCACAGTCTTTTATGTTTTTGATACCCTCCAGGTTGATGAGGTGCGGGCTGTTGTTAGTGAGACGGAGACATCACACACGCGATCCACAGTGCTGCTGCGAACTCTGGTTAACTCAAGCTGGTTTTTGGTACGTTACCCTGGATATCCCTTGTCTGACTTACGTGTTCCATGGAGGTTAGACAGGTATTTAGCCTTCATGTCACACGTGGGTCAGACGGGAGCATGACTTATCCCTTAATCCCAAGGGATTGGGGGTGAGTCATGTCAAGCTTCCTCCTAGAAATCTTTGAACATAAAGACTAAATCATCAGCACATAAGAGATGAGTGAGCTTAATTCCATTATGATCAATCATGATACCTCAGAATAGACCTTCTTCTTCACGTCGCCGAATAAGGGCTGATAGGCCCTCGACACACATAACAAAAAGAAAAGGGGAGAGCGGGTCCCCTTGTCGTATTCCACGAGAATGCTGAATAAGCCCCGTAGGTTCACCATTAATTATAAGTCTATAGATGACTGTAGCGACACAACCCATAACCCATTGTATAAATTTTTTAGCAAACCCGAACCTTCGCATGATAGTCTGCAGAAAACCCCACTCAAGTCTATCTTAGGCTTTTGCCATATCCAACTTCAGAACCATCTCTTCACCTTCCACCCCCGACTTCCTTTTCAAAGTATGCAAAACCTCATGCACCACTAAGATGTTATCAGTAATTTGTCTCCCCTCAACAAAAGCAGATTGTACAGGGCTGATGATCTTTTATAAAACCTTCTTCAAACTCTTAGTCACAATCTTGGAAATAATCTTATACATAACATTACATAAGACAATAGGCCTTAGCTTGTAACACCCCAGATATTCGAGAAAGTGAAAAATGACTATTTTACACCCCCCCCCCCCAAAAGTCAAAGTGTTGACTTTTGACCGACACCTCGTTTAGGGAATTCAAAAAGATCGTTACGAAGGTCTCGACTTCCTGAATCCGTAGACAGGTGGTATGCTGTAATCGAAGGTCGGATAAGTTGGTTATGGTTTAAAGAAAGTTAGGGGTATTTTGGTAAATATCATTAAAAGAGCAATTTGGAAATTTTGATAATTTGACATGTGTTCCTTGTATTATTTTCTGGAAAATTCTCCGGCCTTCCCTCCTAAATGATTCCCCTAACTTACCCTTGGTTATATATGAGGTTATGTGTGTTTGAGAGAGTTTTTAAGTGGAGGGAGGCAGAGAGTGAGAAAGCTGGGAAACACTCACCACCTGTGAGGATAATGAGCGAGACAAAAGGAGAGAACTATGGAGAGAAGAAAAAAAAGGAAAGGGAAGAAAAATCAGAGTGACCACAGTGAAGAGTGGAGGAGGAAACTGTGAAGAAACACCATGGACCGTGGGCATGGTGTCAGGTGTTGGGTGCTAAGATAGGGATGTCACAATGGGCAGTCTCGTGTGTTTTTGGAGTGCCTAAGATCGTCTAGGCATACAAACAATGGGATTTGGACGCCGGAAATGTAACAACCCGTCCCCGAATATCGGGATTAAATATTAATTAATTTTGGTTTAGAATGACTAATCTGAGATTAGTTGAGTGAGATCGGACGAAATGTGCAAAATGACCGTTTTGCACCTAGGCTTGGGCAAAATGTTGAATTTTTTATCGGGTGGTCAAACAGATGACGTAGTTCAGGACGTCACGAGTTCATAGACAGGTGGCACATTCGATCCCGACTTCCGAGGAAGAATTTATGACGTTCGGAAGTCGAGGGGTATTTTGGTCATTTCGTTGAAAAGGGGTCAAATATTGACTTTTGACACGGGAGGTCCAATGGATGAGGACCATGAACCGTTACGTAGATTAAGTCGATACGAATCCGTAGACAGGTGGTACGCTGAAATCGGACATCGAACGGGGAAGTTATGGTCACGGGATTAAAATCGATTAACTGAACGAACCGAGGTTTCGATTAAAATATTATTAAAATATGGAATAGTGATCAGTGTTGGTGGACACTTGGATGAGTGACAAGTGTCACTTATCCCTTGATTGAGGCCCTAATTTGTGGAATATGTTTCCCTTTGCCCGTTTTTATTCATTTCCTCATCATTCTCATTCATCATCGATCAAACATTCTTCTTCTTCTCTGCTCTTTGAACCGTGAACAAAAACAAAACAGAGCTTAGGAGAGTTTGAGTTGAGTGTGGTGGTGTGACCACCATGGACGGTGGCTGACGGTGACTGAAACTGTGAGGCATTTGTGAAAAACAGAGGACGGGGGGAGACGAGTGAGAAACCAGCCCCTTTAAACGTGATTCCTTGGTGATCAGTGTTCATCGAAGCTAACAGGGAGGTTAGGGAAGACTAGTAAGGGCCACGGTGACACACGACGAGGACAGAGGGGTAAGATGTCGTGAAATGTCCATTTCAATTCAAAAATGGTATGTTTGGTTTTATGGAGTGTTGATCGTCTTTGATGATTGAACTTTGCTCCTTGAGTTTCCAGGGATCGAATGGGGCGGCCTGAGACACAGGAAAATCGAGAGGGAAAAACAGGGTCCAGTTCTTCGAAATGGGAGGTAAGGTTAAGCTTTTAATTTCAAGTTTTGATTGTTGGAATCAATTAGAAATGAAGGGGCAAACTTAATGGGATTAAATGGGATCGAAAACCGGTCGAATTGGACAGAAACCGTGAACGCCAGTTCAGGGCTGGACCGGATTTGCAGAACCGGTTCAGACCGGGTTGTTCTGAGGAAGACGATGAACAGTACTCGGCGCGTGGGTTTCACGCGCAGGGGGTTCAAACGGCGCGTGGGGGCTCGTGAAGGGTATTTTGGGGAAACTTCCAACATGACTTTTAATCTATTCTATGTAACAAAAATTTTGGGATTGGTTTCGTGTCGATCGGACACTGTTTCGATATTGTTCGGGACGTCCGAAGGTTTTGAATTGAGTTTAAAAATAGTTAAAAATTCGAAAAAATTACGAGGCTTTGATAGGAGGTTAATGAAGAGGTTAGTGACCCTCTAATGTGATTTGGACAGGTTTGGAAGTCCTGGTGATAGTGGTATGGCCCGAGAAGGCCTATGACACGCGTATCGAGGCGCATCGTTGGACGATCTGTGAGTGGACTTTGGTTTTATAAATTCTATGCATGCCTAACTGTTTTATATGTTTTATATACGTGATTTCCATGATAATGATTGTGATTATTGATTTTGCGTATGTTGCACGTATTTCGGGATGTTTTCCGTACCGCACGTATATCAAGGCTAACGGTTTTATTGTGGTTTTACGTGCTTGTGGTTTCATGAATAATGTGATGAAATAGTTTTGAAATTGGAAAGATGAACTCGGGCATGAGGACCAATTATTTTGGAAACCTCGGACTTGGAGTCCATTTGAGTTACGTAATCGGGCCGGGGGCCTAGTTGCTTTATGAAATCGAGTCAGGGGCCCAGTTGTTTACGGAATCGGGCTGAGACCCATTTGAGTTATATTATCGGGCCAGGGGCCCAGTTGATTTAAAAATTTGGGTCGTGGGCCCAGTGGTTTACAGAATCGGGCATGAGGACCAGTTGGGTTATAAATGTGATTTTGGGTCTAGGATCCTATGTTTCATAAATGTTATTTTGGGTCTGGGACCCTATGTTTTATAAATGTGATTTCGGGTCGGAGACCCTAAATGGAATTGTGATGTTTTATGGAGATTTCGGGCAGGGCCCATTGAAATGTTGTGAAATGATTTGATAAAACTATTTTCCATATACCATCTTGATACGATGATATGTGATGGTCTCCTCCAGGTGTCTGGGACACTGGGGAAGTCACGGTGCATTTCCTGCGAGGGGTCCTTGTACGGAGCTACCGGACCGTATAGTGACTTAGAAGCAGGATTGCTATGATTAGACGTCTGGGACGTCAGACATCTGGGATGTCAGAGATATGGACCCGGAGAGACCCCGGGCAGCACGCGTTGCTTATTATACCGTGAGATGACGTCTGGGACGTCAAGCGTCTGGGATGCCGGAGATGGTAATGTGGTAAACATGGACTATTGAATCTATGAAATGGTTTTTCGGTTGGATTTATGTTTATGGATTTGGGCGGTGGCCCACATGGTTTTGTATTTATGGATGTGGTATTCCACAGTTTTGGGCTGAGTTCCCACACTTGGTTTTGAGTTACGGTTTTGGGGCTAAGGCCCTAATGGCTTGGTTGAGTAAATGTTTTGATTACTGGTTTTCGGTGCATGCATGCGTTTTTAATGAAGGGCAAAAATGTCTTGTGAAATGTGTTTGTTGAACTTAATGATTTTTGTCCACTCACAGCTTTTGTTGTTTTTTATGCCCTTCAGGTTGATCACGGATGCGACTGCAGCAGAGACCGGGACATCGCATGCCTCCTCCATCGATCCTTGCGCACTCTGGAAGCCCCGAGTGGGCAGTGGCATTAGATTATCCCTTGTCTGACACTTCGCGTCAGACGGAAGCATGGCACATTCCACGGTAATCCCAAGGGGGATTGGGATGGGTTGTGTCAGGAAAAGCTACCTCAACGATGGAGGAGCTATAGTCGAACGATGAAAGGTTCAGAACTTAACATCATGTATGTTTTCTCTTATTTGGATACCATAGAACCTATCCTTAGATCGCGTGGATGCTTTTCGATTATTAGAACATTGGTTCTGGATGTATAGCAGTCGAGATATCGCCGGGTCAGGTCACCGTGTCAAGTGACCCGAAAACCAGGGAATTGGGTAAGGATGACAGTGAATAGTAATTGGGGGCATGGGTGTGCATGACGTGTTTTCTTGGAAAACGATAAACACCAAAATGTTCCTATTTGTTTTCTGAGTATAATTGTTCAAGTTTCGAGTTAATTGAACTTTGTATGAGAAAGCTATGCTCGATCTAAGTTAATGAGTTTTATATAAATATTCTTAAATCATCCTACTAATTGAGGATAATTAATGGATTAGTTGTTAATGAATCTTGATTACAATAGAAATGTTTAATATGATTTTTGGTGAGCTATTGCGAGTAGAATCATTAATAGAATTATGGTTTGATTAATATATGTGTGACTGTATACAAGGAATTTAATGTTTAATATTAGTTATATATATACACATGTGCTTTGCTAATAAGCTTGACTATATGGTATTTAACTTAGGAATATGATTGTTTGGATGTTGATGACAACGATGGAATACAAGTGGTGTTATAATGTGTATGTAAATATAAACGTATAGTTTCCAAGTTATACTTGCTTGTACGAATTAATAGAATTTTGGTTTGTAATCGAACTTGTAATTCCGTAACTTGCTGGAGTCAGTGGGTTGGAGATGGACGGTAACCCTGTAAGGTGGAAGTAATTTGGTTTATTTAACGAAGATTTGAACTAGGTTAAATTTAGCAGTATCCCTGAACATGAGCTGTTAGACGGGAGCATGGTGGCCTCGTTTCTTTCTTGGAATTAGAGACGGGTCCTGTTAACTTGGTATCAGAGCTAGGCTATCGGGTATTTTGGATTCTCGAATTGTGAGCCTTGTATATCATTAATTTTCTCACATGGTTGCTATGATAGTAAGTTGTTTATGCATTAACAAATTTTGATGGTTTAATGGAATTACCGAAATATACACTTATGAGCTTTTGTTTTCAAACATTGGTTGGTTTAAATGAATAAATAATATGAATTGGAATTGGATTTGCTTGAATATGAGAGTTATAAGTTTTGAATAGTTTAAGTGGTAATCATTTGAATTTGGTTTCTTAATGATGTTTATTCTTGATTATTGAAGACTCGAAAATGTTATATGAAATTTTAGTATATGCATATGAGATTTTTACGAAAATAATGTTGGGTTGAGGTTCAAAGTTTTGAAGCTATTTTTTTATTTTTATGAATGAGTATAATGATGCTTATGTTCTATTGGCATATACCGAGGATATGACATGAATGATAATGAGTATATACAATCTGACATGATGTATATTGATGATATGATGATGATATTTGGACAAATGATGTTATGGCATGATGATTGATGATGTTGAGCATATAACGATGATAATGACATAGCGATAATGATGAAATGATGTCATGATAAATGATGTGATGGATATATGCGATGATGATGTGATGATGTGATGATAATGATGATGATGTATATGATGAGATATTAACTAACCTGATGATGTGATGCCATGATGTAATGATGTGAGATGATACGATGTTATAAGTTGTGTGATGTGAGTAACCACTCAGACGTCGAGCCAGGGCCTCAGTATCCCGAGATCTGTATTGTGGTAGGTTGAGCCAGGACCTATGTATCCTGAGACTGGCGCTTACTCAGACGTCAAGCATGGCTCTATATCCTGAGTCAGTGCATACTCGGATGTCAAGCTGGGCTCTGTATCTCGAGTGGTTTGTGTGTGGATATTGATTAGTCTCAGACGTCGAGTTGGACTCTGTATACTGAGGATAGCGTTGTGGTGACGACTCAGACATCGAGTTGGGCTCTATATCCTGAGTCGGTTTCCACGTGGACAGTCATTTGATATCCCTAAGGAAAAGTTGTTTGGTGATATGATTGGTATTTCTTTGGATGGAATCAAATAATGATGTGTGGATGACCTACGCGTAGTGCCGATGTGAGATGTGTGGTGTTAATAGTACTTGAGATACGAATTGGTTGAGATTGAATACAGACTAGTGAGACATGAGTTAAATGATGAAGTTAGTGCTTGAAATAGTAATGGATTGAATTTGTTTATGGATTGAAGTTGGTTAAGGTTATACGGGATCCCGGTATTACCTGAACCTTAATAGAGATTTTGATATAAAGTATGTTTTGATTTTCAGGTTTGGTTTTTAAATATGGTTTTGATTATGAATGGTTTTTTTGGAAGTGTTTTGATGGCACATTTTCCGAGGTTATGTTGATTTATGGGCTTAGGCCCTGGATTTTGGATTGTGGACTTGATTGTGATATTGAGATGCGAAGTGAGTATGTATTGCTCGGTACACTTGGTATGTGATTTAAGTATATGTGATTGTAATATGAATTGTGTTGAGTACCGAGGCTAAGTTTGGTTCTGTTTTAAAATTCCGACGAAGAAATTTTTAAAGGGAAGAGATTGTAACGCCCCAGATATTCAAAAAAGTGAAAAATAACTATTTTACCCTAAAAAGTCAAATTTTTTACTTTTGACCGAGACCTCGTTTAGGGAATTTGAAAATAACGTTACGGAGGTCTCGACCTCCTTAATCCGTAGACAGACAATATGTTGTAATCAGAGATCGGATAAGTTGGTTATGATTCAAAGAAAGTTAGGGGTATTTTGGTAAATATCCTTAGAAAGGAAATTTGGTAACTTCCCATCCAAAGAGCCAAATAATTCATATGCTCCTCTTTCCTAGAAGAGCAAAAATTTGTATGTATTTGGAGAATAAAAGTGACTCATACACTTACTAATACTATTAATTTTTTTTTATCTATTCTTTTACTATGGGGGTTGAAGTGTGGTGCAAAAATAGGCTGACGTAACTTGCAAGGGATTAGTGGGCAATGGGCTAAATTATCAAATTTTTGAATGGGCTAAATTATCAATTTATTCATATTAGGTTGAAATTTTCAGATGAGTTAAAGCCCACCTCAGCCCATGCATTGAGCACGTGTCTGACTCACTCCCATACAAGGATAAAAATATCATTTTTTTTATAGAAATATCAACAATTAAATTTATAGAAAATATCAATTTCATTATCGTTCACATTCAACAAAATAATGTTAAAATTTAGTTCAAAATTTGAAAATTGTTAAAGAAACTTTAGAAAAAATCTAAGCACTCAATAATATTTATTTAAGACTAATACCCTATATCATGGAAATTGAGGGGAAATTTTTCTTCCCCTCTTATTTTCATGTCATGACTCTTAAATATGGATATATTCATGGAAATATTGTGGATATTTCTTTCACCCTGTTTTAATGTTGAGACCTGAAAATATGGATATATCAACAATAATTTCAAATTTTCAGATAAGCTGAATTATCAAATTTTTTAATGGGCTAAATTATCAAGTTATTCATATTTGGTTGAAATTTTCAAATGAGCTAAAGCCCACCTCAGCCCATGCATTGAGCACGTGTCTGACTCACTCCCATACAAGGATAAAAATATCATTTTTTTATAGAAATATCGACAATTAAATTTATAAAAAATATCATTTTCAATGTCGTTCACATTTAACAAAAAATTGTTAGAATTTAGTCCAAAATTTGAAAATTTTGAAAGAAACTTTAGAAAAAATTTAAACACTCAATAATATTTATTTAAGGCTAATACCCTATATCATGGAAATTGAGGGGAAATTTTTCTTCACCCCTGATTTTTATGTCAAGACTCTTAAATATTGATATATTTATGGAAATATTGTGGATATTTCTTTCGCCCTATTTTAATGTTGAGACCCGAAAATATGGATATATCAACAATAATTTTACGAATATTATGGATATCTTCATCTATGCTCCCATACCAATGTGGAATGCAAAACACAGAGATAGTGATTAAGTGCAGATGTAGACATTGATAAAGTTGTGAAATAAGGATGGAATACTAATTTTACAAATGGTAATGCACATTTCTTCTAATTTATCAGTATCTAGTGATTTTTTCATGATGTTGATTGAAGAAGATGACATGTTTCCTCTTCTATTGATTCCCAAGCACTTGATCTAGAATCTTGAATATATCTACTAACATATAGTATATTCAGTATAGGGCCGTCATTGAGGGTAGCCGAGTTATTCAGTATAGGGCCGTCATTGAGGGTAGCCGAGTAAGGCTATCACGTTGGGCCCCCAAATTTTTTTTTAATACATAGTTGTTATGTTAGCTTGATATATTATTATCTTACTTCGATTATAATGAAAACATGCTACTTGGGGGAATTGATTGGGTTGCTCGATGACAGGACCGCCCCCAGAAGGGGCATTAAAAAAAAAAAAAAAAAAAACCGTGCCCGGTCCTGCTCCCGTCTGGCAAGTCGACTGAAATACCCAAGTTTACGCTCAGTACGTGCCAGACCAGGGATGGCCACATGTGCTTACTCATGCCTCCGCCCCTCGTACAGCCTCGAACAACGCGCCACGACCTGGAGGGTCAATAAAAACCAAAAGGTGTGAGTGGACAAAAAAATAAATCAGTTTAGCAAAACAGTTACAACAAGCGTTTTTACCCTCCGCGTAAAAACGAATGCATGCATACAAAAATCATTCCGCAATCGATTAAGATTTTCCACATAAGAAAAACTGTGTATCAAATTTCAACATAAGGGAAAACTCGTATGAATCTCAAAATCATTTTTCCTTTCTCAACCATCGGGTCTTAGCCCGCAATCGTAATCACCGGGCCGCAGCCCAAAACCATGAATCAAACCAAATGCACAACAGGATCCAAACCAACAACCATATACCAGGCCACTGCCCAACTCAACAGAAACATCAGAAAATCATCAATAAATCACAAGTCAATCATTTTGCTGGATATCAAGTGCGCCCGAGTCTTTAAACTCAAAACCATGCGCATAAACAGGCCTTCCCGGGATATCATCGAGTCTTTAAACTCAGAACATAATCAATAGGCCTCGGGGGTATCACAGTAACCGAGTCTTTAAACTCACGAGTCTTTAAACTCATTAAGGGCCCTCCCCCGTCATCAATTAACCGAGTCTTTAAACTCAAAACGTGCTCCAGCAATAGCACCGGTTTTTAAACCCAAAACAGTTTCCAAACACAACAATGGGTCTTTAAACCCCAAAACAGTTTATCAATCACAACAACGTGGGATCCATCCCAAAATCACATTTTTCACAACAGGACCCATGGTCCGAAATTCCACATTCTTTTTCCCCAAATCATACTTTACAAAGATAAACAAAACATCATTAAACACGGGGCATGCGCAACCATAGCGAATCACTTTATTTAAATTCTTTTCCATTCCCGAATTCGAATTCGCAATAATGATTCCGTAAGCCGGCATCCGGAAACATCATCCCGAACCCAAACCAAGAATCCACTTTAAATTTCCGAAAACCGAAATCTCGTTCGTTAAAATTTCTTTTATGCCCCGAGCGTCACGCCCGAAATCACCTTTTTCAAAATCCATTTTTATTCCTTGAAATCACTTCATTTCTCAAATCTCATTATCAAAACATCAAGACCACAATCATAATTACCAAAAACACAATCCAAGCAAAGCCTACTCAAAACCCACATTTAAAATCCTCAAAATCACAAGTCTCATTTTAATTCCCCAATTCAACATCAACAGTGATCAAATCACAATAACTCAAAATCTCGTAAAACGTGCAAAACTGGAACTTTCTCGAAAAACGTGTCAAATCGTAAGTCACACTCGCAAATCATAAACAACCTTCTTAAATCATTTTACACCCATTTCATATAACTTCTTCCATTAAACCATCATTACGCATACGAGTGACCATAGTCTCGAAATACGTGGAATTTCACATGTATAGTAAAAAAATATGTATAAATACGGGGATCGAATACGTATAAATACGGAAATCAAAATCAATCACAACTTATAATCATAATCATAAAATCATAGAAATAATTTATGCATGCATTAAATTTTTAAAGCAACGTCTACTCACACACCGTCCAATAGGGCTCGGTTTTACGCCGCACGCGGTTCTGTAATTCCCGATATTTTCCAGAAATTCCAAATCCTGTTCGAAAACATACTTTAGTGTCACTAAGGGCTTACATAACAGCATACTAATTTCCCACAATTTTTCGGGAATTAATCATTAATTACAAACATAATAGAAATCTTCGGACCCTCGGAACCACATCGAAACGGTGTCCGATAATTTCGAAACCAACGCTGGGATGTTCGTTACAAAGTGTAGGACAAAAGCCGTTTTGAACTCACCTTGAAAATCGGACCCACGCGCCGTCACGCGCCGCCGCAAGCGGCTGCGCGTGACACCCACGCGCCTGCTACAGTGACGATGAACAGTTCGTCATCCTCGCCCGTTTCCTCTGCAAACGGGTCCTGCAACCCGCGTGACAACCCGGTTAGATAGCTATCAATTCTCAATCAATTCCTTTCCTTTTTAATCCTAACATCTTCTCTAATCTATTAATTTAAAGTCTGCATCCAACATTACCCTCGACAAACCTTAAATCGATCAACCCAGACTCGAACAGTCGAACTGGTCGACTTCTGGGACTCACCCTACACGGTTCTGTTCACAAATTAAATTCACCAGTAGCATAAGAGGACCTAGACGAACATAATTTCACAACCAATTGAACAAGCCGTTACCTGGTATCTGTCGTCCACAACACTGTGTTTTCCAGAAACTGGAACTCAGGTTCCTGGGCAAATAGCGATCAAACTCCTTCGATTTTTGTACGGTCATGTTTGAATTGATCTCAGGAAGCTAATCCAACCCACGGTTTGGCTCGACTCACCTCAAAACTCGACCTTTGAATTTCCCTCCAATTTTTCTGGTTTTCTCCCGACTCAGTTCTCTCTCAATTCTCAGTTCATTCCTCACCAAAATGACCCTCGGAGACCCCCAAATGTCCCTAATCTCTCTGTTTCCAAACCGGGCAGCAAACAAACCGTGGGAATTCCTCTGCCTTCACTGAAATTCTGTTTCCCACAAACAGAACTCAAAGCCATTATAAAACCTCCCGTGCACGGTCCCATTCTGTCCATACCACGCCTCAAAGCCACTAACACTCCCCAAGGTCACTATCTTGGTTAAACAATCTACTGATCAGACCACTTGGGTTAAATAATTGCTGGATTTCAGACACACACGGCACGGGTGCTTCCTCTGTTTCACGGTTCGAACAGCCCTCAGCAGGAAATTACCATTTTGCCCTCACTTGGCAATTTACCAAAATGCCCCTCACCGTCCGTGACCCGTAACTTGGTCACCCGATGTCCGTTTTCGGCGTGCCGCCTGCCGTCGTACTCGGGGAATCGAGACCTTCCTAACGGTCCTTGGACCTCGGCCATCGGACCCCCCGATCAAAAAGTCAACATTTTTCCTTATTTCGACCAAATTACGGAAATGCCCCTGGACTTCCGAACGTCATAACTTTCACCACGAATGTCGGAATCGAACGTACCACCTGTCTATGAACTCGTGACGTCCCAAACTACGTCACGGTCATCGGGCAAAGTCCATTTGACCGCCCGAATAAAAAGTCAACGTTTTGCCCACAACCAGGGGCAAAACGGTCATTTTGCACCGTTCGTCCGAATTCGCCCAACTAATCACCGATTAACCCCGCTAATTGTGATTAGTTAGTAATCAAATCCCGAATTCCGGGACGGGTCGTTACAATCTTCCCCCCTTAAAGAATTTCGTCCCCGAAATTCCAACCGACCAAGACTCAACCGATCATCCCCCTAAAACCAGTTTCGTTCTCGGAATTCCAATTACGTTCATTCCACATCCACCACGTGGAAAACATTTGGCCCCACAACACGTGTACACCCGTACACCAGCTAAACTCATCCGTACTCAGGGGCCCCATCATAGTCTTATGTCGTACCGACCACACTCGACCACCTCGAGTGAAGATGATCACTTAATGACTGCTCCCACTGGGAGTCACCAAATCTCACTTGTCAGTCCGTGCTGACGCTACCAGCCAAACTGTCACCACTAAGCTTCATCACCCTGACATAGCACCAACCATCAGCCAAACGGCGATAACACCTCATCCTACTACTCGCTCAAGTAGCGTAAGATCAACCACGTGATCTCATCTCGCAGGGCAACCCAATCCTGCGACATATCCATCTCAAGTCCATAACTGTCAATTCCCTCAGCGAACCACAAAGCTGGAATCATTTCGGTGTGATAACATCATGCTAGGCCACACGTAGTGACGCAGTCACCAACTCACTCATCCTGAGCGTACGTATACCGTCACCGAACTCAATCAGGTGGTGTAACTGACACACATTGAATACTAGCCCATCGGTGTTCGCCCAACTCCACACTGGGGTTCACTAGCCATCCTTGGCAAAGAGCGCATGCTAATGAATTCGCTGAACCCAACAAAATTAACTCTGCCCAGTGCATAGTATTCAATGTCCAGTTCACACCCACCACCAAATCCAATGGTGTCGGAACTAAGCCGACCATCAACACGTATAACCATACGCCACTGGTACCTCACATGTGCGGTCACCATGCACCACACGGCCAGTCCAATACCGATCCTTGTACACCGTGCAAGATACGTACATCCATTCCCTAATAAGTCCACTGCATGGCCCGCAGTCAATCATGATTCGATACTGGGGTTCTCCTGTCCAATCTCATACTAGACAAATCGATCATTCCGCTCATCATCCATTCTGGATCCCATGGTCACCCGACCAGTAACACAACATCAACCCCCAAACACGTCATCCAAGACGTACCAACCCAAGCACGCACACCAAGGCGTGTACAGTCATGCCGAGTGGGCGTATGATCTCATTCATAAATACCGAGGCATGCCAACTCAGAATCTATCGGATACCCGCTCAACGGTTACCACCTTACCTCTGATTGACTTCGAAAAGAAGCCAATCCAAATCGCACATATCTATAACTGACCAATTAGACTTGGTTGGATATCCACTCATCCACAAGTCAATCCTCGAGTTCAACTCACAACCGTCCCCACTCGCTCGAGCACGAATTAACTTCGAAAAGAAGTTCAATCCAACAATCCTCATATCTAAGCATTTACGACAGAGCGATAAGCTCTTCACCTAGCCTGATCAAGGCGATCACAATTCGAGTCCGTTACCGCGTCACCCGACTGGTAACACCACGATCCTGGATCGTCACCACGCCCAAGGCCCACAACCTCATAATCCAGATCCACCTAGGATCCATCCATGCTCACAGCTGGCAATCCACCTGGAACCCGATAATAAGGTCTCACACCCACTAGATTTCTTGTCAATCACCCAACATTCCTCAACTATTTTCTCCCCCAAACAATCACTCAACAACGTAACACATCCACTCTGTGGATCCCCTCCATTTACCTCATATCGATCCCTGCCACTCCACCTAGGAGAGACCAAGGATGATCCACTAGGATTTCAAGTCCAACCGCCGGACTCCCTACATCCGTAACTCACTTGGACAACCACGCGTCCACCATTGGCCCAATACTCAGACCTCACGTCAATTAATGACTAACTATGCACATACATTGATTCCGACAGAGAATTACTCAACTCTTGTCACCTCGTCACTGTTGGGACTTACCCCAACACCTCATAACCTCCGCTGGATCCTATCCAGTCCACAAGTCGACCACTACTGAATCTCAAATACCAACGCACTCTCAACATGACAGAGTCACACCCCAACTCGTGGCTCAACACAGTCTCACTCGCTGACACTAGCACCAGCACTAGTACCCGCACCAACGTACAATCATCCACACTAGCACACCGTGTGCAAAGTGGGTAGCCCTGGATCTCCGCTCATACCGAGCGACGATCCCGCATCACTACTCGTACCCCGCAACCATGGGTACCACCATCCCGACAATCCACATCAGGATAGATGGACGTTCCCTGATCGCCCCATAATCCCCAACTATTACCACTACACCAAGTACCCCTGAGCATCAGCTAAACTCCACAAGACCACCGTTCCACAAAGCCAAGTCATAGTTTCCTAACTCCTTCAATACCTTACCATAAACTGGTCCTCATTCAGCCTTTCTGGCTCTTCTCGAGTCTTGACACCTTATCATGACTCATCTCACGTTCCTAACTCAAAATCTTGACTCAAAGTGAGTCCCACATCCACACCTCGACTCTTCCTGAGTCCAATCTCATACCAAACCAATCCTGTCATTACTGACATACCCAATCCCCGAGCAACATCCAATGCTCAACCACCTTCTATTCGATCAATAGGGCCTAAGATAAAGTACAATTTGCCCAAAAATGCGGCTTTCCAGCCACCGGTCTCGTTCGTCCTTGCGAACCACCAATTCTACGTCTAACGAATCGCAGTTCACAGCGTCCACTACCCGACATCTGACCCTCAAACCAGGGTCAATTTCACCCGAGATCTAACACGAGGTCCCAAATACCCTCGCCTACTCGTCTCACTACCAGGTCGCGCACGAGGCTTACGCTCCGGAGGCATGATGTGGCAACAGAATCAGTAACCTAGCGCTCTGATACCAAATTGACAGGACCGCCCCCAGAAGGGGCATAAAAAAAAAAAAAAAAAAAAACCGTGCCCGGTCCTGCTCCCGTCTGGCAAGTCGACTGAAATACCCAAGTTTACCCTCAGTACGTGCCAGACCAGGGATGGCCACATGTGCTTACTCATGCCTCCGCCCCTCGTACAGCCTCGAACAACGCGCCACGACCTGGAGGGTCAATAAAAACCAAAAGGTGTGAGTGGACAAAAAAATAAATCAGTTTAGCAAAATAGTTACAACAAGCGTTTTTACCCTCCGCGTAAAAACGAATGCATGCATACAAAAATCATTCCGCAATCGGTTAAGATTTTCCACATAAGAAAAACTGTGTATCAAATTTCAACATAAGGGAAAACTCGTATGAATCTCAAAATCATTTTTCCTTTCTCAACCATCGGGTCTTAGCCCGCAATCGTAATCACCGGGCCGCAGCCCAAAACCATGAATCAAACCAAATGCACAACAGGAACCAAACCAACAACCATATACCAGGCCACTTCCCAACTCAACAGAAACATCAGAAAATCATCAATAAATCACAAGTCAATCATTTTGCTGGATATCAAGTGCGCCCGAGTCTTTAAACTCAAAACCATGCGCATAAACAGGCCTTCCCGGGATATCATCGAGTCTTTAAACTCAGAACATAATCAATAGGCCTCGGGGGTATCACAGTAACCGAGTCTTTAAACTCACGAGTCTTTAAACTCATTAAGGGCCCTCCCCCGTCATCAATTAACCGAGTCTTTAAACTCAAAACGTGCTCCAGCAATAGCACCGGTTTTTAAACCCAAAACAGTTTCCAAACACAACAATGGGTCTTTAAACCCCAAAACAGTTTATCAATCACAACAACGTGGGATCCATCCCAAAATCACATTTTTCACAACAGGACCCATGGTCCGAAATTCCACATTCTTTTTCCCCAAATCATACTTTACAAACATAAACAAAACATCATTAAACACGGGACATGCGCAACCATAGCGAATCACTTTATTTAAATTCTTTTCCATTCCCGAATTCGAATTCGCAATAATGATTCCGTAAGCCGGCATCCGGAAACATCATCCCGAACCCAAACCAAGAATCCACTTTAAATTTCCGAAAACCGAAATCTCGTTCGTTAAAATTTCTTTTATGCCCCGAGCGTCACGCCCGAAATCACCTTTTTCAAAATCCATTTTTATTCCTTGAAATCACTTCATTTCTCAAATCTCATTATCAAAACATCAAGACCACAATCATAATTACCAAAATCACAATCCAAGCAAAACCTACTCAAAACCCACATTTAAAATCCTCAAAATCACAAGTCTCATTTTAATTCCCCAATTCAACATCAACAGTGATCAAATCACAATAACTCAAAATCTCGTAAAACGTGCAAAACTGGAACTTTCTCGAAAAACGTGTCAAATCGTAAGTCACACTCGCAAATCATAAACAACCTTCTTAAATCATTTTACACCCATTTCATATAACTTCTTCCATTAAACCATCATTACGCATACGAGTGACCATAGTCTCGAAATACGTGGAATTTCACATGTATAGTAAAAAAATACGTATAAATACGGGGATCGAATACGTATAAATACGGAAATCAAAATCAATCACAACTTATAATCATAATCATAAAATCATAGAAATAATTTATGCATGCATTAAATTTTTAAAGCAACGTCCACTCACACACCGTCCAATAGGGCTCGGTTTTACGCCGCACGCGGTTCTGTAATTCCCGATATTTTCCAGAAATTCCAAATCCTGTTCGAAAACATACTTTAGTGTCACTAAGGGCTTACATAACAGCATACTAATTTCCCACAATTTTTCGGGAATTAATCATTAATTACAAACATAATAGAAATCTTCGGACCCTCGGAACCACATCGAAACGGTGTCCGATAATTTCGAAACCAACGCTGGGATGTTCGTTACAAAGTGTAGGACAAAAGCCGTTTTGAACTCACCTTGAAAATCGGACCCACGCGTCGTCACGCGCCGCCGCAAGCGGCTGCGCGTGACACCCACGCGCCTGCTACAGTGACGATGAACAGTTCGTCATCCTCGCCCGTTTCCTCTGCAAACGGGTCCTGCAACCCGCGTGACAACCCGGTTAGATAGCTATCAATTCTCAATCAATTCCTTTCCTTTTTAATCCTAACATCTTCTCTAATCTATTAATTTAAAGTCTGCATCCAACATTACCCTCGACAAACCTTAAATCGATCAACCCAGACTCGAACAGTCGAACTGGTCGACTTCTGGGACTCACCCTACACGGTTCTGTTCACAAATTAAATTCACCAGTAGCATAAGGGGACCTAGACGAACATAATTTCACAACCAATTGAACAAGCCGTTACCTGGTATCTGTCGTCCACAACACTGTGTTTTCCAGAAACTGGAACTCAGGTTCCTGGGCAAATAGCGATCAAACTCCTTCGATTTTTGTACGGTCATGTTTGAATTGATCTCAGGAAGCTAATCCAACCCACGGTTTGGCTCGACTCACCTCAAAACTCGACCTTTGAATTTCCCTCCAATTTTTCTGGTTTTCTCCCGACTCAGTTCTCTCTCAATTCTCAGTTCATTCCTCACCAAAATGACCCTCGGAGACCCCCAAATGTCCCTAATCTCTCTGTTTCCAAACCGGGCAGCAAACAAACCGTGGGAATTCCTCTGCCTTCACTGAAATTCTGTTTCCCACAAACAGAACTCAAAGCCATTATAAAACCTCCCGTGCACGGTCCCATTCTGTCCATACCACGCCTCAAAGCCACTAACACTCCCCAAGGTCACTATCTTGGTTAAACAATCTACTGATCAGACCACTTGGGTTAAATAATTGCTGGATTTCAGACACACACGGCACGGGTGCTTCCTCTGTTTCCCGGTTCGAACAGCCCTCAGCAGGAAATTACCATTTTGCCCTCACTTGGCAATTTACCAAAATGCCCCTCACCGTCCGTGACCCGTAACTTGGTCACCCGATGTCCGTTTTCGGCGTGCCGCCTGCCGTCGTACTCGGAGAATCGAGACCTTCCTAACGGTCCTTGGCCCTCGGCCATCGGACCCCCCGATCAAAAAGTCAACATTTTTCCTTATTTCGACCAAATTACGGAAATGTCCCTGGACTTCCGAACGTCATAACTTTCACCACGAATGTCGGAATCGAACGTACCACCTGTCTATGAACTCGTGACGTCCCAAACTACGTCACGGTCATCGGGCAGAGTCCATTTGACCGCCCGAATAAAAAGTCAACGTTTTGCCCACAACCAGGGGCAAAACGGTCATTTTGCACCGTTCGTCCGAATTCGCCCAACTAATCACCGATTAACCCCGCTAATTGTGATTAGTTAGTAATCAAATCCCGAATTCCGGGACGGGTCGTTACACTCGATGCCTTTGAAGAGGCCCTCTGTTCAAATTCTAGTGTGCCCTTTGTTAAGAATTATTTTTTTCCTTTTTTATTTTTCTTTAAAGAGGCCCCAATTTAAATCCGAGAGAACCTCTTTTAATAGCTTTTTTTTTTCCTCTTTTGATTTTCCTTCTCTTTACCTAAACACAATATTTTCTTTTCATTTTCCCTTTTCTCTTAAATCAAACCAAATAACTTTTCCTATTATATTTTGTGAAACAATAACCTAACTTCCTCTACTATATATAGTTAATTTTAAAGTCGAGCCCCTATCCCTTATTATTCTTCTTCTCAAACTTTTAATAAAACAAAGAAAATAATTTTAATTTAAAGGGAAACAATATTTGAGTTGTGAAGCTAATTTTGGAAGGAGTGCAAGAGAACTCATTACTAGATTTATTACCGAATTTCCTACCCATCAATCAGGTTTAATTTTTTCCCCCAACCAGTTCAATTTTTGAGTTAATTGTTGGTTGCCAGATTGTTGGCATGTTGAATTGTTTGGATACTATGCGTGTATTATATTTGATGATTATTGAATACTATAAGTACTTTAAAAAATTATTTGATAATCGTTTCTTGTAATAATTTTAACTTTTGTGAGTTTTGATGTAAAAATGGTTGTTTAAAAGTGTTATATATATTCAGGTACTTTGAGGATTAAAGAATGTGAGACCCCAATTTGCAAGTTCGTCTTGGACCCTCAATAACACAGGGTCGACCCTGATTCACTAGCCTCATCGCATTTATGTTGATGTACAAGAGGCATTTTGACATACCACACGCGAATTCATTATATAATAATAAATTGGTACATTCATGCGCGATATATTTTTCATATTTCCGTTTTAAACACATTTTAATTTATTGTATACGTGTGTATCAATTTGCATTTTTTAATATATAAAGTGTGATTACAATGTTTATTTTTTATTTTTAAAATTAATAAAAAAATAAATCCAAATGACAGGACTCGTCCCAACTGGACGTCAAAAACCGTGCCCGGTCCTGCTCCCGTCTGACAAGTCAACTAAAGGTCCGAAACTACCCTTCAGTGTTTACCAGACAAGGGATGTTTGCGCGGATTTCTGCTGCTGCCACTGCCTCACGATCAGTCCCGAACGTCGTACCATGGCATGGAGGGTCACAAAACAGAAAAGGTGTGAGTGGACAAAAATGACCTCTTATAAAAACATTTATCAAAATACATTCTTACCCTTCAGTTTTCACAAACTTGCATGCATATCGTAAAACATGAGTAATAGTATGAAATCATTCAAGTATGAACAGTGGACCGATAAAATCAAAACACGTTTTCCCATGGTCCATAAAAACTCATGTTCATCAAATCAGTTCATGTTATAAAACATCAAATCCCGGCTCTTAGGCCAACACATGTGAAAACATAATCACCTGGCCACCAAGACCAAAAACCCGTACTCAATACCAGTACGACATCACAACAACATCAATCAGCACTAATCACCAGTGCACAATAAATATATCAATCCAATCAATCCGCACTATTCACAAGTGCACAAAATCAATCAAACTGCACTACTCACAAGTGCTGCACTACGCGTAGGCCAATATCTAGTCACTCTCTCGGGAACAGACACCTCTGGGCTCAACCCGCTCGGGCTCAGTCACCTCTGGGCGAACACATCCCCAGGTTCAGACACCTCCGAGTGGTACATCCAGGCTCAGTCTCATCCGAGAAGCTGACTACCATAGGATCAACTCATGATCCTACAATCACATCCCCCAAGCTCCGGTCGTCTGGGTAATCCCCCCAAGCTCCGACCGTCTGGGAATATCATAATCACAATGAAAACCATCTCGGGGATCACATCCCAACACATTTCAATCAAATCTTGTCTTCATACAAAGTCAAGATCATTCGTGACTGGGTCTCAAAGCCCAAAATACCATTTACACGTACTTCTTTAAAATCACCTTTTAATTCAATAAAATAATCCGGAAATCATCATTGACTCACCAACAAAGTCAAAATATCATTTTAGAAATCATTTAAACTCCGGGCCTAGCCCAAAACATCATTTGCACGTTCCTCGTAAAATGTGCCCGAAAGACTAATTAAAATAATCATAAAATCCCAATAAATCATTAATTTCACAATTTCACAAGTGACTCCAAATCCGAGTCAAAATTACTATTCACTTGGATTCTCATGCCCAAAATAACATTATCACGCAAATCCATGCGTTGCAACCTCCGTTGCCATTTTCACGTAAATCCACAAAATTGACCATTGACTCATTCCCGAGCCACCACGTCATTTTTCAATCCATGACTCAATAATCCGAGTCCAAACATTATTTTCAATCAATTTCAATCTCGGACTCATAAACCAAGTTCAAACATCATTTTTACCAAATCTCGTAATTTCTCGAAAATCGCCCAAAAATAATAATATAATAATCATAATACCGAGAAATTACCGGATTGAAACATAAATCATGCCCAAGCATAGAAAATCATATAATAAGGCATTTAAATCATATATGCATGCATCACGGTTAGAAAACAAAGTCCACTCACACACACCGTCCAAAACGGTCCGTTTCCGAGCTGCACGTTTTTCCGTAAAATCTGGAAATCACAACTCCTGTCCAAAATCATTATAGAGGATTACTAACATCTCAAAATACATCATATAATTTTCCCCAATTTTTCCGGAATTTAAATACGTATTTTTAACGTAAAACAAAACTTCGGATACGCGGAACATTATCGAAACAATATCCGATTTCCTCGAAATCAACGTCAAAATGTTCGTTACACTGAGAGGATCAAAAGTCATGTTGACCTCACCTTGAGACTAGGCCGGACGCGCCCTCACGCGCCGCCGTGAGTGGCTGCGCGTGAAACCCACGCGCCAGCTACAGTACCCTCGTCCTCACCCGTTTGTCTGTAAAACGGGCCATTTAACCCGCGAGGCGACCCGGTTCGTTTTCTGTCAATTCGACATTAATTCCTTCAATTGAACATTCACACAGCTTCGTTACAAGTCTAATTAGAGGTCTGAAACATCAATTACATGAAACCTTACCTCAATCCTCACGATCAAAGTCGATCATTCGAAGGACATCCGGCCATTGTTCATCATTCGAAAACCTTCACTGTCACACGATTTCCTTAAATTGATTCAACCAGAAGCTTCAAGGGACTCAGGTAAGCATTTTCCCCAACTCAATTGAATCAATTCATGGCTCAAACGCCACGACTCAAGCTCGACATCTCTCACTGTTACCAAACCCGTTCAGAGCCAAATGAGCCTCAATTCATCTCGTTTTTGATCTGGTTCCACTCGTCTCACCCTCAGGAATCTATTTCCAAGCTCCAATTCGATCATCACAGCTCAATTCTTCCAATTTGATTTTCCCTCCAAATTTTCTAAAACCTGAAATCCCAGTCCTCAGCTCTCAGTCAATCCCTTGTGTTTCCCAGTTCAATTCACTCTCAATTGCTCACACTTTGGTTCAGAAATGGAAAAGGAATGAAGGTTGGGAGAAATGGTGTTATGGTTGTACACGGTTGAAGAAAATATGGGAGATTAATGGAAATTAGGATTAATTAATTATTTTAATATAATAAAACATAATAATTAGGTCTCCCCCAAAAACATGGATCCTGGTTTAATGCCTGATTTTAGGGGATGAGTGACACTTGTCACTCATCCAAGTGTGTTCAGTCACCGGGTACTGTTCATATTAAAAATATTATTTTAATCCCGGTTCGTTCGGTAAACCGAGCCCGATTCTGTGACCATAACTTCGTCGTCGAATCTCCGATTTCGGGATGCCGCCTGTCGTTGGATTCGTATCGACGAGACCTACGTAACGGTCCTTGGCCCTCGTCCATCGGACCTCCCGATCAAAAAGTCAACATTTGGCCCCTAATATGTCAAATTACCAAAATACCCCTCAACTTCCGAACGCCATAACTTTCACCTCGAATGTCGGAATCGAACGTGCCACCCGTCTATGAACTCGTGACGTCCCGAACTACTTCACAGTCATCGGTCAAAGTCCGTTTGACCGCCCAAACTAAAAGTCAACATTTTGCCCACGCTAGGGGCAAAACGGTCATTTTGCACGTTTCGTCCGATTTCACTCAACTAATCCCTGATTAGTCATTCTAATTCATAATTAATTAATATTCAATCCCGATATTCGGGACGGGTCATTACACCAAATGGATGCTATTGGTCCATGTTCGTAGAGTTAGTGATGAAAATATCAGTAATTTCGCTAATATTTGATCGAATTTCGGAAAAATAGGGGGATCGACATCAAAAGGGGGGGTGGGGATGGAAGAAAGTTTTTCCCCAATATCCAACTTTTCTTATGGTATCGAAGAATATCAGTGATATTCACCGATATCGACCAATATCCTCCGACATCGACTCAGTGTTTTGGCTAGGCAGTAGACACGAGAGATTCATATGGAGGAGTGGAGTGGCTTGCGTGAAATAGCAAAGCTGATTTTAGTCATGGTTATCATAGTGGAGCTAGGGTCTGCCTGGGTCCTTGTCACGATGAGAGAAATGGATGAATGTTGTTAAGAGTGTTAGATAGATGAGTTTGGTAGATATTTTCAAAAGGGAAGAAAGTTTTTCCCCAATATCCAACTTTTCTTATGATATCGAAGAATATCAGTGATATTCACCAATATCCTCCGACATCGACTCAGTGTTTTGGCTAGTCAGTAGACATGAGAGATTCAGATGGAGGAGTGGAGTGGCTTGCATGAAATAGTAAAGTTGATTTTAGTCATGGTTATCATAGTGGAGCTAGGGTCTGCCTGGGTCCTTGTCACGATGAGAGAAATGGATGAATGTTGTTAAGAGTGTTAGATAGATGAGTTTGGTAGATATTTTCAAAAGGGAAGAAAGTTTTTCCCCAATATCTAGCCTTTCTTATGATATCGAAGAATATCAGTGATATTCATCGATATCGACCAATATCCTCTGACATCGACTCAGCATTTTGGCTAGGAAGTAGACATGAAAGATTCAGATGGAGGAGTGGAGTGGCTTGCGTGAAATAGCAAAACTGATTTAGTCATGGTTATCATAGTGGAGCTAGGGTCAACCTGGGTCCTTGTCACGATGAGAGAAGTGGATGAATGTTGTTAAGAGTGTTAGATAGATGAGTTTGGTAGATATTTTTGGAAGGGTATGTAGTAAAATAATAAGGAAAATGAGGTAATAAATTAATTGGTAAAAGAAATGTCCAATTCCTTATTTAAAAAGTTTATTAATAAAATTTCGTTTGAATTATAGTTATTTTTTTATTATTATTATATTATTACATTATTGTTATTATTATTATATTTTTATTTTCAATTTCTTTATAAATTTATTTTTATTGTAATTCTAAATATATTGTTCATTTATTATCAATTAATATTGCTCTATTAATTTAGATAAAAAAATATATGTGCCCTTAAATATTGTACACATGAGTAAATTATTTTTATGCAAAATTATCCATAAAATTATATTTTAATTTCTATTTATGCTTAAAATTTTATACTACTACTCATTATCAGGTTATATTATATGATATTATATATCATATATTTATTGTATTAAAGTTATTTTATATTTTTCTATTAGTCGTATTCTTAAAATTTTTCTAAAATTTTATTAAAAATTTCAAAATTTTAAATTAAATTTTCATTATTTTTATTAAGCATAAATAATATAAATATCGTTTAATATCTATTAATATATTTAGTTATTGATATCAAAATATTTATTGATATCAAAATATTTATTGATATGCTCGTAAATTTACCCGTCCGATATTTCCGTAAATATTGATAATTTCAGTGGTGCGTAGAGTTTGATTTGCTTTGGTAACTGAGGGGTAAAGCTGCAATACCCGTCGATTGGAGAGAGAGAAATGGAGCGAGAGAGCGTGCAAGAGAGAGTAGGAAAAGATATGGCTTCGAGAGCGTCAACACCGCCGTATCCAAGCGCTGCTAGAATCGCTGATTCTCAATGTTATCCTCAATACACTGCGTCTCTAAAATGTATGCCAATTACAACCTTTCGATTTTCTTCTTTTACTTTCAGAATTACCAAAGTTGCGAAATCATGGATTTCCTTAATCAGACTCTTCTTTGTTAAGCTTTTTTTTTAGTCAAATGATTCATGCTCAATAATGAGTTTTTAGGCCCTAGTCTATGATGGGTTCGATTTTATGGGTTGGGTTTGTGAGTTTTGAATTGTTGTTGTTTCAAAATTTCCGCTTTTGTGTAGTTGATAATTTGGTTTTAGTTTGCAATCAAGTTTTCAATTTTGGTCCGGCAATGAAATATCTATAGCTGGAAATTGGATAAAGATCATGATTTTTTATTAATGGGTGGATCTGTCATTGCTCTGAGAACTATAGGGATCAATTTAGAGGCATAACAACACCCTTGATTAGTTTCAGAGAACCATTTATATTATCTACTGAAAAATGAAAAACATTGAGCATATTCCATAAAGGCTTACCCCATTTTTCAAAGGTATGGTTTAAGTTGTGGTTTACTTGACAGATATTAATGCCTTCATTTTTCTTGATTACCATTGTGGTGGTGGTCTAGTACTGAAGCATTAGGGTTGGACAACCTAACTGAAGAAAAGAGTTATATTTCTGGTGCCGGTCTGGTTTGATAAGTGGAACCGTAAATTTGATAGCGTGTAGACTGCAGACATTTAGTAAGATGATTTCCATAATTGTAGCAACAAATTTTGCCACTATACTTTTTAAGTACTCGTTAAGATTGGGTTGATGGAAAATTAGAGAACCAAGGGTAGATAATTTTAGTGTACCCTATTTGCGGTCTACACTAAAATTATCTGATTTAAAGTACTCGTTAATTTTAGTGTACCCTATTTGAGTACCCAATCTTATCGAGAACCAAGGGTATACGCAAATAGGGTACACTAAAGTAAAATTTGTTCCAACAAATTTTGCCATAATTGTAGCAACAAATTTTGCCACTATACTTCTTTAAGTACTCGTTAACACAAATAGGGTAGATAATTTGAGAAAATCAGATGTAATTCAGTTGATGCAATTTTTTTGGAAGTTCTTTTAAATAAGAGCTATTTCTTAAAGTTGGTTTTTCAGTACCAACTGAAATAATGTCTTAACTCTTAATACATATCATGAGTGTTAGTAGCGAGTTTTATTCATTTTTTTCTTCTTTAAATTTTTTTGTCCACGATGCCTGCAATTCATATAATAGAACTATAGAAGGAGTGACCACAACACAGACATATATGCCTTTGCGGGATTTAGCATTCTAACACCAAATCTTCTCTGCCTCCCCAACCATTTATAACACCTACTTGA
Organism: Prinsepia uniflora; assembly: GCA_032719365.1. Taxonomy (NCBI): domain Eukaryota; kingdom Viridiplantae; phylum Streptophyta; class Magnoliopsida; order Rosales; family Rosaceae; genus Prinsepia; species Prinsepia uniflora. The sequence goes on along the minus strand of CM064868.1, from coordinate 72,872,906 downwards.
TTACAAGTTTACGGCATAATGTTTCATCCACATACCTGGTATCCAGTAGGTCATTGTGACGTTGACATCTTAAACTTATGATCAACAAACACCATAGAACTATGAAAATTTTAGTTAACTACTTTGAGCATAACATATGTCCTCCGTCCAGTCTCTCAACTGCCCTACACTACATAGCTATGCCAGTTCCATTGTCAGCAGGGTGCTAGACCTACTTGGCCATCCTCTCTGTTTTATTGCAATTTTTACTGTGATTTAGTGGATTTCTTTTTCTATATCATTCAGTTTCATTGTATTTTTCTCATGCATGTTGGACCTGAGCAGGTAATTCCTTAGCTTCTTTGTGTTATGGTAATATAGAAGGGAATACGCTGCATATAAGTTAAGAAGATCCTATTTTTAGTCTGTCAGATAATGGTGAAGATCTATCAATACATATTTAGTGGTATTGGCGCAAAGACATCCACTTAAAGACACAATAGGCACATTAATCAGGATTGGAACTAGTTTGATGTTAGTCCTTAGTTTGTTCACTCTTATAATTGATCTACATAACTTTTAAATAGTTAATTTCTCTGCAAACTTGCAGGTCTAGAAGAACATAACTCGGAGAAGAGCAAATGTCAAGAGCATTTCGATATTTATAAGGAGTGTAAGAAAAAGGAGGTATTGATGCTTTGAGATAATTATTTTCCCTTCATTTCATATTGTACTTTTATTGTTAATGATAAAGGACTGGATACCACACTTGAATTAAATGTTAATAAATTGGTGGTTTCTGTCATGAAGCAAGATATGTCCCTACTTCGCTGGCTTCTAGAGTTATTTACAAAGATAAACTAAAAAGTCTAAAAGCTAATTTGGGAAGATAATCAAAATTTACATAGACCTCTTCTAGTTTTTTCTAGAGTTATTTCAGTGGTTGCTCCATCGAATGTGCATGTAGATTGTGGATGCCAACCGAGATGCAACGTACACACACCCACCCACTCACTTACTCATTTGTAAATTTTCTTTCTGTATTTCATACTGTGGTTATTGCTGAAAAATATCTTCTGACCAAGATTACCATATCCAATGCCTCATTGCCTATGAGGTCCCTCACAACAATATACTTGGATTATTGTGTTACACGTTCCTTTTCAAGAATGTGTGCAGCTTAAACATTATCTGCTTACACAATGAAAATTTAGAATTACTAAAGTCTACTTATTTATTTATTTTGGTTGTAGATGTTTGAACATGATAGTTGATTGTTGCATGGATGAATAAAGGTTTTCAGTGGCATGTCATTTGTGTTTACTATGGTTCGTGTTTTTGTTCCAACAGAGGGAAGCTCGATTGGAGCGCAACAAGACCAGGTCCCTTTTCTCTTGAAACTCCTTTCGGGATCTTCTTCACCATATCATAAGGTGCAATAGTTAGAGCTGAGCTCATCACCGTTGGTATTAGATTTACAGAGCACTCAATGTTTTTTGTCATTGAAGTTAAAGAAATCTATGTGCATTTTTGCCATTAGTGGTAGGATAATGAGTATTTTAGATTTTCTTCAAAACAAAACTTATTTGGTTTTCGATTCAAGTCTGGAATGTTGATGTTGGTTGGTTATACTTTGTAATAGTAAAGACGTTTTCGGTGGATTATGTCTTCATTGTAAGAAAATAAATGAAGAGAGTGATAACATTGTAGCCAAATATAATAGTTGAATTCGGTTGAAATCTGCCCCTCTCTATTCTTATGAAACAATGTTTGCAAATATAAAAGGAGTCCAATGTATGAGCATCTCAAGCATGAATTGTCAGAGTCTCCTAGCATGGAGAAGAATGCCATGTTCAGGGCCATTAATCAGGCTAAAAGCAGGGGAATGCTGATATGCTGGTGAGATGGAGAAGCTAAACTTTGACAGAATCAAAGCAAGAATCACCTTCAGTTCTGTCATAGCTAAGTGTTGGCCAACACAGATTCGAGGGCCGGTTCCAAACGGAATGTAGGCTTGTGGAGACTTGCAGGCCTCAAGAACTCCGTTGGCGAATCTTTCCGGCTTGAATTTATGCGCATCCGGCCCCCATAGATTAGGGTTCTGGTGTAGAAAGGGGATTGGGATTTGAAGAACAACACCCTTTGGAATCACAATGTTTTTGAACGCGATGGTCTCAAATGCCTCTCTTGATACAAAGGCAGCAGGCGGGTAAAGACGCAGTACCTCATGAATCACCATTGTTAGCTGTAGAGAAAAGTATAGATACGTTATATAGAGTACATGTCATGTCCTCTGTCTGATGTTCGTATCCGTGCAACATAGATGTAGTCTGTTTAATAATGTACCACTTTCATGTGTCGAAGCATATCTGCATTTGGAGACTTGTCCCCGCAGATTTCTATCACCTCAGCACGAACACGAGCTTGCCAATCTGGATGTGCAGCTAGTAGCATCAGGCTCCATGATGTTGCAACAGCAGTGGTTTCATGGCCAGCAAAGAAAATGGTCTTGCAGTTGTCGACAATGAATTTTTTGTGCGATAAGCCGTTGAAATCGGCTGAGGTTTTGGCACCTTCAAGAATCATTTGCAACAGATCTTTCTCATCTGAATCATCAGCTCGTTCTTTTACCAGCTTCAGAATATTTGCCTCAATTTCCTTCTGTAATCTCCATATTTCCACGTTCTCTTTGGTAGGAAGCCATCTATTATGGGGGAAATAGGAGTTATACTTCTCTATATCGTTCCAATTTTATCCGATATTTTTTAAGACGACTCGAAGTAAACTTTTAGTAGCAACATCATTATGGAGTCCTGGGTTAATAACTTTTATCTGATATTCTATTAATAAATTTTAGATAATTAAAAATTAAATCTGACCAAATATAGAAAGAGCGTTAAAATACTCTCATACCTCAAACCAGGAAGCCCATTGACTCCATTGGACACGAGCTTTTGCAGCGACCTGAGCTTCAGGAAAATCTCTTCTCCTTCTTGATAACTGCTCTGAAAACAAGCTCGCGAGATTATATCCGCCGATAAGCTTTTCAAATATTCGTCAACTCTGAGCTCTGCAACTCCTCCATGGCTTTCAATTTCACTTTCCCAACTTCTTAGCATTGAGGTTGTAGACTCCACTATTAGCTTGATCATTCCCTTAAAATAGTTTTTTTTTTTTTCAAATGAATCATAATTGAATTAGAGGCATAAAAGTTCATAATTTTCTTAATTCCAAATCAATTCGTCAGGATTAGATATTAAATTTAATATAAATGAATTCGTCATTATAAAATATTAAATTTAAGATAAATATAAATTATTATCATCATCTATGCAAGCTTAAATTGAGAGCCTAGCACAAAATTAATTAGTTTCTGCTCCAGATATCCCTTGAAAAAAAAAAACCCGCAATTTATAAGATACTGGGAAGTTTTTAACAAGGAGATTGAAACGTACCTTAACCTTTTCAAGGTATAGTTGAGGAGCAATAATTTTTCTTTGATGGACCCAAAGTGGGCCATTGGATGATAGAAGGCCCATACCAACAATTGGCCCAGCAATGGTGGAGGTTAAAGAAGTTGCTGCTAGGTTTAAGGACTTGCAGAGGCCGATTTCCTTCACCACCTCTATATCTGTTATGCATAAAAGCTGGATGTGTGCAACTGAGTACATAAATATTGGCCCTGCAACCAATCCCTACCACATTACTCACCATTTCAACTTATCCATCCTACGCATTTGATAATTTAATTATGAATGCATTTGGTATTGCATTAAGTAAGAATCATATTCATTTTATCACAAGCTTATTTTTGAACTTATCCATCCGGTAATCAGCATTTGATAATTTAATCATGTTCATTTTATTATAATATATTTGGTATGAATCATATTCATTTTATTACAAGCTTATTGGAGTTAAATTTGAGATATTTGAGTTACAAGTGAAAAACAAAATAGGGTTAATTAAATTAGTATTTAAATTTGATTATGGGTACGTGTTATTCAACCTAATTTCTTACTTAATTGAGACAGGTCGATATTGATTATTAAATAATAATAAAAATGAATATTAACGGAGCTGTTATTAGTATTCTAATTTAAGTTTTGTATGTAATTAATTATGTGAAAAATTCCAGCCTAATTTCTCAACTTTCGTTTTTCTGAAAACCCAAGAATATAGAATCACACAAGGGGAAGACTTTTGTATGTTATAATATATATGAGCAAAGAGAGAGAATACTTATAATTACCATATTCTCTTGCCCATTGATCTATGAAGGGGAAGACTTTTGCAGGCCATTCATGATGAGCAATAGAAGCTACACCACCATGGTGGTGATCCGATGGAGCTGCCGCCGGCTGGTCCCTGTTATGGATACTTCTAAGTGCAAGGATGTTGCCCAAGAGAAATGAAGGAGGAGGTCCTCTGATTCCTTGTTGATGGAGCTTTGATCTCAGTCTTCTAGGGTTCAATACCAGAAGTTCAAAGAGGCATAAAAACAAGACCAAAAACCCACCCAATGATACTGACACTAGCATAATCTTCCACACTCCACCCACCACCACCACCTCATGATCTGCTTCCATGATTTCCTCCTCCTTTTGGGAGAAGCTTAAACTCTTTGCTTCATATCTTCCCCTTCATTCTCCTTTGTTTATACATAATTTATAGCAAATGGTCTAAACTCTAAACTACACCACGAATTAATATTCTTCAATTTAAAATTGTTTTTTTTTTTAGTATTTCAATAAGCACACACGTGCTAGCTAGCTGTTGGAAAGAGATTAATTTCAAATAACGGCAGCCTCATTAGAAATCTATTTACTTTCTTCACATTTCAAATAAATTTAGGTTTGGAGGGCATTAGTTGAACAATATGCACCCCACGGTGTTCGTAAAAAGGAGAGATGGTTGGCATCTCCCCTGACAGGGACAGGAACAGCCTTCGGGCTTACCTGTTACCACACATCCGGTTAAGGCTACCCACCCTTGTGGTGGATCTATAACCCATTTTAAAAGCAGCAAAAAAAAAAAAAAAAAAAACAATATGCACCCCACATTGCATTATTATATCTATAAATTAATTAAGCTTTATGTTAATTAATTACAGTCTCTTCACATGGAGGCTTACTCCATGTTGAGGTTCCATAGCCATAGTAAGAGTTGGGGAATGTTGGTATGTAGGTAGGAGTGACAAGCAAAACGTGGACAGAATAGAAAGAATCACCTTCAACTCTGTCATGGCGAAGTGTTGTCCTACGCAGATCCGAGCACCGACTCCGAATGGCATATAAGGCTGAGGAAGCCTGCAAGCCCCAAGAATTCCATGCTCGAATCTTTTCGGATTGAAGTCGAGTTGAGGGCATCAGAGCCCCAAACTTCAGGCAGTAGATGCAGTATTGGGATGGGAAGCTGAATGTTTTTTCTTTTCGGAATTACAACGTTGTTGAGCTCAATATCCCCAAAGGCTTGCCTTGCAATAATCGTTGATGGCGAATAGAGACGCAATGTTTCTTGAATCACACCATATTCAACTCCCAAAACACACACATAAGGGAGATTTGTTGAAACGTAATTTTAATTTTCATTAGCTTCATAAAAAAAATTAAGTAAAATAACGCTCTTACTCCTGTTTTCATGGCCACCTAATGGTTTCATGGCCACTCTGGATTTGCAGCTAATAACATCAAGCTCTAAGTAGCTGTGGTGGAAATGGTTTCATGGCTAGCAATTAAAGTATATGCTCTTGCAATTATCCACAATGAAGTCATCTTGGGAATTGGGATACACCACCAGCAAATTGGCCATCTGTTTTTCCATAAATTTTGGCTCCCTCGAGTATCTGTTGTAGAAGGTCCTTTTCGTGAGTAGCCTCAGTACTACGCTGCTTTGCAATGCCGATTATCATTGAGTGGATCTCTTTTTCTAATCTCCAGATCTCTCCGTTGATTCTTGTTGGCAAGTACCTAACATTTTTCCAGATAATGTTGACTTGTAAAAATAGTTCCCTTTAATTCTGGGATTCCTACAATCTTGGGTTTTCTAGTTTAGGTTGTGGATTGATGGTAATTATTCTTTCCTTATTGTAGTAGGGTTATGAACGATTATATATACCTGTAGGAAGTAAATAATAGAGGAACAAGATTACTAGGAAAATTAATGCGGTGAATGATTCTTGGGATGAGTCGCAGACAATGTTGCTCTCTTTAAGACATTTCGCGGCTCTGCCCAAGATGTGCCAGCAGTTCTCAAAGTTGGCCACGCTGTCCCCAGGATAAAACAGCCCCAGAATCACATGTCTAGTTCTTCCTTGTACAGAGAAAGAACCAAAACAATCACTCCTCTAACCTGCTCAGAACTCCCAATTCTTTTAGAAAAAAACAAAGTGATTTTTGCTTCAGATGGTTTTTAATTGAACTAAAACAGTATATTTATGCACACCCAAGAAATGAATATTGAGAGATAGTGGCCAAGAAATTAGGAGATGTATTTCAGTAGTTGAGAAAGACCAGGTCTTATTCTTATCCAAATAAAAAATAAACCAAACAAATTAATTTAATCCTGATTTTTTTTGTAAAAACAAAACTAACCCAACAATCCCTCACTTGTTTTTTTCAAAATCTTGAACATTGAGCAAGTTAACATAAAGATGTGCATCAGGAAAGGTGTTATTAAACTTGAACCTCTACATAGTGATAATGCTTCAGAATAAACAAGAGTAACTTGTAGTTTTGAACTCTATCTCTGACAAACACTACACACACAACTCTCATAGAGTGAAGTTCCAAAAAGCCAGCACATTGCGGCCATGTGCTTCTATCCCAGTTTAATGAATGATTTAGAATTTATCCAAGAATTCATAGAAAGCGGCCTCACTTTTGCATTCACATAGGTGAGTCTATCAAGGATATTCCTGTAGCTAGATATCCTACTCAATATAGAGTATAGAGCTCATTAAGAGTTATCAATAACTCAACCTCATATTGCTTCAGGATTTCATGCTTCTAATAAATGACCATGGAGTAATTATAGATTGCATGACAACAACATCACTTTATGAATTGTTATTACCCATTGAACCTATTTCTTGGAATCTCCAGTTTATAGGTTGGGTTTCTATCACAAGTGACTTAACTAACTAAGGGTTTCAGTCCCATTTCCTCTGAGAATTTCCAAACTTTTTCTTGTGCTAATCCTTTCGTCAAAGGATCTGCCAAATTCTCATTAGAGCGTACATAATCCACTCTTATAGCACTGGTAGAGATAAACTCTCTAATAGTGACAAGACCCATCTCGATTATCCCTCGATAACCGTGAAAGATCCTGCTCCCGTCTGACAATAACTCGAAAGTACAAAAAGTAGTTTCATATATATATATATATATATATATATATAGAACATACAAACGATAAACATTGTCAGACAAGGGATAGTTCAGTATTCCGAGACCGTTGACCTAGTCAACAGGTTTACAGAGCATAGGAAATATTTACATGTAGGGAGAAAAATCCTACGCTGCAAAGTGTCTGAGTACGCAACGGTCCGTTTATTCCTCAGCCTCAATATTAGCATCAGTACCTGTGCACTGGCCTGGAGGGCAAATAAAACATCAAAGGTGTGAGTGGACAAAAATCAAGTTTAGAAATACATTTATCAAAATATAGTCTTACCCTCCAGTTTTCACAAACATGCATGCATATCATAACTCATAAATCAAATAATTAAGATATGAATATAAATCTCAAACATCAATAAAAACACAGAATCCAAGTCCAATATAGAGTCACGTTATCCCTGCAACGCGTGCAAATCAATAGGCTCAAGGACCGCTCAAATCGCGAGCATCCGCCGCTGTGAACACATCACCAGCCGGCAATCCAGGTCGTCATGAACATATCATTGACTGACCTCCATATAATCCAGCACATCTGGTCTGATTCGAGCCTCCATTTGGCTGCACAACAACATACCGTGCTACGTGACCTCTCCGGGGTAAACACTTCCATCCCGGAGGCGAGCGTTATCTCCAGGGTCCATTTCGGGGGGAAACATATTCCACACCGAAAGCCCTCATATATCATCATCACGAAAACCAGTGAAAACAGTTGCATGTAATATCAAAACCAGTTTTAAACTGGGCTTTAAGCCCAAAAACACTTTTCTCAAATCCATAATTCAATCCACGCAAACCTGCGCAATCACAATCTCATTCATGATATAAATCCATCAAATCTAATACCAGACTCATAATCCGAGTCAAAATCAAGTTCACACCCCGAGCCTTAGCTCGAAATAACAGTTTCACAGTTTTCTCGAAAATCATGCCCAAAAGCATATAAAATAATATAATATTCCCAAAAATCCGAAAATCATCATATCGAAACATTAATCATACCAAATCATTTCAAATCATATTATAAGGCATTTAAAACATATATGCATGCATTTAGGGTAGAAAACAAAAGTCCACTCACACACCGTCCAGATTGTTCCGTTTCGAGCTGTTCGTATTCTTCCGACGTCCTGAAAGTATTCGGGTCTGTCAAACAAGTAATATAATATTACTAGCTTATCACATAATCCCCTGTACAAATTTTCTAATCGTTGGAATAAAATAATATTATTTTAAACGTAACCTATACGCTTCGGGTACACAAAACTACTCTTAGTTCATATCCGATTGACCCGAAACCAACGCTAATAGGTCTGTATCATCGAGAGTATTAAAATTGCTGTTGGACCCTTCTTCAGATTCCCTGTCACGCGCCCTCACGCGCCGTGAACAGTGCCTGCTACAGTGCACCTTCCTCGCCCGTTTCTCTGATAAACGGGTCTGCAACCCGCGATCAGACCCGACTCGCTTTCCTTCAATTCCAACTCAATTTCTTCCGTTCTTTTATTCATTAATATCAGTTCAATCTAATTTACAGGTCTATAGGTTCAATTTAATCAAATAAGCCCTAGAACGTCTCGACTCAAGATGAACACCCGTCGGGTTTGAATTCGGGTTCTACCCAAAATCAACCCGTTTCCTTCCATTTTTCATACCAGAAGCATCATAGGACTATTATAAACACGAAATCGAGATCAATTTCATGAATTATTACCTCTAAGTCACTGAACTCAAGCTCGATTTTTCGAAATGGTTGCAGAGTCTATTCGTCACGATTTCACCTCCAAGTTTTGTTCCAATTGATTGGGTTCGAGTCGCCTGGTTCCCAGAAGGCTTAATATCACTTCAAATTCACACGAAATTGTCCAGAAATTCAAAATCGAAGTTTAAGATTTTGAGGGATTTTTCGGGTAGGTTCTGTAGGGTTCTATCTGGGTTTATTCGGTTTCCTTCCAGTCTTTCACTCTCCAATTAACCCTAATTACGTATTCAATTGCACGGGTTCTACAGAAAATCGATCAAGGTGAAGGAGAAGTATGAGTGTTCTCTGTGCTATGTTTGAGTGTTATGGTCGTGTACTGTTCATCATTTAGCAATTGTTTGTTAACCTCAATTAATTAATTAATCCCTGCCACTAATCATCAATAACAAGTGACACTTGTCACTTGATAAAACATATGAATCACTTAAGGGGCTGAATCAACATGTAATAATCATCCTTCCACCGTTTAAGCATAATCCACATAAAATTACAATTTTACCCTTGATGTCACAAATGACCATTTTGCCCCTGAACTTCCCAGACCCATAACTTTTTCATACGAACTCCGTTTTCGACGTGCTACTTGTCTACGGATTCAGCGTTCCGAGGCGTTCCGAGACCTACACAACGGTACTCGAGAAATGTGCAAAAAGTATTTTAAACAAAAAGTCAACTTTTAGCCATATGTCATCAAGGGTAAAAACGTCATTTTCACATTATTTTAATATTTTACAACTTTTGGATTTTCGGGGCGTTACAACCTTCCCCTCTTAGGGAATTTCATCCCCGAAATTTCACGGAAATAAATACGGATACTGCTCTCGCATCTGAGCTTCGGGTTCCCAAGTAGCCTCTTCTTCATTCTGATTTCGCCAAAGCATTTTCAATAGAGGAATTGTCTTTCGGCGGAGTGTCTTATCCTTTCGATCCAGGATCTGTACAGGTTGTTCCTCAAAGCTTAGGTCTTCTCTGAGCTCAATAGGTTGCTCTTCTAATACATGGGACTCGTCGTACACATATTTCTGTAGCATTGATACATGAAAGACATTATGAACTCTGGAAAGTTCCGATGGTAATGCTAATCGGTAAGCAACTCGGCCAATCCGCTCGATAATCTCATAAGGTCCGATGAAACGGGGGCTTAATTTCCCGCGCCTGCCAAATCGTACTATACCTTTCCAAGGGGATAACTTCAAAAAAACCCAATCTCCCACTGCAAATTCAAGATCTCTGACTCGCCGATCCACGTAGCTCTTTTGCCTGTCCTGGGCTGCCTTGAGTCTATCTCGGATGAGCTTAACTTTCTCTGTCGTCAGATCAATCAATTCGGACTTAGACAATTTTCTTTCACCCACTTCTGTCCAACACAAAGGGGTTCGGCACTGGCGTCCATATAGGGCTTCATAAGGTGTCATTCCAATACTTGTTTGATAACTGTTATTATAGGCAAATTCCATCAATGGCAAATGTGACTCCCAAGTACCTTGGAATTGCAGAACACATGCTCTCATCATATCTTCCAAGGTTTGAATGGTCCGCTCGGATTGTCCGTCGGTCTGAGGATGGAAGGCTGTACTAAAGTGTAATCTTGTTCCAAATGCTTCTTGTAGACCTTGCCAGAATCTAGATGTGAATCGGGGATCTCGGTCTGAAACAATGGAGGCAGGTGTGCCATGTAACCGAATAATCTCATTGATAAACAAGTTAGCATACTTGGTCATCTGAAAGTCTTCCCTCACCGGTAAGAAATGTGCTGACTTGGTAAGTCTGTCTACAATCACCCAAACTCTGTTGTGGCATCTAGACGTCCTCGGAAGTTTGAACACAAAATCCATGGTTACATGATCCCATTTCCACTCGGGGATAGGAAGCGGTTGTAGTGCTCCGTAGGGTCTCTGTCTTTCAGCCTTTACTTGCTGACATATCAAACATTTACTTACATATTCCGCAATTTCTCGTTTCATGCCAGGCCACCAGTAATGTTCTCGGAGCGTACGGTACATTTTTGTTCCTCCCGGATGCATAGCATATGCAGAACTATGAGCTTCAGCCAGAATCTCCTTTTTCAATGCTTCATCTGCAGGTACACATAATCTCCCGTCCGTGGTTAAGGCTCCGTCCTCATTCACTGCATAACCTACCGTTCTCCGGCTTCCACTTCAAGTCGAAGGATACATAAAGTTGCGTCTTGAAATTGAGCATCAATGATCTGATCAATCAGGATTGGTCGCACCTGGAAATTTTCTATCAAACCATCTGAACTATCAAGTCCAAACACAACACCAGTCTTACGCAGTTCAACTAACAGAGGCAAGTGTATCGTCCGTAAATGAGCTACTGAATGTGCTGATTTCCGACTCAATGCATCAGCCACTACGTTTGCCTTTCCAGGATGGTATTCAATCGTGCAATCATAATCCTTAAGCAATTCCAACCATCTTCTCTACCTTACATTTAGCTCCTTCTGGGTGAAAAAGTATTTCAAACTTTTATGATCGGTAAACAGTCGGCAGGTCTCCCCATATAGATAATGTATCCAGATCTTTAGCGCATGCACTACTGCAGCCAATTCCAAATCATGGGTAGGATAGTTGCGCTCATGCGGTTTTAATTGTCGAGAAGCATAAGCAATCACTTTCCCATGCTGCATCAGTATACACTTCAAATTCTCCACTGTCATCTGGAAGGGCCAATACTGGAGCGGATGTCAAACGTTTCTTCAATTCCTGAAAACTCTGCTCACAAATCTCATCCCAAATGAACTTAACTCCCTTCCTGGTCAAACGAGTCAAAGGAGCAGCAATCGTAGAGAATCCTTCCACGAAACGTCTGTAGTAACCAGCCAAACCCAAAAAGCTCCTCACTTTAGTCACTGTTGTGGGTTGTTCCCAATTTGCCACTGCTTCAATTTTCTGAGGATCCACATAAATTCCTTCCGCAGATATCACATGTCCCAGAAATCCCACACTTGTCAGCCAAAATTGGCATTTACTCAGTTTAGCAAACAGTTGATTCTCCCTCAGAGTTCCAAGCACAAGTCTCAGGTGCTTCTCGTGCGCCTTCGCAGTCTTTGAATATACTAAAATATCATCAATAAACACAATGACAAATTGATCAAGATATTTCCGGAATACTCGGTTCATCAAGTCCATAAATGCTTCCGGAGCATTGGTTAACCCAAAGGGCATCACGAGAAACTCATAATGACCATACCGAGTCCGAAAGGCTGTTTTCGGAATATCCTCTTCTTGAATCCGCAGCTGATGATAACCAGAACGAAGATCAATCTTCGAAAAATATGTAGCTCCCCTTAACTGATCAAACAAATCGTCAATTTGAGGCAAAGGATACTTATTCTTGATCGTCATCTTGTTTAGATGCCTGTAATCCATACACATTCTCAAGCTGCCTTCTTTCTTTTTCACAAACAGTACGGGGGCTCCCCACGGTGACACACTCGGTCGAATGAATCCCATATCGACAAGATCTTGTAATTGTACCTTTAATTCCCTTAACTCAGCTGGTGCCATACGATAAGGAGGTAAAGAAATAGGTCGTGTACCAGGAATCAAATCAATGGTAAACTCTATCTCCCTATGCGGTGGTAACCCTGGTAAATCCTCAGGAAACACATCTGGGAACTCACATACGATAGGGATTTCCTCGACCTTAACTGGGGTATCCCGTACATCAATCACATGTGCTAGATAACCTTGGCAACCCTTCCGCAACAATCTTTCTGCTGTAAGAGCTGATATGACTTTGGCGGTTAACATTCGCCGATCTCCTTGGAATATGACTTCCGATAATCCTGGACTCCGGAGTATCACCCTCTTATCGAAACATTCGATAGAGGCATGATGGGTTGTCAGCCAATCCATCCCAAGGATAACATCAAAATCGCATAATTCTAACACAAGTAAGTCAACCACGAGATGCACACTCCAGATCAAGACATGATACTCTCGTATCACTTGGTTGACTACATAAATATCACCAGTCGGTGTACCGACTCCCATATTACAACCAAGTGCAGAAATTTCTCTATCAGCTAAGGTTGCATAAGTGCGAGAAACAATTGAATGAGTAGCTCCCGGGTCTATTAAGGTACGTGCATGATGACCAAAAATAGGAAGCATACATGTCACCACTCCTGGGGTAGATCGAGCCTCCTGCTGAGTAACATCAAATACTCGAGCATGTGGTCCGGACGTCTGACCACGTCCTCGTGAGTTACCACATCCTCGACCAGCTCCTCTCCCCCCAGTCATATCAGAAGTCGATGTCGTACTTCGACTCTGCTCTGCAGTACCCCAACTGGTACCACTACCAACCAAACGTGGGCAGTCCTTCTTGAAATGGCCCGGCTCCCGACAGTAAAAGCAAACAAGCACACTACCCCGATTGGGCCCGCTGTTCTGTCGGTTGGCTGATCCCACTGATGCTTCACTAGACTGCACTGTTGCCGACGATGGAGACCCAAATCTCGGTGCATTCCCACGACCATAACTCGAACGAGTACCACCAGATGATCCAGAACTAGAACCGCCCCTTTTTGGCCATCTCTGACTCGGCGCTCCCTGATACTGTCGTTCTCGGCGCTGACCATAGCCTGAAAACTGTTGTGGCGCTGGTAAAGTCACCTCAACTCTGGAAGCTGCATCGGACAACTCCCTCAGAGAAGCATATGATCCCACTGTCACGGCACCACGGATCTCATTCTTTAACCCCTGCTCAAACCTCCTGCACTTGTCCTCCTCGGTAGACACATACAGAGGGGAAAATTTTGCTAGGTTCAAGAACTTTTGCTCATAATCAGCCACAGATAGATCTCCTTGTTTCAGTTGAAGAAACTCCACTTCCATAGCATTACGGAAAGAACGAGGATAAAACTGATCTAGGAAACGGTGCCTGAAGTCCTCCCAACTCAGGGTGTTGGCATCCAATCCCGTCAACTGCAATCCACGCCACCATCGATACGCCTGACTACTCAGCATAAACGTGGCTAAAGGAACCATGTCTCCTGGTGGACATCGCATGATCTCATAAATCCGTTCCAACTGTGTAACCCAATCATACGCCTCATCTGGGTTAGTCTGACCCGTAAAACTCGTGGCCCCCAAACGTTGAGCTCTCTCTACGTCTGGACCCTCCATTTCTTCGCCAGGCTGTGCACGAGGCTCGCGTCGCGGAGGCATATAGAGGTATCTGTACGTAAAACAGATCAGTTAACCAGACATACACACAATGTGCAAAACTCATACCGCAACCTAGTGCTCTGATACCAATTTGACAAGACCCATCCCGATTATCCCTCGATAACCGTGAAAGATCCTGCTCCCGTCTGACAATAACTCGAAAGTACAAAAAGTAGTTTCATATATATATATATAGAACATACAAACGATAAACATTGTCAGACAAGGGATAGTTCAGTATTCCGAGACCGTTGACCTAGTCAACATGTTTACAGAGCATAGGAAATATTTACATGTAGGGAGAAAAATCCTACGCTGCAAAGTGTCTGAGTACGCAACGGTCCGTTTATTCCTCAGCCTCAATATTAGCCTCAGTACCTGTGCACTGGTCTGGAGGGCAAATAAAACATCAAAGGTGTGAGTGGACAAAAATCAAGTTTAGAAATACATTTATCAAAATATAGTCTTACCCTCCAGTTTTCACAAACATGCATGCATATCATAACTCATAAATCAAATAATTAAGATATGAATATAAATCTCAAACATCAATAAAAACACAGAATCCAGGTCCAATATAGAGTCACGTTATCCCTGCAACGCGTGCAAATCAATAGGCTCAAGGACCGCTCAAATCCCCAGCATCCGCCGCTGTGAACACATCACCAGCCGGAAATCCAGGTCGTCATGAACATATCACTGACTGACCTCCATATAATCCAGCACATCGGGCTATCAGAGTACGCCAGGATCCGAATGAGGTATGTGATATCTCGGTCTCTGCTACAGTCCACATCCGCTGTCAACCTGAAGGGCAATCAAAACATTAAAAGCTGTGAGTGGACAAAACAAGAGTTTATAAAAACAGTTTATCAAAGACATTTGTACCCTTCACTAAAAAGCCTGCATGCATTCGAAAACCGTTTAACCAAAGAAACCATATGCGGGAACTAAGCCCAAAACCATAATTAAATCAAATATACGGGTTACTGCCCAAATCCATAAGAAACTCAGCCCAAATCAGAAGTAAACCAAGTACACGAGCCACTTCTCAAAACCTGTGCACACCACATATCACATATCATATCATATATCATATATACATATAATTCACACAATCAATCCTGTCACGGTTTCCAAAGCTATGCGCGTGCTACCCAAGGTCTCAAACCCAAGTCTCTCAGAATCCAAGGTCAATGTCCGTAGACCAATGACCCATCCTGAGGTTATAGTACAAGCCTTCCTGAGAGTAAGGAACCCAACTGGGGGGTGACTCCACTCAGTCGGTCCTCCGTGACTACTCCGGGGTCCACCTAGGCCAACGACCCTCCCCGGAGGAGATAATAGAAGTAAACGAATGTATATGAACATATATATACATAACATAAACATTCATGTCTGGTTCCCCTGAACCGTCATGATCCATAATAGCCATTATATTCATATACATATAGATAACATCCTCCATGTCCAGTTCCCATAAACCGTCATGTACCATAATGACCTGACAAAGGTTCATGCCGGTTCCCATAAACCGTCATGAACCCGGAAATCCATGTAGGGTCCCTGACCCGAAATCACAACCGTAAAGTAACTGGGTCTCGTAACCGAACATATGACATCAACTAGGCATCGTGCCCGATATCTAAGGGTCAGTCACGACTCCGATCATAGTGATGTGTCAGGACCCGTCCCAAATATGGCATCGATACCCGGAACGAACCCTGCTCCCGTATGACAATCACACTTACAGTATCAAAAACAAACAAACAACCTTCACACAACTATAAGCATAACTATCAGACGAAGGAGTAACATATACACAACAGTCAGTCAGAGCATAGTTCTACAAAATGGGCACAAAAGTCCTACAATGCTAGTCTCGCAACGGAAGGACGTCGGAAGCTCTATGCCTCGATATCTGCCTCAACGTTCACCCCAGCGCTAACACCACGACCTGGAGGGAAAATTTAAACCAAAAGTGTGAGTGGACTAGAATAACCAAAAGTTGTAAAATCAGTTTATCACTAACTCGAGGTTAAGGAAAAATAAGAATCAGTGTTCCCTCCGTTTTTAACACAGGCAAGCCCAACGAAGTACTAGAAAATCATAATATGAAACATCATAAGAAACAGAAACACTATAAAATCTCATAAGAAACAGATACACTATAAAATACCATAAGAAACCGAAACACTATAAAGTGGCTATAGAAATCATAGTTTCAGCATTAAATCATCATTTCCGATCAAACCTGTTGGACCTATCCGAGTCTTTAAACTCAATCAGGCCTTAAATGAAATCCGAGTCTTTAAACTCCCGAGTCTTTAAACTCAATAGGCCTATGGGGGTAACATCAACATATCCGAGTCTTTAAACTCCCGAGTCTTTAAACTCAATCCGGGCCCGTCCCCCGTCAATATCAATCTGGGTCTTTAAACCCAATATCCAGATCCAGCAAATCCAATCCATATCCCGTGTAAAACCAATTCGAAATCGATCGCCAAATCCGAATTCGAAATCCCCGGTTCGAAGCCCTTCCGGCGTTTCGAACCGACATTCCGAACCCAAATCCGGAAATCCATTATTATACCAAAAACCACATGTAATCACAAATCATATTTCATAACCCATTTATCATCATCAGAAAACTTTTATAGGTTGAAATCCTCAAATATGGCATCAGAATCCGAAAACCAGCTTTTCTCGAAAAACGTGTAAAATCCCGAAAATGTCTCGAAAACGTGCAACATATCAACCACATGTAATTATCAACAAGAAGCATAAAACACATTTAATATCATAAAGCATTAATAAAAACAGTTAGGCAGGCTCGAAAGAAAAGAAGGAGTCCACTCACAAATCCAGAACGAGTCACTCGCGCTCCGTGCGCTCCTCGACTGTCTCGGGTGCCTCCCGTCCTGTCAAAATGCACTAAATAGGGTCACAAATACATCAAGGATCCTAATCCTAATTTCCCCAATTTTTCGGGAATTAAATAATATTTTAATCCTAAACCCTCAACCGTCTGGATTCCCGAACAACTCCGTCACACCGTCCGATTAACCCGAAAACTATACCATTGGATTCCTTAGAACATTTAGGACTAAACTCATGTTGGAAGCTTGACCGGATTCCTCTCCACGCGCCGCCCAAAGTGGCTGCGCGTGGGCCTCACGCGCCTGCTACAGTGCCCTTCAACCTTGAGCAGACCCGGTTCAGCACAGTGGTCTGCAAACTGAACCGGCGTCAGCGGTTCTCCGCCGTACCTGCACAATTCCTCTCCCTTTCTCCACCTAAAGCTTCGTCCAGTTCCAACCTATCCATTCCCCTCACTCTCCTGGTTCGATTCATCACTCAGCTTCACAACTGAAGCTCGAAAGAATCACACAGACGGCCCCTGTTTCACGATCCAGCCACTCCGGTCATCCCCCGTCACGGTGGCAACACCAGACGGTTCCTAGGGCCCTTCTACGTCTAACCCGACTCACCTTGACCTTCGACTTGTGCCCAAACGTCACGACTCGACGTTCGAACCCACGGCCAAAATAGTGTACAGAGTACTCTCCGTCGACTGGCTCCGCCGTGTACGTCCCCGTCACGGCGACCATCCCACACCACTCCTAGAACCTCCCTGAACACCACTGCACTCACCACTCCCTTCGATTCTCATCTTACCCTCGCGACTTTTGAATTGAAAAAGCACGGGAAAACAGAGTATAGAAGCTTACCCTTCGATTCCGTCTCCGTCGCAAGCGCCGCTGCGTACCACGGTGTTCGTTGGACTCCCTACAGCCTCTTGAACGTCCCACGATCGTGATTTGAGCCACCACACGGCGTAGCCACCACCACGAACTCACGGCCTCTCTGTTTCCTCAAATCTTCGCCGCACCACCACCGCGCCGCCGTGCACGATTCCAGTCCCAAAACTCGATCAACACCTCACCCTCGTCTCTCTGTCACTCTCACCAGTCACTCCTCACACCCCCTGGCACAAAATCGATCAAGCTTTCCTCGAACTCTCACCCTCTGTTTTCTGTGTTTCAAACCCAAAACACGGTTTGATTTTGTGCAAGGTGTGGCCGTGCACACTTGAGAACGGCCTGGAACCATCCAGCCACTCCCACGTGTCCGTCATCCCTAGGCCAGCACAAAAAATCCCTGCCACTTGCCCTTATCTGATTGGGCTGAAAGAAAATGACCAAAATACCCCTTGTACAATTAATTACCGTTTTGCCCTCGAACGTTCTAGACCCGTATCTTTTCCGTCCGACGTCCGATGACAGCGTGCCACCTGTCGTTGAACTCAGGACGTCGAGACCTATCCAACGGTCCTCGGTCTAGGTAAAAATCACAAGTCCTCCAAAAAGTCAACATTTTCCTCGTTTACTCAAAATTACGGTAACGCCCCCAATCTTCCGAACGTCATAACTTTTCCTCCGGTTGTCCGAATCGAACCTGCCACCTGTCTACGGACTCGTGACATCCTAAACTACGTCACGGTCAAGAGTTAACACTCAACCAATTGGGAATTCAAAAAGTTAACTTTTCGTCTACTATTCACAAGGGCAAAAACGTCCATTTACACAAAATTTTACAAAGTTACGTTTTTACCCTTCCCGAAAGTACGGGTTGTTACAGATGCGTGCAACCATCCATCCAGGACCGCCCTCAATCCTGGTATGTCACCGTGAACGTATCAACTGACGCGACCACCACAAGATCATGGTGCACTCATCACCGATCGCTATCCTGAACCGTCAGCACTCCAAAGTCAAGCCTCCCCAGGCTGCCCGACCACGAATCATGCATCGTGACCTCTCCGGAAGGAACACATCTCAATCCGGAGGCGAGCGTCGTACCGTCCGTCGCCATGCACCTAGCACTCGCCGCGACCAAGATTTAGACCCGAAGGTCATCCATAGTGTCATATGCCCGAGACCAAACCAAATGGGTCTCATACCCGATTTTATTCATTTGAAATCCAAAACCATTTCATTAAATCCAATAAAGAAATACAGACCCGTATAAGCGCCGTATAAGGCCGAAACCTCGAAATACGTTCTTATACGTAACCACATACAAATGCACCCATGGCATCATCAAACATGTAATAAAACATATAATAAACATTTATACATGCACCAATTTAGAAAACAAGGTCCACTCACAGACCGTCCGAGCTGCCGCCTCGATTTGCGTGTCATACGGCTCTCCCGAGCCAATCACCGTCACCGGGACTCCCTAACCTATCCAAATCGTAATATAAGGTTACTAACTACTTAATTAATGTCCTACTAAAGCCTCGTAATTTTTTGGTATTTTTAACTATTTTAAATCCCGATCCGAAACCTTCCGATGCCCCAAACATTATCGAGACGGTGTCCGATCGACACGAAACCAGTCCCAAAATGTTCGTTACATCGAATAAAGTATTTCACGTGTTTAACACTTTCTCATTGGACCTACCATACGCCCCCACGCGCCCAATGAAGGTACTGCGCGTGAAGACCACGAGTGATACTATTCATCGTCTTCTTCCTCGGACTGGACCGGGTTCGACTGGTCTGAACTGGCCGAACCGGCCTGGACCAGTTCATGGCCCAAACTGTCCATTTTCAATCCCATTTCATTCCTTTTTCATCCTAATCCCTTCCTACGTTCATTTCCTACCTTTTTACACCTTAAAAACTAAGAAAAAACCACAAACTCATACCTTCAAGAATCAACAATGGTGACCGCAACCTCCTCCGCCGTTCACGGTCATTCCTCGCCGTCCTATGCCTCGAAATCATTCCCTTTTGACTCCCCTAGGTCCTAGAAATATAACCCAATCAAAGAGAACTGCCAAAAACCCATAAAAACATATTTCCAAAATTTGAAGGTTTTACTTCACGGGTTCGACCTCCCCTCCGTGGCCACCGATGTGGGCCACCGTCCAGCCTCTCAGTCCTCAGCCTCTCACACTCCTCACAGGGTCACTTACGAGCTCACAAGAGGGATGGTGAAGTGTGTTTGTGTGTTAGAGAGAAAATGAAGAAATGAAGAAAATGGTGTAATGGATGTGGTTTCGGGTTTGTGAGAGACAAAGGAGATGAAGTGATGATATTTTATCTGATGAGATGCGAGAGGATTAATTGAAATGAGTGGTGAGGATTGAGTGTTTAATTGAAATGGATGGATAAGATTTAATGAAGAAAATATTAATTATATAATAATAGATATAATAATATTTAATTAAACTAGATCCACATTTTAGGGGTTTCGACCAATGGGATGAGTGACACTTGTCACTCATCCATGGGACCCACTCAAAATATCTGGCCAATCAGAAAAGGCCACCTCAACAT
Organism: Prinsepia uniflora; assembly: GCA_032719365.1. Lineage (NCBI taxonomy): Eukaryota > Viridiplantae > Streptophyta > Magnoliopsida > Rosales > Rosaceae > Prinsepia > Prinsepia uniflora. The sequence continues at coordinate 72,852,220 of CM064868.1, read as the reverse complement.
CTCCTCGAAGTACGTGCATAGTGAAACTGAACTTCCGTGAGCTATAACTTCCCCGTTCGAAGTCCGATTTCAGCATGCCGCCTGTCTACGGATTTGTATCGTCTCGATCTACGTAATGGTCCTTGGCCCTCGTCCATCGGACATCCCGGTCAAAAAGTCAACTATTTGCCCCTTTTAACCAAAATTACCAAAATGCCCCTAACTTCCGAACGTCATAACTTTTACCTCGAACGTCAGAATTGAATGTGTTACCTGTCTATGAACTCGTGACGTCCTAAACTACGTCACAGTCATCGACCAAAGTCCGTTTGACTGCCAGAATGAAAAGTCAACGTTTTGCCCACGCCCAAGGTCAAAACGGTCATTTTGCATCGTTCGTCCGATTTCGCCTAACTAATCACGGATTAACCTCACTAATCATGATTAGTCACTAATCTAATCCTCGAATTTGGGACGGGTCGTTACAGATTGAGCCAATATAGTATGTTTCTTAGACCTCCATGACACTGCACCATTAGCAATAATAAATATATATCCACTAGTAGCTTTATAGTCATCTGAAAGGGCATTCCAATCAGAATCTCTGTATCCTTCAAGGACAGCGGGAAACTTCTGGTATTGTAATCCTTGGTTCATTGTCCTTTTTAGGTACTGCATGACCCTCCCAATGGCATTCCAATGCTCCATACTAGGACTACTTGTAAATCTGCATAGTATTCCTATAGCATAAGCTATATCAGGTCTAGTGCAATCAGTAGCATACCTAAGGCTACCAATGATGCTCGCATACTCAGTTTGTCTAACACTATCACCAGTGTTCTTGAACAACTTTACACTAGGATCATAAGGAGTACTTGCAGGTTTACAATTAAAATAGTTATATTTCTTTAGAACTTTCTCAATATAATGAGATTGGTCTAAAGAAAACCCAGTTTCTAACCTTGTAATCTTAATCCCAAGGATTACACTAGCTTCACCTAAGTCCTTCATGTTAAAGTTAGCACACAACAAGATTTTAACATTATTAACAACATGAATATTAGACCCAAAAATAAGCAGATCATCCACATAAAGGCAGATAATAGAGCAGAGATTATTTTCATATTTAAAGTAGATGCATTTGTCACTTTCATTAATCTTAAACCCATTTGAAGTGACTAAACTATCAAACTTTTCATGCCATTGCTTAGGTGCCTGTTTTAGTCCATAAAGAGATTTATCTAATTTACAGACTTTATTTTATTTTCCAGGAATTATAAAACCCTCAGGCTGATCCATATAAATTTCTTCCTCTAAATCATCATTCAAAAAAACAGTTTTAACATCCATTTGGTGCACTACAAGATCATGAACAACAACTAATGCAAATAAAACACGAATAGAAGTTATTCTTGTGACAGGAGAATAAGTATCAAAGAAGTCCACATTATGTCTTTGTCTATAACCTTTGGCCACAAGGCGTGCCTTGTATTTGTCAACTGAGCCATCTGGTTTCATTTTCTTTTTAAGAATCCATTTACAACCTATTGTTGGTGGAAGATCAACCAAATGCCAAGTTTGATTGGATTCCAGCAAATCCATTTCATCATTTATGGCATCCTGCCATAAATCTGCATCCAAAGAAGTTAAAGCTTCTTGAATAGTATTAGGATCTTCCTCTAAAGTATAAGCATGGAAGTCAGAGCCAAAATTCTTGGCAATCTTAGCTCTTTTACTTTTTCTTGGTTCTAAGACAGATTCAATAGGTTGTTTAATTCTAGTACTATTTGTATTAGTTGAAGAAGATCCCTCAGTTGTTGAACCCCTACTAGTTCTCAATTTAATAGGTAACTTATCTTCAAAAAAATCTGCATCAACAGATTCAATAATAACCTGGTTTTTAAGTCATAAAATCTATAAGCCTTACTGTTTACGGCATAACCAATAAAAACACATTCATATGCTCTGCTAGCCAATTTTGTTCTTTTTGGATCAGGAATTCTAACATAAGCCAAGCATCCCCAAGTTCTAAAATATAACACATTTGGCTTTCTATTTTTCCAGATTTCGTAAGGTGAGGTTTTAGTCTTAGAGTTAGGCACTCTATTCAAAACATAGCATACAGTCAATAAAATTTCACCCCACCAAAATGAAGTAGCACCAGAACTAAGCATGACAGCTACAGTAAGTTCTGATAAAGTCCTATTTTTTCTTTCAGCTTTACCATTCATTTCAGGAGAATAAGGAGCAGTAGTTTCATGAATAATTCCAAGAGACATAACCAAATTATTGAAATCACTAGATTCATATTCTAGTCCTCGGTCACTACGTAATCTCTTAATTTTTCTATTAAACTGATTTTCAACTTCAGTTATGAAAACTTTAAACTTATCAATAGCTTCACTCTTATTTCTCATGAGATAAACAGAACAATAATTTGAAAAATCATCAATAAAGGTGATAAAATAGCTTTTTCCATTCCGAGTCAATGTTCCATCAAATTCACATATGTCAGAATGAATTAGATCAAGAAGTTCTGTTTCTTTAGTTACTAAATGATGTGAACTTTTTGTGATTTTTGCTTGACTATAGAATTCACATTTCTTAAAGTAATTCAAGGTCATGTGAGGAATAAATCCTAAGCTACTCATGTTTTTAACAAGTCTTTTGTTAACATGACAAAGCCTATCATGCCAAGTATTAAAATAACACACCATGTAAGCAGAAGCAGATATTTTATTAGCATCAACATTCAATTTGAACATCCCATCAATAGCATATCCCTTACCCACAAAGATACTATTTTTAGTAAGAGAATACATATCTGCTCCAATGGTTTGAGTGAATCCAGCCTTGTTGAGAAGATAGCCAAAAACCAGGTTCTTCCTTATTTCTGGAGTATGCAGAACATCCTTGAGAGTGACAGTCTTTCCAGATGTAAATTTCAGCTCCACTTCTCCAATGCCAGCAACATTTGTTGAGTAAGAATCACCCAACAGAACTTTCTTGTCCTCAATCTCATAATAGATCTTGAATAAGTAACGATCATAGCAGACATGGCGAGAAGCGCCAGTGTCCACCCACCACCCCTCGGATACATCAACCATGTTGATTTCAGAAATCATAGCAATTAATTGCTCTTCGATAAGGTTCGCCACTGGAGGACGACGCTTACTACGAAAATTCCGAGCAAGATGCCCTGGCCTGCGACAGTTATAAAAAATAATGTAATGACCCGTCCCGGGAGTCGGGATTAGTGACGAATTAGCTAGGTTAATCGGTGATTAGTTGGTTACTTTTGGACAGTTGGCGTAGAATGGCGATTTTGCCCCTAGAATGGGCAAAATGTTGACTTTTCGTTCGGGCGGTCAATTGGGCATTGACCGATGACCGTGATGTAGTTCGGGACATCACGAGTCGGTAGACAGGTGGCACGCCCGATTCTGACATCCGAGGAGGAAGTTATGATGTTCGGAAGGTTGAGGGCATTTTCGTAAATTGGTAAAAAAGAGGGAAATTGTTGACTTTTTGTTTGACCCTTAGTTTTCACGCAAACCAAGGACTATTAGATAGATCTCGTCGTCCTGAGTGCAACGATAGGCGGCACGCACTCGTCGGACGTCGGATAACGAAACTACGGGTCTAGGAACTAGAGGGGCAACATGGTAATTTGGGCATCAAGGGGTATTCTGGTCAATTGTTGCATAGGGAATTGTGCCCAGTAACTATGGGACACTTGGTTGTCTGTGAAACACTTACCCACAGGAAAAATGACACCTGGTGTAACGACCCGTCCCAAATTCCTAGATTAGATTAGTGACTAATCACGATTAGTGAGGCTAATCCGTGATTAGTAGAGCGAAATCGGACGAACAGTGCGAAATGACCGTTTTACCCCTGATGGTGGCAAAACATTGACTTTTTAATCGGGCAGTCAAATGGACTTTGACCGATGACCGTGACGTAGTTCGTGACGTCCCGAGTTCATAGACAGGTGGCACGTTCAATTCCGACGTTCGAGGAGGAAGTTATGACGTTCGGAAGTTTAGGGGCATTTTGGTAATTTTGGTTAAATGGGGTCAAATGTTGACTTTTTGACCGGGAGGTCCGATGGCCGAGGGCCGAAGACCGTTACGTAGATAAGGACGATACGAATCCATAGGCAGGCGGCACACTGAAATCGGACTTCGAACGGGAGAGTTATGGGTCACGGAAGTTCGATTTCACTATGCACGAACTTCGAGACGGGGACGTTTTGGCGAAATCTGATTGGGTAGATATTTTAGTGGGTCCCATGGATGAGTGACAAGTGTCACTCATCCTATTGGTCAATACCCTTAATTTGTGGATCTAATTAATAAAATATTATTATTTTAATTATTTTATAATTAATTCTAACAACCTTAAATCCTAACCATCCATTCTATTTTAATCTCTCAAATCCTAACCCTCCATCCCATTCCTCTCATCTGATCTAACATCTTCTTCATCACATTTTCATTTCCTCTTCTATTTTCCTTCAAAACCCGAAAACCCCCATTAACCCATATTCTCCATTTTCTTCAAAACACACACACCACCACCCTTCCTCTTGTGAGCCCGTGAGTGAGTGTGAGGAAGTGAGGAAGGGATGAGATGATGAATGACCGGGACAGAGCCACGGTGGCTCACGGCGGCGCACGGCCAAGGAAACCCGTGAGGTAAGAAAACTTTGAAAATCCAAATTTGAGTTTTAATGGTTTTTAATCGATTTTTTTAATTAGGTTAGGTTTCTGGGGACCCTAGGAGTAGAATGGGATTAGTTTTGGGGCTTGGGGTGGCCGGAAACTGCCGTGAACGGCCGGAGAAAATCCGGCCACCATTGATGGCGGATGGAAGCTCGGTTTCGGGTGGTTTTTCTTAGTTTTAGGGATTGGGTTAGATAGGAAATGAAGAAATAGGAATTTAGGGATTAAAATGGGACCAAACGGACTCCGAATCGGTCTGAAAACTGAAGAAAAACCGAGATGAACAGTAATGGTGAACAGTAACCGTGAATAGTAACTGGTTCAGTTTTGAGGTTGATGCCGATGAACAGTATTTTTGACTTTCTAGGGGTTCGTGAGGGCACGTGGTCCATAATTTGGGAAAGTGTTCAACACGGGAAATCTTCTATCCGATGTAATGAAGATTTTGGGACTGGTCTTGTGTCAATCGGACATCGTTTCGATAGTTTTCGGGGTGTCGGAAGGTTTAGGGTCGGTTTAAAAATAGTTAAAAGTTCGGGAAAATTACGGGGCTTTGGTAGGAGGTTAATTAAGTAGTTAGTAACCTTCTATTAAAATTTGGACAGGTTTGGGAGTCCCGGTGATGGTGATCGGCTCGGGGAGCCGTATGGCACGCAAATCGAGGCGGCAGCTCGGACGGTCTGTGAGTGGACCTTGTTTTCTAAATTGGTGCATGCATAAATGTTTATTATATGTTTTATTACTTGTTTGATGATGCCATGGGTGCATTTGTATGTGGTTACGTATAAGCACGTATTTCGAGGTTTCGGCCTTATACGGTGCTTATACGGGTCTGTATTTCTTTATTGATTTAAATGAACTGAATTTGGATTTCAAAATGATAAACTCGGGTATGAGACCCATTTGGTTTTGTCTCGGGCATATGACCTCAGATTCCGGGCACGGTGCCCAGTTGGTGTCCTATGTTCGGGTACGAGACCCAGTCACTTTACGGTTTTGATTTCAGGTCAGGGAACCTTAAATGGATTCCCAGGTTCATGACGGTTTATGGGAACCGGCATGAACCCTTGTTATGGTATCATGGTTCATGACGGTTTATGGGAACCGGCATGAACCCTTGTTGGTTATTATGGTACATGACGGTTTATGGGAACCGGCATGTTACCTGGTTATGTTATTACGGTACATGACGGTTTATGGGAACCGGCATGTTACCTGATTATGGATATTATGGATCATGACGGTTCAGGGGAACCGGTCATGAATGTTTATGTTATGTATATATATGTTCGTCTACCTTCCTTTACTTCTATTATCTCCTCTGGGGAGGGTCGTTGGCCTGGGTGGACCCCGGAGTAGTCACGGAGCACCGACTGAGTGGAGTCACCCCCCAGTTGGGTTCCTTACTCTCAGGAAGGCTATGATTACTATTACCTCAGGTAGGGTCAGTGGTCTGCGGACATTGATCTTGACTTTGAGATGACTCGGATTGAGACCCGGGTAGCGCGCGCGTGGCTTTGGATACCGTGACAGGATTGGTTGTGTGACTTATATATATGTATGTGATGGATATATGATATATGATATGTGGTGTGTACAGGTGTGCACAGGATTTGGGCAGTGGCCCGTATGGTCATTTTTATTGTGGTCCTTTCGACCTTAGTTTATATCTGCTTTGGGCTTAGTCCCACATATGGTTGTTTTGGATAAATGGTTTTCGAATGCATGCATGCTTTTTAGTGGAGGGTACAAATGTCTTCCTTATTAAATGTTTTTATAAACTCTTGTTTTGTCCACTCACAGTTTTTAATGTTTTGACTGCCCTTCAGGTTGACATCGGATGTGGACTGTAGCAGAGACCGAGATATCACATACCTCCTCCGGATCCTGGCGTACTCTGATAGCCCGGGAGGGCAAAGGTCGGAAATATCCCTTGTCTAACACTTCGTGTCAGACGGGAGCAGGGTCATCCCGCACTAATCCCGGGGGGATTGGGATGGGTCCTGTCACCTGGCCTAATTCTAGAGGGCTGTGGAATTGTGTTTCACCGATTAAGTGGGCTTCAAAACACTGAAATTGGAATTTGGTTGCCCAGTTACCTTACATTTGTAGAGTTTCCCTTGCGTACACCATGAAGTTCTAGTTGGTAGTACCGGGTGAAGGTACGTTCGACTTGAGAGAGTGTCAAAAGTGTTGAACTGGTAGTAGGAGTGTTGTGGCGTACCCACGGTGGAGAGGGCAGGTTGGGACTTGTCAGGAGCAGTTGTTGTTGGGTAAGAGTTGACCACCGGGTAGGAGACCCAGGTGTGGGGTACGAGTTGTGGAATTTCAGGACGAAATTCTTTTAAGGAGGGTAGATTGTAACGACCCATCCCGGGAGTCGAGATTAGTGAAGGGATTAGTGATGGATTAGCTAGGTTAATCAGTGATTAGTGGGTTACTTTTGGACAGTTGGCATAGAATGACGATTTTGCCCCTAGAATGGGCAAAATGTTGACTTTTCGTTCGGGAGGTCAATTGGGCATTGACTGATGACCGTGACGTAGTTCGGGACATCACGAGTCCGTAGACAGGTGGCACGCCCGATTCCGACATCCGATGAGGAAGTTATGATGTTCGAAAGGTTGAGGGCATTTTCGTAAATTGGTTAAAAAGAGGGAAATTGTTGACTTTTTGTTTTACCCTTAGTTTTCACGCAAACCAATGACCGTTAGATAGATCTCGTCATCCTGAGTGCAACGACAGGTGGCACGCACTCGTCGGACGTCGGATGACGAAACTACGGGTCTAGGAACTAGAGGGGCAACATGGTAATTTGGGCATCAAGGGGTATTCTGGTAAATTGTTGCATAGGGAATTGTGCCCAATAACTATGGGACACTTGGCTGTCTATGAAACACTTACCCACAGGAAAAATGACACCTGGCCTAATTCTAGAGGGCTGTGGAATTGTGTTTCACCGACTAAGTGGGCTTCAAAACACTGAAATTGGAATTTGGTTGCCCGGTTTCTTGAGAACAGAGACAAAAACAGAGAACAGGGGCTGAACGTCCATGGTTACACCAACATCCAAAATTCTCGTTCCTAACCCATGATCCTTGAAGGAAAAACATTTAAGAAGGGTGGACGGTGGACGTCGTGGTGGAGCTCGACGGCGGGTCGAAGGAAAAGACCCAGTGAACCTGTAAGACCTCTAGTTTGAGTTTCAAATGTGGACGATGAAGTGAAGGGTTAGGAGCCTAATTGAGGACTAAACCATGACTCTGAGGTGTCTAGAACTTGAGTGGACGTGAATGGGTGGCTCGCCGTGGACGGTGGCCGACGAGCCCAACACGGTAAGTTTTGGTTTCAAGAATCGATTATGGATTTTTAGGCTTGATTGATGTTTAATGATGATGGAAACTTGATAATGAAAGGAAAACAGGTCGACTGGGATGGAAGTGAAGGTTGGAGGAAGGCAACTTCGAGAATGGACATGGTTACAGAGTGTGGAGGTTTGTTTGAATCGGGAAGGTATGAAATCAGCTCTAATTGGTTCATTTGAGTAACTAGATCACTTAGACTTGAAGGAACGATCATAATAGATTAATTAGGATTGAAAACTGGGTCAAAATAAGCAAGAACCGTGAACGCCGGTTCACAGTTAGACCGGCTGGACCGAACCGGTGACAGAGGAAGGAGACGATGAACAGTGACTGGCGCGTGAGGCCCACGCGCAGTCACTTCAGGCGGTGCGTGTGGGCACGTGGTACACCTTTTGAGGAAGGTTCCAACATGACTTTTAAAGTATTTGTTGTAACGAACATTTTGGCGCTGGTTTCGAGTCAATCGGACATTGGCTCGATATGTTCCGGGCTGTCCGAAGATTTTAGGGCTCGGTTAAAAATAGCCAAAAATACGGAAAAATTATGGGACTTTAGTATGACCTTTGTGAAGTAGTTAGTGACCTCGTTATGGGATTTGGACAGGTTCGGGAAAGCCGAGGATAGGGGAATGGCCGGGAACGACGTAAGTGCACGCGCATCAAGGCGGCGCTGAAATGGTTTGTGAGTGGACTTTGCTTTCTAACTCTTGATGCATGCATATATGTTTTAATATGTTTTCATACGTGATTCTATGATTTTCTTTATGATCTTGATGGTTTATGGTTTTGCACGATTTTCAAGGTATTTTACGGAATTTCACGTTTTACGAGGTTTCAATTTCTCTTGTGATTGGACGATGGTTTTAATGGTCTAATTTCGGGATTTGAAATATGGTTTAAAATCAATGATTAAAATGAATTTTGGAAAAGTGTTTTTGGGCTTGAAGCCTAGATTAGAAAGTTGTTTTGAGAAACGTGATTTCGGGTTTTTGAATCGGATTTCCGGATGACGATTTGGGACTTGAAAGTGGATTCCGAGTTTGGGTTCGGAATGATTATTCCGGATGTCGGCTTACAGAATGATGGTTGCAAACTCGGATCTGGAAAAGGAGATGGATATGAGTTCTGGGTTTGGATTCGAGATCTTGATGAGATTGCGGATTCGGATTCGGAAATGGAAAAAGGTTTTCAAACGGTTTGGATTGGATTTGCTGGATCTGGTTATTGGGTTTAAAGACCTGGATTGAGTTTAAAGACTCGGGAATTTAAAGACTCGGATATTGATATTTTCCCCCGTAGGCCTATTGAGTTTAAAGACTCGGGAGTTTAAAGACTCGGATTATATTAAGGCCTAGATTGAGTTTAAAGACTCGGATAGATCCAGCAGGTTCGGTGAATGGAAATATGATATGGTTTTCAACAAGGTTTTTCGATGTTTTGGGCAGTGGCTTGGATGAAATGGTTTTTGATGGCTTTATTGATTTGAGGCTGAGGCTTGGATTTGAATAACGAGTTTGACACGATTTGATAAACAAGGTTTTCGTTGATGGTTTTTGATATAAATGGTTTCATAACTTGAATGGATATGCATGCATTGGCTTTTACGTGGAGGGTAAAAATGTAATTGTTTTATTGAACTGTTTTCACACTTATACTTTATTTTTTTCCACTCACATTCTTTTCGTATTTTCGATACCTTCCAGGTTGTTGCGGCACGGGCTGTTGATCGAGAGAGACGGAGACATCACACCCACGATCCACAGTAGCTCGGTACACTCTGGGAAGTCTGGTTACCTTTTGGATGGTTGGATCGAGAATCCCTTGTCCGACTTACGTGTCACGTGAAGGTTGGACATCAGTTTAGCCTACGTGTCATGCGTAAGTTAGACGGGATCGGGATTTAGCCCTTAATCCCGGGGGATCTGGGGTAGGTCCTGACAAATTAACTGTCCTGAATCATCTTCTCGTGAGGGGGGCTGATTCTTATTCTGATTAGATTGAGCACCACGGTTCTGATTTTTGTGATTGAAGCCTTTCTTATTCTGATACTTCATATCCTTGATGTTTGTCTTCAGGACAGCAGAGGCCTTGTTTCTATCAACAGCTTTCTTGCTGTTAGACACAATCATAACTTCTTCATTCAACTCCTGCTTCCTAGCTTCCTCTTCAATGCGAAGCCGAGTGATCAAACTCTCAAGGGAGAATTCTTTGGTTTTGTGGCAGAGAGCATTCTTGAAGTCCTTCCAGGTTGGTGGCAGCTTGTCAATGATCACAGCAAATTGAAATTGTTCATCTAAATTCATACCTTCAGAGATGATCTCATGCGCAATCCTCTGCAGCTCATGAGAATGAGCTTCAACTGATTTGTCATCGACCATTTGATATTTCAAATAGCGTCTGACAACAAATTTCTTCGCACCTGCTTCTTCAGAATCATACTTTTTCTGAAGTGAGTCCCATAATTCCTTAGCAGTGTGATAATCAGAGTAGTAATCGTAAAGTTCATCATTCAATCCTTTCAGAATATAATTCTTACAAAGAAAATCCTTTTCAGTCCAATTCTCTAAGGCTCGGGTTTCTTCTTCACTAGGTTTATTAGGCATGGGGGGCAGGATGGTTGTGCAGTTAGAGGCTACCTTTTTCGTGGTAGGAAAAAAAAAAGCATTTTTTACCTCCAACATTTGAAGTGAAGACCCTCAAACTTGGAGGGTTTGTTGAAGTCAGGAGTTGAAGAGTTTTCGTGATCCAGCAGATGAAAAAGGAACGTCTTAAAATTGTATAAAGTAAATAATAGAGGAACAAGATTACCAAGAAAATTAATGTGGTGAATGATTCTTGGGATGAGTCGCGGACAATGTCGCTCTCTTTAAGACGTTTCGCGGCTCTGCCCAAGATGTGTCAGCAGTTCAAAGTTAGCCAAGCCGTCCCCAGGATAAAACAGCCTCAGAATCACCTGTCTAGTTCTTCCTTGCACAAAGAAAGAACTAAAACAATCACTCCTCTAACCTGCTCAAAACTCCCAATGCTTTTAGAAAAAAACAAAGTGATTTTTGCTTCAGGTGGTTTTTAATTGAATTAAAACAGTATATTTATGCACACCCAAAAAATGAACGTTGAGAGATAGTGACCAAGAAATTAAGAGATGTATTTCAGTAGTTGAGAAAGACCCGGTCTTACTCTTATCCAAATAAAAGATAAATCAAACAAATTAATTTAATCATAATTTTTTTTGTAAAAACAAAATTGACCCAACAATACCAAATATATAGGACATTCAAAAGCCTTCTTTCTTCTTGGTATCAGAGCTTTGTCGAAAACCAGAAACCGAACCCTGTCTGGGTTGGTCTGATTGTGCTTTGCACATGGTCGCAGCAAGTGGCTCCAAAGGTCATTGCTGCCTCGAATTTCGTTCGCCAACAACGCAGCTTCATTGCTGCCCTTTTTCTGTCAGTGGTTGCTGACTATTCATCACGTTTTTTGCCGCCTAGTTCTTGCCGACAACAGGACACATGGTTGACCAAGATATGAAGGTCGCTGCTCCCATTACAGTGCAGCCAGACAACTCGAGTTTCAATATTGGTATGTTTTTGGATGAGAAGAACTATGATTTATGGGCTCATCTCATTCAAATTCATATTGCAGGAAGAAAGAAGATGGGATATCTTTGTGGGTCCACTAAGGCCCCCACCGAGATGATCCCAAATATGATGACTGGTTCTCTGAAGATCAGAAAATTAAGAGTTGGCTCTTGTCGTCAATGAATCCGAAAATCATGAAACGTTATATTCGATTGTCGACTTCTAAAGAAATCTGGGATGCTTTAAGACTGCCTATTTTGATGAGAATGATGAGGCCATAATTTATTCATTGAATCCCATGCCTTAGGCAGAATGGGTGGCCTTTGGCTAGTTACTTTGGAGAATTGACAGAGATTTTTCAGGAATTAGACCACTTTAACAAAGTGGCCATGGTATGTGAAAATTATGTCCTAATTTTCCAAAAGACAACCGAGCGGCAAAGGTTGTATTTGTTTCTTGGTGGGCATGATGATGCGTTTGATTAGGTTCATGGAGAAATACTACGCAAGGATCCACCACTTGGACTTCAGACTGCCTATGTGTATGTTTGTCATGAAGCAAATCGCAAGGAAGCTATGAAGATGGAAGGCCAAAACTCAGAACCGGCTGCAATGGTAGAAAAGGTCTGGAGCCTCTCCAACCGCACTGACCGATGTGGGTCTGAGAATAAACCTGGGTAGCCAAGAACAGGCCAAATCAGTCATGATCGTCCTCAGGGTAAATGTTCATATTGTGGTATGTTAGGCCACTCCCAAAGCCGGTGCTTCGAGCTGATTGGGTATCCCGAGAATTGGGATAAGACACGTGATCTTCGCTTCAACAAACCTCAAGCCTCTGTTGCAGAAACTAAGGATGATTCAACAGATGTAGCAGAGCATCCGCTCTGATTGTCGCGTCAAGTACCGATGGTAAGGCACTTAATGTCTCTACTTCTGTTATGAATAACACATGGATAATTGATTCTAGAGCTATTGAACATATGTCTTGCGACCCTAGACAGGTCTCCTTACTAAAAAACTGTACCCACACCGAGGTTAACATGGCTAATGGTGATGTTGCCCCAGTTCTTGGGGGAGGGCACGATTTCCATTTATGATACCATGAAACTTGATATTGTTCTTGTGGTCCCCTTCTTGAATGATAATTTATTGTCGATTGCCCAAATAACCCTTGCCTTACACTGTTTGGTTGTTTTTTGGCCCTTTTTTGTGCGTTTAAGGACATACGGACGCGGGAGATGATTGGTTATGGTATTAGACGAGGGAAGTTGTACTTCCTCGAGTTGAATTCCAGTAGCTCGGGATTGCTCACTCATGCACTGTCAGTGAATGGAACTCCAGTCGAGAATCGTAAAAGGTCTGATGGGTGGATGTGGCACCATCGTCTTGGCCATGCTTCGTTTGGTTATTTGCATAAGTTATTTCCTAGTTTGTTTATGAAGAACGATGTTTCTCCATTTAAGTGTGATGTGTGTGAAATGGCTAAGAGCCATCAAACTTCTTTTCCTACAAGTTTAAATAAGAGTTTCATTCCTTTTATGAATGTGCACTCAGATGTTTGGGGTCCTTCCAAGATCGCCTCTCTTGGTGGGGCTCATTGGTTTGTCACATTTATTGATGATTGTATGAGAATGACTTGGGTTACTTTGTTAAAATCGAAAAGTGACGTTCGTATGGCCTTTCAAAAGTTTCACAAAATGGTTTCGCTCCAATACAATAACAAGATTCAGGTGGTTTAAAGTGATAATGGGGGAGAGTATGTTAATACTGAGCTATGCTCTTCTTCGATATGCACAGTATCGTTCATCAGACCACATGTCCGTATACTCCCCAGCAGAATGAAGTGGCTGAACGGAAGAATCGACACTTGTTAGAAATGGTTCGTGCTTCTCTTCTTGAGGCACGTCTTCCCTTGTATTTTTGGAATGAGCTCTCACATCTGCTGCCTACCTTATTAATCGACTTCCTTCTCGTACTCTGGAGTTTCATACACCATTTCAAACTCTTATGTCTCTACTTAGTTGCTCGCCGGTCCCTAATCTTTCTCCTCGAGTTCTTGGCTGTGTGGCGTTTGTCCACGTGCACCCTTCAAAATGGCACAACAAACTGGAACCTAGAGCTCTTCGATGTGTGTTTATGGGGTATGCTACTACTCAGAAGGGCTATCGGTGCTACCACCCTCCCACTTAAAAAATGTTTATCACTGCCAATGTCATTTTTCATGAGACGGGGATGTATTTTGGTTCCTATGAGTCCTCACTTCATGGGGAGTTTCTGGGTGATGAATTTCGTATGTTTGATTATGGACAAGTTACGGTGGAGCCATTCATCGCCGACGAGCCAACAGCTGAACGACAAGCTACTGCACAACATCCAAGTTCCGAGCAGGTTGTGCAGCCTACCGCCGAGTATCAGGCCGTCGAGCAAAAACCAAGTTCCGAGCAGGTGGTTGCTAATTTCCTTCAAAGTTTCTAAATCTGTAATGATCAATTGCAGTACCCTTCCACTTAAATAGCAGAAGTTTGGACCTGGTAAAATACATTTTCATTTTATTTAATTTCTTTCCAATGTGGGACTTTATTGCTACACTATACATTCTCACATAAATTAGGACGAGAATGAAAGAAATGGTGTACGCAAACCATTATGATCATTTCGCCATTCCAGCAGTTGAGGGAAAAGGGTTGAAGACAGATCATGAGAAATTGAAACATTGCGGTTCTTGGAGTCTCTGTATAGCTGTCGATGTTATGACCTTGACGAGTTTGATTCTGTTCATATCTGGGATGGTGCCCAGCAGAAACGATGGAGAAGGCCCTCTGGTGCCTTGCTACCTTGCTTCTCAAGTTTTGATCTTACCCTCTTTGGTCTTAAAACCAAAGACTCATAGATGTATCTTTAAACCAAAGACTCATAGATGTACAATGCATATCAATACCAAAAATCCACCAAATAACACTGGTACTATCATCTTTGCTGCCATTCTTGCCTCTGCTTTCCCTTCTCTCTTTCTTTCTTTGTGTGTATATATGGAGGTGAATCAGTAGTACCATAATTTTAACACAAACTTTGACACAATTCTTAATCCGTCAGATTAAAAGCATACTGGATGGCTAAGATGAATGGTTCTTAATTTATAATTGTTTTTTTACTTTAAAATCAATAATAATTCTTAAAAAGAACAATAAATTCATTTTTTATAAAATAATTATGGTAATATTTAATCCCTTTTATTTCTTTCCATTTTTGAACCCAAAAAACTCATAAGTTCACCTCGATAGTATTTTTAAATGGATCCAATAATAACATTCGTTCCAAGAAACCTGAAAACTAAGTTTCATTGCGCAAGTATAATAGTTTAGATTTTGAAGTTTTAAATTTCATACATGACATCTCAAGAAACAAAGAGGCTTTTTTTCTTCTTTTCAATTTGGCATTGTCATTCCCTTTTAAAATCATCAAATTCATAATATATCATCTAAAAATGATTTGATCTTTCCATGAACTCTAACCCCTCGTATCACTTAAAAATAAATAAAAATCTTGTAACCCATGTTCTTGTTTTTAAGATTTTCTTGACATGTTTTATATTCAAGGTTGAATTGATCTTGTCAAAAAATTATCTATACCAAACATATATAGAGGACAAGAAATATTTAAGGAGCCCCCATTTTGTTTTGTTTGCCCCTATTACAGATTGTATTTTCTTTATAATCTTCATGAATGAAATCATGACTTCTGTTAAAAAGAAGGAGAAAAAATGGAGAAATGGACGCAATGAGGAAGAACGAAGAAAAAATAACAAAATAGGAAAGGGAGATACATATTTAATGAAAAACAATTAACTAAAGTAGTGAACATAAATCATAATTACAAAATAATAAGAATTTTGTTTATAAAAAAGATAATTATTTAAAGAAAGAAAAATTAGGGAAAATAAGGGTAAATCTTAACCATTAAAAGTGTACAGATCTAATGGTGTGAAATTCGTGTCAAAAGTTATGTCAAAATTGTGATATCACATATCCGCCCCTATATATGGGCTCATCGATGCCATCATTTTTTAAACACAAAATTTGACACAAATGTTAAAACATTAGATTAGTTCAGTTTTAATAGTTAGGGTCTAATTAATTTCGAGTTAACTTCATTTCCAATTTTGAATATATATTCAAAATTAAAAACGTACCAATTATGATTCTTCTTTAAAGATGATGATTCTCTTTTATTGGCTATTAATTGCGTATTTATCCCTTGACCTTACTTTTTTTTTTTTTGGCTATCCACCTTTGTGGAACCCAAAATCATCCGAAAATTATGGAGCTGCCACGTGTCCCATAATTCCCAAAAATGACTAAATTGCTCTTGGCAAATAACGCTGATCATTTGAAAAACACCCGCACATTAAATAATCTATTTACCAGTTAAATACGTTATTTGATCGGGTTAAAGTCTCCGTAATATTGATATTCTCCCCGAGAGTTAATTATCGCTATTCTTAATAATGGATAATTAATATTAATATTAAAATACAATAAATATCATTACTATCATGATTAATGATGAGCCATCATTACAATTATTAAATAATATATTTAATAATAATATATTATTTACTAATTAAATATTCAAACCGACCAATCAGAACTCTCCAAGGCTCCCAAGATTTTCCTATAAATAGCAAGGCACATTTCATTTCCAAGGTACGTTGATTCTTCGTTTCGAAGTACATCCTTTTCCTCTCTCAAAGCTAACTTAAGCATCGGAGTGTTCTTGGTCGAACAACCCCCCGGGTAAATCGATCGAAGCAACGATAGCTATTTGTTTGCTGTTTGCAGGAATTGTGAGGACTTTTCGCGACGGGTTCAATCTTTGATTCAACAATTGGTGCTTTCATTGAGAGTTATTGAGATATACTCAGAAGAAGCTCTCTCATTTGTTCATCGTTCATCTTTCTTCGTTCGTCGTTCATCGACATTGTTCGAAGATTTTGAAAGTTGTTCATCGCTCATCAGGATTTTGTTCATCGTTCATCTTTCTTCGTTCGTCGTTCGAAGATTTTGAACGTTGTTCATCACTCATCAAGAATTCGTTCATCTTTCTTCGTTCGTCATTCATCGACATTGTTCGAAGATTTTGAACGTTTATTCATCGTTCATCTCCCTTCGTTCATCGTTCATCGACATTGTTCGAAGATTCTGAACGTTGTTCAAATTATCCATCAACAGCTTTCCAACTCAAAATTCTTCGAATCAGCATGGCTAAGGTTCGTCGATCCGTTCAGTCAGCAGGAGAAGGTGTTTCTGCCTCAACACCTCAGACGAGGAATGAAGCTCACATAGAAACTCCGGAGAAGCGCCCAGCTCAACTCAGGCGCGTGTCCATAGAAGCGCCCATTGAGACACTCGAAGGGAGGCCAACCTTCAGTTTTGGAGCATTCCCCTCTCCAGCTAACCAAGTACCCGCGCTAGGGGAAGGAACTTCGACTTCACAACAAGCAAACGAGAGGTTGATAGGAAATGCATCACGACATGATCGACCCACAACAAACATGGTCCTAAGGGACTTTCTGGACGGGTGTCATGACATCTCAGGGAGAAGTCGTCACCAACCTCCCCAGAACAACTTGGCGCAGCAAGTTGAAGGGTTAAGCAAATAAGTTCAACTTCAGTCAGAGCTCTTGCAGCAACTCCTAGCAGGGAGACCAATCCAGGAGCAGGACAGACGATCCACGTCACGTGGAAGATAAGAGAATGCCCAAAGACGTCCTGGGAAAGAGCAGGTCCGCTGCCAAACAATGTCACGAGATACTTCGCTAGGTGACTCTGGAGAAGAAAGTCACGCTCATCGAGCGAAAAGCCCACAACGCCTAAAGCCGTTAGTACGTGAACGGCTAGGAGGTAGGACTGGGGCAACTTCACGGGCAGAGCACTCACAACACTCACATGGGAGCAGGGGGCAACTTTGAGCTCTATACAAAAACCCAAAACGATCTGCCCACGGCAGTAAAGGGGAAGATGAAGCCTACTCCCCTGCATGATCCCAAAGATCAGGGGGAGAAGCTCAAAGAGATTCTCAAAGATTAGCAAAAGGGGACTCATCACCTCAGCAAGGAGCGTTGCAGGCTAATGATGTTGAAAAAATAATGGACATGCACCTTCGTGCTCAACAAGGTGGCGATCTAGAGGACGATCTACGTCGCCAGATACGGCTCTCTATGCCCTTTATAAGGGATATTGAGGAGGAGCCATTCCCCCAGAGGTTCGCAACGCCAAACTTCACTCCATTCAAAGGAGCCTCCGACCCTGTAAAACACATAGATTATTATCGAGGAGTCATGATCCCCCACAGGTCTAACGATGCGCTCATGTGCAAAGTTTTTCAAGCTTCCCTTCAAGGCCAAGCCATGACTTGGTTCAATCATCTCCCCCCGAGGTCGATTGAGTCCTTCGAAGAGTTGGCTTTGGCATTTGTGAAGGAATACGCACAACTTCGGACAATCGAGGTGAAAGATGACCATCTTTTCTCTGTCCAAAAGAGAGCAAAGGACACTCTGCGACAATACATACGGAGATTTTGTGAGGAGAAATCTCGCATTATTGGCTGTAATGACCTTGTTGCGGCAATGGCATTCAAGCAAGGACTCTCTCGAGACAGCTAGCTTTACGGGGACATCGTCATGAGCAATGCGCGAAGTCTTTCCAAAATACTTTCGCTAGCAGAACGACATGCAAGTTGGGAGGACGAGAAGAGCGCCGCTCATACTCATGACTATGCCGGGACTAGCGAAAAGGCCTCCAATGAGGATGAACCCCATGGAAAGTCTGTGACTGGAAAGCTCAACAAGCGAAAGGCGGGGCAACACTCCCAAACGCCAGTTATGGGGAAGCCTAACTTGCAGCTATCTTTACCAGCCCATCAGATCCACAATGAAATTAAGAACAAGCCATGATTTAAGAAACCGGAGCCAGTCAAATGCAATCAAGAGAATGCTGATAAAACCAAATGGTTCGCCTATCATGAATGTTATGGGCACAATATCAGCACATGTATATCTTTCGAAAGATATCTCTGAAATCTCCTGAGGGAGGGGCATTGTACAGACTACATCAAAAAGAAGACTGTAAATCACATGGAGAATAAAGAGCCAAACGAGACAGCGTCAAAGGTGATCCGCATCAACTAGACGCAAGTCAACATTAGAAAGACATAAAATTCTATGGAGCTTTTCAATTTTGCTTTTCAAGTTGTCTTCTAAATTCAAGTATCAATGAAATGAGATTGACAAATTGATTTGTTCACCATGTACAATTTTCAAAGCTTATTCTCTCTAGTGTAAAAAGCCTTCGTTATCGAAGCATCCAAGCCTTCGTCATCGAAGCATCCGAGTTTTCGCCTTGCGAAGCATCTAATCCTTAGCCATGCGAAGCACCTAAGCCTTCGTCATCGAAGCATCCAAGCCTTCGTCATCAAAGCATTCAAGCCTTCGCCCTGCGAAGCATCTAAGCCTTCGCCATGTGAAGCACCTAAGCCTTCGTCATCGAAGCATCCAAGCCTTCGCCCTGCGAAGCATTCAAGCCTTCTCCCTGCGAAGCATTCAAGCCTTCGTCATCGAAGCATCTAAGCCTTCTGAGTCCTGCAAATTTCTGCGCAGCAAGGAGAGCTCATCTCGAGCGATATCTCGCTCATTTTCTATCAGCATCCTCTCTGCACGGCTCATCTCCAATTCGCCCATTTTGGGTTCCGATGTGAAATTAGGACCTCACGTTTTCTTAAGTTATCGTAATCTCACATCAACAACATAACTTTCCATTTCTGCAGGCCCTTCGCGTCAAGATGACACATTCGCGGGACCAGAGCAGATAGGTTAGGAAAGAAGTTGCTCGGTATGCTTTTTGGTTAGGAAAGAAGTTGCTCGGCATGTTTTTTTCCCCAAAGAACCAATAGGTCCTTGTTTATTGTCCTTCTTCTGAACAACGGTCTCCTTCAAGCACAATGGAACACACAACCACTCCTTGATCGGGATGTCTGAAAGCTTCCCGCCATTCATGGAGAGAGTAGCCGGCTCATGTCCCGAAACTCTAGAAGAACATCTGTCGCCAAGCTCCACGAGAACGTCACTTGGAAAGGCAATTTGATTGCGAACCTTCCACTCCATGAAGTCCTCGGGCTTCTCAGAATCCATATCTTTCCCTCGGAATGGACTTAGGCCACGAAAACCGCCACGCTCCCACAGGGCAAGTTTGCTGGGTCTCTCGGCACCTTGACGCATGGCGAGCATGTATGTGGTACTAGTAAGAGTCACAATGAGTGTGATCCTGCCTACCGATGCTCACTAGTCACGTCCGCAAGTGCACTCAGTCACCGCCAAGTCCCCGTCGACTGTTCAGCCAAACTCCGTCCACCACGTGGCACCGGTAGTACACCCGCTCCAACAAAATTTCTAAACACCTTCGACGGACTCTTGACGCGTAGCAAGCATATTTGCGGTACTAGCAAGGGTCACATTGAATGTGAACCAGCCTACCAATGCTCGCACGCACCATCCAAACCACTCGCTTTCTAAGCTGCACGCATTCCTGTAATTTCCGACGCTTTCCAGGAATCTCGGATCCTGCCCAAAAACATCATGAAAGGTCAATAATGACACTATGAATATCATATCAATTTCCCACAATTTTCCGGAAATTAAATATTAATTTAAAATATAACCTAAACCTTCGGTGAACAGTGTTTTGCTACAGTGCGCGATGAACAGTGTTCTGCTACAGTGCGTCTTCTCTGCCCGTTTCTCTGATAAACGGGTCGCGTACCCGCGACCAGACCCGAAGCAATCTCAGCCTAATCGACCATAATTCCTTCGTTTCTTCTACTAGTTTTCATGTATCCAATCATATTTAGGGATCTTTATGCTCAATTTCATAAGATTAGACCTCAATTCACTCGACTCAAAATGAAAACCCGATGGATCCTTAATCGGGTACCACCCAATTTTAGGCCATTTCTTCAAATTAATCACACAAAAAGAAACCTAAGACCATAATAAACATTAATACCAGGTCAATTGCTCTAATATTTACCTCTAACCATTCGATTTCAAGCTCGATTTTTCGTGGATTTTGAAGCTTCTGTTCTTGCTCGATACGGCCTCAATCCTCTCCGTTTTTGATTTGGATTGGTTCGAATTAGTCCCAGGAGACTTAATCCAGTCTCAATTTTGATCCTCAAGACTCACGAATTCGAATTCGAATTTTCACCACAAATTTTCAAATTTTTGAAAATCTGCAAAACCAGCAACCCCTCTGTCCTTCGTGTTTGTTTTGATCCAATTCAGACTCTCCAATCTCTCATTCTCACAACCGAATTGCTCTGTTATTTAACAATGTCAAAAGTTGGACAAAATGAGTGAGTTTTCCCTAATTAAGGGATTAGGGTCCCTAAATCCTTGATTTCCTCCATGTTGTCTGGACAAAGTAACAAATATCATTGGCAGGTAGCATGAGTCAACGTCCACCGTTCGCTTGTCAAAAAGACTGTTTTGCCCTTCGCTCGGAAAATTACCGTTTTGCCCCTACCTTCCAAAATTACGAAAATGCCCCTCGCCTTCGTAGACCCATAACTTTCGCATCCGATCTCCGATTTCGGCATGCCGCCTGTCTATGGATTCGTATCAACTCGGCCTACGTAACGATCTCTGGCCCTTGTCCTTTGGACCCCCCGGTTCAAAAGTCAACATTTTGCCCATGCTTGGGGGCAAAATGGTCATTTTGCACATTATGTCCGATTCACACCACTAAACCCAGATTAGTCATTCTAAAACTAAAAATGGACTTTTAACCCTTATAATCAGGTGCATAATCGTCAAATAAACACTGACTCGTTTCTTGAACCCAACAGTAACCGGTAACCCGGTAATATAAGATTTCAAACAATATACATCCCTCCGGATTCCCTGAATACCGAATCGATGTGGGGGCATTTGTGGAACCCAAAATCATCCGAAAATTATGGAGCTGCCACGTGTCCCGTAATTCCCAAAAATGACCAAATTGCCCTTGGCAAATAACGCTGATCATTTGAAAAACACCCGCACATTAAATAATCTATTTACCAGTTAAATATGTTATTTGATCGGGTTAAAGTCTCCGTAATATTGATATTCTCCCCGAGAGTTAATTATCGTTATTCTTAATAATGGATAATTAATATTAATATTAAAATACAATAAATATCATTACTATCATGATGAGCCATCATTACAATTATTAAATAATATATTTAATAATAATATATTATTTACTAATTAAATATTCAAACCGACCAATCAGAACTCTCCAAAGCTCCCAAGATTTTCCTATAAATAGCAAGACACATTTCATTTCCAAGGTACGTTGATTCTTCGTTTCGAAGTACATCATTTTCCTCTCTCAAAGCTAACTTAAGCATCAGAGTGTTCTTGGTCGAACAACCCCCCGGGTAAATCGATCGAAGCAACGATAGCTATTTGTTTGCTGTTTGCAGGAATTGTGAGGACTTTTCGTGACGGGTTCAATCTTTGATTCAACAACCTTCATCTTCTTCTTTCTCTCACTTTTAATTAATTTTAGAATGGTGTATTGATTTTAGATTTATACAGATAATTATAAAGGTTTTTGAAGTGATTGAATTTTACAGATTTATTGATTTTCATAAACTTTTATTGATTTATTGATTTTATATAATGTGATTGAGTTTTTTAGAAAATGATCTTAAGTTATATAATCTTTTTTTTTTGAAGAATTATATAATCAAATTATAATTATTTTTTAAAAAGACACAATTTTTCTGAAGAATTCCCCATGATATATCTAATAATATCATGAAAAATTAAAATAAAATAATATATATAATATTATATTTTTTTTTTTTTGAAATATACAATATTACAAGTACAAAACTATAAAAACATTTGACAACTAATGAGATTGAGAGATTAGGATGTCAGGAATCATGCTTTCCTTTGAAATATTTTCTTTCTTCAAACAATAAATATATTCATGTAAATTTTATATTATTTCATTGCTTATGATTCCTATAGAAATTAAAGTGATATATAATAATAGATATCGGTAGAACACATAAACGTTGTTGAGTTTATTGAAAAATATATAAACAGCAAATAATATCTTTTAGGCCTTGTATAAAGTTTATAAAAATCAACCAAGGTGGTTGGTGTGAGTGGTATGACACTCTCATTCCCTTAAAAAAAGGTCTGGGGTCTCGTATGGAATCACCAACTTGGCCAGCACTTTACCCTTTACGGGCCTACCCGTGCGAGCGGAAATTAATTTAGGCGTGATTACGACTTAAAAGTGTCATCCAGGACACCTTGTGGGTTCAGGACCTTGGATTGAAAAAAAAAAAGAAAAAAGTTTATAGAAATCCGAGAGAGAGGGGGTGGGGGTGGGGGGAGGGGGGCGCTAGAGAAATAAAAAATTCTCTAAAGTATAATTTACATTAAAATGTTTGTGAAACTCCACAAAACTCCATCATTTAATGAAGTCTACAATACTCATTGATGTTTTGAATACACCAATTTTTTTATGAAATTATGAAATGTCATGATTAAATACACCTCAACTTTTGGAGACTTTATACATCTCTATAAAAGTATAGATTGAATATTTCAAACTTTTACTAACTCTTTATAAGTATTAAATGAATACATCTGAACTTTCAGCGACATTTAAGCTTATACACTCCCCTTAGTTTTCTTGTGTTGTTCCAAGTCTGTTGTATCCACCCAAAAACTCCAACATATAAATTATCTGGATTTTACGTTGTTTATATGCTTTAGAGTTCTTTTATTAACCAAATTTTTAATTATTTTGGTTGTTATATATCCTCTTGTTGTGTTGAATTTTTTTCTTATGGATTGTAAAAAATTATTATGGTTCTATAGTTTTCAGTTTGCACGAACTCACCAAATATTATATGTGATTATATAGTTTGTTTTTCTTCTTTCCTTTGGACAAGACATATATTAAAAATATTCATTCCTTTTGTTTAGGATTCTAGAATACCAAGTTTTCTGAAGAATTCAACTAAGTAAAGTTGCTCTAGGTCCTCGCTTGATCATGAAATTCTAAAAGAAATAGTGTAAGCGAAAGAAGTATATAAATCACTATTAAAGAAAAAATAATATAAGGAATTTTTCTTGATTCGAAAATGGAAAGAATAAAAAATTGGATGTGTCATAATTGGTTTCAGAAAAAAGTATTTATTGATTTTGTTATATAAATATTATTATATTTAATTAGTATATTAAGAAACATTAAATCTCAAATATTGATAGTACTTTCAATCTAACGGTTGTAAATTTATGTCAAAATTTGTGTTTAAAAGTGGCACCATTGATCCTCCGCTTTACTTCTATTAGCAATCGCTAGATAGATCAAGTATTTTAATAGATAGTTATTTTAAAATTATATTGTGTATTTTAATAGATACTTATTTTAAAATTATATTGTGTTGGATAAAATAGACAATACAAATATAACGCTTATTATATTTAGTTTTATCTTATAAGTGCACAAATCAAATAGATAGTATAACAAATAAACAAGATTTGAATCTCATAAGGACTTGTCTTAACTATGTTCCATTTTATTACTTATATTGATTAATTAATTCAGAGAGTTAACATAATAGAAGTAGATAATAAATAACATAATTAAAACTAAAACATGTTGAATAACCTAAAATAAGACAATAAATAAAAATGATAGGTTAAGACACTCAATCCACCACTAGCTACAATTACTTCCTAACATGATTTGCCTAGTACTATTACACATTGATCTTCTTCTTACTTTGTATATATATGGCATCTACACTCTAACTTTCTATCAGCTTATGTAACCTAGCACGACATCTACTTAAGTTAACATAGAGTGAATGACTTGAGTGTTAAAGAAGATGTAGGTCATCACAGTAACTAAGGGTAGTAATTTTTTATACGACTCGAAATCCGCACGAGATTTATCTGGGTCAACCCGCACGATTAAAATTTCGGGTCATTTTCGGGTCAACCCATTATGACCCGTTTAATAAACATGTGGGTTTTGTGTCAACATGTTAACCCATATAATGACCTCTTAACCCGTTTAATAAATGAGTAGATTTCGGGTTAACAGGTTAACCTGTATATTGGCTTATATATTGACCCATTTAATAAATGTGTCATTATTAACTCATATATCTACCCATTTACCTACCTAAATATCTATTAAATCTTATAATTTAAATAGGTTAAATATGTTTAAAAAGTTAAACGGGTTATAAGTTAATTGAGTTTTGAGTACGACCTGTTTATTAAATGGGTTATACGGGTTACGTGGGTCATTAATAGGTCGGTTCGGATTGAACATTCTTGACACGATTATTAAACAGGTCAGGTTTGGGTTGGGCATAAATGGGTAAAACAGAGTTCATGACACAACACGACACGACTCATTGCCACCCCTAACAGTAACCTAGAGCATGGCATCTATTAAGCCTCATCATTGGGGCGGGTCGAGCAAGCCCGGCCTAAAATTTTTGGACTTGGGCTGGGTCAGGTCGGCCCTATTTCATAATTTAAAAAATATCAGGCCGAGTCGGGCGGGCTTGATTATAAATATGAAAACCCATGCCCTTTGTCGGGCCGAGTTTGGGTCGGGCTTTTATTGGGCTTTATGGGTCGGGCATACTAAACCCACTTGGGCCGGACCTACTAAGCCCACTTCTACCTACCTAATTATAAAAGTGTGAGTTGAGCTTAAATATCATTATTGAATATTGCGACAAGGTAAGAAGAGGATCTACTGGGTTTAGAGAATTGACTTAACCTTTCGACCACAAAATCGTGACATGGTAAGGTGATCACTAATCACAAATTTACTTGAATTGCAGTAAGTTCTATGAAGAGTTACCCAAAGGGCTAGCTCCTGAGAGATTCTTTGTGGAGTTATTCTACTCCTAATTTTCACTCAGTGTAGTAAAGGTATCAGAATCAAAGTGGCTCAAATAGAGTGAATTTGGTGAATTCTCTATATCAAATTGCAATTACCCAAGTAATCTTTTCGATAAAGATGAAATAGTGGGATGTGGAGTTGTATATAAAAACATGCACTTCTATAAAAACTAGGTTGAGCTTGGGTTGGAGTTTTGGGTTTGGGCTGAAATAGTAGTAATAAGATTTGACTATGTATTAATTTTTAATTTTTAATTATTTTATATATTCGGGCTTATGGGTCGGGTTTACATGGGCGGGTCAAGTTGGGCTTACTGAGCCTTATCGGGTTCGGGCCTATCGAGCCTATCGGGTTTGAATACTCTAAACTCAAGTCCAGCCCGTCAATATGCGGGCCGGGCTGGCCCATGTCACATAGCGAGTCGGGTCAGGCTTTTTGTCATTAGGCCTATCGGGTACCCATAAGCCTGTGGGATTTTGGGCCAAATGGTGAGGACTAGCATCTATCCTAGGATGTCATGAATTCAGATTATAAGATTGTTTCTTAACCTAACCTTTCAATTCGTGAATTACAAGATGTTATGGCAATCAACCAAGCAATTCCATTAATAATTTATGCAAACAAGGTGATCAATCTCTTAAACATAAAAGAATATCAATTAAAGTAATAATCAAAACCACATTAAAGAATAACCATGGTTAAAAAAACTACAAAATAAAGGGCAAGTGTTTTTTCTGTGGTGTATTTTTGTGTATATTTTTTGGACTTTTTTCGATCCCGGTCTCCTTTACAAAACCCTAAGACCTTTATAGGATAATTATTAATTCTCAAGTAAATAGAAGTATTTTTTATACTAAAAAAAATACAAAGCAAAACCCTAAGAAAACCCACCACTAGAGAAGTTAAATAACCATGCTCCACGAGTACAAGTAGGGAGAGAGGCTTGCCACAACATGCTATTCGGGCAATTGTAACCAAACTTGGCAAATTTCTCTGTAAATATGCTTAAAAGAGATCAGCCTCAAACAAATAGAAGTTTACATTTTCATTCTATAAGGAAAATAATATTTCCTAAATATTTAAGAAAATTAACTAATACTTTTCCTCCAAAGCAATAGGACGAAAAATATACTTTATAACTAATTAGGCATGAAATCCCCTTAAAATATGTAGAATTAGCAAGGACTTAAGCTTGAAATCCCCCAAAATATGCCTAAATTTTTGGAAAAGCAGTTAGAATGTCTTCCACAAGAATTTCGGTGGTCGGCCATCGAAATTGGAGTTAAAACCTCACCATCAAAGTAGGTGAAAGGCAGCTACCTCTGTGAGATGGATTTCGACAGTCGGTTGCCGAATGGGACCTAAGAACTTCAGGACGTACGCGCTGAAATGTCAAACATAAGTTCGGTAGCTGCTCTCTGATCCACTTAGTGGGCTGAGCTGGGGTGAAAGGCTTCTTACGTAGACAACTACTAAAAGTCTTTGCTCTTTTTTGTGGCCTCTCTTGTTTCCTTCATAATTTTTTCGTTATAATTCTCATTGAGATGATTATTGCGCTTATATTCTCGTAATTCCAAACACTTCACACAAATATATTATTTTCTTCAGTTTCATACCAACAAAATAAGTAAAGAGTCTTAAATTATTGATAACATATGCATCAATTGTGACCTAACACATTACTGTTTCAGAAGAAGGATAGTTTTTCGGTATATAGGTCTCCTCATCGTACTATTACTTGTCTAAATAAGAACACGACTAGTGTCCTAGTCTCCTCACATGGAGACTTACTCCATGTTCAGGTTCAATAACCAGCCTAAAAGCTGGGCGGTGCTGGTACGAAGGAGAGAGTGAGAAGGAAAACTTGGATAGAATAAGAGACAGAATCACCTTCAACTCTGTCATGGCTAAGTGTTGTCCAAGACAAACGCGAGCACCAACTCCAAATGGCAAATAAGCTTGGGGAAATTTGCAAGCACCGAGAATTCCATTCTCAAATCTTTTGGGATTGAAATCAAGGGCATCCGGGCCCCATAGCTCAGGCAGCTGCTGGAGTATTGAGATTGAAACCTGGAGGTTCATTCCTTTGGGAATTAGAATATCTTTGAGCTGAATTTCTTCCAAAGCTTGTCTTATGACAAATGCTGCCGGCGGGTACAGGCGCAATGTTTCTTGAATCACCATATTCAACTGCCAGAAATTAATGTTCATATATATGAGTTTAAAATGCTTTCTTGCATTAGCAAAAAGAAAAAAAGATTCTGAGTCAAAGTTCATTCAGAGTATATGTGGCAAATTAACGTACTATTTTCATGCCTCGAAGCATATCAGCGTCTGGAAAGCCATCCCCGCAAATTTCAAGCACCTCAGCACGAACACGAGCTTGCCACTCTGGATTTGCAGCTAATAATATCAAGCCCCATGATGCTGTGATGGCAGTTGTCTCATGACCAGCAAAGTATATGTTTTTGCAATTGTCCACTATGAAATTTTCCTGGGAGATACCATCAGCAAAAAAGGCATCTGCACTACCATAATTTTTGGCTCCTTCGAGTATCATTTGCAGAAGGTCCTTCTCATCAGTAGCCTCAGTACTGCGTTGCTTTGCAACCCCTAATATCATTGAGTGTATCTCTTTCTCTAGCCTCCTTATCTCTCTGTTGTTTTTCGTTGGCAAGTACCTATAATGGTTTGCGACATTAAAGTAACCATTAATATGAAACCAATGATAAAGATTAAATTCATAAAGCATTATGATTCATGAACATATATACCGTGAGCCAGGAATCCCAATGTGTCCCAACTGGGACATGACTGTTTGAAGAGTTCTGAGCTTTAAAAAAATTTCTTTCCCTTGTGAATAATCACTTCCAAATGATGATCTTGATATTATATCTGCTGACAAGCTTCTTAAATGCTCATCAACTCGAAAGACTCCAATTCCTCCCTCACTTTCGATTTTACTCTCCCAAGATCTTAAGATAGCGGTTGTAGAGTCCACCATTAAGTTCACCATACCCTTGAAAGAGATGTGCACACATAAACGTTTGCTAGACCGAATGCAAGCAAATGAAATCTTTTCTTATTCAAGTTTGTGCCTTCACATAATCAGCCACTGACACACTTACCTTGACCTTATCCGAGTAGAACTGAGGAGAAATAATCTTCCTTTGGTGGGACCAAATTGGACCATTTGAAGTAAGAATGCCTTCGCCTAATAGCGGCTTGCGATCCTTAGATAGATAAGCCGGCTTCCCTAACTTCAAAGATGTACACATGCTAACTTCCTTCACCATGTCTATATCTGTAACACTTAGAAGCTGTATGCGTCCAGTTGAATACAAGAACATTGGCCCTGCCAGTTGCCACCAATATATAAAATTCTGGAAAAAGTATGACTAATAGCAGGATCACAGCTAAAGAGAAAATGGGAATTAAATTTATGATCTAGGTCCCTGTTATATTTTTTTTTATCAGAATTAGTCTGTCTTTGTCAAATTTTAGTAAATAGTCCAATTTCAGGAGAAGCGTTTTCCAATATAAAGTAAAAGTTTTCCCCTCAAATTTGCCATTTATAATACGTTCCCTACAAAACTTCATCCCTTCCATATTTTTCACCTTCAAGATAAAAATCAACTTGATTCGGTGAAGGTTTCAGTTGGTTTCCAAAATACTGTCTTCTTGATAGCTTATCCCCAAATTTAAGATGATGACTTCAATCAACTTAATCTTCCTCAGTCCCAAACTAATGTGAATAATCCTTGGATATCTCTCAATTTGACCAGACTAGACTAAAATATCAATTTTTTTTTTGTTGATAATTTTTATAAGATAGCTTTCAATTTGACGAGACTAGACAAAAAATTTATTTATAAGAGCACAGTTAAAACAAATTAAATGATCTAGAGGAAATAAAAAATTTAATCATGATTGATTATAAAAATAAAACCAGCCAAAGTCAAACTTGTACAGGCTTCTACAGTAGACGCATGCTTAATTCTTCAATTATTTTCAAAATTTACATTCCCAAGACAAAATACATGATGAGATTAAGTTTTGGGAAATGGGTTAATTACCATATTCATTTCTCCACTGGACCAGATGAGGGAAGATGGTGGAAGGCCAATCGTGAGCAATAGAAGGCTGGTTTAGATCCTTTGAGTCCTTCATTGCCTTGAGTTTGATGCTCTTCATTTCTGGGATATTGCCCATGAGAACTGAGGAAGGCGGTGGCCCTCTGATCCCTTGCTTTTCAAGCTTTGATCTTTGCCTCTTTGGGTTTAAAACCAGAGACTCGTAGAGATGCAACAGTAGTAGCACGAACCCACCCAACAACACTGAAAGTATCATCTTTTCTGCTGCCATTGTTGGCCCCTACTTTCACCTCTTTCTTTCTTTCTTCGTTTTAGTAATGTACCTTTGGTCCAGCTATTTGTAAGCACAAAGGTTGGATTTTTCTTCCCGGAACTGGTAAATTAATCTGTTATATGTCCCATATATTAATGCATTCTAATTTCTATAATAACATTAATAACAATTAGCAGAAAAGGCAAATTTTTGTATAGTGACCGGGATTCCATGTCTCTTCCTACAGAAAAACCTGTAGTGAGTTGTCTTGCGAGGATTGTTTACATAGAAAGACAACCTTTTCTCCATAATGCCAATTTGTTTTTATTACGTCATTTTTATGTAAATAAATATATTTATATTTAGAAAAATAAAAAAATTAAAAGACTAGCATTATTCTTTTAAATTTTAATTCCATGTGTATGAGAATGCGTGATGATGATACAATAACAACTGCATACTGATTTCATTCCTATTTTGGCCTTTTTAATCATATTTGCAGCAGCAGAAAAGCAGCAACCTTCTCTGCGGAAAAAGAAGAAAAAAGGAGGGAAAAAAAGACTAATAACATAAGTATGCAGTGGAGTAGAGGCACTACTCTATTAGGCCGCCAATTGGATAGAAAATATCTGACATAAGCAATTGGATTTGTTTATTGGACTTTGGAAACAATATTAATTAGGAAAAAAAAAACTTTATTGAGTTCAGAAAAATCTAATTTATTCTCAATTTATTTTCCTTTCAGATTTTTTTGTTTATTTTAATGATTGATTGTTTTTTTTATTACATAAAAAATGAAAAATGTTGAAATTTTTTCATACAATATGTTATCAGGGTTCGAACTTGAGACCAATTGTCTACAAATCAATGTTTGAACTAACTGAACTAGACTCACTTGACAATGATTGATTGTGAAACAGCAAAAAAAAAAAAGATTAATTGTTAAAAAATATTATTGTCATTTGAGCTGTTCTTTAAGTTTTTATTTTGGATTAAAAAATGCTTGGGTTACCAAGAATCAAGAATTTATATAAAAAACTAATACCAAATGAGTTGGCATACTAAAAATGGAAAGATAAATCATGATATTAATTGAATATAAATTAAATTTTTCCTTAATTGGATATACCACATTATTTTGTATTATATTTCTGTACAACTCATATGTATACGTGGTGCTACCCTTTTTGGATTAGTTAATTATTTACTTTAAAATTTTCATATAATGTTTAAAATTTAAAATTGAAACTCTAGATTTCTACTCATAATAATCAATCATTAAACCATATAAATATATGTTTTCAAACTTGAAGAAAATGGAGTAAATGTATCTTGCGGAGTTCGACCTAATGGTTAAACCCATTATGTGATTACCCCAAATCCCCCTATGTGATATCTTTGTAACATAAAAATTCTCATTTTTAGATCTTTTGGTAACCATTTAATATAGAGCAAATTACAATTTACTACCCTATAGTTTATCTTCAACTATAGGGTTGTACCTAACATTTCAGATCTTACAATTTACACCCTTAATTATGTAAAATAATACAAACTTGTCCTTCCGTTAATTTCTCATCCATAATTATGTTAACTCGTGACGTGGCATTTATTTGGGCCCATTTTAATTTGATTTTAGATTGTAATGACTAAATTACCCTTATAAATATTTTCTCCCTCCCACCCACAACCAAACAACCTGCTTCCTTCTATTTTCTAGCCACCCAGTACAACCACCCCAATTACTCAGAACACGGAATGGACCCCCATCAATTTTTCTTCTTCTTTTTCTTTTTCTTCCCAAACCCAGCCACTTTGTATTTTGTGACGTGGCATTTGTTAGTTTTTTCATTATAATTTTGTTAACTTGTCTTCTCTCTGGGTTCAAAGTGTATAGGTTCAAAGAAGAAGG
The DNA here is from genome assembly GCA_032719365.1 of Prinsepia uniflora. Classification (NCBI taxonomy): domain Eukaryota; kingdom Viridiplantae; phylum Streptophyta; class Magnoliopsida; order Rosales; family Rosaceae; genus Prinsepia; species Prinsepia uniflora. Next base: position 72,820,320 of record CM064868.1, on the reverse strand, counting down.
AGTAAAAAAACCGAATCTGAGTTTGGGAAGGAGGAGGAGAAAAAAATTTACTCAAGAAAAAAAAAAGACAAACAAATCAGGGAATTTGCTCTATAAGAATCAAATCAAAGAACACCATAAAAAAAACACTTTGTACAACGAGCTTCCCAGCTCCCCGCGTGTCTTTCCTTCTTTTTTTCTATTTTCTGTCATTTTCTCTCTCTCTCTCTCTCTCTCTCTCTCTCTCTCTCTCTCTCTCTCTCTCTCTCTCTCTCTCTCTCTCTCGTCAATCAAAACTAACTTAAACAAATGGACAAAATTCTTATTATGGTTTATGCTTTTCTTCTTTCTTATCAATTCAATTTCTTTTTTTTCCTTTTTTCCCAGTAATTTCCCATGATCCAAATGCTTCTCAATCCCAATACCGACTTGTAATTCGAATTCTGAGGTATTGAATAAAACTCCAGCATGGGTGTTTCGTTTAAGGCCTCAAAGACTGGTGTTCGGTTTCGTCACAAGCCTTCGTTGTAGTCGGAGGCCAACGTTGTTGGCGATGACGAGTGTGAGACTGCCAAGGACAACTCCCGAGATGGCCCCATAAACAAATCCAATCTTAGAAAGCTTGAGGTAATATTATGAGATGGGTAGATTTCTTTCATTTGTTTGGTTGTTGATAAAACGTGGGAAATTGAGCGATGCAATGTGAGAAAAGTAATTTAAGTGTCTGGGTTCAAAGAAGAAGTAAAAAAACTGAATCTGGGTTTGGGAAAAAAATCATTATGCATTAATACTAATTTGGGAAAAGAAAAATATAGCGATGGGGAATTTGGGAGAATTCAGAGTAAAAGAAAAAGATAGAGGAATTGAAGGACATACATAGGGACTAAGAGTGAGAGAACATAGAAGAGAAAGGAGGACTGAGAAAGTTAGAAATTGACAGAGAGCAGGGACCGAGAGAAAACGAAGAGAGAGATGGAGCGAGTGGGGGACTGATCATTGAGCCTGAAAAAATACATTGAGAATTCACAATTCAGATGGAGCTTGAAAAGTGGTTGGGTTTGGGAGGAAGAAGAAGAAGAAGAGCGGGCTATTTGGTTGTGTGTAACGACCCATCCCGAATTCCAGGATTAAATTAGTAACTAATCAAGAATTAGTAAGGTTAATCGGTGATTAGTTGAGCGAAATCGTACGGACGACGCAAAATGACCGTTTTGTCCCTGGTCGTGGGCAAAATGTTGAATTTTGACCCAGGAGGTTCGATGGTCGAGGCCCGAGGATCGTTACGTAGATCGGGTCGATACGAATCCATAGACAGGCGGCACGCCGAAATCGGACGTCGAACGGGAAAGTTATAGTTCACGGAAGTTCCATTGCACTATGCACGCATTACAAGGTAGGGAAGATGTGACAATATCTGATTGGACAGATATTTAAGTGGGACCCATGGATGAGTGACAACTCATCCCATTGGTCACTTCCCCAAAAAGTGGATCTAGTTTAATTAAATAATAATATCCTAGATTATTTTATAATTAATCCTACCCATCTCTCATCCTAACCCTCCATCTCAGCTAATCTCTCAATCCTGACCGTCCATATCTTCTTCTCCCTCACTTGATCATCAGTCATCCTCTCTATTTCCTTCAAAAACCCGAAATGCCTCATTCTCCATTTTCCCTCTAATACAAACACACCACCCCACCACCATACTTGCACCCAATCGTTCGTGTGAAAGGATAAGAGAGACTGAGAGTGACGAAGACGGTGGTCCATGGCGGGGGTGAGTCAAACCGAACCCGAGGACCCTTTTTATTTTCAAAAATTGAAAGTTGAGTTTTAGTCGTGGTTTTGAGTTCCTTTTAATTCTAATATGACCTAGGGACAATGACGACTCGTCTGGGATCGTTTTCGAAGGTAATGGACGCCTGGAACGACCAAAAACTGAGCTTGAAGATCAAGCTTACAGTTTGATCATGGAAGATACGGGTTCTTTTGGTTTTCTTGTGCTTTGAATGGCTAGATCAATAGGAATTGAGTAGACAGAGGATTAGGAATTGAAAGGGGAAAGATTGGATCGAAAATGAGTGAGTTTGGACACTGAATCGGCCACGTCGGTCTAGACCGATCCGGTCTGATTTGAACCAGGAAAATCGGGTTTGCTGGAGGTTGCTGGTGACACTGTAGCAGGAGCGTGGCTTTCACGCGCAGCCCCTTTGGGTAGCGCGTGGCTTTCACGCGCAGCCCCTTTGGGCAGCTCGTGAGGGTGCTTGGAAGGTAATTTGGGGATGTTGTCAATATGAATTTTTGTAACGACCCGTCCCGAGAGTCAGGATTAGTAAAGTCATTAGTAACTGATTAGTGAGCTTAATCGGTATTTAGTTGGTTACGTTTGGCTTGTTAGCGTAAAATGATGATTTTGCCCCTAGTTTGGGCAAAATGTTGACTTTGAGTTCGGGCGGTCAATTGGATATTGATCGATGATTGTGACGTAGTTTGGGACGTCACGAATCCGTAGACAGGTGGCACACTTGATTTCGACGTCCGAGGAGGAAGTTATGATGTTCGGAAGATTGAGGGTACTTTCGTAATTTGGTTAAAAAGGAGGAAATTGTTGACTTTTTGTTTTACCATTAATTTTCATGCAATTCGAGGACCATGAGGAAGGTCTCGAGTCCCTGATTCCAACGACAGGCGGCATGTAGCATTTAGAGTTCGGGAATTTAAGTTACGGGTCTAGCTTAATGAAGGGTAAAACAGTAATTTGGACACTTAAGGGCAAAATGGTCTTTTGGCAGTGTGATTTATGTGAGTAGTCCTGTGAAGACACCTAGCTTGGATGGATTGGATATTTTCACCGGACTTTAGGAGATGGGGACACGTGGCTTATCTCTGGTTGGTTCTAGCAGAATCGAATGTGTTGATCGTCTTCTTTAAAGGAAAAACAGTGAGAGCCCATCGATCTTGTTTAGTGTGTGAGGTGCGTGAGTTCAAGTGACACTTGGGTCTGAGAACAGAGGGTGTGTGCTGGTATTTGTGTGTGAGAGTGCACAAAGTAGGTGAGAGTGAGGTGAGGTACTGAGGAATTGGAAACAGGGGATGGCTGTGTGAAACCGTGTTTTGTGACCAGGAGTAAGAAGTTTAGGGTGTGATTGTGAGCAAAAGGAAAAACAGGTGAGTCGTGTGAGTGTGGTCTGAGCTTAAGTGAGTTGAGTGTTTGTGTGGAAGAAAGAAAACAGAGTAAACAAGAGGTTCGTGCACCCTGTTCCATTCAAAAGGGGATTGGATTTTTGAGGATGAGACGATCGTATTGATCACCAGGAGGATGACCAGGCAGGACCGACGAGTCGTTTGGGACTAGGTTCGAAGCTGGTCGTGGAACTCGGAAATGGGTAGGTGTCCTTAACCAATGGTAAGCTGAGTTTTGGTAACTGTTAATCGATACTAATGGTTTCGTTTGGTTTTGGAGGATGAAAGGAACGGTTTGGACTTAGAATCACGGCAGGAAACGGCCGGAATCACAGAGACGGGTGGATGGAAAAAATTGGTTTTGATCGATCGTACAGGAGGTATATTACGGACCTTGATTTCACGAATTTCTTATGGAAATCAATTAAGGGCAGTAGGACGATTATATAGGACTTAAAAAAGGCAAAAAATGAATTAAAATGGGACAGAACTGGAAACGCCGGTTCAAAATCAGACCAGAATTTCAGACCGGTTCAAACCGGGTTGCACGAAGGTTGAAGATGAACAGTGTACGGCGCGTGAGGCCCACGCGCAGCCCCTTTGGGCGACGCGTGTGGGCGTGTGGCACACATTTTGAGGGAGGTTCCAACACGACTTTTAAAGTATTTGATGTAACGAACATTTTGGCACTGGTTTTGAATCGATCGGACATCGTCTCGACATGTTTCGGGTTGTCTGAAGGTTTTAGGGCTCAGTTAAAAATAGCATAAAAGACGGGAAAATTATGGGACTTGAGTAGGACTTTTGTGAAGTAGTTAGTAACCTTAGTATGAGTTTTGGACAGGTTCGGGGAAGCCGAGGATAGCGAATGGCCGGGAACGGCGTAAGTGCGCGCGTAGCGAGGCGACGACAGAATGGTCTGTGAGTGGACTTTGCTTTCTAACTCTTGATGCATGCATATATGTTTTAATATGTTTTCTATACTTGATTCTATGATTTGGTTTATGATTGTGATGGTTTACGGTTTGTGCATGTTTTTCGAGGAAACTATGGAATTTCACGTTTTACGAGATTTGATGGATATCGTGATTTGAACTTGGTTTTAATGATTTGATTTCGGGATTTGAAATACAAATTGATTTCAAAGAAAGCAAAAGGATTTCGGAAAAGGGTTTTTGGGCTTGAAGCCCAGTTCAAAAGTGGTTTTGGAGAAATGTGATTTCGGGTTTGTGAATCGGAATTCCGGATGACGATTCGGGATTCGATTCAGGACTTGGAAGTGGATTCCGGGTTTGGGTTCGGAATGGTTATTCCGGATGCCGGCTTACAGAATGATGGTTGCGGACTCGGATCTGGAAATGAGGTGGATATGATTCTGGATTTGGATTCGGAATGACGATTCTGGATGCCGGAAGGGCTTCGTGTAACGACCCGTCCCGAATTCCATGATTAGATTAGTGACTAATCACGATTAGTGAGGCTAATCCGTGATTAGTTAGGTGAAATCGGACGAACAATGCGAAATGACCATTTTGCCCTTTGGTGTGGGTAAAATGTTGACTTTTCGTTCGGGCAGTCAAATGGACTTTTACTGATGACCATGACGTAGTTCGTGACGTCACGAGTTCATAGACACGTGGCACGTTCAATTCCGACGTTAGAGGAGGAAGTTATGACGTTCAGAAGTTTAGGGGCATTTTGGTAATTTTAGTTAAAAGGACCAAATAGTTGACTTTTTGACCGGGATGTCCGATGGCCGAGGGCCGAGGACCATTACGTAGATCGGGACGATACGAATGCATAGACAGGCGGCACGTCGAATTCGGACGTTCGACGGCGAAGTTACGGTTCACGGAAGTTCAAGTGCACTATTGCACGAATTACGAAACGAGTTCACTTTTGGACTCTAGTGGGCCCAGATATTTGTCCTGATGCCCAATGGATGAGTGACAAGTGTCACCCATCCAATGGGCACCATATTTCCTTCATGCACCGTGCAAACCATTTCATTTTCTCATTTCAAACACACACACCCAAACCCACCCGATCTCACCATTTCTCTCCATCTTTGTGCAACCCAAACCCAGCCAACCCAACCCCATTTCCACCAGGACTGAGACCAGGGAGTGAGGGAGGATGTAGGACGCGGTGGCCAGCCCAGGAAGGCGCCGCCGTGGGCGGTGGAGCCACGAACCCGTGCGGGTGAACGGTAAGGCCATTTTTCCCTTTTAATTTGATTTTGATGTTAAGGTTGCTTATGGACGATTAGGATAAGTTTAAGGGGTTAATAGGAAGCTATTAGGATGGTATTGGTGGGTGGTAGACGGCTGTGACGCCGTGGGACGGTTTTGGAAACTTTGAACCGTATGGTTCAAAATGGAACCATGGGTTTCAATCGGTTTTAGGGGGTTTAATTGATGGGGTTAGATATGAAATGAAGAAATAGGAATTTAGGGATTAAAATGGGAGTAAACGGACCGAAAACGAAGGAGGAGGAGCACTGAACCGGTCACGCTGGTTCGGCACAGTAACCGGACCGGAAAACCAGAAAAAACCGGTTTTCCAAGGTTGATGGTGATGAATAGTGTTTTTGACCTTCTAGGGACGCGTGGGCCATAATTTGGGAAAGTGTTCAACACGGGAAATCTTCTATTCGATGTAACGAACATTTTGGGACTAGTTTCGTGTCGATCGGATACCTTCTCGATATGTTTCGGGGCATCGGAAGGTTTAGGGTCGGTTTAAAAATAGTTAAAAGTTCGGGAAAATTACGGGGATTTAATGGGAAGTTAATTAAGTAGTTAGTAACCTTATATTAAAATTTGGACAGGTTCGGGAGTCCCGGTGACAGTGATCGGCTCGGGAGAGCCTATGGCACGTAAATCGAGGTGGCAGCTCGGACAGTCTGTGAGTGGACCTTGTTTTCTAAATTGGTGCATGCATAAATGTTTATTATATGTTTTAAATACTTGTTTGTGATGCCATGAGTGCATTTGGATGTGTGGTTACGTATAGGCACGTATTTCGAGGTTTTGGCCCTATACGGTGCCTATACGGGTCTGTATTTCTTTATTGGTCTAAATGAAATGGTTTTGGATTTCTAAAAGAATAAACTCGGGTATGAGACCCATTTGGTTTTGTATCGGGTATATGACACTATTTACGACCTACGGGTTTAAATCCTCGTCGCGGCGGGTGCTATGTGCACGGCGATCGACGATACGACGCTCGCCTCCGGATTGGGATGTGTTCCTTCCGGAGAGGTCACGATGCACAATTCGTGGTCGGGCAGCCTGGGGAGGCTCGACTTCGGAGTGCTGACGGTTCAGGATAACGATCGGTAATGAGTGCACCATGATCTTGTGGTGGTCGCGTCGGTTGATACGTTCACGGCGACATACCAGGATTGAGGGCGGTCCTGGATGGATGGTTGTACGCATCACTATGATCGGAGTCGTGACTGACCCTTAGATATCGGGCAGGATGCCCAGTTGAGTCATATGTTCGGGCACGAGACCCAGTTGTTTTACACTGATGCTTTCGGGTCAGGGACCCTAGATGGATTTCCAAGTTCATGGCGGTTTATGGGAACCGGAATGAACTCTGGAAAGGTCATTGTGGTACATGACAGTTTATGGGAACCAGCATGAAACCTTGTCAGTTCATTATGGTACATGACGGTTTATGGGAACCGGCATGAACCCTTGTTATGGATGTTATGGATCATGACAGTTTAGGGGAACCGGGCATGAATGTTTATGTTATGTATATATATGTTCATCTACCTTCCTTTACTTGTTCTATTATCTCCTCCGGGGAGGGTCATTGGCCTGGGTGGACCCCGGAGTAGTCACGAAGCACTGACTGAGTGGGAGTTGCCCCCGTTGGGTTCCTTACTCTCAGGAAGGCTGGTTACTATAACCTCAGGGCGGGTCATTGGTCTTCAAACATTGACTTGGTACCTGAAATACTTGGGTTTGAGACCCCGAGTAGCACGCGCGTAGCTTTGGAAATCGTGACAGGATTGGTTGTGTGAATTATATGTATATATAATGTATGCTTTATGAGATATATGATATGATATATGATGTGTGTTTACACAGGTTTTGGGCAGTGGCCCGTATGGTTGGTTTCTTATGGTTTGGGCCGAGTCCTTTGTGGATTTGGGAAGTGGCCGTATGGTCGTTTTCATGATGGTTCTTTCAACCTTGGTTTTAGGCTTAGTTCCCACATATGGTTTATTTCGGATAAATGGTTTTCGAATGCATGCATGCTTTTTAGTGAAGGGTACAAATGTCTTCTTATGAAATGCTTTTATAAACTCTTGTTTTATCCACTCACAGCTTTTAATGTTTTGACTGCCCTTCAAGTTGACATCGGATGTGGACTGTAGCAGAGACCGAGATATCACATACTTCCTCTGGATCCTGGCATACTCTGATAGCCCGAGAGGGCAAAGGTCGTAATTATCCCTTGTCTGACACTTCGTGTCAGACGGGAGCAGGGTCATCCCGCACTAATCCCGGGGGGATTGAGATGGGTCTTGTCACTTCGGACCAGTGGTTTCGAATTCGGGTTTGGATATGGATTTCGAATGGTTTTCAAACGGTTTTGGATTGGATTTTCTGGATCTGGTTATTGGGTTTAAAGACCCGGATATTGTGATTGACGGGGGACGGGCCCGGATTGGGTTTAAAGACCCGGATTGAGTTTAAAGACTCGGATATTGATATTTTCCCCCGTAGGCCTGTTGAGTTTAAAGACTCGGATTATATTGAGGCCTGGATTGAGTTTAAAGACTCAGATAGATCCAGCAAGTTCGGTGAATGGAAAAATGAGATGGTTTTCAACAAGGTTTTCTGATGTTTTGGGCAGTGGCCCGGATGAAATGGTTTTCGGTGGTTTTGGGCTGAGGCCCAGGATTTGGAAAAAGGAATTTGTGTTCGGTTCTCTTATATGGTTTGTTTAATCGGAATATTGAATGGTTTTATGACATGAAATTGATATGCATGCATTGGTTTTGAAACGGAGGGTATAAATGTCATTGTTTTATGAAATGTTTTTAAACTTATACTTTATTTTTGTCCACTCACAGTCTTTTCGTGTTTTCGATACCCTCCAGGTTGTTGCGGCGCGGGCTGTTGGTCGAGAGAGAGACGGAGACATCACACGTACGATCCATAGTAGTCTTTGTACACCCTGGAAAGTTCGAAAGTTTTTGGACGGTTGGATCGAGAATCCCTTGTCCGACTTACGTGTCACATGAAGGTTGGACGCCAGTTTAGCCTTTATGTCATGCGTAAGTTACACGGGATCGGGATTAGCCCTTAATCCTGGGGGATTAGGGGTGGGTCCTGACACTTTTAATCTATTCAATGTAACGAACATTTTGGGACTGGTTTCGTGTCGATCAGACACCATCTCGATAATGTTCGGAACATCCGAAGGTTTAGGATCGAGTTTAAAAATAGTTAAAAATTTGGGAAAATTACGGGGCTTCAATGAGAGGTCAATAAGGTAGTTAGTAACCCTCTAGATTGATTTGGACGGGAGTCCCAGTGACGACAATTAGCCCGGTGAGGCTTACAACACGCAAATCGAGGAGGCAACTTAGGACGGTCTGTGAGTGGACCTTGATTTATAAACTGTGATGCATGTATAAATGTTTTATATGATTTATAGATGTGATTCTATGATGATGATTTTGGATGTTAGTGATTTACCTGATTTCACGCATTTCGATGTCATTTAAGTGTTTGCATCTAAATCGAGGTTTTTGATTTTGAACTGATTATTCGTACTTATGGTTTTGGAAATGATTTAATGAAATGGTTTTGGATTTTAAAAGGTAAAATCGGGTTCGAGACCCATTTTTTTTGGAAACCCTCGGACTCGAAGTCCATTTAGTTACATTTTCAGGCTAAAGGCCCAATTGGTTCTTGAATCGATTTTGGATTTGGAAATATGGAATCGGGCACGAAACCTATTTGATTTAAGAACTATCGGACCTGAAGTCCATTTGATTTAACAAAGCATCGGGTCGGATGACAGGACCCGTCCCCGAAGGACATAGATAACCGTGCCCGGTCCTGCTCCCGTCTGACAAGTCAACTGAAAATCCGAAACTACCTTTCAGCACCTGCCAGACAAGGGATATTTGCGCATGTGCCCACTCATACCTCCACCTCTCGAATAGCCTCGATCATCGCGCCACGACCTGAAGGGTCAATAAAACAGAAAAGGTGTGAGTGGACAAAAATGAACTTTTATAAATACGTTTACCAAAACACATTCTTACCCTCCAGTTTTCACAAACGTGCATGCATATCATAAAACATGAGTAATAGTATGAAATCATTCAAGTATGAACAGTGGACCCGATAAAATCAAAACATATTCTCCAATGGTTCGTAAAACTCATGTTCACCAACTCAGTTCATATTATAAAACAGCAAATCCCGGCTCTCAGGCCAAAACATGTGAACACCATCACCTGGCCATAAAGACCAAAAACCCGTACTCAATACCAGTACGTCATCACAAACAACATCAATCAGCACTAATCACAAGTGCACAATAAATATACCAATCCAATCAATCCGCACTACTCACAAGTGCACAAACTATCACAATCACATCTGCACTACTCACAAGTGCACAATCAAACCATCCATTGCACTACTCACAAGTGTGGCACTACGCTTAGGCCAATATCCAGCCACTCTTTCGGGAACAGACACCTCTGGGCTCAACCCTCGGGCTCAGTCACATCTGGGCGAACACATCCCCAGGCTCAGACCCATCCGAGTGGTACATCCAGGCTCAGTCACATCCGAGAAGCTGACTACCATAGGATCAACTCCCGATCCTACAATCACATCCCGCAAGCTCCGGTCGTCTGGGTAATCCCCCCAAGCTCCGACCGTCTGGGCAATTCACAATCACAATGAAAACCATCTCAAGAATTACATCCCAAAATATGTCAATCAAATCTTGTCTTCATACAAAGTCAAGATCATTCCCGACTGGGTCTCAAGCCCAAAATACCATTTACACATAAACCGTTAAAATCACATTTTAAAACAATAAAATAATCCAGAAATCATCATTGACTTACCAACTAAGTCCAAATATCATTTTAGAAATCCTTTTGACTACGGGCCTAGCCCAAAACATCATTTGCACTTTCCTCGTAAAACGTGCCCGAAAGACTGATTAAAATAATCATAAAATCACAAGAAATCATTAATTTCATCAAATTCACAAGTGACTCCAAATCCGAGTCCAAACTACTATTCACTTGGGTCTCACGCCCAAAATAACATTATCACGCAAATCCATGCGTTCACAACCTCAGTTGCCATTTTCACGTAAATCCACGAAATTGACCCTTGACTCATTCCCGAGTCACAACATCATTTTTCAATCCATGACTCATAATCCGAGTCCAAACATCCTTTTCAATCAATTTCAATCCCGGACTCATAAACCAAGTCCAAACATCATTTTTAACCAAATTCATAATTTCTCAAAATTCGTGCCAAATATAATAATATAATAATCCATAAAATCGAGAAATCACCGGATTGAAACGTCAATCATGCCAAAGCATATAAAATCATATAATAAGGCATTTTAAATCATATATGCATGCATCACGGTTAGAAAACAAAGTCCACTCACACATACCGTCCAAAACGGTCCGTTTCCGAGCTGCACGTTTTTCCGTAAATTCTGGAAATCACAACTCCTGTCCAAAATCATTGTAGAGGGTTACTAACATCTCAAAATACTTCATATAATTTTCCCCAATTTTTCCGGAATTTAAATACGTATTTTTAACGTAAAACAAAACTTCGGATACGCGGAACATCAACGAAACGATACCCGATTTCCTCGAAACCAGTGTCAAAATGTTCGTTACTCTAAAGGGGACAAAAGTCATGTTGAACGTACATCGGGATTCCCACTTACGCGCCGCCACGCGCATAGCAGAGTAACGCTACAGTGTTCCTTCTTCACCCGTATGTCTGATAAACGGGTTGAAAAACCCGCGATAGAACCCGGTTCAAACTCACCCTGTTAGGACCCACCCCGGTTTCACCCCAAAACCCGAGGTAAATCCTGCTCCCGTCTGACACCCCGACGCCAAACCCAAAGTAAAATCATGGAAATCACCAAAATAGCACTGTCAGACATAGGAGAATTTAAATACGACACCGAAATTATACTTTACAGAGCATAGTGTGAACTACAAAGAAATCAAAACCGATAATAAATACACGCACGCGGAGGAAAACTTAAGCACTCTGGGACCCTGCTCGTCACTTCTATGCCTCAGACACTGCCTCGACGTCAAGACCCCGCGCTATCTCCACAACCTGGAGGGCAATTAAAACAGAAGGTGTGAGTGGACCAGAATAACAGAAAAGTTCTAAAACCATTTTAAGAAAACCTAAGTTCCACCCTCCGTTTTGAAACCACATGCATAACCCAGTTCGTAAAACAGTTATAACCCAAATCACCACAAATCATATCATAAGAAACAGAAACACTATAAAACAGTTATAAAAGTCATAGCAGGTGCATCATAAAATCATATCATAAACTATGAACGTCAAATCAACATTTTTCCGATCAAACCTGCTGGACCTATCCGAGTCTTTAAACTCAACCAGGCCTCAATAATATCCGAGTCTTTAAACTCCCGAGTCTTTAAACTCAATAGGCCTACGGGGGAAATATCAATATATCCGAGTCTTTAAACTCTCGAGTCTTTAAACTCAATCCGGGTCTTTAAACCCAATCCGGGCCCGTCCCCCGTCAATCAATATCCGGGTCTTTAAACCCAATATCCAGATCCATCAAATCCAATCTAAAACCATTTGAAAACCTTTTCTAAATCCATATCCAAACCCGAATCCGAAATCACTAGTCCGATGCTCTTCCGGCATCCCGAACCGTCATTCCGAACCACCAAGTAGCCTCACTAATCCCACCTTAATCACTGTCTTAATCCCGGCTCTCGGGACGGGTTGTTACAATTGTCAGGACCCACCCCGGTTTCACCCCGAAACCCGAGGTAAATCCTGCTCCCGTCTGACACCCCGACGCCAAACCCAAAGTAAAATCATGGAAATCACCAAAATAGCACTGTTAGACGCAAGAGAATTTAAATACGACACCGAAATCATACTTTACAGAGCATAGTGCGAACTACAAAGAAATCAAAACTGATAATAAATACACGCACGCGGAGGAAAACTTAAGCACTCTGGGACCTTGATCGTCACTTCTATGCCTCAGACACTGCCTCGACGTCAAGACCCCGCGCTATCTCCACAACCTGGAGGGCAGACCAAACTGCCCCTCCTTTTAACCCAATATTACACTTATGCCACTAACTTCCTAGACCCGTAACTCCCACATCGTAAGTCTGATGAATACGTGCCGCCTGTCATCGAACTCAGGACAACGATATCTACGTAACCATCCTCGGTCAACGTACCAAAACCTGATCGTCCAAAAAGTCAACGTTTCCCCTTCTTTTAACCAATTTACGGTTATGCCCTCAACCTTCCGAACATCATAACTTCCTCCTCGGATGTCGGAATCAGGCATGCCACCTGCCTATGGATTCGTGACGTCCTAAACTACGTCCTGATCACTGGTTAATACCCACTTGACCACCCGAACTAAAGTCAACTTTTTGCCCGAACTAGGGGCAAAATCGTCATTCTACACTTACGGACCGATCGAGACCACCTAACCACCAAGTAGCCTCACTAATCCCACCTTAATCACTGTCTTAATCCCGGCTCTCGGGATGGGTTGTTACAATCTACCCACCTAAAAAGAATTTCGTCCCCGAAATTCCACAGCTAGTTCCCGACACCTACGGTCTCCTACCTGGTAATCCACACTAGGTCAACAACAACTTCTCCTGGGTTTCCTGTCTATCATCTCCACCTTGGGTACTTCACACCATCCCCAATTACTATTACCACGGCCAATCCTCTCTCTGTAACAGCTATATGGTGTACGCAAGGGAAACTCTATGAACAGTAAACAAAGGTATTTTACAATACCTCATACGGAGTACCCGAGAAAATTCACAGAGCACAACCTCGCGTACAACCACAGATACTTCCCTACTGGCTGGCTCCTCCCTCGGCTGCTACGTCGGCCACTATCGGAATAAAGCTACAAAGTCCTAAAGGCAAACTCTAGCTTGTGGGTTCTCTCGCTCAATAACCTCATATCGATCAGTTATAGTCACTCCTTTTCTATTCCCTCCATCATCCTTCCACTGTAACACTCCCCAGGTCACCTAGGGAAAATCCTAGACTCGCTCCCAGAATCCAACAACAAAACTGAGTACAACACAAGCAAAACTAATAAAGTACCTGTCCCCGCATCTGGTGCCGACTGAACTTCCTGCTGAGTCATCGAAAACACTCGGGCCTGAGATCCCGACACTCTACCATGTCCCCTCGAACTACTAGTGGCACCACCACCTCCTCTAGTACTTGTTGTCCCTGACGCTGTACTCTGTCCCAGCTCCGCTGCTCCTCGGCCTACACTACCCTCATGTGGCAACAGTGGACACTTGTAACAACCCGTCCCGGAAGCCGGGATTAGTAGACTAATTAAGGTGTGATTAGTGAGGTTAATCGGTGCCCCTGGTTTGGGCAAAAACGTTGACCTTTAGTTCAGGTGGTCAACTTGGTGTTGACCAGTGACCAGGACGTAGTTTAGGACGTCACGGATCTATAGGCAGGTGGCACGTCCGATTCCGACATCCGAGGAGGAAGTTGTGATGTTCGGAAGGTTGAGGGCTTAACCGTAATTTGGGTAAATTATGGGGAATAGTTGACTTTTTGTACGAATGAGTTTTGGTAGGTTGACCTAGCATGGTTAGATAGCTTTCGTCGTCCTGAGTTCGATGACAGGCGGCACGTATTCATCGGACTTACGAGGCGAGAGATATGGGTCTAGGAAGTTAGTGGCAAAACCGTAAAAAGGAATTAAAAGAAGGGTAATTTGGTCTTTCTGCACATTGGGATTTGTGCAGAAAGAAAGAAATGGACGGCTAGGATGGAGCCAGTTGGTGAGAGAGAGTGGGGGATGGTGACATGTGGCAAGTGTGTAGTGGGTTCTGGGGGGTTCTCTGGTGTGTACGCGGTTCCATTATTTGGGGTGCAACCGTGTGTGCTCGTGTGTGTGTTCCTCGACACAGAGAGAAACAGAGGGAAGGAATTGAGAGGTTTGAAAGGTTGATCACGGGTGCTGGTGAGTTGTGAGTGTGTGTGAGTGTCCAGAGAGTGGAAGAGAGACGGTGAGAAGTTTGGGGGGTGAGGAAGTCGTGTGGTGGTGCGGTTGGGAGCCACGGGGAATTCAGAGAAAACAGAGAAGGCTGAGGGCTTGCGGTGGTGCGGTGGCCGTGTACGGTGCAAGGGAACTCGAGAGGAGGCTGAGGTAGCTCTGGGGACTCCAGGGAACGCGGCGGCAAGTACGGCGGTGACCAATTGCAGGTAATTCCTAAGTCCTGTGTTCGATACTCTATTTTCCCGTCGAAGTTCAAAGTGAGAGTCGTGAGTCTAGAGGTCGAATCGATGAGTCTAGGGTGGTCTAGGTGACTCAGGGGAGACTTGGGTATCTCCTGGTGGTGATGCCGTGACGGGTGGTGCACAGTGGCGGCCGGCACGACGGAGTGCGCTTGTGTGCTCTGTTTTAGCCGTGAGGTTCGAACGGCGAGTCGTGAAGCTGGGGAGTGAGTCGACGGTTCTGGTTAGCTGGGTTAGGCTTAGAGAGGTCCAGGGAAGAGTTTGGTGTAGCCACCATGAAGGGAGGTGAACTGGGTGGCCGGGAAGGAAAACAGGGGAAGTAGGCCGTCTGATTTCGAGCTTCAGTCGACGGTGTAGAGGCCGTGTCGAGGTGAACGGAGTACGGGAAGAGATAGGGCAGGTCTGGACGCAACTGTGGGAGAAAAGAGAGGTTGAATTGATGGCCGGACGGCGAAGATCAGTTCTCGCCGGTTCAGCCTGCAGCGGCCGGTTCAACACAGTGAGTCGAGGTTGATGATGCTACTGTAGCTGGCGCGTGAGGGCCACGCGCAGCCACTTTGGGCGGCGCGTGGGGGCGCGTGCGGCGGCGATGGGGAAAACGGTCAACATGGTTTTTGGTCTAGGAGTTATGGTGAGTTCAATGGAGTTGGTTTCGAGTCAATCGGAAGTCGTTTGAGTTTAGTTCCGCGAGGGTGAAGGTTTAGGGTCCCGGGTTCTTACGTTTAGGATTCGGGGAATTTTGAAGAAATTTAGGTGAATGTTCGTAGACGTGTTAGTGATGTGATTTGGTGATTGTTGACAGGATCGGGATTTCCCGAGGAAGCCGAGGAACGTAAAGGACGTTCAGGACGCGAGTAGGGCTCAGTACTGTGAGTGGACCCTTTCTCTAAACTCGAGCATGCATAACTGTTTTCTATAATTGTTTTATGATTTTAATTATGATTTTATGTTTATCGGATATGCCTTGTTGATTTTACATAATTGCACGGTTTTTGAGAAAGTTCGGTTTTCAGCACGTTTTAAGAGAAAAGTGTGATTTCTGAATATGAGGTTATGGATTTGGGATTTCAGTGGATAAGTGGTTTAAATGTTTATAAAGGGATTTCGAACTATGATTTGGTGATTAAAGTTTTCGGTTTTAGAATCGGATTTCGAGAAACGAGATTTGGTTTTAAAATTGGAAAGTGGACTTCTGGATTTGGGTTCGGAATGACGGTTCGGGATGCTAGAAGGGCATCGAACCTATGATTTCGGATTCGGGTTTGGAGGTGGATTTGGAAAAGGTTTTCAAATGATTTTGGGATTGGATTTGCTGGATCTGGATATTGGGTTTAAAGACCCGGATATATGTGACGGGGGACCGGCCGGATTGGGTTTAAAGACCCGGATTGAGTTTAAAGACTCGGGAGTTTAAAGACTCGGATATATTGATTTCCCCCGTAGGCCTTGAGTTTAAAGACTCGGGAGTTTAAAGACTCGGATATGATTAAGGCATGGATTGAGTTTAAAGACTCGGGAGTTTAAAGACTCGGATAGGTCCAGCAGGTTTGATCAGAAAATGATGATTTCATGTTCATGATTGATGATACAGTTTGAGAATTTCACATGCTCTGGTTTTTCTAACTGTTTATAGTGTTTCTGTTTCTTATGAGGTTTTGTTTAGTAACTGTTGGTTATGCATGTGGTTTTCAAAACGGAGGGTTAAAGTCGGTTTTTCTGATAAATGGTTTTAGAACATTTCTTTCATTATGGTCCACTCACATTTTCTGTTTTAAACTGCCCTCTAGGTTGTGGAGCGAGCGCGGGGTCTTGACGCCGAGGCAGTGACCGAGGCATAGAAGTCACACGAGGGGTCCCGGAGTAGTTTAAAGTCTTCCGTGTGTGTGTAATTTATCGGTTTTTAGTTCCTTGTATTTTAGTACTATGCTCTGTACATGATAACTTTGGGAGCTTTTGTTTAAGTTCTCCTGCGTCTGACTGGGTTTGAGTGAGTTTTTACTTGGGTGTTGTGTCGGGGAGTCAGACGGGAGCGGGATTTACCTCGGGTTTCGGGGTGAAACCGGGGTGGGTCCTGACAATTGGTATCAGAGCATAGGTTTGTCGGGTTTGTGAGGTTGTGTTTTAGTTGTTTGACTACTTCTATGCCTCTTTCAGCGTGCGGTTGACGTCAGCGTGTGGTTGACGATGCCTCCGAGACGTAGACCCTCTCCACAACCTGAAGAAGTAGCAAGAGAGACTGAGAGTACGACGATTGAGCGAGCCCAGAGGCTCGGGGCGACTACGTTTAATGGCGGGGCTGATCCTGAGGAATCCCAGAGGTGGATTACCAGACTTGAGCGGATTTTTGCGGTGATGCATTGTCCGCCGGAGGAGCGAGTATTGTTGGCTACATTTTTACTAGATGGTGCGGCGTACGAGTGGTGGTATACCCTCGAGTTGTCCGGATGGGATGCCCATAGTGTGACCTGGGAGACGTTTAGGGAACGGTTCCTGGAGCAGTACTACCCTCGTTCTTTCCGAGATGCTAAGGAGGCGAAGTTCTTGCATCTTCAGCAAGGGAATATGACAGTGGCAGAGTATGAACGGAAGTTCCAGATGTTGTCTCGGTTTGCTCCTGCTTTTGTGGCCACTGAAGCTGAGAAGTGCCGTAGGTTTGAGTTGGGCCTGCGAGGCGAGATTCGAGCCATAGTGACGGCTGGATCTTTTGCTACCCTCCGAGACTTGTCGGATGCTGCGGTGAGGGTGGAGGCTAGTTTGCTGGTGCGCCGCCGGGAACCACCTATTCCTGGAGTTTCGAGCCAGCGGACACCGAAAAGGGGTAACTTCGGTGGAGTGTCGTCGTCGGGCGATGATCGTTTTGGTAGGCCTGGCAGTGTTCAGAGTTCAGGATTTTGGGGTTACCGTGCACAGCCAACTCCGCAAGCGAGTGCGACGTCTGTAGCGTTCACAGGGAGACCGAGCAGTGGACCAGGTTGGAATGTGTGTTTCTACTGCGGGGAGCGAGGTCATTTTCGACGTGAGTGTCCACTGTTGCCACAGGAAGGTGATGTAGGTAGAGGAGTAGCGGAGTCCGGACAGAGTACAGCGTCAGGGACAGCAAGCCCGAGAAGAGGTGGTGGCACTGCCACTAGTAGTTCGAGGGGACGTGGTAGAGCGTCGGGATCTCAGGCCCGAATGTTTTCGATGACGCAGCAGGAGGTTCAGTCGACACCAGATACGGGGACAGGTACTTCTCTTACTTTGGCTGTGCTGTACTTAGGTTTGGTTGTTGGATCCCAGGGTAGAGTCTAGAAGGAGTTTCCCTAGGTGGACTGGGGAGTGCTGTAGTAGCAGGATGACGGAAGGTATAGGATAGGAGTGACTATAACTGATCGATAGGAGGTTATTGAAGGAGAGAACCCACAAGTTAGAGTTTGCCTTTAGGACTTTGTAGAGTTATTCCGATAGTGGCCGAATTAGCAGCCGAGGGAGATGGGTGGTCGATTGTGTGGGTTGTAGTCGAGTTGGTTCGGGAAGGTAGGGTGGTTGTATACGAGGATGTACTCTATGACTTCTGTCGGGTACTCTGAAATAAGGTATGTTGTAATACCTTTGTTTTCTGTTCATAGAGTTTCCCTTGCGTACGCCATGCAGTTGTTACATAGCGAGGGTTGACCATGGTAACAGTAGTTGGGGATGGAGTGAAATACCCAAGGTGGAGATGATAGACAGGAAACCCAGGAGAGGTTGTTGTTGACCTAGTGTTGGTGACCAGGTAGGAGACCCTAGGTGTCGGGAACTATCTGTGGAATTTCGGGGACGAAATTTTTTTTAGGGGGGTAGATTGTAACAACCCGTCCCGGAAGCCGGGATTAGTAGACTAATTAAGGTGTGATTAGTGAGGTTAATCGGTGCCCCTGGTTTGGGCAAAAACGTTGACCTTTAGTTCAGGTGGTCAACTTGGTGTTGACCAGTGACCAGGACGTAGTTTAGGACGTCACGGATCTATAGGCAGGTGGCACGTCCGATTCCGACATCCGAGGAGGAAGTTGTGATGTTCGGAAGGTTGAGGGCTTAACCGTAATTTGGGTAAATTATGGGGAAAAGTTGACTTTTTGTACGAATGAGTTTTGGTAGGTTGACCTAGCATGGTTAGATAGCTTTCGTCGTCCTGAGTTCGATGACAGGCGGCACGTATTCATCGGACTTACGAGGCGAGAGATATGGGTCTAGGAAGTTAGTGGCAAAACCGTAAAAAGGAATTAAAAGAAGGGTAATTTGGTCTTTCTGCACATTGGGATTTGTGCAGAAAGAAAGAAATGGACGGCTAGGATGGAGCCAGTTGGTGAGAGAGAGTGGGGGATGGTGACATGTGGCAAGTGTGTAGTGGGTTCTGGGGGGTTCTCTGGTGTGTACGCGGTTCCATTATTTGGGGTGCAACCGTGTGTGCTCGTGTGTGTGTTCCTCGACACAGAGAGAAACAGAGGGAAGGAATTGAGAGGTTTGAAAGGTTGATCACGGGTACTGGTGAGTTGTGAGTGTGTGTGAGTGTCCAGAGAGTGGAAGAGAGACGGTGAGAAGTTTGGGGGGTGAGGAAGTCGTGTGGTGGTGCGGTTGGGAGCCACGGGGAATTCAGAGAAAACAGAGAAGGCTGAGGGCTTGCGGTGGTGCGGTGGCCGTGTACGGTGCAAGGGAACTCGAGAGGAGGCTGAGGTAGCTCTGGGGACTCCAGGGAACGCGGCGGCGAGTACGGCGGTGACCAATTGCAGGTAATTCCTAAGTCCTGTGTTCGATACTCTGTTTTCCCGTCGAAGTTCAAAGTGAGAGTCGTGAGTCTAGAGGTCGAATCGATGAGTCTAGGGTGGTCTAGGTGACTCAGGGGAGACTTGGGTATCTCCTGGTGGTGATGCCGTGACGGGTGGTGCACAGTGGCGGCCGGCACGACGGAGTGCGCTTGTGTGCTCTGTTTTAGCCGTGAGGTTCGAACGGCGAGTCGTGAAGCTGGGGAGTGAGTCGACGGTTCTGGTTAGCTGGGTTAGGCTTAGAGAGGTCCAGGGAAGAGTTTGGTGTAGCCACCGTGAAGGGAGGTGAACTGGGTGGCCGGGAAGGAAAACAGGGGAAGTAGGCCGTCTGATTTCGAGCTTCAGTCGACGGTGTAGAGGCCGTGTCGAGGTGAACGGAGTACGGGAAGAGATAGGGCAGGTCTGGACGCAACTGTGGGAGAAAAGAGAGGTTGAATTGATGGCCGAACGGCGGAGATCAGTTCTCGCCGGTTCAGCCTGCAGCGGCCGGTTCAACACAGTGAGTCGAGGTTGATGATGCTACTGTAGCTGGCGCGTGAGGGCCACGCGCAGCCACTTTGGGCGGCGCGTGGGGGCGCGTGCGGCGGCGATGGGGAAAACGGTCAACATGGTTTTTGGTCTAGGAGTTATGGTGAGTTCAATGGAGTTGGTTTCGAGTCAATCGGAAGTCGTTTGAGTTTAGTTCCGCGAGGGTGAAGGTTTAGGGTCCCGGGTTCTTACGTTTAGGATTCGGGGAATTTTGAGGAAATTTAGGTGAATGTTTGTAGACGTGTTAGTGATGTGATTTGGTGATTGTTGACAGGATCCGGATTTCCCGAGGAAGCCGAGGAACGTACAGGACGTTCAGGACGCGAGTAGGGCTCAGTACTGTGAGTGGACCCTTTCTCTAAACTCGAGCATGCATAACTGTTTTCTATAATTGTTTTATGATTTTAATTATGATTTTATGTTTATCGGATATGCCTTGTTGATTTTACATAATTGCACGGTTTTTGAGAAAGTTCGGTTTTCAGCACGTTTTAAGAGAAAAGTGTGATTTCTGAATATGAGGTTATGGATTTGGGATTTCAGTGGATAAGTGGTTTAAATGTTTATAAAGGGATTTCGAACTATGATTTGGTGATTAAAGTTTTCGGTTTTAGAATCGGATTTCGGGAAACGAGATTTGGTTTTAAAATTGGAAAGTGGACTTCTGGATTTGGGTTCGGAATGACGGTTCGGGATGCTAGAAGGGCATCGAACCTGTGATTTCGGATTCGGGTTTGGAGGTGGATTTGGAAAAGGTTTTCAAATGATTTTGGGATTGTATTTGCTGGATCTGGATATTGGGTTTAAAGACCCGGATATATGTGACGGGGGACCGGCCGGATTGGGTTTAAAGACCCGGATTGAGTTTAAAGACTCGGGAGTTTAAAGACTCGGATATATTGATTTCCCCCGTAGGCCTTGAGTTTAAAGACTCGGGAGTTTAAAGACTCGGATATGATTAAGGCCTGGATTGAGTTTAAAGACTCGGGAGTTTAAAGACTCGGATAGGTCCAGCAAGTTTGATCAGAAAATGATGATTTCATGTTCATGATTGATGATACAGTTTGAGAATTTCACATGCTCTGGTTTTTCTAACTGTTTATAGTGTTTCTGTTTCTTATGAGGTTTTGTTTAGTAACTGTTGGTTATGCATGTGGTTTTCAAAACGGAGGGTTAAAGTCGGTTTTTCTGATAAATGGTTTTAGAACATTTCTTTCATTATGGTCCACTCACATTTTCTGTTTTAAACTGCCCTCCAGGTTGTGGAGCGAGCGCGGGGTCTTGACGTCGAGGCAGTGACCGAGGCATAGAAGTCACACGAGGGGTCCCGGAGTAGTTTAAAGTCTTCCGTGTGTGTGTAATTTATCGGTTTTTAGTTCCTTGTATTTTAGTACTATGCTCTGTACATGATAACTTTGGGAGCTTTTGTTTAAGTTCTCCTGCGTCTGACTGGGTTTGAGTGAGTTTTTACTTGGGTGTTGTGTCGGGGAGTCAGACGGGAGCGGGATTTACCTCGGGTTTCGGGGTGAAACCGGGGTGGGTCCTGACAACACTCGCGTCGGAAATGACCACGCTCCCCGCAATAAAAACAAACATCCCAACCAGAAAGACCTGGTCGCCCTGTCGATGCAACGGACGTCGCACTCGTTTGCGGAGTCGGCTGTGCTCGGTAACCACGAAATCCTGAACTCTGGAAACTACCAGGTCTATCGAAACGATCATCGCCCGACGACGATGCTCCACTGAAGTTACCCCTTTTCAGTGTCCGCTGGCTCGAAGCTCCAGAAAAAGATGGCTCCCGGCGTCGCACCGGCAAACCAAAATCATACTTTACAGAGCATAGTGCGAACTACAAAGAAATCAAAACCGATAATAAATACACGCACGCGGAGGAAAACTTAAGCACTCTGGGACCCTGCTCGTCACTTCTATGCCTCAGACACTGCCTCGACGTCAAGACCCCGCGCTATCTCCACAACCTGGAGGGCAATTAAAACAGAAGGTGTGAGTGGACCAGAATAACAGAAAAGTTCTAAAACCATTTTAAGAAAACCTAAGTTCCACCCTTCGTTTTGAAACCACATGCATAACCCAGTTCGTAAAACAGTTATAACCCAAATCACCACAAATCATATCATAAGAAACAGAAACACTATAAAACAGTTATAAAAGTCATAGCAGGTGCATCATAAAATCATATCATAAACTATGAACGTCAAATCATCATTTTCCCGATCAAACCTGCTGGACCTATCCGAGTCTTTAAACTCAACCAGGCCTCAATAATATCCGAGTCTTTAAACTCCCGAGTCTTTAAACTCAATAGGCCTACGGGGGAAATATCAATATATCCGAGTCTTTAAACTCTCGAGTCTTTAAACTCAATCCGGGTCTTTAAACCCAATCCGGGCCCGTCCCCCGTCAATCAATATCCGGGTCTTTAAACCCAATATCCATATCCAGCAAATCCAATCTAAAACCATTTGAAAACCTTTTCTAAATCCATATCCAAACCTGAATCCGAAATCACTGGTCCGATGCTCTTCCGGCATCCCGAACCGTCATTCCGAACCACCAAGTAGCCTCACTAATCCCACCTTAATCACTGTCTTAATCCCGGCTCTCGGGACGGGTTGTTACAATTGTCAGGACCCACCCCGGTTTCACCCTGAAACCCGAGGTAAATCCTGCTCCCGTCTGACACCCCGACGCCAAACCCAAAGTAAAATCATGGAAATCACCAAAATAGCACTGTTAGACGCAGGAGAATTTAAATACGACACCGAAATCATACTTTACAGAGCATAGTGCGAACTACAAAGAAATCAAAACTGATAATAAATACACGCACGCGGAGGAAAACTTAAGCACTCTGGGACCTTGATCGTCACTTCTATGCCTCAGACACTGCCTCGACGTCAAGACCCCGCGCTATCCCCACAACCTGGAGGGCAGACCAAACTGCCCCTCCTTTTAACCCGATATTACACTTATGCCACTAACTTCCTAGACCCGTAACTCCCACATCGTAAATCCGATGAATACGTGCCGCCTGTCATCGAACTCAAGACAACGAGATCTACGTAACCATCCTCGGTCAACGTACCAAAACTCGATCGTCCAAAAAGTCAACGTTTCCCCTTCTTTTAACCAAATTACGGTTATGCCCTCAACCTTCCGAACATCATAACTTCCTCCTCGGATGTCGGAATCAGGCATGCCACCTGCCTACGGATTCGTGACGTCCTAAACTACGTCCTGATCACTGGTTAATACCCACTTGACCATCCGAACTAAAGTCAACTTTTTGCCCGAACTAGGGGCAAAATCGTCATTCTACACTTACGGACCTATCGGGACCACCTAACCACCAAGTAGCCTCACTAATCCCACCTTAATCACTGTCTTAATCCCGGCTCTCATGACGGGTTGTTACAATCTACCCACCTAAAAAGAATTTCGTCCCCGAAATTCCACAGCTAGTTCCCGACACCTAGGGTCTCCTACCTGGTAATCCACACTAGGTCAACAACAACTTCTCCTGGGTTTCTTGTCTATCATCTCCACCTTGGGTACTTCAAACCATCCCCAATTACTATTACCACGACCAATCCTCTCTCTGTAACAGCTATATGGTGTACGCAAGGGAAACTCTATGAACAGGAAACAAAGGTATTTTACAATACCTCATACGGAGTACCCGAGAAAATTCACAGAGCACAACCTCGCGTACAACCACAGATACTTCCCTACTGGCTGGCTCCTCCCTCGGCTGCTACGTCGGCCACTATCGGAATAAAGCTACAAAGTCCTAAAGGCAAACTCTAGCTTATGGGTTCTCTCCTTCAATAACCTCATATCGATCAGTTATAGTCACTCCTTTTCTATTCCCTCCATCATCCTTCCACTGTAACACTCCCCAGGTCACCTAGGGAAAATCCTAGACTCGCTCCCAGAATCCAACAACAAAACTGAGTACAACACAAGCAAAACTAATAAAGTACCTGTCCCCGCATCTGGTGCCGACTGAACTTCCTGCTGAGTCATCGAAAACACTCGGGCCTGAGATCCCGACACTCTACCATGTCCCCTCGAACTACTAGTGGCACCACCACCTCCTCTAGTACCTGCTGTCCCTGACGTTGTACTCTGTCCCGGCTCCGCTGCTCCTCGGCCTACACCACCCTCCTGTGGCAACAGTGGACACTCGCGTCGGAAATGACCACGCTCCCCGCAATAAAAACAAACATCCCGACCGAAAAGACCTGGTCGCCCTGTCGATGCAACGGACGTCGCACTCGTTTGCGGAGTCGGCTGTGCTCGGTAACCACGAAATCCTGAACTCTGGAAACTACCAGGTCTACCGAAACGATCATCGCCCGACGACGATGCTCCACCGAAGTTACCCCTTTTCAGTGTCCGCTGGCTCGAAGCTCCAGAAAAAGATGGCTCCCGGCGTCGCACCGGCAAACCGAAATCATACTTTACAGAGCATAGTGCGAACTACAAAGAAATCAAAACCGATAATAAATACACGCACGCGGAGGAAAACTTAAGCACTCTGGGACCCTGCTCGTCACTTCTATGCCTCAGACACTGCCTCGACGTCAAGACCCCGCGCTATCTCCACAACCTGGAGGGCAATTAAAACAGAAGGTGTGAGTGGACCAGAATAACAGAAAAGTTCTAAAACCATTTTAAGAAAACCTAAGTTCCACCCTCCGTTTTGAAACCACATGCATAACCCAGTTCGTAAAACAGTTATAACCCAAATCACCACAAATCATATCATAAGAAACAGAAACACTATAAAACAGTTATAGAAGTCATAGCAGGTGCATCATAAAATCATATCATAAACTATGAACGTCAAATCATCATTTTCCCGATCAAACCGCTGGACCTATCCGAGTCTTTAAACTCAACCAAGCCTCAATAATATCCGAGTCTTTAAACTCCCGAGTCTTTAAACTCAATAGGCCTACGGGGGAAATATCAATATATCCGAGTCTTTAAACTCTCGAGTCTTTAAACTCAATCCGGGTCTTTAAACCCAATCCGGGCCCGTCCCCCGTCAATCAATATCAGGGTCTTTAAACCCAATATCCATATCCAGCAAATCCAATCTAAAACCATTTGAAAACCTTTTCTAAATCCATATCCAAACCCGAATCCAAAATCACTGGTCTGATGCTCTTCCGGCATCCCGAACCGTCATTACGAACCCAAATCCGGAATTCCACTTTTCAACTTGAAAACCAAATTCCGCTTCTGAAATCCGATTCTAAAACCGAAAACCCTTTAATCACCAAATCACATCTCAAAATCCATTTATAAGCATTCAAAACCAGTTATTATTTGAAAATCCCCAAAACCATGGCCTTATACTTAGAAATCGACATTCCTCGTAAAACGTGCAAAATACGTTATTTCTCGAAAAACCGTGCAATCATATAAAACCACATCATAAATCTAACAATCATGAAATCAAGTATATAAAACAGTTATAGAAAACAGTTATGCATGTTCGAGTTTAAGGAAAGGGTTCACTCACAGTACAGAGCCCTCAATCGCGTCCTGAACGTCCAACACGTTCCTCGGCTTCCTCGGGAAATTCCGGTCCTGTCAACAACCGTCGAAGTACGTTACTAACACACTTACGAATGTCCACCTAAATTCCCGCAAACATCCCCGAATCCTAAACGTACTAAACCGGGACCCTAAACCTTCACCCTCGCGAAACTAAACTCAAACGACGTCCGAACAACTCGAAATCACTTCCATTAGATTCGTTAGAACACTTAGACTAAAAACCATGTTGACCACTTTCCCCAGAACTGCCGCACGCGCCCCCACGCGCCGCCCAAAGTGGCTGCGCGTGGGCCTCACGCGCCAGCTACAGTGTCACCCTCAACCTCGATTCGACTGTGCTGAACCGGCGCTGTAAACTGGACTGGCGAGACCCATTCTCCGCCGTCCGGCCACCATTCCACCTCCTTTCTTCACCTATAGCTTCGTCCAGCCCTACTCTATCCATTCCCGTCCTTTAATCACCTCGATTCATCCCGTAGCTCATCAACTCAAGCTCGACAGATAACCCGCACAGACCCCTGTTCTTCTTCCTGGCCACCCAGGTCTTCCCCCTTCACAGTGTCGACCCTAAAATCTTCCTAAGACCTCACTGAGTCACACTCAACTCACCAAATCCCTCGACTCAGCCCCTAAGTCCACGACTCGCCGTCTGAAACTCACGGCCAAAACAGAGCACACAGAGGTACTCACCGTCGTCTCACCTCCACCGTGCACCACCGTCACGGCAGCACAACCAGTAACCTCCTAGGACTCAACCAAATCCCCTAAACTACTCTAGACCCATCGATTCAACCTCTAGACTCACGACTTTCGATTTGAAACTCAACGGGAAAACAGGGCAAATTTACAGGGATGAGGGATTACCTGCAACCATCCACGACCGTGCTCGCCGCCGCGTTTGCTAAGGTCCACAGCGTCGCCTCAGCCTCCTCTCGAGGTCAATCGCACCCGCACACGCACCCGCACCCGCACACGGCCACAGCACCACCACAAGCCCTCAGTCTTCTCTGTTTCCTCTGGTTGTCCCCGTGAGCTCTCAACTCCCTCACACATAGCCACCACGCCGTCAGCCTCTCTCACTGCATCCCTCTCACTCCCTAATCACTCTCACACACTCACAACTCACCAGCACACACCATCACCCTTCAGTTTTTCCTCACCGCCTCACTCTGTTTCAGTTTGGATCGAAGAACACGAACACACTTCCACGGTTGCACCCCAATTATTTGGGCTGTGCACGCACTGGAACTCACCAGAAGCCACTCCACCTTTAGCACGTGTCACCATCCTCCTCATTCTCTCACCAAATGGCTCCATCCCAGCCGTCCATCTGCCTTCTCTGTGCACAATTCCCCAGACAACCAAAAGACCAAACTGCCCCTCCTTTTAACCCAATATTACAATTATGCCACTAACTTCCTAGACCCGTAACTCCCACATCGTAAGTCCACCGAAGTGGGGGCGACGCACTCGATGACTCATAAACTACGCACTGATAAGACAGTGGAGGCACCGTAAGTCTTATCATATCGTAAGTCTTACGGTTATGCCCTCAACCTTCCGAACATCATAACTTCATCCTCGGATGTCGGAATCAGGCGTGCCACCTGCCTACGGATTCTTGACGTCCTAAACTACATCATGGTCACTGGTTAATACCCACTTGACCACCCGAACTAAAGTCAACTTTTTGCCTGAACCAGGGGCAAAATCGTCATTCTACACATACGGACCTATCGGGACCACCTAACCACCAAGTAGCCTCACTAATCCCACCTTAATCACTGTCTTAATCCCGGCTCTCGGGACGGGTTGTTACACACCCAATTCGACATCAATTCAATCTAATCTTTCAACTGATCCCTTGTAATCCATCTCCATTTAAGTTCTGTAAATCGAATTACACAAATTAGGGTCTAATTCCTCACAACTCACGATCGATCCTCGACGAGTTTTCAATTCGGGTTCACTGATTTCAACCCTGATTTTCAAATTAATTCACACAGTGAGTATCGTGAGGGTGTAAGGAACATTTCTACAAGATCAATTTCATACAATCATACCTCTAACTCGCTGAACTCAAGCTCGATTTTAAGTTGCCATGGGAGCTTTTGTTCCTCCCCAATTCGACACGATTTCTCCTCGTTTTCTTTCCAGAGATGTTCGTTTTGTTCCCAGAAGTCGAATTGAATCCTCAATTGTGATCCTCACAGCTCACAATCTCGAATTCGAAAGTCCCCCCAATTTTCAAGATTTTTCGATTCAAAATTAACCCAGGGGCCTCACTGTCACTCGAGTTTCTCTCTCAATTCAGCTTCCTCAGTCTCCCAATTGCACAATGAAGCTGAGACAAAGGTTAATTAGCTGCTAATTGATAATCATTAAGACAACCCATAATTTAGGGAATTAGTGTCTAAAGTGGTATAATTGTGTTTTCCCTAATACACGATTCCATGTTATCTGGGGCAAGAAAGATGACAAAGGATAGGTGTTATTGTTTGATCATGGTGAAAAGACCATTTTGCCCTTCGTACGACAAATTACCATTTTGCCAATAGACATCCGTGACTCGTAACTTGGTCACCCGAACTCCGTTTTTGACGTGCCACCTGTCGTTGGATTTGTATCAACGAGACCTACGTAACGGTCTTTGGCCCTCGTCCATTGGACCTCCCGGTCAAAAAGTCAACATTTGGCCCCTAATATGCCAAATTACCAAAATACCCCACAACTTCCGAACGTCATAACTTTTTCCTCGAATGTCAGAATCGAACGTGCCACCTGTCTATGAACTCGTGACGTCCCGAACTACGTCACGGTCATCAGTCAAAGTCCATTTGACCGCCCGAACTAAAAGTCAACATTTTGCCCACGCCATGGGCAAAACAATCATTTTGCACAATTCGTCTGATTTCACCCCACTAATCCCAGATTAGTCATTCTATACTATAATTAATCAATATTCAATCCCGACACTCGGGACGGGTCATTACATCGGAGGCCCAGTTGACCTACGTATCGGGCACAAGGCCTCTTTGGTTTACGAAATCGGGCGCGAGGCCCAGTTAGTTTTACGAATCGGGTCTGACGCCCAATTAGTTTATGAATTCGGGCTTGGAGCCCAGTTATGGTTTACTATGGTGATTTCGGGTTAGGGACACAAAAATGGATTTATGGTTTATAACGGTTTATGGGGACCCGACATGAACCCTTGAAAGGTTTTAAGAATGATTTCAAATGGTTTTTCATATTACCATCCTTTATATATGGATTATCTCCTCCGGGGAGGGTCGTTGGCCTGGATGGACCCCGCAGTAGTCACGGAGCACTAACTGAGTGGAGTCGCCCCCGTCGGGTTCCTTACTCTCAGGAAGACTGTGGATTATAACCCCCAGGGATGGTCAATGATTTGCGGACATTGACCTGTGTGGACCCTGGGGAGACTTGGGATTTGAGACCCCGGGTAGCACGCGAGTAGCTCTAGATACCGTGACAGGATTGGTTATATGATATTTATGATAAACAAGATTTCTTAGTTTTGCGAAATTGTATTTTATGGATAATAAATGGATTTGGGCTGAGTTCCCACATATGTTTACTATGATTCTGAATTTCTGTAAATGGCTTTGGGCAAGGGCTCGTATGTTTTTGTATTTACGGAACTTGGGGCTGAGACCCTAAATATGGTTGTTTAAACATATGTGATTTGATAAATAGTTTTACTATGCATGCATGCTTTTTAGTGAAGGGCATAAAAGTCTTTTATGAAATGTGTTTTACTAAACTTATTGCTTTTCGTCCAATCACAGTCTTTACTGTTTTCCAATGCCCTTCGGGTTGAATAAGGTGCAGACTGTAGCAGAGACCGAAACATCACACTCCTCCATCGGATCCTGGCGTACTCTGGAAGCCGGTCGTGCTAAAGGTGGCTGCGCTGGGTGGCTGGAAAATAGAAGGAAGCGGGCTATTTAGTTGTGGGCAAGAAGGAGGGAATATTTATAAGGGTAAGTTAGTCATTACAATTTGAAATAACATTAGAGTGGATCCAAATAAATGCCACTTCATAAGTTAACAAAATTATGGATGAGAAACTAACTGAAGGATAAGTTTGTATTATTTTACATAACCGAGGGTGTAAATTGCAAAATTTGAAACATTAAGTATAACTCTGTAACTAAGTGTAAACTATAGGGTAGTAAACTGTAATTTGCTCTTTAATATATTACCACCTACGGGTGATTGATCAATTTATACTAACAAATAAAAAATTTGTAAAAATGCAAAATATATATATATATATATATATATACCTTGAATCCCATAATAAAACAACTGAAAAATACAATTAAGAATTTGAAATATAAAATTGATATCAAACCAAATTTAGTTATGTTAGTTTTTATTTATAATCAATTTAGTTTGATTTGATTCCGTAGACCAATAATTCGGGATTCATACGTGATATTTTCGAGCCACCTCATTTTATAAATTTTCAAATCAATGATTTTTTTAGGAAGTTAAAAAATTAATATTAAGCAAGGGAATTATACATTGTGTTCGAATTCGCACTTTAAGATGGGGCCAAATGTGGTGAATTGGGATTGACATTAAATTATAATACTAATATCAAAGTATTCACCTACTTCAAGCATTACAATAAGCTGGGCAAATTAATTAATTTTTTTAATTTTTTTTATAAAAAAATGAAATTTTTTGGAAATTATATATAATGTATTATTGAATTTAAAATTTAAAATTAATTATTTACAAATTAACTGAAATAAATTCACCAGCTAATTGTTAATTTGATTGTATAATATTTTTTCCCTAACTTAAAAAGATGTTAGATGTCAAGTTCAAGTTTCAATTAAAAGAAAATAAGGCAAGGTGAGAGAAGAAAACAAAGAAGAGACAGAGCCAAGGAGCATTTTGCTCAGCAGGTCTCGTGTACCTCTCATTTTGCTCAACAGGTCTCGTGTACCTCTCGCCCCATCTCTCCCACCCCCAAACCCTAGCTCTCTCTCTCTGTCGCTTTCTAATCCTCGATCTCTCTCCGATCTTCAGAACCTCAAAACCACCTCTCCTCCTCCGTCCCTAAAAAGTCTAGGGTTTTGCTCAAAACTTTCTACCACACCATGGATAACAAGCACAGAACTTGACACCCTTCTCTCCTCGCTCCAAATCCAAGAGCCCTTCTCTCCTCGCTCCAAATCCAAGAGCCAATTTTTTCCCAAAGGGGTTTGAAATTAGACCATGTATAAGGAACGTGGAGGTGGAGGTGGTGGTGGGTCGTCAAAAACGGAGCTTGTTGGTGGGCCGCTTGACCGCAAGCGCATCAACGATGCGCTAGACAAACA
The DNA here is from genome assembly GCA_032719365.1 of Prinsepia uniflora. Lineage (NCBI taxonomy): Eukaryota > Viridiplantae > Streptophyta > Magnoliopsida > Rosales > Rosaceae > Prinsepia > Prinsepia uniflora. Next base: position 72,789,330 of record CM064868.1, on the reverse strand, counting down.
CCTAGAGAAGTCTTCCCCCTCTACCTCGAGAGCTTTGGCTAATAGTAAAGACAAAGAGAGGCTCGCTTTGCCCTCCACTTCCACTGGTAAATCCCAGCTCGATCACCGTGCTGCCGCCGCTTCGCTCACCAAAAACAAATGCTCTGATGGTTGGCCTCATTTTCTCTCTCATTGTTTTTATTTTTGTTTTCTGACTCCTTTGGTATATGGATAATTGTTAACTCATTTGCTTGTTTCTATTTTGAAGTGAATTTGGTGGATCTAGGTTTCATTGGTTTTTGTTTTTATAGTTGTAATTCAGCTTTGAGTTGTATTTTATTCAGTTTTATAAATTTGTCATTATATTGGAGTACCTTTGCTACGTGACATTAGTTGGCTCCATATATTCGTTTTTCAACTTTTGTCAATTGTGAAAGTTATTGTTTCCGTGAGTATAATTTTTCCACAAGGAATTCTGGTGTGTGTAATCTGGGTCTGATGTTAATGTAATGCTCTCAGTTTAGGTTTGGTTAAAGGTGTCTGATTATGTGATATGTTAGTTCTAGTTATTTTTGTAAAGACTAAGATATTGGAAAAGTTGAAAGTTCGCTCCTTTATTTCTTATTTTGGTGTCAAACTCGCTGGGCAGAGTCATGATTCATGATGGAAAGATCCGCATCCCTTCTATTTAACATTTTCAATTTCAGTTATTTGCCCGTATCTAGTCTTTTACACATGTGGAGTGTTACATTTGGTTAGAGTCTGACTGCAATGTGTTAAGGTGATGGAAAAGACAAATAAATTCTACTTGCAAAAAAATTGTATCAGAAAGTGGTCATTCTTACATAGTTTGCTTTAATTACAGAGGAATCTGAAACAGACAGTGAAGAATCAGATGTCAGTGGTTCTGATGGAGATGACACATCTTGGATTTCATGGTTCTGCAATTTGCGAGGAAACGAATTTTTTTGTGAGGTTGATGATGAATACATCCAAGATGATTTTAATCTCTGCGGTTTGAGCAGTCAAGTTCCATATTATGATTATGCACTTGATCTGATTTTGGACGTTGAATCTTCTCATGGTAAGAACTTGTCCATGCTAATGGGGATTTTAGTTTGTGAAATAAGGCTTCACTTAAGTTCTATTAAAAGAAATTGGTGCAATATGACTTGGGTGTTGAATATGAGTAAGATAGTCTAGTGTATTACAGATTGATATCAGACTTATGAAAATAGGTGGCAGTATTAAGGATTGGTGACACCTTATTTTGTCTCTTCCATTGAAAATCTCGGTCTTGTGTGAGATGTGTCAAGAACTTGATATGTGTAATATTTGTACTGTTTGTGAACATCTTGCTGCACATTGGATGACACTATCAAGCTCTTGTCTGCAGCTGGCAGCAGTAGCCCATTAGGGTGCTATGCCTTGTAAGATTTAGTCCACGACCCAGGTTACCTCTCAGGCTAATTGCTTTCTTAAGAATTAGCCATCTGTTTCTTGCATTGATATAAGTAATAAGCTGTATGTCAGAACATAAAGATGAGATTGAAATAGTGAATTTTAGATTCAAATTTTGTCACATGGTTATTTTCTTCATTTGTATTCAAACTGTGGAAAAATGTATCTTGAATTAGCTTTTAGTGTGTTTTGTTGGGTCTAAATTAGTTTTAAGGTTCATTGTATTATTTTCAAACTTCATATGTTGCTAAATTTTATCATTGCTTTATTGAGCTCCTATGAAAAATTATTGTTTTATTGAGTAAGGTCAATTTATTGTTATCTGAAATGTTATATGAAGTTTTGAAAATTGAAAAGGAGGTTATATTACCCGTTTTCCGATCATAAAGAAGTCCAATGGTCTTCATATCCAGAGGTTAAAGACAATTGACCTGAAAAAAAAAATTTGTGGACTCTGTCCAGGTGATATGTTCACTGAAGAGCAAAATGAGTTGGTTGAATCAGCAGCAGAGATGTTATATGGTCTTATTCATGTTCGATACATATTGACTAGCAAAGGAATGTCTGCTATGGTAAGATTCTGATATATTTTTATCTTTTCATTTGGGTTTCATATTGTATCTTGTTTTGTTAGATATTGATCTTAAAAATTCTACAGCTGGAGAAGTACAAAAACTATGACTTTGGAAGATGCCCAAGAGTTTACTGCTGTGGACAACCCTGCCTTCCAGTTGGTCAATCAGACATTTCTCGTTCAAGCACTGTAAAAATATACTGCCCCAAGTGTGAAGACATATATTACCCTCGATCCAAGTACCAAGGCAGTATCCTTATATGCTTAAATGCTCTGCATCTGCGCTAAAGTTCTTTTCATACCCTTCTTTTTGCATTCTGCCTTATCTTTACAGTTACTGATGAGCCCTTAGTTCTAAACTCCAAGTTTAACTAGAACTCTACCTTTTGGTCTTTAGTAGTTTATGTTCAATGGTGTTTCCAGCAGCATGATTGCTTTCTTGTTTTTCCCTTTATAATCATTTGCCAGTCTATATATTATGCTTGTGGTTATAGGCATTTTTAGTAGTTCTATTGTGGTCTTTTGTTGTCATGAGAACTAGTGACTGCTTGAAACCTACTTCAATTCATAGGAGCCTGAAGCTGCTAATCCCATGTTTGCTCAAGCATGCTTCGTTTAGTAATCAGGCCTGTAGTTCAAGATTAGGGTGGGATATGATCATCTCTTGTCCGAAACTGAGTCTAAGCTGATCAAGAGAACAAGAATTGGACATTGGTTTGCAATATACAGAAGGATGTCAAGTCCTCATAGGATGAATTTATAATGGAAAACCAGGCATGCACTTATCTGCTTATGAACGCTGTTTGTCCCTTTTCCGTTTCTACAGTTGCATTGTTATTACTTTTCAAGATTCTAATTTTGGTTGGCATTCTGATTTTATATTTCAACTTCCTTAATATTTGAAGATATTGATGGAGGGTATTTTGGAACCACATTTCCACACCTATTCTTGATGACATATGGGCATCTTAAACCACAAAAGGCAATGCAGAATTATGTTCCGAGAGTTTTTGGCTTCAAGCTCCACAAGCCATAACCAGAATGCAAACAACTAAGCCTGTGATGAGATCTTCTATTGACCAGCTTCGGGTTCATATCTTCCTTTGTGCCTCCATTGGTTTAAGGCATGACTGTGACAAGTGAGGTAAAATTCTGTAGTTCGGAAACTACTACAAGTGATCTACCATTGGAAATGTTTAAAATGCAAATTGGCGTATTAACGGAGCAAACCTGTCTTTGAATTTTAATCGTGAGATTAACAAAGCGCTTGTAAGATTATTTCATTTTGTTTATTGAGATTGATGTGCTTTGCATTTGCAGCTCCTGGGTTATCATTCCTTTTTACTATAATTAATCATGCTTTTATCTCAAGTTCTTGACCTTAGATTTCCAGATTTCCTGTTTGTGGATTTCCATTTTGCTCATGCAAGGTGCTGTGACTCCTGAGATGAATAGAGAGGGTCTATTTTGGTAGTTTGGATCATTTTTTCATTATTTCCTTGCGATTTTGGTTATCTGACTTTAGTATTTATAATCAGGGAAAAATCGAAAAACTAAAAAACCCCGTAAATTTTGTCAGCATAGACTTCAATTTTATAGTTTGAGTGAAGCCAAACTATCATTTTTGCAACCTTGTAATAGTATTGGAATAATATATAACCAACTTTGGAAGAATCTAACTTGGTTGTCTATATTGTGACTTTCAGCCTTGCAACTTTGGTTCTCACTTAGTTCTGTTCTAATTATTGACAAGGACTAGTTTCATCTTCACATTATTGCTAGGAGAATTTTCATTGCCTCTTAAGTTTTACTTTTACGAATGTTCATGGTTATTTTCAAGTTGCCACTCAATTCAATGAGCTTGACTCAGTTCAAAGAGCTTGCCTGCGCGCACTTTTTCACTGGACTTTTTAATTGGGGCAAGGATAATGGACGAAGTCTAACTATTAGGCCTGAGAGTAGGCTATATTGTGTTGAGTTTGTATTGCGTCACAAATTGTATTTTATTTAAATATTATTTAATCTGAACTTGATCAGTATAATAATAGTGTCAACAATGTTCAATTTGAATCTAATTTATTAATGATCTAGATAATTCGTGTAATTTGTGTAACTCTTTTAATAACCAGGTATTCAAAATTCAATTAATTTAGACCCGTTTAATATGGTTAACATGTTTAACATATTTTAATTTATTTAAATCATAAGATTTAATAGATATATAGGTAGGTAAATTGGTAAATATATAGGCTAGTAATTGACGTGTTTATTAAATAAGTTAATATACAGGTTATTATCCGAGTTAACATGTTGATCTAAAATCTACTTGTTTATTAAATAGGTTAATAGGTCATTATACAAGTTGTTGACTCAAAATCTATCTATTTATTAAACGTGTCATAACAAGTTAACTCGAAAATAATCCGAAATTTTAATCATGATGGTTGACTTGGATAAATTTCGTGCGGATTTCAAGTGGTGTATCGAGTCGTGTCAAAAATTGTCACCCTTATTAACTATAATGTTTTAGCTTCCTTAAGATTCGTCTAATTTACAAATCAGAACAAGGGACTGAGAAAATATTTGAAAAATGCTACTGTGCTTGTGATTTGATTTCTTTTTCATTCTTAGAGAAAGATTGCATTTTCATTTGCCTACTTCATCTCCAAACTTGTTCGTCAACAATAGAATGTTTCAATGATGACTTTAAAATTCATGAACTTGTTAAGCACACATGAAATTAATTTGATAACACAATTATTGTGGTGTTCTAAGTGTGCTCCACACGATTTTGAAATTCAGGAACCTGTTAACATACACATTAATTTGATAGCACCATTGTTTTGAAATTCTTGACCAAGCAAATGTCTTGGCAATGTCGGTCCACCAAATCTCCCAACTTAAAAAATGTGGTTCTGCATGTTCCATGGTTTGGGTCAAACCAACCAGTTCTGTTTTTCAAAACCTTTGATTCCTAAACCTCACCTTCAAGGATTCAATGAGTTGAACTTGTCTGATCATTACAAAGCTGGCTCCTACAAGAAAACCACTACAATGTGTAGATAATTTAATAGACAACCCCATTATTTTGACATTGGAAAATGGAAAGGAAAATGGAGAAACTAGAAAGAAAAGGTAGATAGGGAAGTGTTAAATATTAGTGATTGAGTCTCATAAAAAAAGTCGGTTAAGTTAAAATTTTAAGTTAACTCATGAAATAACTGCGCTTTTTAACACAGCTTTGTGTTAAATGTAGAATAATCAAATCATCCATTTTCCTTTTCCATGATTACATTACTTGCCTATTTTGGGGTTTTGGTTTCTCCACCCACATCCATAGCACTTCATTGGTGATGAATCTTCTCTCTTCTGTAACCCCTTTTCTTTATTTTGAGCATAAAGCTATGCTAATTTCATCGTTTTTTTTTTTCCCAGATTTGGTGGAGGTATTTTAAACACACTGAGGAAAAGGGGGAGATTCATTTTAGCTTAATTAATTATATCTCTTAAGCAAAGCTGCTCAGATATGTTAAAATTGCACCACTTGTGTCTGTGCCTCATGTGAACATTACTTGTTACTTCTAAATAAACTGATAATTGAAAGGGCTATTGAAAATCTTGGATCAGGGCTTGGGGCTGTCAAAAAATATAAATCGGTGTTAAAAGTAGTGGGTCATTAAATTTCCTATAGGATTTTGTTTACTTTAGGTTTGTTTCCGTTGGACTCAGCCCATAAGGATCCTTGTTCTCACGTTTTTGTTTATGGGGATTCCACCCTCGAAAGTAGGGGTGGGCACGGTACGGTTCGATACAGATATTGACAATATTCAAATCCAAACCGTTAAAATTTTAACGGTTTGATACAGTTTGGATTTTCTAAAATTAGAAATAAAATCGTTTTGATCCAAATCGTTACTAACAGTTCGGTTTGGATCGAAACAGTTTAAAACCGTTAAGGAATAAAAAAAAATAATAAGGATACAAAAAAAAAATCAAAAATCAAAACTCAATATTCAAAATTTTATATATTAAATTTGCTAAATATTGAATTGCAAACATTATCACTATACTACGATTTATCAAACACACAAACTATTTAATAATCCTTTATTATACTCTTATATAAGTATATATCTAGATATCTTTTTATTTTTATTATTTATACTTTGTATTAATAATAGATTTAAACATTAATAAAAATTAATATATTCCTTAACGGTTCGGTTTGGATTTAACAGATTTCCAAAATGAAAATCCAAATCCAAACCGTTACTAACCGAACGGTTTGGATTCTCAAACCGTTACTAACGGAACGGTTTGGATTCTCAAACCGTTTAACTTTTATCCAGTCAAACCATTTTGGAAATCCAAATCCAAACTGTTACTAAAGGAACGGTTTGGATTCTCAAACCGTTTGACTTTTATCCAGTCAAACCATTTTGGAAATCCAAATCCAAGTTGTTACTAACGGAACGGTTTGGATTCTCAAACCGTTTGACTTTTATCCGGTCAAATCTAAACCATTGGATAAATAACGGTTTGAAGCGAATCGGTTAGCATTTTAACGGATTCGTTTACACCCTTACCCAAAAGGTTTCCTATTGGATAGAGACGTGTCCAGATATGTAAGACACATTTTTCATTTTCCCCCAAACGATACGGAATTGCTCACTATACTTTCAAAGTAGGGATCCTCACATGTACGTACCTCTATAAATGTGAATTCATTTATTAGCTCTAAAATTTTACAAAATTTTATCAAGTGAAAAAGATAAAAGTCAAAGCGAAGAAATATTTTGCCCTTCAATTATGTTATAATCTGATTGCGTCGTACCTAAAGAATTTAATAATAACACATAAAATAAAGAAAACCTTATTTATTGAGAATATTAGCATCAATTTTAATCCAAAATCATTTCATGAAGAACTATTTTTGTAATATAATTCGTCTATTTTAAGTTGATAATGAATCATTCTAAGACAAAATCGATCTTATCTTTCCTTAAAATTGTAAACGCGCTTATTTATTTTAAATAAACACATATTTTTAGGTATTCTGAAAATAGAAGTATTATTCTTTTTTTCAAATACGTGTATTTGTGTTAAGAAAATACATAGGTAGAAAATACGCGTATTTACCGTTTGAGAGGGGAGGAATATTACTTTCACCGAAATATTTGTCGCTCGGAGTTGTCAGATATAGTAAGTCTGTGGGTCCCTCTCTCTCTCTCTCTCTCCCCCTCTCTCCGAGTGTCTCTCTGATTTTTCAAACTTGTAAATGGACGATTGTATAACACTCCATCCACTCTTGGATTAATCTTTAGCCATAAACTCAGCGCACACGCCGCTCTTCCCAACATCTCATCTGCCTTGCCACTCCGCATAATAATTATACCAGGAAAAAACAGAGAGAAACATTCGCCACCGCTCTCTTCACGAACAAATCGAAAGGAAGAAGAAAAAGAAAAAAATACAGGAAACAAAAGAGGAAGGAAACACTTTCTCGTCGCTTGTCGTCGTCGTCTTCTTCTTCTTCTCGTTGTGTCTTGTTTTTGTTGTTGTTGTTGGTATGGTTGATTTTGAGTTCCATATGTAATGCATCAGAAGAAATCAGAAGCTCAGATCGGAAAAGAAAGCATTGGCGTCTCTTCCGATTACAACCCAATCTCAGCCGCGTCGTCACCGCGGGCGCCTTCTTCAATTTCGCACCAATTCAATCACATATCTCAATTTCCTCAGTATCCATCACAACATTTGCCCCAAAATGACCCTCCAATCCCTCAAACCACGCCATACAAGCGACCCCTTTTGACCCAAGCCCACTCCTCCATCCCCAAATCCCCGACCCTTTTCAAATTCCCACCTCCCCCACAAAACCCACCTTTCTTTTCCCCTTCTTTCGCAGCCAAAACCGCCTTTTTGCGCCTTCTCCGCCGTCTTAACCGCCTACGCCGGCTCTTCCTATTGCTTTCGTTGCCCCTCTTTTACTTCTTATTATCTCACCCCAGCCACTCTTTCATTCTCGACTTTCTCTCCGCTTTTGCTTTCTCTGCTGCATTGCTGTTCTCACTCAATCTCGCTCTCCCTCGCCTCCCATCAATACGGCTATTCCTTGCCAGGTCTTTTCCAATCAAGCTCAAGGCCTCATCTTCCTTGTCTAGACCGCCTCTGCCGGTGTTCTGGTCGATTGGGTCTCGGCCAAAGGCCGAGAAAAGAGGAAATTCGGGGTGTTGGGTTCAGGTTTATAGCAACGGAGACGTGTATGAGGGCGAGTTTCACAAGGGAAAGTGCTCAGGAAGTGGGGTGTATTACTATTACATGAGTGGGAGATATGAGGGAGATTGGGTTGATGGGAAATATGATGGTTATGGTGTAGAGACATGGGCAAGAGGAAGCCGGTATCGCGGACAGTACAGGCAGGGCCTTAGACATGGTTTTGGGGTGTATAGGTTTTACACTGGAGATGTTTATGCTGGGGAATGGTCTAATGGGCAGAGTCATGGCTGTGGAATTCATACCTGTGAGGATGGCAGTAGATATGTTGGGGAATTCAAGTGGGGCGTCAAGCATGGCCTTGGTCACTACCATTTCAGGTAATTTTGGCAAAGGAGTTTATAGCATTGTTTGTGTTATGACTTTGATTTTTATATTTTGGTTATTTTAATGATGATGTTATTTCCACTTATCGTCTCTGAATTTCTTATTTTTTCTTCTGTTGCTTGGTTGGTTGATTGTGACTTGATAAAGTTGTTAATGGCGGATAGTGCCTCATCATATGGTTGGGGTTTCTGGAACTCTGTACTTTTGTTTGGTTTTACTTTAGGGAAAATTATGGATTCGCAAATCTCGGGTATGGGATAGAGATTGTTTGAGTAGAGCTGGAAAAAGCGGCAATGGGTGTTCATCACTGTTATACCATAGGAAATTGGGATGATATTGTCCCCAGCAATTTTGGCAAGCAATTAATGCTAGGTTTGTTAATGTTGGAAAAGGGATGGGATGTTTGCTTAGGTATTCCATCTAGGATTTAGGGTTGGTTTGCTCAACATCTAATTAAACTATTGGCATAATTAGCTGACAATGTAGCATCTATTCTAGTGCCTTATTGGATTACAACAGCTGCATACATGTACTCAGCCCGTATGGGACTTTTGAGCAATATCTTCACCTTAATTTCGCACGAGAACTCTTATGTGTTAATCACTTGTTTTCTGTCCATATGTGTCTCAGGACTGAACAGTTATAGTTGTTTATCATAAAAACATATATGTGGACTTCCGTTTAGTTTTCCTTTCATCAGATATTGAGATATTGGGGTGACTTGTTATGCAAGTACACACGCAAACGTTTTATGCTCAGTTTGGACCTTATATTCTATGTATATCACTTTGTTGCTAAGTATACAGTTATATATGAATGTTAAGTATTCCTTTCAAGAACACTTCTGCTAATTTATTTTTATTAACTTGAAATCAGAAATGGGGATGCATATGCTGGAGAATATTTTGCAGACAAAATGCATGGGTTTGGGATCTATCGATTTGCAAATGGGCACAGATATGAGGGAGCTTGGCATGAGGGTAGAAGGCAAGGGCTTGGTATGTACACATTCAGAAATGGGGAAACTCAAGCTGGTCACTGGCAAAATGGAGTCCTTGATGTTCCAAGCACACAGAATACGACTCATCCTGTATCTCCTGTGGCTGTTAACCATTCCAAAGTTCTTAATGCAGTGCAGGTACTTTCTATTTGTGCAAATCTTTTCCTACGCACCTCTGCAGTTTTTCTATGGAATGCAATAGGGCTGATGTGTTTTGTTCCCTTGGTTTGACCATTCAATATGGCTATAAAAGAGTTTATTGTTTCATAATTTCATAATCTCTTGAACATATGAAATTTTGGTCAAGACAATTGTGGTCTTCAGTCCTCATCCTTACCACTTTTGAGTCAATTTAAAGAAGCTTGATCAAGCAATGAACATAAAAAAAAAATTCTAGTTGTTTTGTGGATTTTGCATGTTCATGATTATTTAGTATTTGTCAGCAACGAAAGATACACTTGGCACTTATACCCAAGCATCATCTTTGTTATCATCAGTAGTCATGCTCTTGGCCAATAGAATTTGTTCTTAATCTGTTTTGTTATTTCATATCAGGAAGCACGAATGGTGGCAGAGAAAGCATATGATGTAGCAAAGGTGGATGAAAGAGTGAACAGGGCTGTAACAGCAGCTAATAGGGCAGCGAATGCAGCTAGGGTAGCAGCGGTGAAAGCTGTCCAGAAACAAATGCAGCATAGAAGTGATAGCATGCCAATTTCAATTGTATGAAATTGGCGACAAGGATTCATTTCATACATGGAAGTTCGCCAGGTGTGGGAACAAGAGGAAGCTATTATGGTTTCCCTTCTCATTTCATTGAGCTTCAAGTTTTACTTCGTATTCTTGCCCTGATATAGAGAATGGTGCTTCAAGTTTTCTATATTGTTTCTTAGATTGCGCATACATATAGGGAAGAGAGAGAAAAAGAGGAGGGAATGCCGGTAGGCATCCTGATGGTTTGCTAATATTCACTTTCGATCGTAGTGCTTATTGTGTACAGATGAGGTAGATGTAATATGTTTATATGTAAGTGCTGCTGTTGGGGTAAAACCTTGACCCAGCCTCTCGTATGTGCATTGTCAGTATTTAAACAAGGTGGGAAAATTTTCAATAACCTTAACCTTTAGTCCGACTTTTGCTTCTCCATGTGTTAGCCAGTCATGAACTTGAGACTGGATTACAGAGCAGTGTGAAATGTCTTGCATTGCCCTTTAGTTAAATCGATGCCACCACTACCAGTACTACGGTTCGGTAATAACCCTACCAACCCTATGGTTGGTTATTTGATTATCACTCTATAATAGTGAAAGACATTTTTGTGAGAGATTTTAAATTTGACAATCCTACCAATCTTATGGTCGGTCATTTGATTATTGTTAAAAACTGAAGTTTTCTATGTAAAGCTGGTTTAAGAGAAACAAAAAGACTTGTTATTGAAGTTGAACTGAACGAGGCTTAAATAGCCATACAAAAGTAAACGTTGCGAGAAAGAGGGAACCACGTTTAACAAACCTAATAATGTGGGATAACAGCTGAAGACTGATTCAAATGTCCCTAAACAATAGGACTTATTATCAAACAAAACAACTAACTGATCTCTACACATACTTCAACACTCTCCCCTAAACTGAATGCCATAGCAATCAGTTTACATCAGAATTAGGATCTGGGCAAACACCCATCAACCCACGCATCTTCACAAATGCATCAAGCTTCAAAGGCTTGGTCATTATGTCTGCAATTTGTTCCTGAGAGTGACAGTGAACAAGTTCCACCGTTCCATCCTTAGTGAGATCTCGAAGAAAATGGAAACGAACATCTATGTGTTTACTTCTACCATGCATCACTGGATTCTTCGAGAGCTTGATAGTTGAGCTATTGTCACAAAGAACAATTGTAGAGCCTTGCTGAGTGTGGCAGAGCTCCTCCAAAACCCTCCTTAACCATATTGCTTGGCAAACACAAGAAGCTGCAGCAATAAACTCAGCTTCTGTGGTGGATAAGCTGACCACAGGTTGCTTCTTTGATGACCAGGATATTGCTCCAGAGCTGAGCATAAAGAGATAGCCTGAAGTACTCTTCCTATCATCAACATCTCCAGCATAGTCACTATCAGAGTAGGCCTTCAACTCACCATTCCCTCCTTTCTTGTACAGCAGCCCGAAATCAGCAGTGCCTTTCAAATACCTCAGCACTCTCTTAGCAGCTTGAAGATGGAGCTCTGTAGGACACTCCATATATCTACTAATAAGACCTACTGAGAGCATGATGTCGGGTCGTGTGGCAGTCAGATACATGAGACTACCAACCATCTGTTTATAGAGAGTGCTGTTTATCTTCACCCCATTTTCATCTTTACAAAGCTTAGCTCCAGGAACCATAGGATTGAGTACATAATTACAGCCATCCATCTTAAACCTCTCTAACACATCATAAGCATACCGTCTTTGACTAATAAAAATTCCATCAGCTCTCTGCAATATTTCAATGCCAAGAAAGTATCTCATTCTTCCAAGATCAGTCATATCAAATTCTTCCATCATGGATTTTTTAAACTCATCATACATACATTCATCATTGCCAGTAAAAATAAGATCATCAACATAAAGGCAAACAATTAATATCTTACCTCCTTCTGCAGTTTTGATGAATAAAGTGTGTTCATAGGGGCACTTCTTGAATCCTTCTTTCACAAAATAAGTTTCTATACGACTATACCAAGCACGTGGAGCTTGCTTAAGTCCGTATAGAGCTTTCTTTAGTTTATACACTTTGTGTTCACTTCCTTTCTTTTCATAGCCAGGGGGCTGTTCAACAAAAACCTGCTCACTTAGATCACCATGTAAAAAGGCAGATTTCACATCTAGTTGATAAATTGTCCATTCCTTCCGAGCTGCAAGTGAAATCACCAAACGTACAGTGTCTAGTCGAGCTACCGGAGCAAAAACCTCAGCATAGTCTACGCCATACTCCTGAGTGTATCCTTTGGCTACCAACCTCGCCTTGTATTTGTCCACTTCCCCATTCTCTTTAAGCTTTGTCTTATAAATCCATTTAACTCCAATAGTCTTTTCACCCGCAGGTAACTCTGTTAACTCCCATGTATTGTTTCTTTCTATTGCTTCCATTTCTGAATCCATTGCATTCCTCCATGTTGCACTCCTGGTAGCATCAGCAAAGGAAATTGGGTCATTATCGACAAACATGGCTTGATGAGCTACATTTTCTTCATCCGACAACCCTTCTCCACTCTCATAGTGCCTCATCCAACTAGGTGGTCTTCTGGTCCTTGATGCAGTTGGTCTTGGAGATACATCATCTACTAGATCATCATGAACATTATCTTCAGAAACACCTTCTTCATGTTCATCCAAATCTGCTGAAATTTCTGCCTTGTGACTTTCACTCCAATTCCAACTTTTTCCCTCTTCAAACAACACATCTCTACTTACAATTATCTTTTGAGATATGGGATCATATAACCTATAAGCTTTTGACTCCTCACTTATCCCCAAAAGAATGCACTTCAAGCTCTTGTCATCAAGCTTTGTTCGTCGTTGATCAGGAACATGCACATGAGAGACACATCCAAATACCCTAAAGTGATCAACAGATGGTTTGGATCCACTCCAAGCCTCCTCGGGTGTCCTGTTTCTTACGGCAAGTGTAGGACTTCGATTGAGAACATAGATACTCCAATTGACAGCTTCAGGCCAAAAAGTCTTAGGAATTTTCTTCTCTGCCAACATGCTTCTAACCATGTTCATAATTGTACGGTTTTTCCTTTCCGCCACTCCGTTTTGTTGGGGCGTGTATGATGCTGTCAATTGTCTACGAATACCATGCAATTCACAAAAATTAGTGAACTCGTGTGATGTAAACTCACCCCCACGATCTGTACGAAGAACTTTTATGAATGCACCAGTCTCTTTTTCAACAAGATTCTTGAATTTCATGAATGTGGTAAATGCATCTGACTTCTCTACCAAGAAATAAACTCAAGTCTTACGGCTAAAGTCATCAATTAAAGTAATTAGGTACCTTTTCTTGCTGTTAGATATTGGATTGATTGGCCCACAAATGTCTGCGTGAATCAATTGGAGGATTTGAGTAGCTCTCCACTTGCTCTTCTTGGGAAATTCATCTCTATGTTGTTTGCCAATCATACAATCTTCACACAGCACAAAAGAATCCTTAAGCTGCGGCAAACCAGTCACCATCTTCTTCCTCTGAAGAGTGTTCAATCCTTTGAAACTCAAGTGTCCATATCTGCAATGCCAAAGTCTAGCCGTGTCTTCTATGCTGGTGCTAAGACAATGATGATCCTGCGACTGTAACTTAGAATGCAAAGTGAACATTCTATTGGATGTCATTGGAGTTTCAATGATAAATCTTGCATTTTCCATGTTGAATCAAAATGGACAGCCCTCTTTCTTGCAATTGACCAACACTAATCAAGTTGTTCTTCAAATCTGGCACAAAGAACACACCTGTGATTACTTGTGTTGTTCTATTGGCTTGAATTCTTATACTTCCTTTCCCCATTACCGCAAGGCTAGTTCCATTGCCAAGCTTCACAGATTCCCTAAATCTCTCATCTAGTTCAAAGAAAAGCTTCTTCTTTCCACACATATGGTTACTACATCCTGAATCCAAGAACCATACCTCTTCTTTGCTTTCTTTGCTATCCACACTAGCCATTAGCAAAATCTCCTCCTCAGCCTCTACATAATTTGTCTTTCCCCCTTGCTTCCTTTTTGGACATTCGTACTGAAAGTGCCCTAAATCATGACAGTAATAGCATTCCACGACAGCCTTGTCAAATGAGCCACGACCTCTCCCTCTGCCTCTGCCTCGCACAGTGCTACGACCAAGGCCCCATCCACTTGTTTTCTCTTCATGTGTCACCTTCAATGCCTGTTCGACCACTACATGATGATTCATTCGTTGCTCATGCACAAGCAAGCTGCTTTGCATTTCATCAATTGAAAGATTGTCTAAATCGTTTGATTCCTCTATAGAGCAAACAATGTAATCAAATTTAGAAGTCATGGACCTCAAAATCTTTTCAATGATAACAATATCTTCCATCTTTTCACCATGGATCCTCATTTTGTTGGCCACAGTGAGAGTCCTAGCAAAGTACTCATTGACTGATTCTCCTTCCTTCATGTGGAGAATCTCGAACTCCTTTCGCAGTGCTTGAAGTTGAGCTCGTTTGACACGGGCTGTCCCTTGATATTTCTTCTTCAAAGAGTCCCAAATATCTTTTGAGGTGTCCTTCTTCAAGATGGTTTCCAGAATCGTACGATCGATGGCTTGATAGAGATAATTCTTAGCTTTTAGGTCTTTCAATTTTTGTTCTTCGAGTAACTTGGTCTGTGCAGCGGAGAGGACTCCTCCTTCTACTTCTTCTGGAAGACCATTCTCCACCAAGCTCCAGTATTCTTTGGACCGCAAGAAGTTCTCCATAAGCATGGACCAATGATCGTAATGACCGTCAAGACGAGGAATTGCTGGCTGCACATAAGTTCCGTCTGATGCCATTGCTCTTTGCTGCTGCAAGTTAGGAAGCTGCTGCTTCTTCTTATTCTCTCGCCAAGCCCCGGTTAGGGCTCTGATACCAAATGTTAAAAACTGAAGTTTTCTATGTAAAGCTGGTTTAAGAGAAACGAAAAGACTTGTTATTGAAGTTGAACTGAACGAGGCTTAAATAGCCATACAAAAGTAAACGTTGCGAGAAAGAGGGAACCACGTTTAACAAACCTAATAACGTGGGATAACAGCTGAAGACTGATTCAAATGTCCCTAAACAATAGGACTTATTATCAAACAAAACAACTATAAGCAAAGACATTGAGCGTCATTTGAGTATCACTTTATCATTGCAAAGACATTGTAGTCGGAGACTTTCAAATTTGACAAAAGAATACCGGGGGAGATTTCAAATTTGATAAGCATAACAAACGTGCCACTCAAGGCCTTTGAAGGATGAACTAGGCCCCAACAATGGAAATGCATGCGTCGGGCAGGTAGGAAATCCATTGCGAGGGTTTGAGCTTTCCAATGTAAAAAGTTGTGCCAATCATAGCCAAAAAATTCATAAGTTTTCCGAACAGCTTAATGTAATAATCATAGGAAAACAAACTAAATCAGTGGCAACCAAACCAAAACAAATCATTTACTCAGTGACATTAAACAGTTGATACCAATAGTCAAAAGCTAAAGCTCCGCATACAAAGAACAGAGTAGAATAAGATTTTGAAGGATGGTTATCTAGGTTTACATATTGCACCATGAAAAAGACAGCGATGGTTTCAATGAAAACAAAGGATAGTGCAAATTTAACTCTCAGTCTGCTCCCTGAGCCTTCGGATGGTACTCCTAACAGTTACAGCACTTGCCGTGCTGCAAATACACCACAAAATTTTATAAAATCAGCATACAAAGACGAGAACATGTGTTACAAACGCACACTATTAGAAAAGCCCTTACTTGAGTGTGTAGGCACCTCCAGCTTTCACTTTGCCGCAATCTTTGCAACCCCAGATTCCGACAGCCTTACGCTTCACTGCATACTGTAACCAAGCAATGCTCAATAGAAGGATTACATACATCTAAAACTGGTTTTATTTTTTGGCTTTTTTGTTTTAGACTAGAGAATAACTAGAAAATGAATAGGCAAGCCAATACGGTATATACCTTTCCGCAAAACTCACAGAAGTACTTGCTATGTTGAGAGACTTCCATCTTCTTGATTTGCTTCCTCAGACTAGCACCATATCGGGTGCCTGAACAGATACAATATTAGTAACACCATCTATAACAAAAACATGATTGAAACAAAAGCATCGTAGTCATGCAATGCAACTAGCACCTCGAAGAAAATTCGTAATCATTGGGACACACATAATACACCATTACAATCTCCACAAACAGAACACAGCATTCTAAATCCAACTGTATTTATACAGGTTGATGGTGTTTCAGAATAACTTTAAACCTTAAGATAAACAAAGAAATCTACTCTCTACATTCCTAGTTGGGTGAGTGCACACACAAGTTGTACTTTTTTTCCCACAATATATCATTTTCTGAGAAATTTAACTAGAAAGAATTTATATACAATGGTCACATACCGTACTTCCCAACAATACCGACCTTCTTGGTTCTCCTTGCCTGCAGAACACCAAAGGAATCAAAGTAGAAAGTAAGAAATCAAATCCAAGTTTGTGAACCGTTTACCAAAAGAAAATTTAAGAACACAATCTCCTCTACTACAATAAAGCTAAAGCTGTTCGTATCAATGACTCATATCAATTGAAATGCAATTGCCAAAAGGAAACACTTGCGATGGTGAATATATGATTGCAACACAAATCATGCATTTTCTTCGAACAATAATAGAACACAAGGCACAGAATCACTGGTACTAAAACAAAGGCAGATAAAACAACTCCATTTAACAAGCTCTGTCTCCAATGATGCACTCATACTTATATAAAACATGACAATAGTAAGAAACTCCAAATTAAGGAAATTTCTTGAAATGCAAGAGAAACAATATGAAATAACATTAAATAACTTTTCTTTCGGAAAATCTATATAAAGATCTGGGTTACAGTCTACATAAAGATTCAACAGTGCTTCACAAAGAAAATCGCATCTAAACTGGCAATCCTTCAGCAATAACTATAACCTATAGGGGTAAAAAATCATGTCCAATAAAATCCACCGGAACGCTTAGACAACTACAGTTTTTAAAGGACTTACTAACCCAATATCTGTTTTGAAATATTTAATAATCCCTAAACCTTATTCCCACGACTCTATTTCTCCCTTGCTGCAAATCCAAATTTGAACCCGTAAAATTATAAACCGAAAACAATTTACAAAAATGATGGAAGATTTGAACGTACAGTTTTCTCAACTTCAAAGATTCAAAACAAAAACATATCTATTTCGAGACGGCAGCTCATTAACAGATTTCAAATGCACAAATACAAATTTTCTAACACAACACCAAAAAATTTCTAGAGAAACCAACCGTACCATTTTGGGTATGGAAATGGAGGAGCTAAAACCCTAGAAACCTTTGTCACTTCAAGCGAGCTTTCTCCTCGTATCTTTACAGTTTTTATATGGGGCCTTCTGCAGCCGCAGGCATCTGTTAGGGTTTTTTATTTATATTTTGGGCCTTTTCCTTAGTGGCCCAGTTACATACACAATCCTAAATAAAACGGGAAAAAAGATTTTCTTACCAGTAGAAAAAATTATTATTTGAGGGCATTTATTTATCAGGAATTGAAATAATAAGTAATAAGATAAAGAATAATTGTAAAGGCACCGTCCAAAAAAAAAAAATTGTGAAGGCACCAACTATATTCCCAATTTCTTTATCTCAATATATGTGGTACATGACGTGTCAATTCATATCATTTAAAAATAAATTCCAAACACCATTTTTTTAATTAACTATCTT
Organism: Prinsepia uniflora; assembly: GCA_032719365.1. Classification (NCBI taxonomy): domain Eukaryota; kingdom Viridiplantae; phylum Streptophyta; class Magnoliopsida; order Rosales; family Rosaceae; genus Prinsepia; species Prinsepia uniflora. Next base: position 72,771,234 of record CM064868.1, on the reverse strand, counting down.
AAAAATAATCAAACATAAAAAATAAAAAATAAAATTAAATAAAAAAGTATAAACCCTAACCATAGCAATTATTTATTGGAGAAGAAGACTCAAAGTTTGCTAAACTGCCAATGTCCTCCTAACCCAACAAGAAGAATAAGGAAGTTCAAGCACAAGAAATCCAAAGTATTCATAGAGAGTCATCTTTTTTCCCCCTTGAATGCAACAACCTAATAGCCTAACAAGATATATGTTGTAACAACCTATTCCAAATTTACTGGATTAATTAAGGACTAATTAAGGATTATCATGACTAATCGGGAATTAGTCATAGATTTTCGGACGGTCGATGTAAAATGACGATTTTGCTTTTGGGAATGGATAAAAATGTTGACTTTTGATCCGGGAGGTCAAATGCACGAGAACCGATGACCGTTACGTAGATCGAGATGTCACGAGTCCGTAGACAGGCGGCACGTCGAATTCGATGATTCGCCGGGGAAGTTACAGTTCACAGAAGGAAAACGATACTATTCACGTTTTACGAGAAACTAGTACAAGTGGCTATTTTGGATTGGATTGGATTGAAATCTGGGGGGACCACTTGTTGACGTGACATCTGACCAAGTAACGGGCCTGCCAAAATATTAGACTGAACTACGGGACAAGCCCACCAGAAGACCTCAAAGATCACACAAGGCTCATGTCTCAAAGCCCATCATTACTACAACCATGACCTAACCCTAGATAATTCCTATAAATAGGGAGACTCCTCCTTTATTCTGGGGACTCAACCTCTTCATCCTCTCTACAAACACTATTGTCTCTCAAAGGTTCAGAGCCTTATACTTGTACAAAATATCATATTATTAATGAGAGGGAGGCAACACCGTGGACGTAGCCCGATTTGGGTGAACCACGTTCTTTCTTGTGTCTTGGTGTGCGTGCGTGTCTTTACAGTCTCGTTGGTACAATTTTTGCATCAACAGTTTGGCGCCATCTGTGGGAATCGATACAAAAGGTTATGTCGGTTCTTTTCATTTTTTTCTTACCTGCTAAAACACCATGGCCGCCAAGAACACCAAGAAAATACAATATGTCCAATACGCAGGAAGAACCCAGGGAGTTTTTCCTTTCTCGGTCGGTCGAAGCCCCTTGTGCTTCTCTCATAAAGCCTTTTTCCCACCACAAAATAAATATATATTGTAGCCTCTGCAAACCTCAAATTTTGGTACTTTAAACCCCTGCAAACTCTGCCCACCACGAACAAATAACAGCTACTTTTTAGCCTTCTGTAGGCATCTATCCACCACAAAAAAATACATATATAATCATGCTTGGTAACCTGCCCGCTGCCACTTGACCCCACCAAGATATTATCTATCTTTATTACAATAGCCCAGACCTCTTCATCGGTCCCCCACCGATGTCCCACTGGGCTCCCTGCTCGATCGGTCTCCCAATGTCCCCTCGGACTCACTGCTCGATCGGCCTCTCCGATGTCCCCTCGGACCCCCCTTTTTCATCTGTCCCCACCGATGTCCCCTCGTACTTTCTTGTGTCTTGGTGTGTGTGCGTGTCTTTACAGTCTCGTTGGTACAATTTTTGCATCAACACCACTTGATGAGTGACAAGTGTCACCCATCTGGTTGGCCCAAAACCCTAATTGTGGGATATTTGTTCTTCATTTTCTTTGTTTTCTCAACCCGAAACCTATAACAAACCCACCCCAAACTCAAACTCATCTCTCTTAAACCTCATCCATTGCTTATGGACTGTGAAGGGAAGTGAGAGAGTGAGGGGAGGAGATCATGGGGGTGGCAACGACAAGAGCAATCGTGGAAGATGGCTAGAAAACCGAAGGGGTAAGTTTTTAAGGTTCAAATTTCGAATTCAAGTTTAGATGGTTTGTTGGACTGTTTGGTTGATCAAATCTTCTTCCTTGGGAGTGTGTGAGGCTGTAGGAACAAAAACCAAGGACGAAGGAGGCCAAGATCGACGGGGGAAGGACGGTTGCAAGTGGGCCGTCAATGTTCTTCATGGGAGGTAAAAATCTAGACTTTTTTCTTGGATTTCTAGGTTCATAGAACTGTTCTAGAGGTCAAGACTAGTCGATAGGTCAAAAAAATGGTCGAAAATAGTGGCCGGATAGCCGAGTTACGATCTAGTCGAGTCATTGGTCTGGTTGACCCGGTTGTAGGGGTCTGGGTTAATTCCGTCAAGAGGTTGAAGGTGATGACGTCAACAGGTGAAATCATCAACCTGTCAAAGGTGTCAGGGGCTGCCACGTGGTAGCTGTCAGGTTTAATCAGCACTGACAGTGTGAGACACGTGGACCACTCGGGTGCTGACACATGGCACTGTTAGACTTGACACGTGTCAGACCTAATAAGTGTCAGACATGTCAGGATGACGTCAGCCGTTGAATTTGATGTTGACTGCTGACGTCATCGTTGACTTTAGCAGACGTCAGAGTTGACTTTTGTTGACATCAGTGTTAACTTTGATCAGCGTTGACCAAGAACTTTGACTCGCACGTGGGGGCGCATGGGCATGAATTTCGAGGTGGGACCGATCTTGTTCGAAAGGTTCCGACGATCTAAATCCAATGATGGTGGTTTCAGGTCGATTGAAGATCGTTAGGTTGGTCAAATTGTGGTTTTAGCCTAGGGATGCGTGTTTGGGACACGTTGACTTTTTCGGGAGTTTTGGGGGGTTTTTGCTTATGACTTGTCTAGGTTGGTAGTGACCTTTAAGTATGTTTTGGACAGGTCTGGACGATGCAGAGAGTTCAGTATAGCCCCGAGTGGCTTACGGAGCAGCTTGCAAGCGCGCAACAAGGACGGTCTGTGAGTGAACATTTGTTTTCTAAGCACGATGTATGCATAACTGTTTTATATGTTTTATATCTATGATTGTGATGCCTTGAGTTCATATGATTATGGTATTTGGTATTTATGTCAGGTCCTGTCCCAAAATCCCCCGGGATTAATGTGGGACGTGTCTGCTCCCTTCTGACAAGAAGTGTCAGACAAGGGATAATTCCAGCCTCAGCCCACTTGGGGCTTCCAGAGTGCGTCAGGATCGAAGGAGGAGTGTGATATCTCGGTCTCCGCTACAGCTCGCATCCGCGGTCAACCTGAAGGGCATTAAAATCATCGAAAAAAACTTTGAGTGGACAAACAAACGGTTCAAAAACAATCTATCAAAATCACATTTATACCCTTCACTTAAAAGAATGCATGCATTCAAAAAACCTATTTATCAATCCATTTAAATCTTCAGGGCCCTTAGCCCAAAAATATCAACCAAAGTATGTCAGGACCCACCCCGGTTTCACCCCGAAACCCGAGGTAAATCCCGCTCCCGTCTGACTTCCCGACACAAAACTCAAGTAAAACTCACTCTAACCCAGTCAAACGCAGGAGTAATTACAAAATATCCCAACCTTAGCGTTTACAGAGCATAGCACTAAATTACAAGAAACATAAAAACTGCTAAAGTACACGCACACAAAAGCCTTTAAACTCTTCTAGGATCCCTCACGTCACTTCTATGCCTCGGGACACTGCCTCGACGTTAAGACCCGCGCTAGCTCCACAACCTGGAGGGCAATTAAAACAGAAGGTGTGAGTGGACCAAAAAGAATAAAAGTTTCTAAAACCATTTAATAACAAAACAGGGTTTGGCCCTCCGTTTTGAAACCACATGCATAACCAACAGTTATGAACACAGTTATAAAATAATCATGATAAAACATCATAAGAAACAGAAACACTATAAAATATCATAAGAAACCATAGCATGAGTATCAGAAACCGTATCAAATCCTCATTTCCCGATCGAACCTGCTGGACCTATCCGAGTCTTTAAACCCTCCCGAGTCTTTAAACTCAATCCAGGCCTTAATCATATCCGAGTCTTTAAACTCCCGAGTCTTTAAACTCAAGGCCTACGGGGGGAAATCAATATACATCCGAGTCTTTAAACTCCCGAGTCTTTAAACTCAATCCGGGTCTTTAAACCCAATCGGCCGGTCCCGCCGTCCACATATATCCGGTCTTTAAACCCAATATCCAGATCCAGCAAATCCAATCTCAAAACCATGTTGAAACCATTTACCAAACTCGAATCCGAAATCACTGGTCCGAAGCCCTTCCGGCATTCAGAACCGTCATTCCGAACCCAAATCCGGAAAAATATCCATGTTCATACCAAAACCACATGTAGTCACAAATCATATTTCGTAACCCATTTCTCATTATCAGAAAACCTTTATAGGTGGAAATCCTCAAATGTGGCATCAAAAGCCCGAAAACCAGCATTTTCTTAAAAAAACGTGCAAAATCTCGAAAACGTCTCGAAAAACGTGCAAATATCTCAATCACGTATAATCACGTAAAATCATCATACCCTATGCAATAAACATAGTGTCTTAAGTAAAACCATCAAAAACGTACATAAAAACAGTTATGCATGATCAAGTTTAAGAAAAAGGATCCACTCACAGTACTGCGCCCTACTCGCGTCCCGAATGTCCAGCCCGGTCCTCGGCTTCCTCGGGAAATCCCGATCCTGTCAAACACCGTCAAATATGTCACTAATACGTCTACGAAACAACTACCTAATTTCCTTAAAATTCCCCGAACCAAAGACTTAAAACCCGAGACCCTAAACATTCACCCTCGCGGAACTACACTTAAACAACTTCCGATTGACTCGAAACCAACTCCATTGAACTCACCACAACTCCTAGACAAAAGTCCTGTTGATCACTTCTCCATACGCCGCCGCACCGCGCCCCCCACGCGCCGTCCAAAGTGGCTGCGCGTGGCCCTCACGCGCCAGCTACAGTACCATCGTCAACCTCCCGTACTGTGCTGAATCCGGCCGCCGTGGCTTGGACCGGCGAGAGGCATTCTCCACCGTCCGGCCACCATTTCAGTCCCTTCTTTCACCAGCATCTTCGTCCAGACACCACGAATCCATTCCCCAACTTCGTTCACCTCGACACTGTCCTAGCCCGTCGACTGAACTCAAAACCAGACAGCCCCAAACTCCCCTGCTTCATGATCCATCCACCCAGCTCACCTCCTTTCACGGTGGTTACACCAAACTCATCCTAGGGACTTACTGAACCTAGACCACACCTCCATTACCTTCGACTCACCCCCCAAACTCGTCGACTCACCGTTTGAAGTTTACGGCTATACAGAGGAACAGAGACTCCACTCCAACCGAACTCCGCCGTGAACACCCCCCCGTCACGGCTACCATCCCAGTCGACACCTAGGACCTCCCTGAACATAACCCTGACCTTCAATCCCATCGACACTAAGCCTAGACTCACGACTTTCGAACTGAAATTTCACGGGAAAACAGAGCAGGAAACCTCACCTTTCGATTGCCGCTCCGCCGTGCGCACCGCCGCGTGCCACGGTGTTCGTTGGGGTCCCCTGCAACCTCCTACAGCTCCCCCTACCTTGGATTGAGCACCTCACGGCGTAGCCACCACCACAGTCTCACGGCCTCCCTGTTTCCCCAGAATTTTGCCGCACCTCCACCGTGCCGCCGTGCACGATTCCTCCACCAATTCACGACCACCAGCTCACACTGACCTCCCTGTCTCTCCCTCATTCACCAGAACTCATCACCAGCCACAATCACTCCTCAATTTCTCCTCACAAGCTCACTCTGTTTCTGTCTGTGTCGAAGAACAAACACACGGGCACACACAGGTGCACCCCAATTAACTAGGACCGCACCCGTACAGGATTCCACCAGAATCCTCTACACACCTGCCATGTGTCACCATCCCCTCAATCCTGATCCCACTTGGTTAAACCTCAGCCGTCCATTTCTTTCTTTCTGCACAAATCCCAATGTGCAGAAAGACCAATTTACCCTTCTTTTTAACTCATTTTACGGTTTTACCAAAACTTCCTAGACCCGTAACTCTCGTCTCGTAAGTCCGATGAATACGTGCCGCCTGTCATCGAACTCAGGACGACGAAATCTATCTAACCATCCTAGGTCAACGTACCAAAACTCGTCCGTACAAAAAGTCAACTATTCCCCCTACTTTACCCAAATTACGGTTAAGCCCTCAACCTTCCGAACATCACAACTTCCTCCTCGGATGTCGGAATCGGGCGTGCCGTCTGCCTAAGGATTCGTGACGTCCTAAACTACGTCCTGGTCACTGGTCAATCCTCATTTGACCACCCCGACTAAAAGTCAACTATTTTGCCCAAACCAGGGGCAAAATCGTCATTCTACACTCATGGACCCATCGGGACCACCTACCCACTACTTAACCTCAATAATCACACCTTATTCACTCTACTAATCCCGGCTCTCGGGACGGGTTGTTACAATCTACCCACCTAAATAGAATTTCGTCCCCGAAATTCCACAGCTAGTTTCCAACACCTAGGGTCTCCTACCCGGTAAATAACAACCTCTCCTGGGTTTCCTGTCTATCATCTCCACCTTGGGTATTTCACTCCATCCCCAACTACTATTACCACAGTCAACCCTAGCTATGTAATAACTGCATGGTGTACGCAAGGGAAACTCTATGAACAGAAAACAAAGGTATTATAAAATACCTCATTTCACAATACCCGACAGAAGTCATAGAGTACATCCTCGTATACAACCACCCTACCTGCCCGAACCAACTCGACTACTAACCCAACAATCGACCACCCCATCTCCCTCGGCTGCTAATTCGGCCACTATCAGAAGAAAGCTACAAAGTCCTTAAGGCAAACACTAGCTTGTGGGTTCTCTTCTTCAATAACCTCCCCAGTCCATCTAGGAAAACTCCTAGACTCTACCCTGGAATCCAACCACCACCTAAGTACAGCACAACCAAAAGGAAAACAAGTACCTGTCTCCGTATCTGGTGTCGACTGACCCTCCTGCTGAATCATTGAAAACACCCGGGCCTGAGATCCCGTCGCTCTACCACGTCCCCTCGAACTACTCGTGGCAGTGCTACCACCTCCTCTAGTGCCCGCTGTCCCTGACGCTGTACTCTGCCCGGACTCCGCTACTCCTCTACCTACACCACCTTCCTGTGGCAACAGTGGACACTCACGTCGGAAATGACCTCGCTCCCCGCAGTAGAAACACACATTCCAACCTGGTCCACTGCTCGGCTCTCCCCGTAGATGCTACCGACGTCGCACTCGCTTGCGGAGTCGGCGGTGCTCGGTAACCCCAAAATCCTGAACTCTGGGCACTGCCAGGCCTACCAAAACGATCATCGCCCGACGTGGACGATCCACCGAAGTTACCCCTTTTTGGTGTCCGCTGGCTCGAAGCTCCAGGAATAGATGGTTCCCGGCGTCGCACCGGCAAACTAGCCTCAACTCGCACCGCAGCATCCGACAAGTCTCGGAGGGTAGCAAAAGATCCAGCTGTCACTACGGCTCGAATCTCACCTCGCAAACCCAACTCAAACCTACGGCACTTCTCGGCTTCAGTGGCCACAAAAGCAGGAGCAAACCGAGACAACATCTGGAACTTCCGTTCATACTCTGCCACTGTCATATTCCCTTGCTGGAGCTGCAGAAACTCCGCCTCCTTGGCATCCCGGAAAGAACGAGGATAATACTGCTCCAGAAACCGTTCCCTGAACGTCTCCCAGGTCACACTATGGACATCCCAGCCGGACAACTCGAGGGTATACCACCACTCATACGCCGCACCGTCTAGTAAAAAGGTAGCCAACAATACTCGCTCCTCCGGCGGACAATGCATCACCGTAAAAATCCGCTCCAGTCTGGTAATCCACCTCTGGGCTTCCTCAGGATCAGCCCCGCCACTAAAAGTAGTAGCCCCGAGCCGCTGGGCTCGCTCTATCGTGGCACTCTCCGTCTCTCTTGCTACTTCTTCAGGTTGTGGAGAGGGTCTACGTCTCGGAGGCATCGTCAACCGCACGCTGAAAGAGGCATAGAAACAATCAGACAACCTCACAAACTCGACAAACCTATGCTCTGATACCAATTGTCAGGACCCACCCCGGTTTCACCCCGAAACCCGAGGTAAATCCCGCTCCCGTCTGACTTCCCGACACAAAACTCAAGTAAAACTCACTCTAACCCAGTCAAACGCAGGAGTAATTACAAAATATCCCAACCTTAGCGTTTACAGAGCATAGCACTAAATTACAAGAAACATAAAAACTGCTAAAGTACACGCACACAAAAGCCTTTAAACTCTTCTAGGATCCCTCACGTCACTTCTATGCCTCGGACACTGCCTCGACGTTAAGACCCCGCGCTAGCTCCACAACCTGGAGGGCAATTAAAACAGAAGGTGTGAGTGGACCAAAAAGAATAAAAGTTTCTAAAACCATTTAATAACAAAACAGGGTTTGGCCCTCCGTTTTGAAACCACATGCATAACCAACAGTTATGAACACAGTTATAAAATAATCATGATAAAACATCATAAGAAACAGAAACACTATAAAATATCATAAGAAACCATAGCATGAGTATCAGAAACCGTATCAAATCCTCATTTCCCGATCGAACCTGCTGGACCTATCCGAGTCTTTAAACTCCCGAGTCTTTAAACTCAATCCAGGCCTTAATCATATCCGAGTCTTTAAACTCCCGAGTCTTTAAACTCAAGGCCTACGGGGGAAATCAATATACATCCGAGTCTTTAAACTCCCGAGTCTTTAAACTCAATCCGGGTCTTTAAACCCAATCCGGCCGGTCCCCCGTCACATATATCCGGGTCTTTAAACCCAATATCCAGATCCAGCAAATCCAATCTCAAAACCATGTTGAAACCATTTACCAAACTCGAATCCGAAATCACTGGTCCGAAGCCCTTCCGGCATTCAGAACCGTCATTCCGAACCCAAATCCGGAAAAATATCCATGTTCATACCAAAACCACATGTAGTCACAAATCATATTTCGTAACCCATTTCTCATTATCAGAAAACCTTTATAGGTGGAAATCCTCAAATGTGGCATCAAAAGCCCGAAAACCAGCATTTTCTTAAAAAAACGTGCAAAATCCCGAAAACGTCTCGAAAAACGTGCAAATATCTCAATCACGTATAATCACGTAAAATCATCATACCCTATGCAATAAACATAGTGTCTTAAGTAAAACCATCAAAAACGTACATAAAAACAGTTATGCATGATCGAGTTTAAGAAAAAGGATCCACTCACAGTACTGCGCCCTACTCGCGTCCCGAATGTCCAGCCCGTTCCTCGGCTTCCTCGGGAAATCCCGATCCTGTCAAACACCGTCAAATTATGTCACTAATACGTCTACGAAACAACTACCTAATTTCCTTAAAATTCCCCGAACCAAAGACTTAAAACCCGGGACCCTAAACATTCACCCTCGCGGAACTACACTTAAACAACTTCTGATTGACTCGAAACCAACTCCATTGAACTCACCACAACTCCTAGACCAAAAGTCCTGTTGATCACTTCTCCATACGCCGCCGCACGCGCCCCCACGCGCCGTCCAAAGTGGCTGCGCGTGGCCCTCACGCGCCAGCTACAGTACCATCGTCAACCTCCCGTACTGTGCTGAACCGGCCGCCGTGGCTTGGACCGGCGAGAGGCATTCTCCACCGTCCGGCCACCATTTCAGTCCCTTCTTTCACCAGCATCTTCGTCCAGACACCACGAATCCATTCCCCAACTTCGTTCACCTCGACACTGTCCCTAGCCCGTCGACTGAACTCAAAACCAGACAGCCCCAAACTCCCCTGCTTCATGATCCATCCACCCAGCTCACCTCCTTTCACGGTGGTTACACCAAACTCATCCTAGGACTTTACTGAACCTAGACCACACCTCCATTACCTTCGACTCACCCCCAAACTCGTCGACTCACCGTTTGAAGTTTACGGCTATACAGAGGAACAGAGACTCCACTCCAACCGAACTCCGCCGTGAACACCCCCCGTCACGGCGACCATCCCAGTCGACACCTAGGACCTCCCTGAACATAACCCTGACCTTCAATCCCATCGACACTAAGCCTAGACTCACGACTTTCGAACTGAAATTTCACGGGAAAACAGAGCAGGAAACCTCACCTTTCGATTGCCGCTCCGCCGTGCGCACCGCCGCGTGCCACGGTGTTCGTTGGGTCCCCTGCAACCTCCTACAGCTCCCCCTACCTTGGATTGAGCCACCTCACGGCGTAGCCACCACCACAGTCTCACGGCCTCCCTGTTTCCCCAGAATTTTGCCGCACCTCCACCGTGCCGCCGTGCACGATTCCTCCACCAATTCACGACCACCAGCTCACACTGACCTCCCTGTCTCTCCCTCATTCACCAGAACTCATCACCAGCCACAATCACTCCTCAATTTCTCCTCACAAGCTCACTCTGTTTCTGTCTGTGTCGAAGAACAAACACACGGGCACACACAGGTGCACCCCAATTAACTAGGACCGCACCCGTACAGGATTCCACCAGAATCCTCTACACACCTGCCATGTGTCACCATCCCCTCAATCCTGATCCCACTTGGTTAAACCTCAGCCGTCCATTTCTTTCTTTCTGCACAAATCCCAATGTGCAGAAAGACCAATTTACCCTTCTTTTTAACTCATTTTACGGTTTTACCAAAACTTCCTAGACCCGTAACTCTCGTCTCGTAAGTCCGATGAATACGTGCCGCCTGTCATCGAACTCAGGACGACGAAATCTATCTAACCATCCTAGGTCAACGTACCAAAACTCGTCCGTACAAAAAGTCAACTATTCCCCCTACTTTACCCAAATTACGGTTAAGCCCTCAACCTTCCGAACATCACAACTTCCTCCTCGGATGTCGGAATCGGGCGTGCCGTCTGCCTAAGGATTCGTGACGTCCTAAACTACGTCCTGGTCACTGGTCAATCCTCATTTGACCACCCGACTAAAAGTCAACTATTTTGCCCAAACCAGGGGCAAAATCGTCATTCTACACTCATGGACCCATCGGGACCACCTACCCACTACTTAACCTCAATAATCACACCTTATTCACTCTACTAATCCCGGCTCTCGGGACGGGTTGTTACAATCTACCCACCTAAATAGAATTTCGTCCCCGAAATTCCACAGCTAGTTTCCAACACCTAGGGTCTCCTACCCGGTAAATAACAACCTCTCCTGGGTTTCCTGTCTATCATCTCCACCTTGGGTATTTCACTCCATCCCCAACTACTATTACCACAGTCAACCCTAGCTATGTAATAACTGCATGGTGTACGCAAGGGAAACTCTATGAACAGAAAACAAAGGTATTATAAAATACCTCATTTCACAATACCCGACAGAAGTCATAGAGTACATCCTCGTATACAACCACCCTACCTGCCCGAACCAACTCGACTACTAACCCAACAATCGACCACCCATCTCCCTCGGCTGCTAATTCGGCCACTATCAGAAGAAAGCTACAAAGTCCTTAAGGCAAACACTAGCTTGTGGGTTCTCTTCTTCAATAACCTCCCCAGTCCATCTAGGAAAACTCCTAGACTCTACCCTGGAATCCAACCACCACCTAAGTACAGCACAACCAAAAGGAAAACAAGTACCTGTCTCCGTATCTGGTGTCGACTGACCCTCCTGCTGAATCATTGAAAACACCCGGGCCTGAGATCCCGTCGCTCTACCACGTCCCCTCGAACTACTCGTGGCAGTGCTACCACCTCCTCTAGTGCCCGCTGTCCCTGACGCTGTACTCTGCCCGGACTCCGCTACTCCTCTACCTACACCACCTTCCTGTGGCAACAGTGGACACTCACGTCGGAAATGACCTCGCTCCCCGCAGTAGAAACACACATTCCAACCTGGTCCACTGCTCGGTCTCCCCGTAGATGCTACCGACGTCGCACTCGCTTGCGGAGTCGGCGGTGCTCGGTAACCCCAAAATCCTGAACTCTGGGCACTGCCAGGCCTACCAAAACGATCATCGCCCGACGTGGACGATCCACCGAAGTTACCCCTTTTTGGTGTCCGCTGGCTCGAAGCTCCAGGAATAGATGGTTCCCGGCGTCGCACCGGCAAACTAGCCTCAACTCGCACCGCAGCATCCGACAAGTCTCGGAGGGTAGCAAAAGATCCAGCTGTCACTACGGCTCGAATCTCACCTCGCAAACCCAACTCAAACCTACGGCACTTCTCGGCTTCAGTGGCCACAAAAGCAGGAGCAAACCGAGACAACATCTGGAACTTCCGTTCATACTCTGCCACTGTCATATTCCCTTGCTGGAGCTGCAGAAACTCCGCCTCCTTGGCATCCCGGAAAGAACGAGGATAATACTGCTCCAGAAACCGTTCCCTGAACGTCTCCCAGGTCACACTATGGACATCCCAGCCGGACAACTCGAGGGTATACCACCACTCATACGCCGCACCGTCTAGTAAAAAGGTAGCCAACAATACTCGCTCCTCCGGCGGACAATGCATCACCGTAAAAATCCGCTCCAGTCTGGTAATCCACCTCTGGGCTTCCTCAGGATCAGCCCCGCCACTAAAAGTAGTAGCCCCGAGCCGCTGGGCTCGCTCTATCGTGGCACTCTCCGTCTCTCTTGCTACTTCTTCAGGTTGTGGAGAGGGTCTACGTCTCGGAGGCATCGTCAACCGCACGCTGAAAGAGGCATAGAAACAATCAGACAACCTCACAAACTCGACAAACCTATGCTCTGATACCAATTGTCAGGACCCACCCCGGTTTCACCCCGAAACCCGAGGTAAATCCCGCTCCCGTCTGACTTCCCGACACAAAACTCAAGTAAAACTCACTCTAACCCAGTCAAACGCAGGAGTAATTACAAAATATCCCAACCTTAGCGTTTACAGAGCATAGCACTAAATTACAAGAAACATAAAAACTGCTAAAGTACACGCACACAAAAGCCTTTAAACTCTTCTAGGATCCCTCACGTCACTTCTATGCCTCGGACACTGCCTCGACGTTAAGACCCCGCGCTAGCTCCACAACCTGGAGGGCAATTAAAACAGAAGGTGTGAGTGGACCAAAAAGAATAAAAGTTTCTAAAACCATTTAATAACAAAACAGGGTTTGGCCCTCCGTTTTGAAACCACATGCATAACCAACAGTTATGAACACAGTTATAAAATAATCATGATAAAACATCATAAGAAACAGAAACACTATAAAATATCATAAGAAACCATAGCATGAGTATCAGAAACCGTATCAAATCCTCATTTCCCGATCGAACCTGCTGGACCTATCCGAGTCTTTAAACTCCCGAGTCTTTAAACTCAATCCAGGCCTTAATCATATCCGAGTCTTTAAACTCCCGAGTCTTTAAACTCAAGGCCTACGGGGGAAATCAATATACATCCGAGTCTTTAAACTCCCGAGTCTTTAAACTCAATCCGGGTCTTTAAACCCAATCCGGCCGGTCCCCCGTCACATATATCCGGGTCTTTAAACCCAATATCCAGATCCAGCAAATCCAATCTCAAAACCATGTTAAAACCATTTACCAAACTCGAATCCGAAATCACTGGTCCGAAGCCCTTCCGGCATTCAGAACCGTCATTCCGAACCCAAATCCGGAAAAATATCCATGTTCATACCAAAACCACATGTAGTCACAAATCATATTTCGTAACCCATTTCTCATTATCAGAAAACCTTTATAGGTGGAAATCCTCAAATGTGGCATCAAAAGCCCGAAAACCAGCATTTTCTTAAAAAAACGTGCAAAATCCCGAAAACGTCTCGAAAAACGTGCAAATATCTCAATCACGTATAATCACGTAAAATCATCATACCCTATGCAATAAACATAGTGTCTTAAGTAAAACCATCAAAAACGTACATAAAAACAGTTATGCATGATCGAGTTTAAGAAAAAGGATCCACTCACAGTACTGCGCCCTACTCGCGTCCCGAATGTCCAGCCCGTTCCTCGGCTTCCTCGGGAAATCCCGATCCTGTCAAACACCGTCAAATTATGTCACTAATACGTCTACGAAACAACTACCTAATTTCCTTAAAATTCCCCGAACCAAAGACTTAAAACCCGGGACCCTAAACATTCACCCTCGCGGAACTACACTCAAACAACTTCCGATTGACTCGAAACCAACTCCATTGAACTCACCACAACTCCTAGACCAAAAGTCCTGTTGATCACTTCTCCATACGCCGCCGCACGCGCCGCCCAAAGTGGCTGCGCGTGGCCTCACGCGTTAGCTACAGTACCATCGTCAACCTCCCGTACTGTGCTGAACCGGCCGCCGTGGCTTGGACCGGCGAGAGGCATTCTCCACCGTCCGGCCACCATTTCAGTCCCTTCTTTCACCAGCATCTTCGTCCAGACACCACGAATCCATTCCCCAACTTCGTTCACCTCGACACCGTCCCTAGCCCGTCGACTGAACTCAAAACCAGACAGCCCCAAACTCCCCTGCTTCATGATCCATCCACCCAGCTCACCTCCTTTCACGGTGGTTACACCAAACTCATCCTAGGACTTTACTGAACCTAGACCACACCTCCATTACCTTCGACTCACCCCCAAACTCGTCGACTCACCGTTTGAAGTTTACGGCTATACAGAGGAACAGAGACTCCACTCCAACCGAACTCCGCCGTGAACACCCCCCGTCACGGCGACCATCCCAGTCGACACCTAGGACCTCCCTGAACATAACCCTGACCTTCAATCCCATCGACACTAAGCCTAGACTCACGACTTTCGAACTGAAATTTCACGGGAAAACAGAGCAGGAAACCTCACCTTTCAATTGCCGCTCCGCCGTGCGCACCGCCGCGTGCCACGGTGTTCGTTGGGTCCCCTGCAACCTCCTACAGCTCCCCCTACCTTGGATTGAGCCACCTCACGGCGTAGCCACCACCACAGTCTCACGGCCTCCCTGTTTCCCCAGAATTTTGCCGCACCTCCACCGTGCCGCCGTGCACGATTCCTCCACCAATTCACGACCACCAGCTCACACTGACCTCCCTGTCTCTCCCTCACTCACCAGAACTCATCACCAGCCACAATCACTCCTCAATTTCTCCTCACAAGCTCACTCTGTTTCTGTCTGTGTCGAAGAACAAACACACGGGCACACACAGGTGCACCCCAATTAACTAGGACCGCACCCGTACAGGATTCCACCAGAATCCTCTACACACCTGCCATGTGTCACCATCCCCTCAATCCTGATCCCACTTGGTTAAACCTCAGCCGTCCATTTCTTTCTTTCTGCACAAATCCCAATGTGCAGAAAGACCAATTTACCCTTCTTTTTAACTCATTTTACGGTTTTACCAAAACTTCCTAGACCCGTAACTCTCGTCTCGTAAGTCCGATGAATACGTGCCGCCTGTCATCGAACTCAGGACGACGAAATCTATCTAACCATCCTAGGTCAACGTACCAAAACTCGTCCGTACAAAAAGTCAACTATTCCCCCTACTTTACCCAAATTACGGTTAAGCCCTCAACCTTCCGAACATCACAACTTCCTCCTCGGATGTCGGAATCGGGCGTGCCGCCTGCCTAAGGATTCGTGACGTCCTAAACTACGTCCTGGTCACTGGTCAATCCTCATTTGACCACCCGACTAAAAGTCAACTATTTTGCCCAAACCAGGGGCAAAATCGTCATTCTACACTCATGGACCCATCGGGACCACCTACCCACTACTTAACCTCAATAATCACACCTTATTCACTCTACTAATCCCGGCTCTCGGGACGGGTTGTTACAAAGTATATGGGAGCTCAGCCCAGAACCAATACAAGTGGGTCTCAGCCCAAAACCGTTCAGGTAGGTCTCAGCCCAAAACCAATAATAGAATACGGGGTCTCAGCCCCAAACCGGTCTCCGTAAAACCTCATGTATACGTATATATATATATAACCCAACCTCGGCATCTCATATGCCCAATCAAGAACCCCTAGGGTTTCATCTCCGAGTTTACTCCCAGGATCTACAACGTTTTGGAGGGCCTGTCACCAGACCCTGTCCGAGACTATCTCGTATCTCTCACTCCTGGGATGTCCTGCTCCCTCTTGGAGTCACTCATCCCAGGCAGTGGATCGTGACACTCCAGGATCATCGATGTCTGGAGGAGACTATTCATATGGGAGGGTATATACATATAAGTGAAAACATAATTTTCTTTCAATTCATAATTCAACTGGGCCTCATACCTGATTCATCTCGACAGGATTCCTCGAATCCGATTCAAATCCAATCTCGCAGGCCACAGCCTAAATCCACATTTCAATAGAGTCTCAAACCCAAATTCTCATTTCATAAACCACAACTAGGGCTCAAGCCCGATTCACAATCCACTGGGCCTCCAGCCCGATATCACAATCAACTGAGACTCATGCCTAATATCACAATTCAACTGGGCCTCGAGCCCGATATCTCAATCAACTGGCTTCAAACCATATTCCATAACTCAATTGGGCCTCAAGCCCGATCGTATAAGCCAAATGGGCCTCTAGTCTGATATCTCATGAAATCAAATGGACTCCAAGTCCAAAAGTTTCCAAATCCAAAGGGGTCTCATGCCCGGTTCCTCATTTCCAAATCCAAACCATTCCATCAAACCATCATTGAAAACACAGCACGTATAGGCACGGCATAAAACCCAAAATATCTAAATACGTGCAAATACGTAAATACTAATTACCACAATCATATGCACTCAAGGCATCTTAAATCATGTATTTAAAACATATAAAACATTTATGCATGCATCACAATGTAGAAAGCAAGGTCAACTCACAGACCGTCCAAGCTGCGCCTCGATACGTGCGCCATAAGCATCTTCGGTCGAATCACCGTCACCGGGACTCCCAAACCTATCCAAATCATACTAGAGGGTTACTAACTACCTTAGTAACCTCCCATTATAACCCCGTAATTTTCCTGAATTTTTAACTATTTTTAAACTCGATCCTAAACATTTGGACTTCCCGAACTATATCGAAACGATATCCGATTGACTCAAAATTTGTCCCAAAATGTGCGTTACATCGAAAGGATGAAATTACATGTTGAAAACTTCCTCAAATTCCTCCCCGCGCGCCACCTAAAGGCCCTGCGCTTGGGCTTCACGCGCAGGCTACAAGGTCATCCCCTTCCTCGCGACAGACCGGTTTGGCCGGTTCACTGGTTCGGCTCATCCAACTGGACTAGTGTGACCGGTTCACTTCCATATCTTCTTATTTTTCATCATTTTTCTTCCTTCTTTCCACCAATCTTCTCTAATCTATCCTAGGATTTTTTTTTATGTAATAAAATCAATGAAAACAATCCTAAAACCTATTTGTTCAATTAAACCATTTAAACCCAAAATTCCATTACATGTTCAGGGCACATCCAAGGGCCAAAACTCTATCCTAAGGGTTCCATTAAGCTCCTAGATTCCTTAGAAAGAGGTTTAGGGGTTTAGTTTGAGCGTACCTTGCCGAAAATGAAATTCGGTGGGTAGCCACCGAAAATCCCTCACGGTCGTCGTCTGGCCTGCTCAGCCGTCCTCAGCCACCATTTATGATTCCACACGACTCGTAAAACCCCCCACAACATCACCCAATCATTAGAACCACCCCTAAAACGTTCAAAATTGAAATTCCAAAATTCAAATCCGAAGGGTCGACGGATTTACCTAGGTTCTGGTTTTCCTCCTCCGTTCACCGTGGTCCTGCCGTCCCTGGCCTCCACTTAGCCTATCACTCAGCCTCACAGGGCCATCCATCGATCCAGAAAGGGAGAGGGGGGTTTGGGTTTGTTTTTGCGTTCATTGGGTTAGATGATCGATCGAATGAGAAATGGGATGGGGAGCAGATGCATGTATCTGTTTAAGGTAAGCAATGGATGGGT
Organism: Prinsepia uniflora; assembly: GCA_032719365.1. NCBI lineage: Eukaryota > Viridiplantae > Streptophyta > Magnoliopsida > Rosales > Rosaceae > Prinsepia > Prinsepia uniflora. Next base: position 72,753,372 of record CM064868.1, on the reverse strand, counting down.
AACACTTGACACTCCATTTGGTCTGTTTCAAAATATCTGGGCCCACTTCCAGACAAAGTCCATTCGTCTCGTAAAGCGTGCAATAGTGCCTCAAACCTTCCGTAAAACATAACTTTTTTGTCGAATATCCGATTTCGACATGCCACCTGTCTACGGACTCGTATCGACCCGATCTACGTAACGGTCCTCGGCTCTCGGTGACACGACCCACCCCCAATCCCACGGAATTAAGGGCTAAATCATGCTCCTGTCTAGCTTACGCGTGACACGAAGGCTAACCGACAGCCAACCTCCATGTAACACGTAAGCCAGACAAGGGATTTCCAAAATGAACCGTCCATAAGTACTGAACTTCCCAGAGCGCACAGAATCTACTGTGGATCGTGTGTGTGATGTCTCCGTCTCTCTCTATCAACAGCCCGCACCGCAACAACCTGGAGGGTATCGAAAACACAAAAGACTGTGAGTGGAAAAAAAATAAATAATACGTTTTGAAAACAGTTTACAAGAAAAGACATTTACACCCTCCGTTTCAAAACCAATGCATGCATAATCAACTCATGTCAGAAATCCATTTCATATTCAATTACAAAAACTGAACTTATTTCCTTTTCTCAAATCCCGAGCCTCAGCCCAAAGCCATCAAAATCCATAACCTCCGGGTCATTGCCCAAAACATCGAAAAACCATTATGAAAACCATCATTATCATCGAAATGCAAAAGATATTTGAAAACCATTTGAAATCCTTTGTCATCCATCGAACCTGCTGGATCTATCCGAGTCTTTAAATTCCCGAGTCTTTAAACTCAATCCAGGCCTTAATATAATCCGAGTCTTTAAACTCAATAGGCCTACGGGGGAAATCACAATATCCGAGTCTTTAAACTCAATCTGGGTCTTTAAACCTAATCAGGGCCGGCCCCCGTCATATATCATATCCGGGTCTTTAAACCCAATAACCAGATCCAACAAATCCAATCCACGAACCATTTTAAAACAATTTCCAAATCCATGTCCAAATTCGAATTCGAAATCACCATTCTGAAGCCATGCTGGCGTCCAGACTTGTCATTTCGAATCCAAGTCCGGAATCATATCCATAACCCATTTCCAAATCCGAATCCAAAACCATCATTCCGTAATCTGGCATCCGAAATAACCATTCCAGACCCAAATCCGAAAATTCACTATCAAGTTCCAAAATCGTATCCCGAATCGTCATCTTGAAATTCGGTTCCAAAACCCGAAATCACGTTCATCAAAACCACTTTTATGATTTGGGTTTCAAGCCCGAACTCACTTTCCAAAATCCATTAGAAATCATTGAAATCAAATCATCTTTCAACTCCCAAAATCATGGTATCAAAACCTTTATCAAATCACAGTATAACATCATATCTCGTAAAACGTGCAAATACGTAATTATCTCGAAATACGTGCAAAATCGTAAATCACCATGATCATAAACATAACCATAAAATCATGTTTAGAAAACATATAAAACATATATGCATGCATCATAAGTTCGAAAGCAAAGTCCATTCACAGACCATTAACGTCGTTGCCTCGATATGCGCGCAATTACGCTTTCTCGACCAATCCACTATCACCAGCTTTCTCGAACCTGTCCAAAACCCATAATAAAGTCACTAACTACTTCATAAAGCTTATACTAAAGCCCCATAATTTTCCCCAATTTTTAACTATTTTTAACCGAGGCTTAAAACCTTCGAACATCCTGAAACATATCGAGACGATGTTTGATCACCTCGAAACCAGTGCCAAAATGTTTGTTACATCAAATACTTTAAAAGTCATGTTGGAACCTCCCTAAAATAACGTACCATGCGCCCACTCGCGCTGCCCAAAAGGGCTGCGCGTGGGAGCCACGCGTCGGTACTGTTCATCACCTTCAACCTCCCGCTAACCCGGTTCAGACCGGTTCGAACCGACCCAGTTCGACCGAACCGGTGCAGGCGGTTCAACCCTTTATTTCCTTTATTTTCAACCCGTTCTTGATTCCAATTAGTCCTATAGCTTCCTTACACGATTTCCTATCGATCTGCATATTTAAACAATGAACTTAAGGCCAAAAGCATACCTTCTTGAACCGTGATCAAACTTCGAACTTCCTCCATCGTGGGACTACGATACTGGCCACCCCTTGCTGTGAATTCAAGCCCATACAATTCCTTTTGATTTCCAAAACCACACCCAAAGCAACCAGTTAAGCATCAGCCATTAAATTCCAACTTGCCATGATCGAATTAAAATCATGTATTTACTGGTTTTGACCTTACCGTCCATCTCATGCCCTGAATTCGATTCCAATGAGTTTTTCTCATCATCCTTTCCATATTTTGTTCACAGATCAGCATCTCTTGATGCGGATTTGAAGAGATTGGATCCAAAGCCACGCTGCCCTCTGTTTCTCATAGCTCGAAACCCACCGTCCACGACGGTCTGTGGTACAAGCACCATCACACTCTTCCACCTCTGTTTTCCCACTTCCTTTCTCCATTCACAAGTAGCCATCACCTCCCTCAATGGAATTGGTTCTCACAATCAGATTATCTCTCTGTTTCTCATGTACCCCCAAACCGTTTAACTCATTCATTTCAACCTTTAAATCACGCGAAACAAATAAGAGACGGTGGAAGAGGCTTCTCTTGCCTTCCAGAGAGGGAAAAGTGTCCCAAAACCAGTGGGCACATCCTCTAAGACACCAGGTGGCACCATTTTACTGGGCACAGATCCCTTAGCAGTGAAAAGACTAAAATGCCTCTGCCTTCACAAATTACCATTTTGCCCCTAAGGTTTTTAGACCAAAACCCGGGCCATCCTAAATCCAATGACAGCGTGCCGCCTGTCGTTGTACTCAGGGGATCAAGACCTACCTAATGGTCCTCGAATTACGTGAAAAGTCCATTTCGTTTGAAAAGTCAACAAATTGCCCATTTTAAACCAAATTACCAAATTACCCTCGAACTTCCGAATGTCATAACTTTTTTCTCGAATGTCGAAATCAGACATGCCACCTGTCTGTGAACTCGTGACGTCCGGAACTACGTCACGGTCATCGGTCAAAGTCCATTTGACCGTCCGAACAAAAAGTCAACATTTTTGCCCATTCTAGGGGAAAAATCTTCATTTCGCACTGTCCGTCCAAAAGCATCCAACTAACCACCGATTATCGTCACTAATCAGTCATTAACTACTAATCTAATCCCAGTTTCTGGGACGGGTCGTTACACTCGGGCATCGGACCTCCCGGGTCAAAATTCAACTTTTTGCCCTTGTTTAGGGGTAAAATCGTAATTTCACCATGAACGTCCAATAATCCTTAGCCAATTCCCGATTAACCCTGCTAATCCATAATTAGTCTTAATTAATTCTTAAAATCAAGGATAGGTCGTTACAAACTTCCCTCCTTAAAGAATTTTATCCTCAAAATTCCAACCGACCCAATTCCACAACTAAATTGTGGAAATCCAATCATGTCCCCCTACTCGGGCACTCTCGTGTAATCATACACGTCTGCCATAACCATCGCACTTGTCGGTGATCCATCGTCCGACGGTCAATGCTGAGGCTCCGCTCAGCCTTCTGCAACAGTATCCAACCATCTCGTAACGAACCATCATCAGAGCTTCCCAAAGTTCCAACCCAACTATCATTAGCTGAGTTCCGATCTCTGAATCTCGAGAAATCACTTGTCAGCTTGTAAGTCTCACTCGAGACGCCGATACTCGTCGATCTCGCTTGTCACTCACTCCGACAGGTCAGTTAAACTAAGCTAACATCCCAATCGGCTTTTCAGTCTACCATTCTGACACGTTCCAACCTACAACCATCAGGCTGAAATACGTACTCCCACTAATGGCTATCACATCCGAGCTGACATCCTACTCAACGCCCGATTAGGCAATATCCTCTAGATCCTGCCATCACAATGGCACGAATCACATCTCGCAGGCCATACTCAAATCTGCGGCGTCTATCGGCCTTGGTACTCATATCAGTCAACTATCCCGTTTTCTCGTACTCATCCTAACTCTCACCAGAGTCCCAATACAATCTACCAATCCGAACTTGTCAGATACCAATTCATTTCATCATCACTATCATGACCTGCCGGCAACTTCCGGCTCCACTGCGCCTTCGTTACGCTACTCTGATCTCGACTCGCTCTCGAGTCCTCACCTCGTATCTCATGTCACTCTGTGACCTAAGCTGACATCTTGACTCATCTAGAGTCCCAAACTGTCACATCAAATACTTTGTCGAAAAACATTCGACATCTTACCAATCTTGAGTGTATATGGACCCCATCAAATACTTGCCTCAGTTGGAATAATCGCAAACACAATCACTAGGGTTCCTCTGGCCCACATGGCCCTGAGCTCTCGACTCACATAATCATCGAACCCTCCCAATCTACTCTGCTCTAGGAACAGTATTCAATGTCCAGACACCATCTCATCATGTCGGAACACATTTGATCACTATCTCATGTCCAACTAGAACTCTATACATTCGACACACATTCCTCCCTTTTGGTACAATCAACCCAAACGTACTGATTGACCGTGGTCAATCCCATCATCCAACGTGCACAACACACCAGTGCACCCCCATCATCTCAATCATCAAGGCACTACTCGGCCCGCTCCAAGACTGCACCTTGGCAACGTTCAACCACGTATAATTTTTCACTCTGACTATGGTTCAATACTCAACCATTCGTCACGAGCTAGCCTCAATCCATCACAATTTCTATCCTCATATCCAACTCGAGGCATCAGCTAATCATCTCTCCATAATCGATATCCACGTATCGTCCTCGTCTCATATTTATTCCCATATTCAATCTCTTTCTTATCATCTCACCAACTAGGCTAAAGGATTTTTCAACCTAGCTTAGCATAATCAGCAAGGCAACTGACTCCAATGACAACTAGACCTCGGTCTACTCGCCTCATGGTCGCCACAATCATCTCAATCACTTCGATCCTCTCGATCGTCACCACACGACTCAATCCAAACTCGCCTCGATCCAAGATCTTCGACCCTCCTAGGATCCACTATCTTCTTTCTCAGTTAACGTAACACGACCCATACTACTAACATGGGTTCACTACCTCGGACACTCGCTCGTCACATCCGGTGACCTAAGATACCATATGTTTTTCTAGGCAATCAAATTTGACTCATAGCCTAGGTGTCCGGTTCTTACACCTTCTTTGAACCCTTTAACTGTCGTATCCTTCCTCATTGGCCAGCATAAGGAAAGTCTAAGATGATGACATGCAAGTTCATTCTATGTCATCATGCGGCACCTAGCATTATCTGCTAAAGAGCGGAACACGAGAAGTCTCCTTTACCGACTTCGGAATCCAGAGAAGTTGCAACCATGTTGGAAGCATACTTAACTTTTCCAATTACTGAGCTTACCCTCTACACGAGCATCCTCATAACTCAAGTCTCGCATCACGTCGATGGCCAACCTAAAGCTCTGACCAAGCTAGTGGAAAAAGCAAAGTCATCCTCCAACTGGGAGTATTCTCTGATAATTACTGTAATGTTTAATCCTTTTTCTTCCGAGCTAAACATTTCCATCACCACTCACGTCGGCACACCGGTTCGCATGTCCCAACTCTATGGGATCAATTTCCAACACTGAACATTCGCGCCCTCCGTCCACAACGAACTAGGGTACCTGTCACCAATCCAGGTATACCCCATGCCTCGCACTAAGACACTCGGGATCCTCTCTATCCCGCTCAGTGTCCACCGCTCTCACCTAATTGCCACTTGGGGCACATCTACCAACTCTGTCACAACCCAAGATTTCTTGGAATTACATCCCTTAGACACATGGTGTCAATCAGAATCATCCGATCACGGTTGGATTCTATCCAACATGTCTCTGACATCTCCCACTCATTTCAGTCACCTACACTGAGGTAGGGCGGCACACTCGCCAATACCCAAAATTCAACATCTCCTTCCGTGATCGCACTCAGTCGTAACTGAGTCGAATCCAGAATATATGCGCGTACTGTGCGTCACTCACGCACCTCCCTATCCTTGTCACGACTGACAAATCTCCATCATCTCAGTCGTCACGATAACACGAGCCTACAAGCCTATCCAACTCGATAAGACTCGACTACGTCCATCGACGGCAACGTCTGCCACAACCGCGTGCAGACCAACCCCAGAAACACTCCGTTATCGAGACACCGTACTCATGTGGTCCACTCACTATGGTACCAATCGCTCAACCACGGCCTGTCATACCAAACCACACAATAACTACTTCGAGCATCTTCTGCCAGTCGACATCCCTCCGGGACTCGACACACTAAAATCCTATCCAACTCAAACATTCCTATTCCAACCAATCTCAACTAGGGTCATCGTGCGCCTGACTGCACCTAGCAGCTTAAGCTCCGATCCTCGTACTTTTGTCATGGAAGATCCTAACATCCGACCTCCATTAATTTCACTTTGCCCCAATCCATATCTGCCATAACTTTACCGTTGAACGGTCATAATTCCGTAACATCATCATACTGGGACAACCGACTCAATAAGACTCGTCCACTATTAACACTACGACTCTAAGTCGTTGGATTCCCATGCACATCGATCCTCTCGGGATCAAATCTCACTAGAACACGGCATCATGTGCCAATCGAACCCTAAACCATTATACCTCGTGCCAAACATAACTTAACCAGGGTTCTCCTCTACTAAATCCTCAAACTCTTACACTAAATATCAGGTTGATGACGGGCTGTTATCACTGCAGAGAAATCACATCCGTAACCTGCGCATACCACAATATCAAACCTAGCTCTGATACCACTTGTCAAGTCCCGTCCCAAATCACCCGGGATTAACGTGGGACATGTCTGCTCCCGTCTGACAGGAAGTGTGAGACAAGGGATAAATCCAGCCTCAGCCCACTCAAGATTTCCAGAGTGCGCCAGGATCGGAGGAGGAGTGTGATGCCTAGTTCTCCGCTACAGCCCGCATCCGCGGTCAACCTGAAGGGCATTAAAAACATTGAAAAGTTGTGAGTGGACAAAACAAACGGTTCAAAAACAATTTATCGAAAATCACATTTATACCCTTCACCTAAACGCATGCATGCATTCAAAAACCATTTATCAATCCATTTAAATCTTTAGGGCCTTAGCCCAAAACTTTCAACCAAAGTATATGGGAGCTCAGCCCAAAACCAATCATGTGGGACTGAGCCCAAAACCAATACAAGTAGGTCTCAGCCCAAAACCGTTCAAGTGGGTCTCAGCCCAAAACCAATCATAGAATACGGGGTCTCAGCCCCAACCCGGTCTCCGTAAAACCTCATGTATACGTATATATATAACCCAACCTCGGTATCTCATATGCCCAATCAAGAACCCATCACGATATATCTAAAGTATGCATACTACTCGGATCTCATCTCCGAGTCTACTCACAGGATCTACGACGTCTAGGAGGGCCTGTCACCAGACCCTATCCGAGACTATCTCATATCTCTCACTCCTGGGATGTGCTCTCTCTTGGAATCACTCATCCCAGGCAGTGGATCGTGACACTCCAGGATCATCGACGTCTGGAGGAGACTATTCATACGGGAGGGTATATACATAGAAGTGAAAACATACTTTTCTTTCAATTCATAATTCAACTGGGTCTCATACCCGATTCATCTCAACAGGATTCCTCAAATCCGATTCAAATCCAATCTCGCAGGCCTCAACCTAAATTCACATTTCAATAGGGTCTCAAACTCGAATTCTCATTTCATAAACCACAATTGGGACTCAAGCTCGATTCACAATCCACTGGGCCTCCAGCCTGATATCACAATCAACTGGGACGCATGCCCGATATCACAATTCAACTGGGTCTCGAGCCCGATATCACAATCAACTGGGCTTCAAGCCCGATACCATAACTCAATTGGGCCTCAAGCCCGATCGTATAAGCCAAATGGGCCTCCGGCCCGATATCTCATGAAATCAAATGGACTCCAAGTCCAACAATTTCCAAATCCAAAGGGGTCTCATGCCCGATTTCATATTTCCAAATCCAAACCATTCCATCAAACCATCATTGAAAACACAGCACGCATAGGCACGGCATAAAATCTTAAATCTTGAAATACGTGCAAATACGTAAATACTAATTACCATAATCATATGCACTCAAGGCATCTCAAATCATGTATTTAAAACATATAAAACATTTATGCATGCATCACAATGTAGAAAGCAAGGTCCACTCACAGACCATCCAAGTTGCGCCTCGATACGTGCGCCATAAGCATCTCCCAGCTAATCACCGTCATTGGGACTCCCAAACCTGTCCAAATCATACTAGAGGGTTACTGACTACCTTAGTAACCTCCCATTAAAGCCTCGTAATTTTCCCGAATTTTTAACTATTTTTAAACTTGATCCTAAACCTTCGGATGCTCCGAACTATATCGAAACGATGTCTGATTGACTCGAAATTTGTCCCAAAATGTTGGTTACATCGAAAGGATGAAATTACATGTTGAAAAATTCCTAAAATTCCTCCCTACACGCCGCCACAAGCCGCCCACAGGCCCTGCGCGTGGGCTTCACGCGCGGGCTACAGGGTCATCCCCTTCCTCGCGATAGACTGGTTCGGCTGGTTCACTGGTTCGACCAGTTCAACTGGACCGGCGTGACCGATTCACCTCCGTATCTTCTTATTTTTTTCATCCTTTTTCTTCCTTCTTTCCACCAATCTTCTCTAATCTATCCTAGGAATTGTTTTTATGCAATAAAATCAATGAAAACAATCATAAAACCTATTGGTTCAATTAAACCATTTAAACTCAAAATTCCATTACATGTTCAGGGCACATTCAGGGGCCAAAACTCTATCCTAAGGGTTTCATTAAGCTCCTAGATTCCTTAGAAAGAGGTTTAGGGGTTTAGTTTGAGCTTACCTTACTGGAAATGAAATTCGGTGGGTAGCCACCAAAAATCCCTCACGGTCGTCGTCTAGCCTGCTCAGCCATTCTCAGCCACCATTTCTGATTCCACACGACTCGTACAACCCTCCACCACGTCACCCTATCATTAGAACCACCCCTAAACGTCCAAAATTGAAATTTAAAAATTCAAATCCAAAGGGTCGACGGGTTTACCTAGATTCTGGTTTTCCCTCCGCCGTTCACGGCAGTCCTGCCATCCCTGGCCTCCACTTAGCCTCTCACTCAGCCTCACAGGGCCATCCATCGATCCAGAAAGGAAGAATGGGGTTTGGGTTTGGTTTTGGGTTCATCGGGTTGGATGATCGGTCGAATGAGAAAGGGGATGAGGAGCAGAATGTATTTGTTTAAGGTAAGAAATGGATGGGTGACACTTGTCACTCATCCATTGGGCCTATTACAAAATATCTGGGCCCACTTCCAGACAAAGTCCACAGTCTCGTAAAGTGTGCAATAGTGCCTCGAACCTTCCGTGAACCATAACTTTTCTGTCGAACGTCTGATTTTCGACGTGCCACCTGTCTACGAACTCGTATCGACCCGATCTACATAACGGTCCTCGGGCATCGGACCTCCCGAGTCAAAAGTCAACTTTTTGCCCTCATTCAAGGGTAAAATCGTAATTTCGCCTTGAACGTCCAATAATCCTCGGCTAATTCCCGATTAACCTTGATAATCCATAATTAGTCTTAATTAATCCTTAAAATCAGGGACGGGTCGTTACAATTTACGTATAAACGTGTTATTGCACGTATTTCGAGGTTTACAATTTTATGTTGTGGTTTTATACGTGTTTATGGTTTCAAATGATTTGAACAATGAAATGATCTCGGATTTGGAAACATTATTCCGGGCTTGAAGCCCAGTTGATTTTACGGTATCGGGCTTGAAACCCAATTGGTTATGATATTGGGTATGAGTCTCATATGTGGTTTATGAAATGTGATTTCGGGTTTGGAGATCCTAATGAAATTTGGTTTTGGACTTGGAAAGTTTTGTGGAAATGATTTATGGAAGTTATACCTCGGGTTGAGACCATGTTGAAATGGTTTTGACTATGGTTTTAAATATACCATCCTTAAAGAGTGGATTGTCTCCTCCAGATGTGAGGGACACTAGAGTAGTCATGGCGTATTGCCTGAGAGGGGTTACCCTACGGAGAAACCGTAAAGAGGTTTACGTATAAAGGCTCAGAATCAGGATTGCTATTGATTAGACATCTGGGATGTCATACCCCAGGCAATGATTCGGGAATTACTTAGACACTGGTGGACCTAGTGGATTACTTGGACTTGAGACCCCGAGTGGCACGCATAGCCTTAGTCAGTGACAATATTAATTAGGCATATGGGATGCTGAGGATTGGTTAACTACATTTTATTGAATTGGTTATTTTGTGTTTACTGGTTTTAGGCTGAGTTCCCACATGATTTATGTTTTGGGTTGAGTTCCCACACTATATTGAAATGATTTTGGGCTAAGGCCCTATTGATTGGAATGAAGAAATGACTTTGATTGAGAAGCATTTTTCACTGAGTTTGATTTGGAAAAACTGTTATTTGATTTAAGGCAATTGGTCGTAATAACTGGTATTATATGCATGCATGCATGCTATTTAATGAGGGTATAAATGTCTTTTCGCGAAATGTGTTTTATAAATTATTTATTTTCGTCCACTTACAGCTTTTTCGTTTTTTTTATACCATTCAGGTTGATCGCGGATACGAACGGTAGCAGAGACGGAGACATCACATGCTGCCACTGATCCTAGAGCACTCTAGATGCCCAGAGAGGGTGTAAGTGTATTCCTGATCTGGCATGGCACATCCCGCGCTAATCCAGTGAAGATTGGGATGGGTCATGTCATATGTATTGTGACCTAGTAATCATACTACTCTCATTCTTAAACTTCTCCGGACCTTGGCAAGGCTTTACCTTCTTCTTCATGTTTGGGTTAGGGGGGCGCGAGTCCTTTAGCAAGCTTTGGGTCTTCATCTCCAATAAAGAATTGTTAGAATTTTATTTTTTTTAATCTCCAAAGCTAAATTAATTATGTTCAGCAAAAATAATAAATTCCAAGATAAAATCTACGGAAAAACCAATAAATCTCAAAAACCCTACCAAAAAAAACTCAATATTCCAAAATTGTAGGAGTAAGAACTAGAAAACTCGACAGCTGAATAATTACTTGGGTAACAACCCTATGTGTTAAAATTGCGGTCTCTATCATCACTCAGTCCAAGGATTATAGTTAGGGTATTCTCTCTTAATTTAATTTAATGTATTTTTTTTTATTTTTGATGCTTAATTTTTTTAAGATAGTTAATTAGAAAAAAAATGATATTTTTAATTTTTATTTTAAATGACATGGATTGCTAGGTCGCGTATCAGATGAGTTGGGAAAAGAAAAGTTGGGATTGTACTTGGTGCCTCTAGCAGTCGGACTTTACTCAAAGAAGATTGGAATTTGATTTCAACCTCACCCGTTGTGGATCAATGTTAGTGACTTGGGCAACCTACATGAAACCATAAATCAATGGCTTGATTTCTTTATTAGATCCATATTTAATATCCTATTTGTTAATTTCCTTGTTTAATTTCTACAAACTTTTTATACTAGATTTTCTAATTCTAAAGCTAAAATCAAAAGATGAACAATCAGTTTTTATTTAGTGAGACGAGGGATTAAGAGAAGTTGGGTCGGCAAGGAAGAGTAGTTGAAGATGGAAGAAGAGAGAGCTGCTGATAAATGGAGGTGGCTCTCCGTCTTGGCACGGGTGTTGGGAGGTACTGATAAATGGAGCCGCTAATAAACGAAGGGTTTAGAGTTTAGGACTCAATGATCTTCTTCATTGCTGTTGGGTTTAGAGTTTTTTTTATTATTATTTATCTTTGTATAACTGTTAGAATATTTTATTAAAAATAAACTCAATGGTATGATTGGTAATACATGTGGTGGAGTGCAGATAGTAAAATGTGGAGAAATTTAGCCCAACTCAAGGTAAGAAATTTTACTTTATTAGAAATAAGATAGAAAGATGGTAAAACTTGAATGATGATTATATATGCATCTCACATTCTGAAAAATTACTTATGTTATATTTTTTTGGAAAAGTTATTTTTGTCGTATTTTTTTAAAAAGTCGTTTTTGTTGTTCTTTCGTAATAAATAATTGTACATTAAAATAATTTTGATGAAATCAGTTTATAAAAGCAACATTGCAAATTGCTTTTAAAAGTTGTTATCAAAAGTCCATTATTTTCAAAAAAAATAAAATTTCTTATTTTTACCAAACTTTTTTATATTACTTCACTTTCAAATAAGATATATTTATAAGGGGAAGAAAAATACCAAACATGGCCTAAATTGATGAGTTATCATGGGCTTAAGTACTACTTAGTTAAGTTAGTTGGGTTTATAATACGAAATCAACTATTAATTGGACCTATTTTATAAAATAATATCACAAATTAACCGTTTATTTAGTAGGGCCTTATTTAAAATTATCGATTAAGTGGGTCTGGTTCGGTTGGTTCTAACCTTGACTTGTAAACAATTAGTTTTAAACTCGAATCTCGGCGGCATATTATGTGATAGATTTCTCCCTCCTTTGTAAATAACAGTCATTGGACTGTTTATAAAAAAAATGTAACGACCCGCCCCAAATTAATGGGATTAATTAAGGGTTAATGACGGATTAGCAAGGCTAATTGGAGATTAGACGAGGATTATCGGACGTTCAGTGCAAAATGACGATTTTGCCCATAGAACGGGCAAAACGTTGACTTTTCGTTTGGACGGTCAAATGGACTTTGACCGATGACCGTGACGTAGTTCGGGACGTCACGAGTACATAGACAGGTGGCACGTTCGACTCTGACATCCGTGGAAGAAGTTATGACGATCGGAAGATCAGGGGCGTTTTGGTAATTTTGGCGAAAAGGGGCCAACGGTTGACTTTTGACCATGAAGGTCCGATGACCGAGGGCCGAGCACCGTTACGTAGATCACGACGAAACGAATCCGTAGACAGGCGGCACGTCGAATTCGGACGTTCGACGGCGAAGTTACGGTTCACGGAAATTCAAAAGTACTATTGCACGTTCTTCGAGACAGGAGCTGTTTTGGACTTTAATGGGCCCCACCTTTTTCTCAGGGCCAATGGATTCATCCATTCACCCTCATTTTTCTCTCATGCACAAAACCACCCCGTGTATCCATTTTCCATTTTTCCTATCCAAACCCAATCACCATTTTCATCCAACCCAAACCCTTAACCATGTGAGAGAGTGGCCAGAGAGATGAAGAGGACCGGCTGGACGTGGTGGCTGGCCAGACAGAGCCGCCGTGGACGGCGGAGGAGGAAAAATCGATCGGGTAATCTGTTTTAACCTTTTTTATTCATTTTTTCGATTTTGCTTGTTAGGGGTCGATTTGGATGTTTGGGTTGAAGTAATTAGGTTGCTAGGGAGTTTTTAGGATGGTTTGGGGAAGGTTTGGACGTCGGGGAAGCCTGGGGAGGAGGTTGGATTTTTGGACCGTGAGGGGTTAATTGGTCCGTGCCATTTTCTTGGGTTTTAGGACTTCTAATTAATTGGGTTAAGTTCCTAGGACGATTATAGGAAAGTTAGGAGTGATTAGGATTGAAAACGGTGAAAAATTGGGCCGGAATGAGCTTGAACCGGTCATGCCGGTCCAAGTTGCAGGCGAACCGGACCGGGCGAGGTTAGGGGTGACACTGTAGCAAGCGCGTGGCCTCCACGCGCAGCCACTTCAGGCGGCGCGTGGAGGAGAATTTGAGGAAGGTTCCAACATGTCAAATCACCTATTCGATGTAACGAACATTTTGGGACTGGTTTCGAGGCAATCGGACATCGTCTCAATATAGTTCAGGCTGTCTGAAGGTTTTGGTGCGCGTTTAAAAATAGTTAAAAATCCCGGAAAATTATGGGGCTTTAGTGAGGGGTTAATTAACTAGTTAGTAACCCTCTAAAGTGAATTGGATAGGTTTGGGAATCCCGGAGACTACGGTTGACCCGGAAAGGCGTACGGTGCGCATATCGAGGCAGTAGCGCGGACAGTCTGTGAATGGACTTTATTTCTGAAATTGATGCATGCATAAATGTTTTATATATGTTTTAATATGTGTTTTGGGATGCCTTGAGTGCATTTTGGTGTGTGTTTATATATGGGCACGTACTTCGAGGTTTTCGGGTTTTATACGTGCTTATACGCGCTTACGCTTTCGGTTTTCATGAAATGGTTTTGAAAAGTAAAACGACTCATTTGGTCTTGATTATTCGGGCATGAGACCCATTTGGATTTGGTTTGACTCGGGCATGAGACCCTATTGACGACCTACGGGTCGGAGTCGTGGTCGCGACGGGTGCTGTGTGCACGGCGACGGACGGCGTGACGCTCGCCTCCGGATTGTGATGCGTTCCTTCCGGAGAGGTCACGATGCACGTCCCGTTGTTGAGCAGCCGCTGGAGGCTCGACTTTGGAGTGCTGACGGTTTAGAGGATCGATCGGCGACATGTGCACCATGGTCTCGAGATGGTCGCGGCAGTGATATGTTCATGGCGACATACCAGGATTGAGAGCGGTTCTGGATTGATGGTTGCACACATCGCTACGATCGGGATCGTGACTGACCCTGAGATATCGGGCTCGATGCCCAGTTGATTTGAGTTCGGGCTCGAGGCCCAATTATTGTGAAATCGGGCGAGAGGCCCTGTTGAGTTCTATGTTCGGGCTGGAGGCCCATTTGCTTTCTGTTATCGAGCGTGAGTCCCGCTTTTATGGGTTTTGATATACTGGTATGTATATACCCTCCTTATGAGATGATTGATTGGTCTCCTCCAGCATCGACCTGGAGAGTCACGATCCACAAACCAGAGTGGGTATCCCCATAGGGATCCCGTTCCAGGAGTGGAGGTTACTTATGATGTTGTGGACCCGGACCAGATTCCGGAGAGATATGTGGACTAGATCCAGAGAGAGAGCTCGGACTAGATCCAGAGATGGAGCCTCCCAGATGGAGATTCCTGGGAGAAGACTCGGGGTGAGACCCCGAGTAGTGTGTACACTAGATAGATATGATGACATCGTGACTATATCGGGGATGTGATCCCTAGGGGCTGTGTGCCCCGAGATGGCATCTTCTCCGGAAGTGTCTAGGATGGGTTATATATGTATATATGTATATGTGGACAGGTTTTCACTGAGATGGCGTTGGACTGAGACCCTCGCGTATTGGTTTTGGGCTGAGACCCACGTGAGATGATTTTGGGACGAGTTCCCACGTGTTTTGGATTGGGCGGAGGTCCCATGTGTTAATTGACTAATTTCAGGCTAAGGCCCAAATGGTTTGATGGTTCATGAAGGTTTATGGGAACCGGGCATGAACCCTAGAAATGGTTTTTAAATGCATGCATATGTTTTTAATGAAGGGCATAAAGGTCTTTTATGAAATATTTTTATAAAATTATTTGTTTCGTCCACTCGCAACTTTTATGTTTTGAATGCCCTTCAGGTTGATCGCGGATGTGGCTGTAGCAGAGACGAGACATCGCATTCCTCCTTCGGATCCTGGCGTACTCTGATAGCCCCGGTTGGGCAAAGGACGGAAATATCCCTGGTCTGACACTTCGTGTCAGACGGGAGCAGGTACGTCCCACGCTAATCCCGAGGGATTTGGGGCGGGTCCTGTCAAAAAATCTGCAAAGATTCACCAAAATCGAAAAAAATTGGTTATAATTGTGTATATGAATGCAGATTTTTTTTTTTTTGGTGTTTAATTGTACAAAAATAGTTTCTAACTTTTTTATCAAGCACATAAAAAATAAAAAAAAAATCAAGCAGTTCTTTTTATGTCTGAATTTGAAAATGAGGATGAAAAAGCAAAGAAATAGGCTCCGGAGGCACTGGAGCAAATAACGACTATATTTATGCTAGAAACTTATATATCTATATTAAAGGAGAAGTTGAAAAATCACTGTAGATATACAGTGATTTTCCACTTCTACCCTTTTTTTTTCTTTTCCTTTAATTTTTTTTTCTTGATATTTTTTTTTTCATTTTCCTTTATACATATCAAAATTTTTTTTTCTTTTCCTTTATTTTGTTTTCTTTTCCTTGATTTTTTATTCTTTTCTTTTATACATATCAATTTTTTTTTCCCTTTCCTTTAAATTTTTTTTCTTTTTCTTGATTTTTTTTTTCTTTTCCTTGATTTTTTTTCTTTTCTTTTATACATATCAATTTTTTTCCCTTTCCTTTTTTTTTTCTTTTCCTTTATTATTATTTTTTTTCCTTTATACATATCAATTTTTTTTTCATTTCCTTTATATATATTTTTTTCTTTTCCTTTATACGTATCAAAAGAAATTTTTATTTTCTTTTTTTTTTCTTTTCCTTTATACATATCAAAAAATCATAAAAAAGATTAAAAAAAAAAACAAACATTATTCCCTTATAATATTTTACCGATTCTGCCTTTTTTCTCTTTCTTTTATAGATATAAAAAAATCACTGCTTATTTATGGAAAATTAGTAATACTCAATTCAATAATCCCGCGGCAACGCGCGGACCTAATTGCTAGTTCAAGAGCAATACTTGCAATCAACTGATGATAACAATATATCAATTTCAAATAAGATTTGACAAAAAAAGTTCAAATTAAAATTAGACTGAAATTCAATCCAGTCATACCATACGATCTTTAATTTAATCGTCTAGTAAAATTAGACTCTCCTTATACGTGTCTACATAGTTGCCAGATCGACTAACTTGGATTCCAGTATCCTTACTTTGCTGCAATTTAGTATTAAATAAAGCCAACTTGTGATGCCTTGAAACAAGAATATGAACTCCATCATCTTCTATAAACCCTATCAATGGCCATGATACAATATCGCCACCTTCTCGAACACAATTAATCCCGCAATACATTTTCCAAGTATCCATCTCCAAAATCCATATGCCATAGGAGTGCGTACTCCTTTGGGACAAATAATCACCATTTTCAAACACACAAAGTGATTTCTCAATCACTCCGATATAAATTGATTCACGATTGAACATTTCTGTTGGTAGCATAATTTTGTGGAAAACCTCACTGTTGATATCAAAAGAAAGAATGTAATTGTGCCATGAATCACATTTATCTACAATCCAATACACAACTCCATTCAAGTGTGTTCCACATGTGTCTCTACTCCAACCCTCCGAAAAGGGTAAAAGAGGAAGGAATCTACTAATTCTTCTCCAAGAATTTTTCTTAAGGCTGTAAACCCCAACTTCAAAGACGCCACCATTAAACGTCACAATTCTCACAACTTTATGGTGAAAGGCACTTGAGTTTATTAATTAATGGATTCCAGAGATATATATTCGGATCCCTATAAAATTCGGTACTAGTCGAAATGCAAAATATTCCATGAAGTGAACCATAAAAGCGACAAGAGATATCGAGATTATTATTCTCTTGAATCGGAATATTTAGGTTGGGAATCACACTTGTTTTATTAACAAAATTGAAAGGAAGCTGACAAATACTAGACTTAGACATGCAAATAATTTGATCTTCACCTTCTCCTTTGCTTTCTAGATGGGCGTAGATGAAGCCTTGGCTTTTAATTAAAGTATTCCAAGATTTACAAGACACATGTAAATATCAAAAGAGATTTCACCGATAATCTTGTAAGGATGTTTGAAAATAATATTTCTTGGGGTATGAAGAGCTCTTGTGCCCCAGTATACATGCCAAAAGGAACCATAGTTTGTATAGAATACAACTGATCGATCGTGAACACCACCAGATCAAAGCTCGATGAGGACCTTATCAAAAGGTTATAAAATAACACGGCACCTGGAATTACTTAGGAGATGGCTCGACTTTTTTGATATTATGTAGAACTTGTATCTCATTCATCGGTTCAATTACATGGTGTGCATATCTATAGTTAGGGAAAGAACTAATTTGAGTAGGATTTGGATATACGGCTAATTTGAGTAGGATTTGGATATATATATATAATTTTAAAAGTATAAAAATATAAAATAATTACGCATATTATAATATATGCCACTCAAATTTATTCATATTCAATTCCTCAACAATCAAAAACATCCATAATTCAATTTGATTCCCATTTTCTCCAAATTACAATTTGACCACCGTCATCATTCATCACCATGAATATGCTGGTGAACTGCTCCAACTGCCACACGCCGCTGCAGATGCCCCCGGGCGCCGTGTCCATCCGCTGCGCCCTCTGCCAGGCTGTCACCCTAATCGCCGACCCGCGCTCTCTCCCTCCACATGCGCCGTCCCACGCTCCTGCACCTCCTTCTCCATACTCGCAAGCGCCGCCCCCTCCTTCACCTTACTCCCACGCGCCGCCAGGCCCTCCCCCGAATCCCCACGGCCGCAAGAAGGCCGTGATCTGTGGGATCTCCTATAAATACTCCAGGCATGAGCTCAAGGGTTGCATCAATGATGCCAAATGCATGCGCTATCTTCTCATGAACAAGTTCCATTTTCCAGACGATTCCATTGTGATGCTCACTGGTATATATATGTTCAATTTTTATAGCCATAACATGATATATCTGTGTGTAGTTGTGAATTTGTGTTCTTCTTGCGCATGTTTATGTTCTGTTATGGTTGACTGCAAATTTGAAGTGTGATTTGATTTCGTCTCTAGTGGTGTGATTTGATTTGGCCTCTAGTGGCGTGATTTGATTTGGTTTATTTTCAAGATTCCCCAGTGAAAAAGGCTTTTGATTTTTATTTTTTTAAACCATAAAGGTCGAGGCTTTTGGGTAGAGTTTGTGAGGAAAAGGTTGCTGTAGGAAAGGGATATTTACCGATAAACAGAAAATGGAAAGAAGAAGGTGATAGAATCAAAGATGGAATGAAAATAATTGAATTATAGGTCGAACTTTGGTTTCTGGAATTATATATATGGACAAAAACTGAGTAGAGCATTGCAGGATCAAATTCAAAACATGGGAAAAAGAACATGACGCATGATATGAGCCTAGAGAATCTTCATAGGCCTCAAATGGACCTAGGGCATGCCAAGCACTGTAGTCTTCTCATAATGGAGGATGTGACACTGAGTAGAGTAGGGAGGTAGGAGCACGTTTGCAACTCCCAGGATGATCTTGCACTTGGTCGGACAGCAAGTAAACCAAAAACTGAGGAACAAAGTGATGAAAACCCAAAATCTAGATCATTTCAGAAGTTACGTGTCTCAAAGGCTAGAGGTTTGTTATTGAGTTCAGTAATTCTTTGTTGAGAAGTACCGGAAACTTTTCTTTTTCAAAGAAAGAAATATTGAAAAGGAAAGAAATATGGCTACCAGGCCCAAGCAGTCTTGGAGAGCTTCATAGATGCTTCTGCACCAGTTTGGGTGAGGAGTGCAGCTGATTGTTGTTAGTACGTTATAGTTTCAAATAGGAATGTAAATGAAGAGATATGAAATGAAGGGTTTTGGGAATTTAAAAACTGTGAGATTTGTGCTTGTTGGCATACTTGGCGATAAAAAAGGAAAGAATGACTCAAGATTCCGTGAGCAAGGAGTTGAATATGCACTATGCGCATTAGATTTTGCAAATTATTTACAGATATCTTAAGTGTAGAGGATAACTGCCCTTGATTTTAGTAATCATTCCACAACTCTTGATCTTCTTTCAAGAACTTCAGATAACATTACTAGAAGGGGAAAAGATAAAATAACAGATGCTGTCTAGCTGACTTGCCCAGCAAAAGGCCTGTTTTATTGGAAATTGGTACAACTTGTTTTCCATGTTTGATAGTTAAATCATCATGCTGAGCTTGTACAGTCCACAGGAACCTAGCAGATCTGAATTTTCGGGTGTCACAGAGCTGATTCTAGGACATGGAGTGGCCTATTGCTATGCATGATGAATGTAACTAATAGAGATAAACTTGAGATGGTCTATGCCAAATACTAGATATATGCATGGAGAATATTTATTCCAACTGAAGGCTGGCAGACAATTTGAGTACTTCCAGTATCTCCTATTTACCCTATCGGCACTAAGATTTTGCACCTCTTGTATTGTTGTTATTAATAGTCGAAAGCACTAAAATCACCTCAATTGGCTTTTTTTTTCTTTTTTTCTTGTGGCTTCTATCAGCTCATCAACTTGGTTGATAAAAAGGAAAATTCTGCTTGTGTATCATTTCTCGATAGCCGCCCCCTCCTAATATCAAAATTTTGCTCCTTTTTCTTTCTGACAAAATGACACAGAAAATATTTGCAGAGGTATTGAGATGCTGAAAGTTTCAATGAAGTAGATTTTGTTGTATTTTTCTTTGCAAAAGTTCATGTCTTTTCAATATAGAATAATAAACATTCAACAATACACAGTAATTTTTTCTCGATGCTCTCATTCACTTTCCAAGCCCTTGGCTAAGTATACTTCTTTCTTATGTTTGATAGCGTATCAAATGTAAATTTTAACCTATGTTTTTAACTGCAGAAGAAGAAACTCACCCATCCAAGGTTCCAAACAAATACAACATCAGAATGGCATTACATTGGCTTGTTCAAGGCTGTCAACCAGGTGATTCACTCGTGTTTCATTACTCTGGTCATGGTTCACGACAAAGGAATTATAATGGTGAGGAAGTTGATGGATACGATGAAACCATTTGTCCCCTTGACTTCGAAACTCAGGGTATGATTGTTGATGATGAGATAAATGCAGCAATTGTAAGGCCCATTCCTCTTGGGGTTAAGCTTCATGCAATAATAGATGCTTGTCATAGTGGCACTGTACTAGATTTGCCATTCCTTTGCCGAATGGACAGGTTAGTTTCCTTTAAACTTTTTCATTCTGCAAAGTTGACATTTGGTTGGCATGATGCTTGTCAGCTCATTAGGTATTGGATCTCTGTTAAAAAAAATAAAAATAAAAATATTTAACTTCCTATTCTAAATTCTATAGCTTTTTGTGAAGTCGACTTCCAGCTTGTAATTGTTTGCGGGCTGTCACCAATATGGTAGTCGGAGAGAAGACGAACAAAGAATTTGCCTCAGGTCCCTTTTGGGCTAGTACTTCACTCTATTGAAGTCTTTGTAAGACCTTTCAATGGAGGCCGAATAAAGTTCTTCACTATGTTTGTATATCTGAATTTATGTGTGTCTAACCGAAAAATGTCAGTTCATATGGCGTTCATGAGTATTGTCATCATGCTCAAGTTCTGTTATGCTCTTCCTGATTCCCAATGTGATTTTAAATTTTGAAGTCTTGTTTCTCAATGTGCTTTTCTGTCTTTCAGTGTCAACTCATTCAGATTACTCCTTGTCTAAAATTGGATTTATTACCACGGATAATTTTACCTTTTTGATTTAGGGGCGGACGATATGTATGGGAGGATCACCGCCCTCGTTCAGGTGCATGGAAGGGAACAAGTGGAGGAGAAGTCATTTCCTTCAGTGGCTGTGATGATAATCAAACCTCTGCTGATACATCCGTAAGTTTGAAAATAAAAGAAGAGGTCGAGTTTTGGAAAACTATAATTTGAATCTTTAGAACATATCTGGTCTAATGCTTTATTGGGAACAGGCTCTATCAAAGATCACATCAACAGGGGCAATGACTTTCTGCTTCATCCAAGCAATCGAGCGTGGACAAGGAGGGACATATGGAAGTGTACTCAGTTCTATGCGTTCTGTTATTCGAAGTACAGGTACTGGTGGTGGTGGCCTTGGTGGTGGTGTTACATCTCTCCTTGGTGGTGGCGGTGGCGGTGCTGTTACGTCTCTCGTCAGCATGCTTCTGACAGGAGGCAGTGCTGAAACTGGCGGGCTAAAACAGGTATTAGCTTGAACAAATGTCTACATTAGTTTTGAGTTTAAATGCTGATCTAATCATATCATCAAATAAATAGAGGTGAACTTTCACTTTGATCTTTCCATAGCAAAGCTTACGGAGCTTACGGACAAGTTTCGTTTGCACGTGACTTCAAGTCACTATCATGCACCAGATGATCTTGTGACAATATTCTCATTGATTTCAGATGAGAACACTGGAATTTCTGGTGACTGATGTGCCATTTTGTTTTGCTCTGTTGCAGGAGCCGCAGTTGACTGCCAACGAGCCATTCGACGTATATACGAAACCTTTCTCGTTATGATTCTTTTCTGTCTTCCCACAGATTAACATATATACATTTTTATTGTGGAGCCGTATTACAGGGCTGTAGATTCTTCACTATACAACTTTGATGGACAAGAACAATTTTGTATTGCTGTGGTGAAACTAGATATATATGATCTTCCTAGATGACTCTGATTTAGAACCTGAGCAAAATTCGTGAATACTGATTCAAAGTTTGAATCCGTTCTATTTGTTCGATCTGTTTGATTTATCACTTCATGACCTTGTAAATTGATGAACCAGGGTTTTACCAATTTTTCATGCGTGTTCACAATACTTCAAATTTGTGACGGTTTTCCGCGTTTTTTAAGCATAATGCAAGCAAATAACAAGAAACCCGAATGAGATGAGTGAACTTACCATATCCAGTGGAGGGTAGAAGGTGAGCAAGTCCTTGAAACGATTGAATGACCTAATCCTTGAAACAACTGAAGACTGAGAAAACCCCGAAAGCCCTTTATGTCTTTGCTTTGTAAATTTTGCTGGGCATGAATCATTAGTCTTTGCTCTCTCCATTGCAAAAGAAACTTTAAAATCAGGCCGGTGAACAAAAGTTCGCAACACGGCTGCCATTGGAAGGAACAGAATCTTTCAATCTTAGTCAGCATAAGAATCTAATGCTTCTGTGCTTTTCCTTATATCTTGATAAGAAAAGATAGCAACCTCTCAGGAAGCGTTTTACAAAATAAGATTCGGAATGTAACAGGGCCTAAATGTTTGAAACAAAATAACAAGTTCGTTACAAGTCCAACAAGAAACCATGGGCAATGCCAATAATCAAGAGACCATAAAAATTTGATGCTCAATTGAACCTTTCATAACTGCAGTAAATATTTATAAGAAATAACATTAAAAGCACTAGCCATGGAGAAGCAGCCCATACATAATTTCCCACCCCACCTCCAAGAAAAATACTTTGCAAATTCATCAAGAACCCTAAAAGCACTAGCCAAGAATAATTTTTTTTTTTCTCTACCAGGATTACAGTGAGCATCACTATCTCTAAAGAAATTTCTCAAGTATCCTTGATTTGAAAGGATCTGGAGGCCGAAAACTTTCCAACCGCAAGTTGGAGGTTGTACGAATCTCATTCAAAACACCGTCTCCCTTCTCTGACTTGATGATCTCCAAGATATTCCCAAGAATATTGCCGGCAAGCCCAACTTCCAGAAGCTGCCCTGGCTCCTCTCCGCCTTCATATATTATTTCTCCAATCTGATTCAAGGAAACAACATTTTCCACAATGACTTCGGCAAAGATAAGGCCAAGAAACTCTGGTGCCCTAGGGGCATCATTCACAGCATCCTCCAAGGTGAAGAGAACAGTTTCAAACCTGGGCAGAATGAAGAAGAAATTAATTAAAAGAAAACTCACCTTCCACAGAATAACATCAATTTCAATAACCAAATCAAAATGGTCTTCTGACCCAGGAAAAAAAATTAAAATGTTTTAATTCCTTTACCCTTTTATGAGTTGGGATTGGCTGAAAGTGCCATCCTGGGACTTCGTAAGGTTCACTAGAAGCTTTGCCAAGAGATCTCTTTCCATGTCCTTCCTCTCAAACGAGTCTGTGATCCACAGAGATATCATTGATGGATGGAAGCTTGGTGAGTTCAACTCTTTGATGCATAACGCAACCTCCTTCTCATCTCGGGCACTAGATGTGAAGAAGAAATCATTAGTAAGAGCGTATGGAAAATCTTGAGAATTAACAGAAACCAAAAAAGAAAGTTCATAAAACATTTCAAAATTTCCCAAATACATAAAAGCAGAAAATACACTGCAACAGCAGTACATATAAAATAAAAAATAAAATAAAAGTACTCCTACCAAGTTACAAACAAAAAACCAATCTATTCAATTGACATTTTAAGCAAAAAAAAGTATTAGACTTTATTGAAAGTTTCACAACCATGAGTTTAAGCAATAAAACAAATACATCTCCTGAATACGCTATAGAACCTCAATTCATCGAAGGCATAATATTTTGACTTGTAATATAAAACAGGTAATCTAAGCTAAATTCCATACCTCACAAAGCCCCTATACTATAGTTAAAAGTAAAAACAACATAAACCTCAGCGTAGGTGCGTAAATAAAATAAAGTCACTTCTTAGTTCCTATTCCACAATGAATCTACGCTTTCCAGAAAGTCTGCTTTATATAATCAAAATACAAAAACCATAAATGTGTAGAATGTCATCTATGATGAATTTTTAGAAAACCAACAAGAATGTTTTTTCTTTAAGAAGAAACATATTTTATTGCCGAGAAACAATTCAAATACAAGAGTGAACAAGATGGTGAGAATTTGGAACAGCAGAAACTGAAAACCGACCAGAATGTCATCAAAAATATATATTTGTTTCTGTAACATCTGAGATTGAAAAAATCACCCACCGTACTGGGTCTGAATCTAACATCAAGTGAATGCATCAGCCCAAGAATGAGTTGTTTTAGTATAGTACACCCGGAGGAGGAGGAGGAGTGCGGGGTGTGTGGGGTTGTTGGGGTGGCTGTTGGACCTCATATTTTTGTAACGTAAGGAATGTGAGGGGGTAAAAAAAAACACTACTCTATGGACTGCACTAATTTTTTTCCTTTTCTAACACCAAATAAATTTCTTAAAGCCTGCAAAATTGGGGGAACAAGGGAATAATCCACTGCTGACTTCAATTGCATGTCACATCATTCCAAAACCAGAAATACAAACAAATCCATGCTAGATGCCTTTTGAGCAAATCAAACTTCAAGTCCTAGTCAAAAGAAAAAAAGACAAAAAAAAACGGAGACAAAATTTGAACCACCATTCCTCTATGCAATGCACATTTCCCTAGACACAGCATACATTTCCTTAGGCATGGGCCATCCACTATGAGTTCATGAATACAATACACAATCTCATTAAAGAAATATACACTGCTGTTTGATCAAGCATCTCAAAACTATCACATATGACAATTATCATATTAAGAAGATAACAGAAATATATCACAACAGTAATAAGAATATGATGAGACAAGAATATACCTGTAAAATTCTTTAATCGCCAGCAAGGACTTATTTCTAAGACGCTCATCCTCCTTCTCAGAAGAAACATTTTCTGTTAAAGCTGCTCCATGTGCACGTGTGGGTGGTGAAGCTGGGACAGATCTATCGAAAGTACGATCTGAACTCCTCGGGTCCTTGCCACCAAAACTTACATTACGCTCTGATACACTGGACTGATCATAAGCAGCTGGACCTGCAAACCTATCTGGCATATGTCTTGGCAAAAGATCCTCCCTTGGGTTGTAAGTTGGTCGCTCTGAAGTAGAACTATAGCCATTCAAACCAGCTGTCATCCTCCTGGAGTCTCCAACACTGGGAGACATCTCAGCCAGAGGAGCAGTTGACATTGATGGTGCTCCTCTGATGGACATTCCTCTAGCAAGACCACCCTGGGGTCCCAAAGTAATAGAATTATCACCTATGGGTCTTTGAGTCAGAGGAACTGATAAGGTCCTACTCTCATAAGAATGCCTTTCGTCGGCACGGGCATCCTGACTGCCATAACCACGAACCTGAGCATGCATCCCACGATAACCACCCATCTGGGTATTTGGTGAAGATAAAATAGTTGATCCTCTTGGACTGAAATCCATAGGAGCCCTTCTAGGTGATGGGTTGATTCCAGGACCACGGCTCAGCCTGCTAGCCTGTGCCTGTCTTTCTTGTGCAGCATCTCTGTGAACTTCCTCAATCTTTTTCGGGCCCTCAACTTTCCTCCTCTGTTGCCATTTATTCCTTCTCAAGTCAATTGAATCCTTCAACATGAACCTAACTCTAGAAGATAATTTCATGTTATGTGATAAGTTCCTCATCCTCTCAAAATATGCATCCATGTGCTCTTTGGCTTTGGAATGATCGATAATCTCCCCAATTGTGCTCATTAGTTTGCACAAAGCTTCAATATCTTCCTCATCTGGAGTCTGTTGCTGACCTAACAGCTTTTTAATACATTCGTGCATAATTCTCTCAGTCAACATTTTCTTCTTGTATAGCTCCCCAATTAATCTAATGTTACCCAACATTCGTCGTCGTGCTTTAATTCTTTTCTCTTCCCTTTGCTCTTCAGACTGTTTCACCTCACCCTCCTCATCAGCCTTATTGGCTTCTTCTTGTTCTCTTTCTCCTCTCTCAAATTCCTCCTGGCACTTGTTCAATAGCAATCTCTTGAAAGTTATCTTTTCATTGTCTTCGCTGAAATCAGGTAACTCACCAGCAAGATAAAAACAGAAGTTAGCATACATCTCACAGAAAGTAGGCTCCATAAGAGCCTTGTCAAAGATCTGTGAGATTACACCAGTTAGAGTTGTTGCATTATCGATCTTAACAGCTTTTACTTGCTCAAATAATTTCTCAAAATTTTGTGGAGTTAGCTTATTTAATATAGCCTTTAACTGCCTTTGCTTGGCCTCCTCTTCATCACTCACTTTTCCCACTTCATACTTCCTCTCAGCTTTGTGCATCGCCTGTAATGGAGTATGAGGAGAAGGCATCAAACCCTTCGGTTGAAAATTTGCACCTCTCTGCCATTTGTTAGCATCAGAATTATTTCTTTGCATCCCTCCCTGAGGACCAACAGATTGACCAGGTCCAGGCAGGATCCCTCTAACAAACTGCTGAGCTGATTGTGGCTGTCCACGTGGGTTTCTCAAAACACCATAACCTGGTTGGGGTCGGAAATTGGCATTACCTCCCTTATTCCATCTATCATCATCTACCAATCCACTCCCACGACGGTCAATTCTTGGTGCCCCTCTGTCAATACCTCTTCCTGGACTAGGGAGAGTATCATAATCAATAGAAACAGAAGTATTGATATTAGCATTCAAAATCTCTGCCATATCGTTTATAATTTCAAACCCTTCTGGAAGCTCAGTAAATTGCACAGAAAACTTCAAAAGGAAATCTCTTGAGTACTTCTTTGCCCCAAGTCCATCTTTGTCAGAATGGACTCCTCCATGGACCTGTTCTCCATTAACAGCGGTTTCAAGTTTCGGGGTAGAGATGTCAGCCGCATCTTCCCAATCATCTGGCTCAGCTTTACTTGTTGCATCTTCCTCTCTCTCAGCAGAATCTTGCTGAGGAGCATCTGTAGCTACCTGCTCCGAAATTATGCAAATAGGAGTGCTATCAGAGCATATAAAACCCTTCTTTTCTTCAGGGTTCTTGTAAGCCCCGTAAAGATCAGAGGTTACGCCAGCAGCATCTGCCTTGGAAAGAATTTCTTTTCTTTTCTTCTTCCCTTTTGGAGTATTACTCTTGACTCTACTTAGCTCAGGAAGGGGTTTGTCCTTGGAGCCTGACACTGTAACAGTATCCTCACCACTGCCAATATTCTCAACATTTGCCCCACCACCACCAGTATTCTCCATGCTTACCACCTCATTTTTTGAAGTTGTAACTGAATGTTCTGTAGTCTGAAAAGGAACAAACTGCGGCTCTAATTTGCTAGAGTTTGAAAAATCAACTTCTTTATTACCCACACTATCACTTTTGCTTGAAGAGGCATCCATTCGGTCAAATTCTGCATGGTAACTCTTATGTTGGCTCTTCCCTCCTTGTGCAGTTTCTGAGGTTGCAACAGCACTGCCTTTAGAATGCTCTCCTTCTTTAACAGATTCCAGAGGTTTTATGGATACAGTTTCTGCAGAAATACCATGACTATTAGTGTCCTGTTTGTACATTTCAGAAAAACTTTGTTTTGTCTGCTGTACTGCTAACCCCAAGTCATGTTTACCTTGTTCAGCTAGCAGAGAAGAATTGTCTTGTTGACTATGATGAACAGAATCTGAAGTACTACCAACAATCCCAGGACCAGATATTTCAGAGGAGATCGGGACAGTATGTTCCACATTTTCAGCACCCTTTGATTCAGAAGCATCAGCTATAGCAGCACTAATATCTGGAAGTGATTCCTTGGCTGATTCAGACACAGATTCACTACCTACCGGAGCAAGAGGTGTAGCAGTTTCAACAGTTCTAGAAACATCACTACTAGAAGAAATACCGTGTTCTGAAGCTCGAGAGGGAAAGCTTGATGCAGAGCTAGATGTCCCAACTACCTGTGATCAAAGATGTAAATTGAAGCCAACAAATTTTATAAGCTATCAATGAAATTCAAGCTGTTTTTATTATATTCTTTTGCCAAAAAATAATGAAAGGGAGGTTATGTTTAAGTACAGAAAAGAAGTACCTGATGCTGTGTATGCTCTTTCTTGCCTGGCTTCTTCTGTTGATCTTTAACTGAATTTGACCGACTAAGGGTTTCCTTTTCTCGGGGCTCAGTGGTAATCAAAACTGATACAGACTCCTCAGTTGAAGTAGATGAAGCAGAGGAGAAAGAGCTTGGAACCTGGCCTTCAACTGAAACAGCAGAGGGCACACCTGCAGAAACTTCTACCACCGCTGGCACTGATTTAAGGATTGATTGGTCAGTGCCAGGTTTCGGTTGTTGTACTAAGCCATAAGTTGAAATGTCAGAGTGCCTCTGGGAATGAGATTGGCTGCTTTCTCCAAATGATCTCAATGGCTTGGGGAGTCCACCTTTCTCAACAGCAGCTGAGCTGTTTGCTAATGGTTCAACAACCTTCTCTACAACTGTTCCAGGAGCTGATTTAATGACGATGGGAATAGTTTCTGATGGAACAGAGGCACTTATACCATGTGCATCGCATGCATGTTCCATGTTAGGTGAATCCACAACATTGTGCATAGGGGACGCAGACTTATTAACAGGCAGGGAACCATGAGCTGATGGGTTCATGAAAGGGAGATTTTGGGGAGCCTGGCTCACCGGATAGCTAAACCTGGGTGCCTGTGAACTTGGTGGCATATGACTACTTGTTATAGGATGGGAATTTGGAGTAGAAAAAAATAGCGAACTAGGATTATAAGAGTTGGGATAATATCCAGTAGAATGAGAAGGTGCAAATGGTATAGGCTGGGATGGAGGAGGAACACTGGGGTGACTCCTGGATGCTGACGGCCCAGCATCTGAATATGAATCTGTCCGTTTATCAAGCCTCAACTCTTCATGTGTTTCTGGATGTGTAATCTTGACAGGAGTTTTACGATGACCACCAAACTTCCCACCCTGTTGTTGGGCGTATTGTGGCACCATGCTCATCCCCATTCCTAACTGAGGAAGCTGACCCATTTGGGGTGCAAAAGTCAAGTTCTGGCCCTGATGCATCATTCCTTGGGACTGCATCGGGTGGGGCTGGAGACCAGGAACAAACACTGGCTGCTGTACTTGACTGCTACCAATTGGTAATGCCATGGGGATTGGCATTGGAAGTGAATTGGCACCCATACCCTGAGACTGAATCTGCTGGTTCGGGCCACCAAATTGCACAGGAACCTGTTGCTGATGAAATGACATTGGCATAGACCTCCCAGCCATTGGAAGACCAGAAGGTTTCGGAGTTTGACTAGCAGGAGGTACATGTGAGACCTGCACATCTTTTTTAATCTTGGGTACCAAATGAGCCTCAGACACATTAGGTTGATCAATGGGAGCTGGATCTTTCCGTGGTACTTGCTGCTTAGGAGAGGCAGGGGTTGGAATTGAGGGCACGGTTCCAAAGGAATCATGGCGCGCCTGCATGTTTAAACATGAAATAATCATTCTACACATTAATAAAATAAAATAAAAGGTAAAATTGGCCATAAAGTACCAGTACTACCCAATGTAACCAAAACACTCGTAGCGATTAAGTGGCATGCGGGAATATTGAATCCAGATACAAACCGATAAGACATCATCCACACAAAAAATAATTTAAATTAGAGAAAATATTTCATAATTAGCAAAGTGAAAAGAATAATAGGAAAATATCAACTAATCCTGGATTCACTTCTGCCAAAAATTATCATGTGTAAAGCTCAATATAACTGTTTATTAAAGGGAACAGCCAGATGAGGGAAAAAAACATGCTAACCTGATCACTTTTCTGCTCATCCAAATTTGGGGGTGCTGAGCTAGTTCGAGCAGGAATCTACAAGAAACACAACCTTTTGACTTTTAAAAACAGAAAGTGTAAATTCAATAAATACTTATTACATAAGAATTCGAGTCAAGTCTTCAAAAGCACATAATAATACCTGCATCCCATTCATGAAACCAGGATTTATAGAACCAAACTGAAAGGAAAATCCCTTGGGAACATCTCCAGAGGCTAAACCAAAAGAACATAACATTATAATATGACATTGAAGCATACAAAAATTCCTGACATGAAAGACAAGAAAATCTATCGTTCATATTGTGAACTTACCTTTGGCTGGTGTAGTGGGCGTTCTTGTGTCAGAAGTCACGGAGGCAGATTGCAAAATTGGAGCCTTTGGAACTGCTCGGGTGCTTCTCTGAGGGGCTGATACTTCAGCTGTCCTGGGAACTGCATTTGTAACGGAAGCATCAAGGCCTCCTAGATTAAAATCAAACAAAGGAAATTATTGCAAAGAAAAGAAAATCAAACCAAATGGGCAAAATAGATTCTAGAAGAGAGCACATTTTTTTCTAAAACTGCCGTACTCCTTCAATTAGCTAGATTTAAAGCTGTACATAAAATTCTGGACTGCCAAAAAATTGGAACAATGAAATCCATACTGTGTAATTGGGACTGCACATGAGCTCCATTTTGCACCCCACCGCGTTGTGCAGAAGCAATGCCAGAATCCGGAGGATTTACAGAGGATACACCTGCCCGGGATTGCACTCCTTGTGCATTGTTATTACTCTTCTTAGAACTAAAATATTTAAAATAAATATCAGAAAACCCTAACTATCAACAACCTCATAATACTCAGAAACACAAAAAATAATTAAAAAACCCAAATTTAAAAAAACAGTCCAAAGTTTCACTTGAATAAATTATTAAAAACCTAAAACTGATCAGAGACAAATACGGCATACAGATACCTACATATATATAACTACTTAGACGTGTGTGTGTGTGTGTGTGCATATATATATAACTAGCACCTGCGGGCGGAGGAGATGGAAGGGGCGGGCACACCGGCGCCAGCGGCGGTGCCCTTAGGATAAGCGGGTGTGTATCCCCTGTGCTGCTGATTAGAGCTTGCGGATCGCCCTGTTTTCCGATACTGCGTCTCGTTCTTATCCGACCTTGATTGATTGAAGGACATATATTCCTAACCTTAATTCCCAATTTTTCTCGTTCAATTTCTTTCCTTTTTTCTCTGCAACCAAACGCGCAGATCCACAAACCCCAAATCAAATCAATCAGACCCTGAAAAAACCAAAAACACGCCAACACATACATATATTCATGTATTCAAACAACAAGAAGCTAAACCGAGAGTGATTAAGGTTTGATTAGTGGTACCTGCTGAGTGAGAGTGAGGAAAAAGATTAGGGTTTTATTGGGACACCATGAGAAAGCGCAGAGGGATGAAAACTTGAACAAAGAGAAAAAAGAAAGAGAGAAACAAAAAAAAAAGTTTGGTGTTTTGGTAAGAGAGAGAGCGAGAGATTGTGGTAACAAACTGACCCGCCAGGTGGTCAAGAGGTAGGTTTTTTAGGAGATTTTTTTTCCAGGGTTTTTTAGGAGATCACAAATCCCAAATCGAATGGGTCTAATTCATTTTTACCCCTCTCTTTTCGTAATTTAATAATTTTTATTTACTCTTTTTTAGTTACCGTTCAATCTCTCCTTTTTTAAATTACTTTTTTTTACTGCCTTTCTTACCATACATTTTTTTCTTTATTTTTCTTTTTAATACACTCTCTCTCACACCCAACACTAGTGTTAATCTACCTCACTAATAAGCAACCCAAAAATAGGGCTCAAATCAAAATTACCAAATTTTTGGAAAGAACAATGGACTGCCGCATGATTCCTACGTGTCATTTTACTTGACACGCTCCGGTCATAACCCACCTCACTAAGCAACCCACAAAATATAGCTAAAAAGAAAGAGGATAGAAGAAGATTAGTGCATGAAGTTGAAGTGGAATTTACTTTTTACTTGTGGCTGAATTTAAAATTTTGAAAAGCGAAAAAATGACGCTATGTCTAAATAATTTGAGGAGGGTAAATTGAAATTAGTATATGCATACAGGAATTAATTGGGATTAATCGTGAAGTCCTAATTTCCATCACTATGTATTTTTCTCTCCTTGTTTTGCTTTGTCATTTGTTAATTTATTTGATTATAAAATGATCATTTGTAGTTGCTTCGATTTTGTTTGTGTGTTAAATACCGGCGAGCAATTACCAATTCAAGGCCATAAATTTAAAATCTAAGCTATAAAATATGATTCCACTCCCTAAAACAATCAACCATTTAAATAAATGAAAGATTAAATTTTAAAAAATTGTATGAAATTGAGATTTTTTATAAATGAGACTCCCAGAAGCAAGGATTTCGGATCTGTGAATACAACATATAATATAGAATTGGTATCTTGTTACTTTTGTCCTAATGAAAATGTTAATTTTCTACGACTATTTTTTTGGCTAGATTAAAAGCTTCATTCAAGATTGTTTATGTCAAAACTCGGCACAAAAATCCATCACATGTCCCACCATCAAGATCTAATATTGCATATATAAAGGAACCACTGGCTCATTTAAAAGAGGTCACTCTCTCGCTAGAAATACTATACATTCTCTCTTACCTTCAAAAAAAGCTTTAAATTTATTGTACCATGTGCAAATAAACATCATTATACTAATGAGAATGAGTAACACAATGGACGTAACCTAATTTGGGTGAACCGCGTACATATTTGTGTTCTTGGATGAGTGTGTGTCTTCCTACTTCTAAGTTGGTACATTTTGTGCATCAATAGTTTGTCGTTATCTGTAGGGAACCAAAAAAAAAACTATTTTAGTTTCCTCTCTTCCTCCCACCTGTAAAAACCTACGAGCCCAATAATATCGAGCACCCACTTCAAAATTAGTTATGGTCATCCGAGAACGAGAACATTTTATTCTTTCTACCAAAGTCTCTCAAGTCACCATAACTCACTTGGTCGATCGACCCGAGTCCATGGGGACTACTAGAGTGCAATCATTATTCGTCACATTTAGACGTAGGAAAAACTACAACTAAGTTTTTCTCTCGAAACTCCACATTGACGGAGGACTCGAAAGATTGTTGACAGTGCACCGAGCAGAGTATTGGACAAAAAATGAAGGATTTGCTTTATTAGTAGCACTTTTATTTTAAGTCTTCAACTGAGATAGCCAACTTCAGTCATTCGTGCTAAAACTTGCCAAGCAACGAGCTCATACAAAAGACTTAGAAAATAATCTTACCTATATAAAGGAACCCTTATTTAGAAGAGCCCACTCTCTCACTAAATACTATACATTCTCTCTAATCTTGAGAGCTATATCTACTCTCTAAACTTCCTCTTCTCTCTCTAAAATGCTCTAAGCATATTGTATCATGTACAAATAAACGTCATTATACTAATAAGAAAGAGTAACATCGTGGATGTAGTCCATTTGGGTGAGTCACGTGCATGCTTTTATTCTTATGTGAGTGTGTATGTCTTCTTATTTCTAAGTTGATACATTTTGTGTATCGTTAGAGTTAAAAAAAATTCGTAAATGTTAAGATTTTTCCGATAGAAATGTAGTGAATCAATACACCCGAACCAAAATATGATGAACCAGCTCACCCTAACCCTCGGTTAACAAAAAAAATAAAAAATGTTTTTTGGCATTGTCTAGAGGGAGAGATTATTAAAATTAATACAGATGGGTGCCGGTGGGGTGGCCATGGTGATATCATTACATGATGGGTGTTGCGAGATAACAGTGGGGTTGGGTGGATGGCTTTGCTATCTTTCTAGGTCGTCGTGAAGTCTTGGAAGCTGAATTCTGGGGGATTTTCTTTGGCTTGAGCAATGCTTGGGAGTTAGGTCTTACAGATGTCTTTATTGAATCAGATTATGAGGTTGCTTTTCACTTCGTGAAGTCTATATAGAGCACCACGTATACTCCGACCAGTCTTATTCTTAGTTGCCAAACTCTTCTCGAAAAACAGTGATGATTTAGTGTTAGACGTGCATACAAAAGTAGTGTAATAAGGTGGTAGACTAGTTGACTACGCCCAAACTACGCATCAAATTAAATACGTAATTTGAGTGTTATGCAATTTAAACCCTTTTTGTGTAGATGTAGTATTGGTAAATAATGATCGTTTTTAACTGTGGAAATTAGGGAACATTAATAATATGTTAGTGAGAATAATAATTAATAAATTAATGAATTAAATAATTAAATAATAAAAGAATTAAATGATCAAAGAATTAATTAATTAAAGAATAAAGTGATAAAAGAATAAAGAATCAAGAATAAAGAATTAAAGAATAAAGAATAAAATAAAACAATAAAACAATAAAATAATAAAATAATGAAATAATAAAGAATAAAGAATTAAAAGGGGGGTTTGAAAAGGGTTGTAAATATAAAATAAAGAAAACAAATAAAAATAATTAAATACTTAATTCTACTTCCACTTTAACCTTTGTACTAGTGAAGTTTCTTTAAACACATATTTTTACGAACACTCTAACATCATGCTCATATTGAACCAATCACGAAATCCTACCTCAATCATCTCAAATACATGCATACATTTTTCATATTATAAATGCACCGAACATCGGATTATTACTTACAATATGATTCACCTTAAGTTAATGATTTAATGTGTCGAACAACGATCAAACATTAAATCTCTTCAACTCTATTCTAAATGCCCCGAACAGCGGATCAACATTTAGCTTCAAATTGAAGTTTAAGCACTAAAACATATGAAGTAAAAGAAATTCAAAAAGTAAAACACATGTAGATTGCATTCTTACTTACAAATGTTAGAAAGAAAATATCAACACATATATTGAATCATAAGTAATACCAATAACAATAACAAGAATTTAAGTAGAAAAGTATGGATTTTCACAAGAATCACCGAACAGCGGCAGGAAACTTGTGAAGATGGAAGAAGAAATACGAGGAATTCGATCTTAAAAGTCTTAAATTACCTTAGAATTATTTGGCCTAGGTGTTTCTTAAGAAAAGTATAAAAATGTCTTTAAGAGATCTCAAAGAAATATCATAAGAACAAAGTAAAAAATAAATGAAATTAAGAAAAATAAAAGTAACATAAATTAAGAACAAGAATTAAAAGAAAGCTAATTAATAAAAAAATCTACAAGAAGTTAAAATGGTCCCCAAAAATGTCTCTCAAAAGAGAGAAACAAAAGAACTAAACCAAGAACTAAAAACTAAGAAAAATGGAATAAATGGAGAAATTGAACTAATGGGGGACTCTCAAATACATGAAATGGCCTCCCTATTTATAGAGGGAGTGCCACAATTATTTAAATAAAAGTACAAAATTAAAATATAAACATAACAATAAAATAGTACATGAAGAAGTGATGAAAATGATGAATTTAGGGATGGGTTTTTTGTGTAAAGTGGCTGAAAAGAGGGTTAGTGGAGTTGGCAGCAGTTGGCTGTGCTGCTCTGGGTGGCTTCAGCGTGGATGGCCTGAAAAGCAGCCTGCAAATCGGCGTGGCCAGGCTGGAAAATGGAGGACAGGTCAGTAGGCTTCGCTGGAAAAGGTGGAAGAAAGGTCGGCGGGCAGGCGCTGGAGTGGGCGTCTGTTTTCGGTACGCGCGCACCGATCGTGAGGAGGTTGCTTCGGCAAGTGTGCGCTGAAGGGAATTTCTGGGCTTGGGAGGCTGTGACGCGGGCTTGGGCCGCGCGTTTTGGGCCGGTTCCTTGGGCCTGGTCGCAACTAGGCTGGCTTCAATTAAGTGTGGGCTGGATTGATTGATTAATTTGGGCTGCAAAATAAAAACAATTAATTTATATAATTCAACCGAATTTCGTTCATAATTTCTTCGTTATAATTCCGATCGGGACGATTCTTTCGCCAAAATACTCCAAATTACAAGATTTATTTATTTAAACAAAAATATCACAAAATAAATTATTTTATCTAATTATTTATTATTTTAATATTAAAAGTTAAGTATAAAGGGTATAAAATAATATAAAATAATGCTTATTTGAGGACCTATCAAATACCCCCACACTTAAACTTTGCTAGTCCCTAGCAAATACTAAAATTAAACTACAAAATCCAAAACAAGCAAACCCTTAACCATTTGTCTCAAATTTCATTGTTATCATGGCATAAAAGATTTTCACTTAAATCATTTAAACATATGAAATTCAAGAGTTAATACATGGTAACAAAATACTTCAACAAGTAAGATAATGGGTAAATATGGTGAAATGGATCTCAGCATGAATAAGACAAGTATGAATCAATTCACAAGGATATGCACTCATAAATTCGCTCAATTTTGTAAGGGTTTGTGTTTGCACTCAAAATATGTGAGAAATACTCACATAATCGAAATGAAGTACTTTTGCAAAATTTCAAACAAACACCTCAAGATAAAAACAAAACATACTTGCACACATGAACCAAAACCATAAGCTTACTCAAGTGATTGACTCCACTAATCAAAATTTACCATCTTAAGGATCATAAGGTCTTTACGAAGGTTGTAATGGGGCTATGTTTAGAGGCAAGGAAAATATAGGACAAGTGATGCTCAATTCGTTCCAAGACTCAATAGACTCCCAAAACGTATCATAACTTCCCAACCTTAGTGCAATAACGTCAGTAATTCATCCCTTCGAACATAGGCCTAATTCCATCATGTTGGGCCTCACAATCATTCTTTGTGTCGGATTTACAAATGTAAGGGACTTAACTCAAACATTACATAACCAAACCTTATTACCTTGATCGAGACTCAACTTTTTTTTTCTTGATTTTTTTCTTTTTTTTTATATCAAGGTAATAACATGTGTCAACAATACAACAAAGCTTGAGTTGGTAAATCCAAATAATTCACATAAAAGTCTTTTCAACATCATTATTTTCTCCTTACACAATCTTTATATCTTCAACCGAATTCTTGGAGCAAGGGTAAATGATGTCTATACTAAGCTCAAGTGTTTAGATAATCATGGTGATGAAAGAAAGGCTTAATGTGGGCTCAAAAGAGGTTAAAACTAAGGGGGTCGCAACTTGTGCACACAAAATAGGGAACATGGATGTTTGAATTTGTGGTGTTAACCCTAATGCCTTAATCATTTCCAAAATCAGAGAGTTTATTGACTTAAAAGCTTTGAAAATCACATAGAATAAGTTCTAGTACTCTAGAGTTCATTAAAAACTATGACAAGCAGTTATGAGGTATATGTATATCAATTTAAACAAAGAACTTATGAATCACTTATCAAAGATGTATATAAGGTTCTAAAACTCACATAAGGTTCATATGATTCATACTTATCTTATCATGCTCGTTTATGTACCAATTTACATGCATTATCTTCAAGTTATTTGACAAGACCCATCCCGATTATCCCTCGATAACCGTGACAGATCCTGCTCCCGTCTAACAATAACTCGAAAGTACCAAAAGTAGTTTCAAATATATACATATAACACATATAAACGATAACATTGTCAGACAAGGGATAGTTCAGTATTCCGAGACCGTTGACCTAGTCAACAGGTTTACAGAGCATAGGAAATATTTACATGTAGGGAGCAAAATCCTACGCTGCAAAGTGTCTGAGTACGCAACGGTCTGTTTATTCCTCAGCCTCGATATTAGCCTCAGTACCTGTGCACTGGCCTGGAGGGCAAATAAAACATCAAAAGTGTGAGTGGACAAAAATCAAGTCTAGAAATACATTTATCAAAATATAGTCTTACCCTCCAGTTTTCACAAACATGCATGCATATCATAACTCATAAATCAAATAATTAAGATATGAATATAAATCTCAAACATCAATAAAAACACAGGATCCAGGTCCAATATAGAGTCACGTTATCCCTGCAATGCATGCAAATCAATAGGCTCAAGGACCGCTCAAATCCCGAGCATCCGCCGCTGTGAACACATCACTAGTCGGCAATCCAGGTCGTCATGAACATATCACTGACTGACCTCCATATAATCCAGCACATCTGGTCTGAGTCGAGCCTCCATTTGGTTGCACGACAACATACCGTGCTACGTGACCTCTCCGGGGTAAACACTTCCATCCCGGAGGCGAGCGTTATCTCCAGGGTTCATTTCGGGGGAAACATATTCCACACCGAAAGCCCTAATATATCATCATCATGAAAATCAGTGAAAAACAATTGCATTTCATATCAAAACCATTTATCAACATCCGTAAACCACTTTCACGCAAATCTGTGCAATCACAATCTCAATCATAATATAAATTCATCACATCTAGTGCCAGACTCATAATCCGAGTCAAAGTCAAGCTCAAACCCCGGGCCTTCGCCCAAAACATCAGTTTTGTAATTTTCTCGAAAATCATGTCCAAAAGCATATAAAATAATATAATATTCCAAAAATCTGAAAATCATCATATCGAAACATTAATTATACCAAATCATTTCCAATCATATTATAAAGCATTTAAAACATATATGCATGCATTCAGGGTAGAAAACAAAAGTCCACTCACACACCGTCCAGATTGTTCCGTTTCGAGCTGTTCGTACTCTTCCGACGTCCTGAAAGTATTCGGGCATGTCAAACAAGTAATATAATATTACTAGCTTATCACATAATCCCCTGTACGAATTTTCTAATCGTCGGAATAAAATAATATTATTTTAAACGTAACCTATACTCTTCGAGTACACAAAACTACTCTCAGTTCATATCCGATTGACCCGAAACCAACGCTAATAGGTCTGTATCATCGAGAGTATCAAAAAGTGTGTTGAACCCTCCTTCAGATTCCCGGTCACGCGCCCTCACGCGCCGTGAATAGTGCCTGCTACAGTGCTCCTCTCTCACCCGTTTCTCTGATAAACGGGTCTGCAACCCGCGATCATACCCGACTCGGTTTCGATCAATTTGAACTCAATTCCTCCCATTCTTTCACTCATTAATATCTATCCAATCTAACTTACAGTTCTGTAACTTCAGTTGAATCAATTAAACCATAAAACTCCTTGACTCAAGATGAACACCCGACGGGTTCTAATTCGGGTTCTACCCAAAACTAACTTGTTTCCTTCAATTGATCACACCATAAGTATCCTAGGTCCATTCTAAGTACGAAATTGAAATCAACTTCAAGAACCAATACCTCTAAGTAATCGAACTCAAGCTCAATTTTTCGAAACGGTTGCAGAGTCTGTTCGTCACGATTTCACCTCCAATTTTTGTTCCAGTTGATTGGGTTCGAGTCGTTTAGCTCCCAGGAGATGAAATATCACCTCAATTTCGATCGAAATCGTTCAAGAATTCAAAATCGAAATTGTGTCCTTCAATGGTTATTTCGGGTATTTTCATTACACTGTAATTGGGGTTTCCTTGTTTTGCTTTCGGTTTTTCACTCCCAATTGTCACTAATATCTCACTCAATCTCTCTTGGTTCCACTGAAAATCGATCAAGGTGAAGGGAAGATGTATATGTTCTCTGTTTTGTTCTTAGTCGAGCACAGTACTAAGAAATGAATTTATTTGGTTAATGATATTTAATTAGATTAAGAAACAACTAAGTATCCATGTGCCACTAATTGGTTTCTGAACATAGGCAGGTGTCCACAGCTGGGGTAAAGGGTGTTGAATCAGCAAATCAATTGAATAGTCAGCATTTGCACTGTTAATCATTTTATGCACAATTACCATTTTACCCTTTCAGCACAATTACCATTTTGCCCCTACACTTCACAACCCCGTAACTTCTTCATCCGAATTCCGTTTTCGACGTGCCACCTGTCTACGAATTCAGCGTCTCGGGACCTACACAACGGTCCTCGAAAAATGTGCAAAAAGTATTCCAAACAAAAAGTCAACTTTTAGCCATGTCCCTCTAGGGGTAAAAACGTCATTTTCACATTATTTTAATATTTTACAATTTTTGGATTTTTCGGGGCGTTACAACCTTCCCCCCTTAGGGAATTTCGTCCCCGAAATTTCACGGAAACAAGTACGAATACTTCTTTCGCATCTGAGCTTCGGGTTCCCAAGTAGCCTCTTCTACATTCTGATTTCGCCAAAGCACTTTCACTAGAGAAATTGTCTTTCGGCGGAGTACCTTATCCTTTCGATCCAAGATTTGCACAGGTTGTTCCTCAAAGCTTAGGTCTTCTCTGAGCTCAATAGGTTGCTCTTCTAATACATGGGACTCGTCGTACACATATTTCCGTAGCATTGATACATGAAAGACATTATGAACTCTGGAAAACTCCGATGGTAATGCTAATCGGTAAGCAACTCGGCCAATCCGCTCGATAATCTCATAAGGTCCGATGAAACGGGGGCTTAATTTCCCGCGCCTGCCAAATCGTACTATACCTTTCCAAGGGGATAACTTCAGAAAAACCCAATCTCCCACTGCAAATTCAAGATCTCTGACTCGCCGATCCACGTAGCTCTTTTGCCTTTCTTGGGCTACCTTGAGTCTATCTCGGATGAGCTTAACTTTCTCTGTCGTCAGATCAATCAATTCGGACTTAGATAATTTTCTTTCACCCACTTCTGTCCAACACAAAGGGGTTCGACACTGGCGTCCATATAAGGCTTCATAAGGTGCCATTCCAATACTTGCTTGGTAACTGTTATTATAGTCAAATTCCATCAATGACAAATGTGACTCCCAAGTACCCTGGAATTGCAGAACACATGCTCTCATCATATCTTCCAAGGTCTGGATGGTCCGTTCCGACTGTTCATCCGTCTGAGGGTGGAACGCCATACTAAAATGCAATCTCGTCCCAAAAGCTTCCTGTAAACTTTGCCAGAATCTAGATGTAAATCGCAGATCTCGATCTGAGACAATAGAGGCAGGTGTACCATGTAACCGAATGATCTCATTAATGAACAAGTTAGCGTACTGAGTCATCTGAAAGTCTTCCTTCACAGGTAAGAAATGTGCTGACTTGATAAGTCTGTCTACAATCACCCAAACGCCATCGTGGCCTCTGGGCGTCCTCGGAAGTTTAAACACAAAATCCATGGTTATATGATCCCATTTCCACTCTGGGATAGGAAGTGGTCGTAGTGCTCCGTAAGGTCTCTGTCTCTCTGCCTTTACCTGTTGACATATCAAACATTTACTCACATACTCAACAATGTCTCGTTTCATACCAGGCCATCAGTAATGTTCTCGGAGCGTACGATACATTTTTGTTCCTTCTGGATGCATAGCGTATGCAGAACTATGAGCTTCAGCCAGAATCTCCTTTTTCAATGCTTCATCTGCATGTACACATAATCTCCCTTCTGTGGTTAAGGCTCCGTCCTCATTCACTGCATAATCCTGTCGTTCTCCTGCTTCCACTTCAATGCGAAGAATACATAAAGTCGCGTCTTGAAATTGAGCATCAATGATCTGATCAATCAGGATTGGTCGCACCTGGAAACTTGCTACCAAACCATCTTGACTATCAAGTCCCAACGCAACACCAGTCTTACGCAGTTCAACTAATAGAGGCAAGTGTATCGTCCGTAAATGGGCTACTGAATGTGCCGATTTCCGGCTCAATGCATCAGCCACTACGTTTGCCTTTCTAGGATGGTATTCAATCGTGCAATCATAATCCTTAAGCAATTCCAACCATCTTCTCTGCCTCACATTTAGCTCCTTCTGGGTGAAAAAGTATTTCAAAATTTTATGGTCCGTAAACAATCGGCAAGTCTCACCATATAGATAATGTCTCCAGATCTTCAGCGCATGCACTACTGCAGCCAGTTCTAAATCATGGGTAGGATAGTTGCGCTCGTGCGGTTTTAATTGTCGCGAGGCATAAACAATCACTTTCCCATGTTGCATCAGCACACACCCCAAACCGTGTAAGGATGCATCAGTATAGACTTCAAATTCTCCACTGTCATCTGGAAGAGCCAATACTGGAGCGGATGTCAATCGTTTCTTCAATTCTTGAAAACTCTGCTCACAAATCTCATCCCAAATGAACTTAACTCTCTTCCTGGTCAAACGAGTCAAAGGAGCAGCAATCGTAGAGAATCCTTCCACAAAACGTCTGTAGTAACCGGCCAAACCCAAAAAGCTCTTCACTTCAGTCACTGTTGTGGGTTGTTCCCAATTTGCCACTGCTTCAATTTTCTGGGGATCAATATAAATTCCTTCTGCAGATATCACATGTCCCAGAAATCCCACACTCGTCAGCCAAAATTGGCATTTACTCAGTTTAGCAAACAGTTGATTCTCCCTCAGAGTTCCAAGCACAAGTCTCAGGTGCTTCTCGTGCGCCTTCGCAGTCTTTGAATATACTAAAATATCATCAATAAACACAATGACAAACTGATCAAGATATTTCTGGAATACTCGGTTCATCAAGTCCATAAATGCTGTCGGAGCATTGGTTAACCCAAAGGGCATCACGAGAAACTCATAATGACCATACCGAGTCCGAAAGGCTGTTTTCGAAATATCCTCTTCTCGAATCCTCAGCTGATGGTAACCAGAACGAAGATCAATCTTCGAAAAATATGTAGCTCCCCTTAATTGATCAAATAAATCATCAATTCGAGGTAAAGGATACTTATTCTTGATCGTCATCTTGTTTAGTTGCCTGTAATCCATACACATTCTCAAACTGCCTTCTTTCTTTTTCACAAACAGTACGAGGGCTCCCCACGGTGATACACTCGGTCGAATGAATCCCATATTGACTAGATCCTGTAATTGCACCTTTAATTCCCTTAACTCAGCTGGTTCCATGCGATAAGGAGGCAAAGAAATAGGTCGTGTACCAGGAATCAAATCAATGGTAAACTCCATCTCCCTATGCGGTGGTAACCCTGGTAAATCCTCAGGAAACACATCTGGGAACTCACATACGATAGGGATGTCCTCGACCTTAACTGGGGTATCCCGTACATCAATCACATGTGCTAGATAACCTTGGCAACCCTTCCGCAAGTGAGAGCCGATATGACTTTGGCGGGTAATATTTACCGATCTCCCTGGAATATGACTTCCGGTAATCCTGGACTCCGGAGTATCACCCTCTTATCAAAACATTCGATAGAGGCATGATGGCTTGTCAGCCAATCCATCCCAAGGATAACATCAAAATCGCATAATTCTAACAAAATTAAATCAGCCACGAGATGCACATCCCCTATCAATACAGGATACTCTCGTATCACTTGGTTGACTACATAAATATCACCAGTCGGCGTACCGACTCCCATATCACAACCAAGTGCAGAAATTTCTTTATCAGCTAAGGTTGCATAAGTACGAGAAACAAATGAATGAGTAGCTCCCGGGTCTATTAAGGTACGTGCATGATGACCAAAAATAGGAAGCATACATGTCACCACTCCTGGGGTAGATCGAGCCTCATGTTGAGTAACAGCAAATACTCGAGCCTGTGGTCCCGACGTCTGACCACGTCCTCGTGAGTTACCACGTCCTCGACCAGCTCCTCTCCCCCCAGTCGTATCAGCAGTCGATGCCGTACTTCGACTCTGCTCGGCAGTGCCCCAACCAGTACCACTACCAACCAAACGTGGGCAGTCTTTCTTGAAATGACCCGGCTCCCGATAGTAAAAGCAAACAAGCACATTACCCCGATTGGACCCGCTGTTCTGTCGGTTGGCTGATCCCACTGATGCTTCGCTAGACTGCACTGTTTCCGAAGATTGAGACCCAAATCTCTGTGTATTCCCACGACCATAACTCGGACGAGTGCCACCAGACGATCCAGAACTAGAACCACCCCTTTTTGGCCATCTTTGACTCAGTGCTCCCTGATATTGTCGTTCTCGACGTCGACCGAAGTCTGAATACTGCTGTTGTACTGGTAAAGTCACATCAAC
Source organism: Prinsepia uniflora (assembly GCA_032719365.1). Classification (NCBI taxonomy): domain Eukaryota; kingdom Viridiplantae; phylum Streptophyta; class Magnoliopsida; order Rosales; family Rosaceae; genus Prinsepia; species Prinsepia uniflora. The sequence goes on along the minus strand of CM064868.1, from coordinate 72,709,171 downwards.
TCTGGCGGCTGCATCAGACAACTCCCTCAGAGAAGCATATGATCCCACTGTCACGGCACCACGGATCGTATTTCGTAACCCCTGCTCAAACCTCCTGCACTTGTCCTCCTCGGTAGACACATACAGAGGAGCAAAATTTGCTAGGTTCAAGAAATTTTGCCCATAATCAGCCACAGATAGATCTCCTTGTTTCAGTTGAAGAAACTCCACTTCCTTGGCATTACGGAAAGAACGAGGATAAAACTGATCTAGGAAACGGTGCCTGAAGTCCTCCCAACTCAGGGTGTTGGCATCCAATCTCGTCAACTGCAATCCACTCCACCATCGATACGCCTGACTACTCAGCATAAACGTGGCTAAAGGAACCATGTCTCCTGGTGGACATCGCATGATTTCGAAAATCCGTTCCAACTGTGTAACCCAATCATACGCCTCATCTGGGTTAGTCTAACCTGTAAAACTCGTGGCCCCCAAACGTTGAGCTCTCTCTACGTCTGGACCCTCCATTTCTTCGCCAGGTTGTGCATGAGGCTCGCGTCGCGGAGGCATATAGAGGTATCAGTATGTAAAACAGATCAGTTAACCAGACATGCACACAATGTGCAAGACTCAGACCGCAACCTAGTGCTCTGATACCAATTTGACAAGACTCATCCCGATTATCCCTCGATAACCGTGACAGATCCTGCTCCCGTCTGACAATAACTCGAAAGTATCAAAAGTAGTTTCAAATATATACATATAACACATATAAACGATAACATTGTCAGACAAGGGATAGTTCAGTATTCCGAGACCGTTGACCTAGTCAACAGGTTTACAGAGCATAGGAAATATTTACATGTAGGGAGCAAAATCCTACGCTGCAAAGTGTCTAAGTACGCAACGGTCCGTTTATTCCTCAGCCTCGATATTAACCTCAGTACCTGTGCACTGGCCTGGAGGGCAAATAAAACATCAAAGGTGTGAGTGGACAAAAATCAAGTTTAGAAATACATTTATCAAAATATAGTCTTACCCTCCAGTTTTCACAAACATGCATGCATATCATAACTCATAAATCAAATAATTAAGATATGAATATAAATCTCAAACATCAATAAAAACACAGGATCCAGGTCCAATATAGAGTCACGTTATCCCTGCAACGCGTGCAAATCAATAGGCTCAAGGACCGCTCAAATCTCGAGCATCCGCCGTTGTGAACACATCACCAGCCGGCAATCCAGGTCGTCATGAACATATCACTGACTGACCTCCATATAATCCAGCACATCTGGTCTGAGTCGAGCCTCCATTTGGCTGCACGACAACATACCGTGCTACGTGACCTCTCCGGGGTAAACACTTCCATCCCGGAGGCGAGCGTTATCTCCAGGGTTCATTTCGGGGGAAACATATTCCACACCGAAAGCCCTAATATATCATCATCATGAAAATCAGTGAAAAACAATTGCATTTCATATCAAAACCATTTATCAACATCTGTAAACCAGTTTCACGCAAATCTGTGCAATCACAACCTCAATCATAATATAAATTCATCACATCTAGTGCCAGACTCATAATCCGAGTCAAAGTCAAGCTCAAACCCCGGGCCTTCGCCCAAAACATCAGTTTTGTAATTTTCTCGAAAATCGTGTCTAAAAGCATATAAAATAATATAATATTCCAAAAATCTAAAAATCATCATATCGAAACATTAATTATACCAAATCATTTCCAATCATATTATAAAGCATTTAAAACATATATGCATGCATTCAGGGTAGAAAACAAAAGTCCACTCACGCACCGTCCAGATTGTTCCGTTTCGAGCTGTTCGTACTCTTCCGACGTCCTGAAAGTATTCGGGCCTGTCAAACAAGTAATATAATATTACTAGCTTATCACATAATCCCCTGTACGAATTTTCTAATCGTCGAAATAAAATAATATTATTTTAAATGTAACCTATACGCTTCGAGTACACAAAACTACTCTCAGTTCATATCCGATTGACCCGAAACCAACGCTAATAGGTCTGTATCATCAAGATTATCAAAAAGTGTGTTGAACCCTCCTTCAGATTCCCGGTCACGCGCCCTCATGCGCCGCCGCAAGCGACTGCGCGTGACAGCCACGCGCCGTGAACAGTGCCTGCTACAGTGCTCTTTTCTCACCCGTTTCTCTGATAAACGGGTCTGCAACCCGCGATCAGACCCGACTCGGTTTCGATCAATTTGAACTCAATTCCTCCCGTTCTTTCACTCAATTCCTCCCGTTCTTTCACTCATTAATATCTATCCAATCTAACTTACAGTTCTGTAACTTCAATTGAATCAATTAAACCATAAAACTCCTTGACTCAAGATGAACACCCGACGGGTTCTAATTCGGGTTCTACCCAAAACTAACCTGTTTCCTTCAATTGATCACACCAGAAGTATCCTAGGTCCATTCTAAGTACGAAATTGAAATCAATTTCAAGAACCATTACTTCTAAGTAATCAAACTCAAGCTCAATTTTTCGAAACGGTTGCAGAGTCTGTTCGTCACGATTTCACCTCCAATTTTTGTTCCAGTTGATTGGGTTCGAGTCGTTTAGCTCCCAGGAGACAAAATATCACCTCAATTTCGATCGAAATCGTTCAAGAATTCAAAATCGAAATTGTGTCCTTCAATGGTTATTTCGGGTATTTTCATTACACTGTAATTGGGGTTTCCTTGTTTTGCTTTCGGTTTTTCACTCCCAATTGTCACTAATATCTCACTCAATCTCTCTTGGTTCCACTGAAAATCGATCAAGGTGAAGGGAAGATGTATATGTTCTCTGTTTTGTTCTTAGTCGAGCACAGTACTATGAAATGAATTTATTTGGTTAATGATATTTAATTAGATTAAGAAACAACGAAGCATCCATGTGCCACTAATTGGTTTCTGAACATAGGCAAGTGTCCACAGCTGGGGTAAAGGGTGTTGAATCAGCAAATCAATTGAATAGTCAGCATTTGCACTGTTAATCATTTTATGCACAATTACCATTTTACCCTTTCAGCACAATTACCATTTTGCCCCTACACTTCACAACCCCGTAACTTCTTCATCCGAACTCCGTTTTCGACGTGCCACCTGTCTACGGATTCAACGTCTCGGGACCTACACAACGGTCCTCGAAAAATGTGCAAAAAGTATTCCAAACAAAAAGTCAACTTTTAGCCATGTCCCTCCAGGGGTAAAAACGTCATTTTCACATTATTTTATTATTTTACAATTTTTGAATTTTTCGGGGCGTTACATTATTACACTTAATCACAAAATATTAACAAACGATTTCAAGTTGTAGTGATCATCTTTATATCCATAACATATTCATTTCTATTCATTTATGTCATTGACAAGTTAAATGACAACTTAAGACTCATAAAAACACTAAGTTAAAACAAAAAGATTCAAGAAAGCAATAAAAAAAATTTCACATTTTTTAAAAAAAAATTATTACTATTATTTTTTAATTTTGTAGACAATTAAAATTGTAAACCATTCCCCCACACTTAATTTTGTAGACAATTAAAAGAATAAAGAATCAAGAATAAAGAATTAATGAATAAAATAAAATAAAAGAATAAAAGAATAAAAGAATAAAGAATAAAGAATTAAAAAGGGAGGTTTGAAAAGGGTTGTAAATATAAAATAAAGAAAACAAATAAAAATAATTAAATACTTAATTCTACTTCTACTTTAACCTTTGTACTAGTGAACTTTCTTTAAACACATATTTTTACTAACACTCTAACATAATGCTCATATTGAACCAATCACGAAATCCTACCTCAATCATCTCAAATACATGCATACATTTTTCATATTATAAATGCACCGAACATCGGATTATTACTTACAATATGATTCACCTTAAGTTAATGATTTAATGCGTCGAACAGCGATCAAACATTAAATCTCTTCAACTCTATTCTAAATGCCCCGAACAGCGGATCAACATTTAGCTTCAAATTGAAGTTTAAGCACTAAAACATATGAAGTAAAAAAAATTCAAAAAGTAAAACACATGTAGATTGCATTCTTACTTACAAATGTTAGAAAGAAAATATCAACACATATATTGAATCATAAGTAATACAAATAACAATAACAAGAATTTCAGTAGAAAAGTATGGATTTTCACAAGAATCACCGAACAGCGGCAGGAAACTTGTGAAGATGGAAGAAGAAATACGAGGAATTCGATCTTAAAAGTCTTGAATTGCCTTAAAATTACTTGGCCTAGGTATTTCTTAAGGAAAACATAAAAATGTGTTTAAGAGATCTCAAAGAAATATCATAAGAACAAAGTAAAGAAGAAATGAAATTAAGAAAAATAAAAGTAACATAAATTAAGAACAAGAATTAAAAGAAAACTAATTAATAAAAAAATCTACAAGAAGTTAAAATAGTCCCCAAAAATGTCTCTCAAAAGAGAGAAACAAAAGAACTAAACCAAGAACTAAAAACTAAGAAAAATGGAAGAAATAGAGAAATGGAACTAATGGGGGACTCTCAAATACATGAAATGGCCTCCCTATTTATAGAGGGAGTGCCACAATTATTTAAATAAAAGTACAAAATTAAAATATAAACATAACAGTAAAATAGTACATGAAGAAGTGATGAAAATGATGAATTTAGGGATAGGTTTTTGGTGTAAAGTGGCTGAAAAGAGGGTTAGTGGAGTTGGCAGCAGTTGGCTGTGCTGCTGTGGGTGGCTTCAGCGTGGATGGCTTGAAAAGCAGCCTGCAAATTGGCGTGGCCAGGCTGGAAAGTGGAGGACAGGTCAGCAGGCTTCGTTGGAAAAGGTGGAAGAAAGGTCGGCGGGCAGGTGTTGGAGTGGGCGTCTGTTTTCGGTACGCGCGCCGATCATGAGGAGGTTGCTTCGGCAAGCGTGCAACCGAATTAGACTAGAGGATAGTGATCAGGTGTGGTAGAAAGCAGGAGTAGGTCTATGCACCAACAGTTTTGTGTGTTGTTTTCTCTACGTTATTAAAGAAGAAAAAAAATCTCTAGTAAATGTAATTTTATTTGTTTGGACAAAATTCTTAGAAAATGTTGGAATATATTGAAGATTGGCATAAAAGAAATAAAACAAGAACTAAAAATAGACACACATCCCCTGATAATGTAACTTATAACTAGACTATAATCCTCCAAGGGCAGCAGCATGAGCAAACGGATCCATCCAGCATTCTAGCTAGTGTACTATACACCCAGTTGGAATACGATCTTCAAGCTCGTTGTGAATTAGTTAACTTAATTTATGATATGACTTAATTTAGATTTGTCTTTTTTTTTGAGTTTTTTAGTCAATAGATATCGATGCGTTAAGAAAGTAAAGTTGAAAAACGAAAAGACAACGCACATCATATTTATTGTCAAGCTATGCCCTAGCTAAGACCGCGGTGGATTGATAAACTTTCTCTGGGTTTAATAATAACTTTATCTTAAGTTAAATATATGCGTACCATTCCATAATTATAAGATTAACTAATAACAATCTAGTGAGAAGTCTCATCTTAAATTCAATTATAGAGGATTTGATAATCATATATATATATATATGTATGTAAGTTGATACTCATTCAAAATTGTACATATGAGCATTTGAAAACTTACTTGGCTCATAAGCTGTGGTTATGGAGATTTGTGACAGGTTTAGGGTTAAATTCCTTACAAGTTACAACACGTACATTGTTTGTAGCGACCAAGCAGTTCCATTGACATATGCCGGGTTGCCAGAAAATTGTTGTACTGAAATCAAAATAGTTACAGGATCATAGGTCGATAATCTGCAGATTCCAAATGGGAGTGGATTTTAATTTACATGGAAGTAGGGCGCAGATTCCAAATGGCAATGCATTGGAAACGCAAGCCATCCAAATACAAGCAAGTGCGTGATGATTTAGCGGAACAACACATGATCAGTGAAGCACTTACTATGCCAGCTTCAAACTCCAATCTTGCAGGCTAATACACTTGGACTGAAAAATCAAATTAATATACTCCAATCGTGCTTCAAACTTTGTAAATAAGGGTGCAATATTGAATTTATATATTACATATGTACACAAATTTTAAAAATTCAAATTTTCGATCGACCCACTATAGAGATGGATAACACAATAACAAAATCAGCCAGGAATTAAGAATATATATATTGAATAAAGATGTTTTCGTATGCATATTCAGATATTCCAGAATAAATATATTTTATATACGTGAAATTAAATATATATGATCATCTTTGAGACATCTAAATTAACAAGCAGTCAAAATATGCATGAAATTAAAAATATTTTGAAACGTGAAAACAAAACAATACCTATTGTTGCCGCCAACCCGTGCCCAGTGTAATTAATCAATTCATAGTGCTTGATGAACATTTCAGAAGATTACTTGGCCCAAAAGTAACAGTTGCCAGTAAGTCTGTTTGCATGTTTGGTTTCTGGCTGTTTAAGTTAATCCTCTGCTTTATCACCACTAATTAGGCCAATCCAACACAATCAATTTTTATAATCCAATCTAATCAACTTTCATAATCCAATCAACTTTTGTAATCTAATACATTGAAATTGGATTGGTATATACAATCCAATCCAATCCAATCATCTTTCATAATACAATCCAATCAACTTTTTATAATTCAATCCACTCTCTTGGCTATCACTTTAATCAAGTAGAACTCAATTATTCTATGTTTATGATTTGAAGGGTAATTAATTGGCCGGGGTTTGTTTTACATGTCTTAATTTGAATGTTTTTAATTTTCAGAAATACGTCTGTATGTACACGTGTCGATTATGTAATGGACTTGATTTTGTAGAACTTTATATATATAATTATATTATTATAAATCAATAAATTACAAAACGAGCTAATTAATTATACATATTTATATTAGCTACCCAGTTCCTTTTTCTAAACGCATGTTTAACTCTAGAATTACCTCCATTCATTAACCTCTTACATTCAACAACAATGTTGAACAAAGTATGAAGAGTATCGCACTAAGAAGCATCTATATTCTCAACCGCAAGCTTAAGAGTCAAATTTATTTAAAAGGGGGAACCACCAATTGTTTTGGCTAGTCAGTCTTAGGCCACCAATTGCAAATTCAACTTGGAGCACAGAGCCTTTCTCAACTTGGACCAAGTAACCAACCCTCAAATCTCTAGTATTGTCTTCCTCAAATATCTTCTTACATCGAGTCTTCCAAATTAATAACCCACAAACCGAAAGCAAAAATAATGCACCATATATGGGACCCCTTCATGGTACCGCACACTATCTTGTGGATTAAAGAACAGACAATCTTAATTTATAGGGTTTTTGTATTTGATTGACATGTCATACGTACATATATATATATATATATATATATATTTCATTTTTAAGGATTTTTCTTAAGGATCGATATTTGATATATTCCTTCATTAGATATTTTTTTCATGAGTTTCTTTTGTGTTGATTGTTTACATTGTTCATTATTTGTGATCGACCCATGCGCGCCAAGTTAGCATATGATGCCTTTATTTTTGTAGTTAGGTTTTACGTCATGGTAACAGTTATAGCTAGCAAGAAGATGATCGAAGGCCAAAAACTGTGGACCACTCCAACAGCGAAAAAAAAAGAAGAAGAAGAAGAAGAAGAAGAAGCTGGATATCATATATTCCTACCAGTTGCAAACAAAAGCTGGATATTTAAATCCAAGATGGATTGACTATTCGTTTTTGGCATTTTGCCTTTGATCATAATTTGTATTCCCTATATCCTTGCACGAAGCTGGTGTAAGTTCTTCACTATGCGTTGGGATATTTCTTGCCCCGATCTGGAAATTCTGATCGACTACACATGGCAGTGCACAGATTAATTATTCCAATAGTAAAAACTCAAAAGGTCGGATGTGTTTTCAAATTTCAGCTCATATATATATGCCATAAAATACGATAAAACACGCATTTTTAATTATTTAACTTAAACGCGCATTTTTAATTATTTAACTTAAACGCGCATTTTTAATCATTTAATTTATTGATTAAGTAGGTGAAAGTACATTTTATATATGTCAAAAGCAATTTGACAATTATTAACCAATAATTGGTGGTTCAAGTGGAGATGATCTTATTTTTCGTAAGCAAAGTCTTGAATTCGAGTCTTGTGAATGAAGTAGCAAACATTAGGAGAGTTCCCCCGTATCCGCTTAATCTTCGCCAGTGCCGGTCCAAATATACAGGGGCCTAGGGCAAAAGTAAAAAATGGGCCCTTAATTTATATACTTAATTATTAAAATAATAATAATTATGAGTACATATCAACCAAATTGTTAAACAACTTCTTTTCGACTTAATTATCTTCCTTAAAATGTAGGCATGAATTTGCTTCTATGGATCCAGGGTAGCTTGTATTGCACAAGCACCAAGCACACTGATAAGAATCGCAGAATCAAGAATTATTGGTTCCTTTTCCCTTAATTCACGTAAGAGTTCAAATACAGCTTCGCATTTATGTGATTTGATATCCAGAAAACAAAGCTACTCATATAACAGTAATCTTTTCAGTCAAAAAATCAAAAAGTCTATGTGCTTTGACTAGATTACCATGAGAGACATAAACCATAATCATTGAAGTGACAGAAAAGTAATTTTCTAACCCAATTGTCGCATGAATTGAGTTTGCATACCTTATATTGCCACACTTGCAGTAGACATCAATAATTCTACTGCGTATAAATGGATTTGAAGTCATCCCATTCTTCAAGACCTAAGCATGGACTTCCTTTGCAAGTTCGGAGCTCCTCAAATCAAAGCATGCAGTCAAAACACTAGCAAAAGTGTGGTCATTCCACCTAAATCCATTCTCTGACATACAAACAAGCAGTCAAAACACTAGCAAAAGTGTGGTCATTCTGCCTAAATCCATTCTCCGAAATACGAACAAACAAATTCAATATATTTTCTTCAAAACAATTATGGTCATATACTGCAATCATTTTGTTCCAAGACACATGTCTATTCCGCTTCGGTTGTTTCCAAAATAAATTAGCTGTCATATCCAATTTTCCTTCTCTGCAACATGACGTCGCCATTACATTCTTTGAAACCAATTCAACCTCCCCTATATATCCACTAAACACCCGCCACACTTCTTCAAGGGCAAAATCCTCATACCCCTCCGCACTGATATACCCAGATAACATCGAATTCTAAGTAACCAGATCCTTGTATGAAGCAACGTCGAACAAATGGCAGGCACGACTCAAGTTTTGAGCTTTGATATGAGCCGAAATTATGGCATTCCAAGAGAAGACATTTCGTTGGGGTATTTGATCGAACATCTTCTAGTCATCTATATTAAGGTCATGTTTGGAGTAGAAGCAAATGAGTTGATTGGAGTTGAAAATGGTGAGTGTAATATCGGCTTTTACGGCTTGAGTGATATGTGAGACCGTCCTTCAGAAACTGCATTTATACAGTTTCCTTATTAATATTAAATAATATAAATCAAGAGATATTTTCTAGTTATTAAGAAGGGAATAAAGGTAATTTTGAACGAAATTTTAGTTCTTTTATCTTCTCTTCCGTAGGTGATCGAATGAAGAAGGGAATACCCCAATTAATTAATGGAAATTTGACCAAAAAACTCATAATTTGGAAAGGAAAAAAATCAGAAATTCATTGGACCGCGTATGAAAGATCAAAGGAAATCAAAGGACGAAAAGGAAAAATAAAACTTACCTGTAAAGTCTGAAGCTTGAACCGGAGCGAGACACAAGTTAGAACAATAGAGAGAGACTACGAAGTAGAAATCGATTGAAACATTAATGGATTGAAACACAAATTGATTGAAACATTGGACTCCATGCCACCATTATGGAAGAAATCGGATTGAGAGGGCCCTTTATTAAACCGCAGTCGATATTCCACATCTCAAATTTGATATGTTCTCCTTCTTCTTCTCTTTATTTTTTTTTCAATAAAATTTTGAAAAATTTAGACCCTTTATTTTTGTTTCAATATAAGAAAATTTTGAAAAATTTGGGCCCTCCATTATTTTGGGCCCAGGGCTTAGGCCCCTCTTGCCCGCTATAATGGCCGGCCCTTATCTTCGCCTAAGTGAGAGGGATACCTTAATTTTTTTTTAAATAAATAAAAATTGACAATTATTAACTGAGTCTCAAATCTCATTCTTTACAAAACTCCAATAAAAAAAACCCGAAGCAAGTTTAAGCAAGGTTTCAAAAGCATGTGGTGGCCGGGCAACGTATAGTTGGAGTTGATAATTAATAAAAGGGCAAATTACACTTTATTACATTATATTTTACACTTTATAATAAGTTCATACCTAAGTTTTCAAATGTTACAATTTTCACTATGAACTCTTCAAATCGTTACACTTTGACCTATTTGTTAAATTTATTGTCAAATCTAAAATGGGGCCAACAATTGTAAACAATAAAATATTAATTTAAACTTATAAAAATGATTTATTTTGAAAAAAAATCCAAAAAAACTACTACCAAATAATAAAAATTACAAAATGTACAAAAAAAATTATTTATGTATGAAAGTAATTTGTCTCTCTCCATAAATTTTTTTATTTAATTTTGTTTTTGTGAAATAAAGCCTTAGTAAAAAAAAATTAAAGATGATGTAGAGAGACAAATTACTTTCGTACATAAATAAGTTTTAAATTTTATTTTTTGTACATTTGTAATTTTTTTTTTAATTTTCATTATTTGAAAGTATTTTTCTGGATTTTTTTAAAAATAAATAATTTTTGTAAATTTTAATATTTGAAATTATCGGTCCCATTTCAGATTTGACAAAAAATTTAACAGAGGGGTCAAAGTGTAACAATTTGAAGAGTTCGAGATGAAAATTGTAACATTTAAAAATTTAGATATGAATTTGTTATAAATGTAAATTATATTATAGTAGAGTATAATTCATATACAATCTTTCAATAAAAAATATATATTCAGATTCAGCAGAGTCATTGGTGATAGAGTCAACGTGAATTTCCACTTGGAGGTCGACAGTGTTTTCGTTGGTGCAGTTCGACAATATTCTCGTTAACAGTAAAGAATACATTTAGGATTTTATTGTTCTTAATTTTAATTATTTATGTTTGATTTTTAATTTGAAATATGTGCAAAAAAATGATATGAATTGCCACATCGAACGTCATATGTTGTGTTAGAATATAAAATGTTATTCATATATCTATGATATAAAAAATATGAACTCAGTGTATAACTCATTATTAGTGCGTACGTGGTAAATCCGAATCAGCGAATCTAATTTAACTTTTAACGAACTCTATTACTGCTTAGCAATTATTAAATAACTCATTATTTTATTATAAATATATCAACTAAAAAACAATTCATTTTATAAATTAAATAATGTTATCGATATTATTTGGCTTAAGTAAGTATTGAGTGCAGAGTTGGCCCAATCTGCAACCTGAAAAGTGTGAGAGATCTATTTCTTGGCCATGGAGATCTTTAGTGGTTCAATACTTCAACGGGTATGCATGCTGAACACAAATATATAGAATAGTATTATTGTACGTTTAAGATCCCACGAAACTTGCAAAATATGTTTGTTTGTTACATGTTAGGAACGGAAACAGATCGATATGTGTGGTTTCTAGCTATATGAATAAGTCTTGCATTTTACTATTTCGATTTATTTAATTGTTCGCTATATTTATATCATAATTAAAACTGTTCAACTTATTAATTATAATTTTTAATATCATTTAATCTTTCATATGTAGAAACTAAATGGACGATATGCCAAAAATATTTTAATTATTAACAAAACCGTTGAATTATTTGATATATATATAATTAAATAGCTAAATGACCTTCAATTCTGTTGAATTTTTACAATAATGTTCTTAAAATGATGAATTAGAAAATGAATAATTCCAAATATGATAACGTATAAAGATTGTTTGATAAATTAAGAAGATGACATAGGAAGGTAGCACTAGAATGTGATGCTAAGATTATTCTATTTCTATTATCATTGAATTTCTTAAATAATTTATAATTAAGTATATATCTTGTCATTCTTTTTGTTGTTGTTAAGATATTCTAGCTTTTTTTTTCATGCTTAAAAATGAACATGATCATATTATCCTTCGTTGCGTAGTTCTTTTCATATTCTCCATTGCACCCTTATCTGCCCAACAAACAATATTATTATATTAAAAGTTAATCACTCTATATTCACAAATATATCGTCTTTTCATTTGGTTGAAAATTTCAAAATTCATAAAATTAGTTAAAATGAAGAATCTAAAAGTACCGGAGAACTTGTAAATGATAGAATAGACAAGGCATATATAGATTTGTATGTTAACTTGCAAAGGTGTTACTTTCAAAAGTCATTTGTTTAATAATTTGTTATTCTCATATGATGCATGTGCGTAAGAAGCACCAATACTTCCCCAAGGCCTCATATCGCGTATCGGATATTGATATCGATACGATACTTCCTGATACGATATCAGGTTTTGGATACGTTTTGGAGTACTTATAAGCTCTTCTTAAGCTGCAACACCATCAATATACATCAGATGAGTTTTCACACAATTGCTTGAGAACATCGAGTTTGAGAGGGACAAGTACATAGATGAATGTAAGGAAGCTCAGACTCAGATTTATCGGCTTGAATCCAAAGTGGGGGAGATGGCTGATCAGCTCACCAAAACCTTGAAGGTAAAAGAGCAACTTATGCATGTGTTTAATGAGTTGAAGACAACACAATCATGTAGCTAATATTGGGAGACTTGAAATTGCCCAACTTTCTCTTGATGAGCCCCGACTTGGAAGCGGTTATCTTTGATGTTGATGAAGAGGAAGATGAACACATGCAATGAAGAATTTGATGTGAAAGATGCCTAAAGATCTCTATATTAAGTTGTTATGAGATAAACTAAAATTGCATGCTTATTTTTTAACTATAGTTAAATTTTAATGTATTATTTATTTTCCGTATCATTCTCGTATCGTATTCTTTAATTTTTTAATTTTGACGTATCAAAATATCGTATCGTATTTTTATATCCGTTTCAATGCAACCTAGTTAAATCATTACAATACCCCTATCCTTTTCAATGCATATCTTAAAAATATATAAAGGATGAATTCTATGTAATTTTGATAACATCAATAGATTATGGATGCATGGCTGAAAGTATTGGCACTATTGCCTTGGTAAATTGGAAGTTCTACATCAAAAGAGGGGGAAGAAACTTGTTTTCCCAATATTCATGATTTCGGCAAATATTGACAATTATCGACGAAATTGACCAATAATTGACGATATCCATCGACACTCATAATGAAAGGAACAAAAAATTGCCCAATTTTCTCGTCCATTCACCGGAAAAATTCGCCAGAAAAGCAGGGAAGGAGAAGGCGTGATTTCAAGGGTGGCGGTGGCGGCCGTCGCTAGAGAGAGAGTGAGTGAAAAAAAAGAGATGGGGGAGGGGAGGGAGAGAGAAAGAGAGAGTATAGACGAGGGTGGCTTGCTGGGATGGAGGGTGGTGGCGATGGTGGGTCTCAGCTGGAGGCTCTCAGTTTATTTGGGAGGAGGACCGCACGAGGGAGATCACAAAAGGAAGGGAGTGACTGAGTGAGTCGCTTTGTGAAGGCGAATGAGACCAGATTCATTAATTACACTAATAAATAAATAAATAATAATAAGACTGAATAGGTGAATGAATAACTCTTTTATCCCAATATGGTCGGGGAGGGAATTATAGTCGTAATAAGATAGCTACAGTTGGATACTTTAAAAAAAGTTTTATAAGGGCCGTCCAAATATTTGAAGGTTTAGAGTAAAAATAAAAAATACATAATTAATTCACACATTGGATAATTTTTATAAACTAATTATTTTATTTTTATACTATAAGGCATCATTAAAATATTGTTAGAGAAAAACTATTAGGACAAAACAAAACCCCTAACAAAGAAAAAAACCTTTATGTCCAAAACAAAACGTTTAGTTAAAAAAAATTATATTTATAATTTGTATATAGATGAAAATGTTCTTATTCAAGGCTAGTTGACTAAAACTTTCATATTCAATACAAGTATTTAGTTTTCAAATAAGTGATCCATTATTTAAAGAACTTGAATCAACATCAAACTTATATATTTTTATATTATTTATTTATCCATATATTTTATTTATTTATTAATTTCTTAACTTATTTATTATATATATATTAATAATTTTGAATTTATTTTGGGCCCTATAATATTTGGACATAGGACTTGTGCCTCATGAGCCCCCTCTTGTGACCGACCCCCGAGTTTCATCAATAAAACATAATATCAATTTACAATAATCATTTCGATTTTAGAATAATCGTTTTCATTTTATCAATAATCAAAGTTATCAATAAAATTATGTTCTAATTTCTGTTTATATTTAAGGTTTTATATGTTAATCAACATTAGATCATATTGTATTATATTATATATCATATAATTATTATATCAAAGATATCTTATAATTTTTACGAGTCTTATATAATTATTATTGGATTTTTAAACTTTTCAAATTTTAATAAACAATTTTCAACCAGATTTCAAACCGTTGGGAAGGTATGGCACCCGTCAACCAGGCCAGGAATTCACCAGTTCAATTAATTATTATCATATAAAATAAAACACGAGAGTTGTTGGAAAGAAAACACCAACAATTTAGACACCTTCGAGAGGATGTCCAATCTTCAGAGGACACATCCAGCGTACCAAAAAATAACTTCACCCCATATATTATTCTTAAATGTAAATGAAGACGTGTTAATCTCCTCTAACATCTCTATTTCATAAGTTAGCCTAGTTATAATTATAAATTAGGGCTTTCTACTTATACATCCTTAACTAATTCGAATTTATTAAAAAAAAATCCTGAATATTCATTTTGAAGTTTCCTCTAATCCCTCATTCAAAATTTAACTCACAAAATAAGTTGAATTTAACATCTACCCCGATCCTGAAGGTCCATTAGGACGCCAAGATCGAGACATGATGGCCGATATATGGAGGATGATGTCTAGATGACGAATGTTAAAAGAGATAAAACGTTGCGTTTTAATTTTAAGAGGTCGTGTGAAACGTAATTAGTAAAAATCGATTAATATTTCACCGTGACAACAAAAATATAAAGTATAGTAAACTATTGATGATCATACCGTTTAAGTAATTACCTAAGTTATTATAATTTCCATTGCGCAGTCTCAAAGTACTAGTGTGAATGTTAGAGCAATTACCATAAACTCCTTAAAGTAGTACCGGAATATGAGGGGTTAAAGTTTATTTTATAACTCATAGTTTTACAGGTCTACTCACCTTTCTCTTTTTGTACCCTTGAGATCTTGGTTTTACTTCGCGTAACTCGAAAAGTTAACTATAACTGCTTTGACATTCATTGCGCAATGGAAATTAGGAAGAATTCGTGTTGGATGTCCTTATATCGTAAGAAGTTTTGATTAAATTGAAAACTTGTAAGGAGAGATGAAAGATCGATTGTGTCCTTCGATAAAAGGGGGGTCTTCAGTTGTTGGGAGTTCAAACTTCAATGCATGTCATTGTTATGCGCCTTAAGGATCCTCCTACTACTTCTGAGTTGAATAATTTTTTAATATCTAATATATGTTTTATTTTTAATATGTCTGTATAAAAAAAAATTGAAATCTTTTATTTTTAATATCTTTGGATAGAAGGGTGACATAACAAACGTATCAACCCCCAAAAAATGTTGACCACACTATTAACATTTGACCCAAACAGATGAAATATTTATTTTGCTTAGACTTTAGAGTTTACATCCTTCAAATTCTAAAGTGGGTCCACTATTCTAAGGTTTTGGTTTTATTTCCAACGTGGACAGGAGTCACATGCCTGGAATATCAATTGCATACGACTATACGAGATTGGATTGGGGAAAGAAAAAAATAAAAAAAAGTTGCAGTTGCATGGGTAAGTTGATATCCATTAATAAACTCCAAAATTCATGTGCATTTTCTCAACGAACGTGAAGACATAAATAATGTACAAAATTTTCAGTTTTTTTTTTTTAAAATTTATAATAACGTTGGTCAATATTCTTAGGTCCCATATGTCCTCAAGTCCCTTTCTCATCAGATTTCATGGGTCTCTTTGCAAACTTCTTTCCCAAGATGCATACGCACACTCAAATTCAATGGACAATTTGATGGGTTTGTCACTTTTGTAGCCCCATCACCCTATCTCAAACCACATTTCCATGCACTTTCGAGCTTGAGTTAATTTCAAGTTCAAAGACAGAAAGTTAAATTGCACTGAAAGCATATTCACTCCAACTAATATATAGTTACACTTAAAATTATATGAATTAAACAAATATGATTAGCCAATGAAATTTTGACGGAGAATTGTGTTTTCGTAAATTTCAACACTTAAAAGTAAGAAATTGACCAATATTCTACAAATTATATTGACTATTTTTCCTGATCGACAATTTGACGATTTTAATTTTTGAAGAAATTTAACATAATCTCCTTGGAAATTACTAATATGAAATTTGTCCATATGCCTGTTTCATTTACTCGCTTATTAAGGAGGTCTTATCATGTCGCAAGCAACGAAAAGCTACACGTATGTCTACCTTTCTTCCTACAAATCTTACATGATTATGAAGTTTGCATCTTTATGTGAAAACAATCTCATCCTCCTCCTCTTCCATGAATAATTGTGAAGAAAATGAAACAGTAGAGAAATTTTCAACAGTCACCACACAGCATTGACCAATTGTTTTGGCTTTGACTACTGAGTACATATTCGGGCAGGCTTTGCTTCGTGTCAATCTGTCTGAGAGAGAATTTTTGGCAATACTTCAATTAAAAGGTGGTTGAATTCTTTTTAATCCAACTCAATCAAAAACCAGAAAAAGGCGGAGAGTTATTGAAGTCTCATATCCCAATCCCACCATTAAAGCCTGCTACTTTATTCATATATAGACGCCTACTTCATAATTTTACAAGATAAAGAAGCCAAGCAAGAAAAGAAAACCAGCAGGGTCTCTTCAAGTTCCAACCCCCAACCCCTACTTTCAAAGATAATCCATAAGGTATTTTGTTTTTCTCATTTAAGATATTTGTTTATTGATCTTTGTTTTTGCACATATGGGTTAGATACACAGATTTCCTTAGCTTGAATTCCATTTTCAATTCATCTGCAGGAAAATTTATAGTTTTCTCTGAATTCCCATCCGGGTTTTAAGTTTTTAGCTGTTTTGATCCTTCTTTGTTGCTCTGTCAGCCACTTTCATCTCTTTTATCTATTTTCTCACCTGGGTTTTGCTTATTCATTACTCTGAATTCAAACTTTCTCCATTACGTTGAGATTTTTGTTATATTGTTCCTTCATTAGCATTTGATTCAAATTGGGAAATTTAATTTGAGTTTATAGGAAGACAGAGATGCTAACACTTTCTTATATTCATGTGACAATTCAGTGGCAGGCTTTGAATACATGAAATTGATTCAAAGACAGAATATTTAAATCTTAGTACGGATTTTGTGTAGGATTTTTTAAAAATGAAGTGCTTTTACTACTTCAAGGAAAAGGCTAGAAGCAGGGAACAAAGATCAGCACCTGAACTAAAAGAAAAAACGAAATCTGATTATTCAGGATCTGGTAGGGGCTTTAAGTCTTCATGCTCAGCCAATTCGCCCCGCGGTATACCAGAATTGTATGAAGAGAAGGCTCATAATTTGAGAGTATTTAGTTTCCCCGAGCTTAGGCAGGCAACAAACGATTTCAGTAGGCTTCTTAAGATTGGAGAAGGTGGATTTGGGAATGTCTACAAAGGTTCAATTAAGCCTGCTGAGGGCAAGGGAGATCCAATCGTGGTCGCCATAAAAAAGCTTAACAATGATGGTTTGCAGGTATGTGAGTTTATGCATCTTCAAATTAATTGAATTTTCAAACAATGCCATCAAGATTTTGCGTTCCATTATTAATTTAATGTCCTCAAGCCACATTTTGTTGACCTTTTCTCCTTGAATAATTAAGCTCTAATATTCAAAGTCATGTCTCGAATATTGTTAATTGATTTCTGACTACCGAGTCTTCTGGCCATCATTCCATTTTACATCTCTCTTCAATATAACTCATTCTATGATATTTTTTTTGTTTCTTTTCTTTTAAATTTGATTCGATTCGATGAACTGTTTTAAATTGGAACTCTATTTATGTTCACTTGAGAATCCCTGCATATATTGTGTTATGTTTACTCTATTTATGATAAAATTTCTTTCTTCTTTTTAATGTCATTCCTTATAATTCTCTGTTATTGACTCAGGGTCACAAGCAATGGGTTGCAGAAGTTCAATTTCTCAGTGTTGTGGAGCATCCAAATCTTGTCAAACTAATTGGATACTGTGCTGTGGACGGAGAAAGAGGGATCCAACGACTACTTGTTTACGAATTTATGCCAAATAGAAGTTTAGAAGATCATCTATTTAACAAGGCAAACCCAGTTGTTGCTTGGGAGACAAGATTGCAAATAACACTCGATGCAGCTCAAGGATTGGCTTATCTGCATGAAGGATTGGAAATTCAGGTTAGCTCTAAATGTTAATATTGAAACTAATCCTTGAAGCTTAGTCTCTCCAAATCGTTGTGATTCTAATTTTTCGTTTGGTATTCATGAAGGTAATATATCGGGATTTTAAATGTGCGAATGTGTTACTGGATGAGAATTTTAAACCAAAGCTTTCCGACTTTGGACTTGCTAGGGAGGGGCCAATGGTCGGCCATACTCATGTCTCCACTGCAGTAAGTTTATTTGGCACATAAATGCAAAGTAACTGCCTCAAAAGATTCAAGTTTTTTTGTTATAATTTTGCTATGTTTTTGTTTCATGACCAGGTGGTGGGGACGTACGGTTATGCTGCTCCAGATTACATTGAGACAGGCCATCTCACAACCAAGAGTGATGTCTGGAGTTTCGGCGTGGTGCTGTATGAGATTCTTACCGGCAGGCGGTCATTGGAGAGAAACCGCCCACGGACAGAACAGAAACTTTTGGAATGGGTGAAACAGTTCCCTCCGGATGGCAGAAAGTTCGGGATGATAATGGATAGCCGCCTTGACGACAAGTATTCTATCAGCGCAGCAAGAAAGATCGCTCGGTTGGCTATCGGTTGTCTGTCGAAGAGTTCAAAGGACCGACCAACAATGAAGCAGGTAGTGGAGACACTGAAGCAGATTATCCAAGAGTGAGAAGAGTGGAACACGTCTGAAAGAAGTCATGAGTCCGTTGAAAATGACCAGGTTGAATCAGAAACAAAGCCGAGTCAACTGGGGGCTTCCGAGTCATGGAAGAGGCGAATGGCTCACCTAGCCAAACTAGGCGAGCATGTGGAGAGTGCCAGTAGAAGAAGGTTCATGATTATGCAGAGGGCAAAGGTGACTTGATAGTAGGGTTGGTTTTGAGATCATATATGATGGGAAAAGTAATGTAGGAAAGGTGAAAAGAAAAAACATAAGTAGAGCTAATTGACATCTTAATGAGCTTCACTGGAAAAATGGAACCATTTTCTAGAGTTGGATGGTTGATTTTGTAAAGTTAAAGCCATCAGACAATTCCAATGTTGGTTCTGTGAGACTCAAGCCTTTCCATGTAAAGTTGACTCAATAAACACCGGCTGTTTGTCCGTTTCTTTCTTTCATTGCTTGTTCAGTGGATGCAGATTGCAGAAGGTTAGAGAGACTTCAAATTAAAAGATCGAGAGCATGTTGGCAAGAAAAAATATGACAGAAGAACAAAATAGTAGCCAACTTCTCAAATACATTCATTCATAAATTGGCATTGTAAATTCATTTTTAAGGTCATACAATGTATAGTTACGGCTTCGGTAAGCCATAAAAGATGCGCCCTCTAAGAAAAGGATCAAGAACAGCAACCAGAACATTAAGCCCATCTGATGCGCCCTCTCAGCAAGGCCTTAACAAAAGAATAGGAACTTCAAAGTTCAAAGAGCCTTGGGAACTTGAGAAAATGGGTGGGACATGTATTGACTTGCAATCTGCAGAGATTTCCGAGACAGGCGGCAATATAAAACGTGCTATAGACACTGATATTGTTGTTTGCAGTTTACTCGAATCTGCATAGAACCTCCCTTGCAGAACAATCATTCATCGTCTCATCAATATAAATGTATTTTTGTAAATATTGAATGATGCACAAAGATTCATGTCGTAGTTCAGGATATTGAATGATGCACAAAACCTAGCAGCGCGTAAAAAAATGGTGACTCTAAGGGGGAGCTTCCTTTTCTGCATTCCTATGTCTTCTTCTCTTATGAATTCTCTACTGTTCAGATGTTCAGATGCACCTTTAGAAAGGAAAAAAAAAATTATGACACAGTTAAGGCTATCAGTTTCCAAATCATGTCTGAAAGTTATACAGCTCCTCTCACATTAGATGCGCATAAAAATCTAGAGAAGTGGAAATAAATACCTGCACAGTACGACCCTTTTCCATAATTCATCGAGCAGTTGGCAGGCATGGGTTCATCCAATGTTTGCAGTGCCTGACGTTACTTCTTTCTCATAGCCTCAACCCACTTTCCCTTGTCTCCATTGCCATGACAGCTTTCATATATTGTAATTTCTTCTCACATTGAGCAATCAGTCTATCTCGAAGCCATCCCAACCAAACTGCTTTTTGCTTCTTCCTCTTCAGGGCAACTTGATTTTCGTGCCACAAGGTGCATATAGTCGTGAGGCAGGAAGGAAGGGATCTCACTCATGATAACATAAGAATGTTCCAGATCATGATAATCGTAGTGAAAACAATTTAACTAAATTAACTTTCAGGAGCCACTATAATCGACTAACTTAAGAGGGTTAAGACTTGGATCTCTGCGAGTTTTATTTCTACACAAGTAATCATATGTGATGTACATGAGGAAATCCAGGAAGAGGCCCTTTTCAGGTGTTTCGCTAGAAATATCAGAATCTCCCTGCATATTACGATAGGCTCGGTCCAATAGTTTATAGGTAATTTCATCGAAACAAATAGATAACTCACTCAACTTCTGACCCCAGATTAGGGCCTTCTCAGACATCCCCTGCTTGCAAAACTGAGATAACAACACATTAGCTGTAACAATATTTGGAAGAAATGCCAACTTAAGCAATTTAGCCGTTAAAATCATAGCATGCTCCAGAATGTCAACACATACACCATTGATCATAGTGTTGTATGTAGCTGTATCTGGAATAACACCTCTTGAAACAAGCTCATCCAGTATCATAACAGCTCGATTAATTTTGCGAATACTACAAAAACCCTGCATCCGAATATTATAGGTTGTAATATCTGGTTCCCACCCACTGGCATACAGTCTATACAAAAACTCATCTGCTCCAACCATATCAAATGCTTTACAATAACCACCAATCAAGGTATTGTAGGTGACAATATCCGGGGTCAACCCTGTTTGGTGCATGTCCATATATGTATCAATTGCTGACTTCATTCTCCCCTGTTTACAGAACCCATTTATGATAATATTGGTGGTAAAGATATCCGGAAGAAGACCCTTTTGTCTCATCTCCTTCTCCAAATTGAAAGCATCAGTCAACTTCCTACCGTTGCAGAACCCACCAATCAAGGAGTTATAGACAAAATTGTTGGGTACATACCCTTTTCTTGACATATCCAGAAATATATCATATGCTTCTTTCACTAGACCAGCTTTAGATAGTCCATTGATAAATGCTGAAATGGCAACAACATCAGGACATATCCCTCTTCCTTCCATCTCATTCCACAAACTGTGAGCCCCCTCTAAATCACCAATTTTAAAGTAACCATCCAAAACCACCGTGAAAGCAGTTTTCTTGATAGGAAACCCCTTTTCTATCATCTTACACAAAAGGTCTCTGGCTTCTTGCAGGTTCCCCTTCTTGGATAAACCCATGAGCAAAGAACTACATGTAGAAGATGTAGGAGTTATACTGAACGCAATCATATACTTATACGCCTTATAGGCCCTTTCTTCTAACCCTAGTCTGCTCGAAGCTGCAATAATTGAGTTGAAAGCGACTGCACTTAAAGGTAAACCTTTTTCTAGCATATCCTCTAAATATTCCATGGCATCGTCCACCCGACCAGCCCAACATAACCAAGAAACCAAGATATCATACAATGAAGAATCTGGAAGTAACCCTGTTACAGATAAATCCTGTAACAAATTGTCTCCATCCTCTTTCCTTCCATACTTGTAATGCCCTGCAATCAAGATATTAAAAGTTATTCCATCAGGAGATATGCACTTGTTCCTCATTTCTTCATAGATCATGTTTGCCTGACCAATGTCCCTGGCCTTAATGTACCCATCCATCATGGTGTTGTATATTATGGTACTAGGAGGAACCCCCATATCTGGGATCCCATCAAAAAATTTCCTTGCTTCCATCACATTTCCCTCCTTACATAAGGCATTTATAATGGTACTAAATGTAACCGTGCTCGGCTTACAGGCCCTTGAAATCATCAAATGCACCCAACGAAGTGCAGCTTCTGTCTGCCCTCTATCACAATTAGCATTGATCACAATGTTATACGCAAAAACATCAGGATAACACTGGAATTTCCACATCACATGCAACAAACTCTCTCCCACTCTAAGAAACCCTTTTCTACAAAACCCAAGAATCATCGCATTAAAAGTATAATTACATGGGCGAGGCCCTTTTCGGATCATATCCCTTAACACCTTCCACACATTGCCATAATCACCAATCTTAATCAACAACCTTAAAAGAATTGCCATAGCTGACAAACTCGGTTTCAATCGCTCCTCCCTCATCCTACTCACAATCTCCAACGCCTCCAAACCCATTTCAGCATTCAAGAAACCCCTCATAAGTGTATCAAGAACTGAAAAATCCGACTCATATTCACAATGATTTCCCCACATAAAACCCACCAAATCTCTACTCCTACTCGGCCCAATTCTGCCGATAACACATGAAACAACATCTTGAGCTACAAGCCGCAGATTCTCCCCAGACAAAAAATGTGCAGCGATACAACAAGATCTCACTGTATGTTCACTATCATCCCTAAATGCTAATTTGAAAAACCCAAATGCAGTTTCTCTAGACCCTAAAAGTTTCATAACCTCTACCAGCAACAATGGGCAAAATCGCCTAGCAAACCCCTTCAAAACATATCCCTGTTGGTTCTTAATTATTCTTGATAACCCAACAGTGACTTTACGCCTTTCATTAGAGTTTACAGAGCTCAAGCATTTGGAACTTGGGTTATTAGCAAAAGGCAAAAACTGAGTAAAATAATCGAAGCTTTGAGAGCTGGTTGCAATTAAGGTTCGAGAGGAGTTGAAAGAGTAGTAGTGTACCTTGAGAGAAGGGTAAAGGCGACGCAGGTCAGCTGACATTTGAAGCTCGCCTAAGAGCTGCTGCAGTTTTTAAACTGCAATAGCGAGCCCCAAATCTGTCGGGTGTTCGTGTTGCTGGGTTTTGATGGGACGAACATCGTAATGTGCGGAGATCTAGCAGAGAAGGAAATTGAGAGTTAGGGACTGCGGGTTTGACAGTGAAAACAAATGGGCTTTGGAGTTTAGACTTGGGCTTTTTAAAAATCTCATGTTGGACTAAAAATAACTAGCCCATTGATTTCTTCTTTTTCCTTTTGGTATTTTGCCCATTTGCCCATTTGCCCATAGATTTTTCTAACAAATTTCTTCATATCTTTTTTTTAAGCCAAATCCCATTGTTATCGAATTTCGTCTATTTTCGTTAAACTTGTCGCATTTCAAAAAGAAAAAATCAATAACTCTGATATGACTTGTTAACGAGAAATTGAATGAAATATTTGTCTAAAAAAAGTTCATCGGGAAGATTGAAAGAATGAAAGGTGATCTAATATAAACGGACAAATCACTATTTTTTTTAGTATATAACAATTAAGAGTACATAAATCCGTTAAAATTATTAATTGATCCGCTTTAAATTATTAAACAATTTGGTTTTGATCGATTAAACGTTAAAAGGTTTGAGAATTTAAACCGTCTCTTTAGTACAATTTGAATTTAGATATTTATTTTGGAAATTCATTAAATCCAAATATGACTCTAAATCTAGACTTTGTTAACTAAGAGGATTAAGCGCTCGTTAGAATTTTTATAATTATTGTTATTGTTTATTTCTTTCCAGTTTTGTAGTCCTTATAGAATTAGGATTAATTAGACAGTTCCTAATCTGTTCAGGATTCTAACTAAATAAGGACTAGGATGTCTAGGGTTTTTTATGTGTTGGTATAACTAGGTCATTACAGAGGTTTCTTTAGCAGTTTTTTTATCAATAATAAATCAGAATTATCATAGTTTTCTCTTGGGTTTACCCCAGAGCTTAAGATATTCGTTCTTATTTTATTCTATTTCTCTTCTTCTTGCTGTGTTCTTGGATTCTGTGTTGCTAGCCCACATTAACTGTTAATAATTTTACTTGGAAGCAAATTCAAATACAATTATAGAGGAGTATTATTAAAATGTATGAGTACCTTCCATATGAATAAAGTAACTACATAATATCCTATAACTGATTGATTGTGGACCAAAAATAAAGAGGAGTACCATTTTCAATTAATTTTCTATATTAATTAAGATTATACTGTACTTTAGCTAACTTCATAATTAATATAGATTACATCGATCTCTATACGTATCTAACACATACGCTAGCCTTAGCTTTTTTATAATGAAAAATATTTTCTTTTAGGGTGAGTATAAATTTATAAAACCTACCAAATAGGAGGCAATAATAGCAAATATTACACGCAGTGGATGTCCACCAACTGAACGAGAAGTGGTTTACGAAAGGACTCTTGAGCATGTGTAGCGAACTTGACAAGACCCGACCCTAAAACCATCTCGAAAAACATATCTGGGCCCTACTCCTGTCTGGCAAGAATAAAAAAATACCAAACTTTTGCCCATGAAACCTTGTCGGACATGAGATACACGCAAATCTCGCTAATTTATGACTCCGTCTCTCGAGTCTCGATTCCTGTGAGCTTGATAGAATTTGAGGAATTGGACTGATGGTGCTCAAATTGAGATTGGAAGTCTTTCCCTTGAACCATTACGAGCAGAACCATCAAAAAATCGAAGACAATTACTCAAGGACGGACCTGGAACTGAGTTTGAAATATGAATTTCGGAGTTTGAGCAAGTTCAAGGATTTAAGGTGAGTTGGTCCTAAAATTGGACTTAGAAAAATGTTTATAGGTTAATTTCGAATAACGTAGTGAGTTCAATTATGAAAAACGGGCTGGAATTGAAGGATTTGAAATCGGGTCGCGAAACTGAGTCAGAACCCGAGTTGCAAACCCAACACAAGCTTGAAGATGAACAGTGACCGCACGTGAGTTCCTAGAAACAAAGCAATGAAGGCTCAACACAAGGTGGATAATATCGTGCTAGGGGAGTCGGGTCGTGACATAATGGTATTAGAGCTGGATGTTGACCGGAAGTGTGCCAACAAGGACGTTGGGCCCCAAAGGGGTGGATTATAAGACCCTTGTCTTAGGAAGAACAATGAACAATCTCACATTACTCGAGGAGGGAAAGATGAAGTGTCTTACATGTGTGGGCACATATCTATCTAGCACGAGGCCTTTTGGGAGCACACTGACTTTGGGTTTGGTTGGAACTCCCAAGTTAAGCGAGATTGGACTAGAGAAATTCCATGATCGGTGACCCACTGGGAAGTTGCACGTGAGTTCCCAGAAATAAAACAGTAGGGTTGGACCCAAAGCATACAATATCGTGCTAGGGGAGTCGGTCATGACAGAACCTATCGAGAAAGGCCATGACCCTGCCAATCATGCCTAAAATGTTATCGTAGGGGAATTCGAGGTCGTCATTTGGTGGCTAATTTTCGAATGAGCAAATATGCAGGTGTTTGGGTGTAGGGATTTCTTCGCTGTAGTCTGATGTAGTGGAATGAAATGTATATGACTAGGGAAGGTGTTTGGGTGTAGGGATCTCTTCGCCGTAGTCTGATGTAGTGGAATGTGATGTATGTGACTAGGGCAAATGAGGAGAAGGCTCAAAATCTTGGGTCATGGTGTCACGGTCTTGCTTTATGCAGGCTAGTTCGGCTGACTTGGCCTTATAGCTACCTTCAAAGTAGATGTGCCACTAGTAGAAGCTACCATTAGACAAGGTTAGGAATGTAAACTGAATTGCATCCCAAGAACCTTCGTTCAAATCAAGTGAAAGTGGAGCAATCAGGCATCTTACTTGTACTGTTATTTTCTATAACTCATTCAAGGACATTAAATATGTTCTTTTATGCCTAGTCTAAATTCATTGTCGGCGTGCTCATGTTAGCACATGCAATTCAGAATTAGGGGGAAGTTAGGCAAATCAACCTCTTCAAGTTAGACCGTTTGATTATTGAACTAGGACACGAAAATGGTTCTACTACTTAGGCAGTCATAGAACTCATTGGTTTCTATATTCCAGTTATCGAAATCAGACTTGAAGATACCGATTGTACAAAGAGTGACGAGGAGTGCAAACACTTAGAAAGTAAAATACTTGAATATTAGTGTGATGAATGGAATTACAAGTGCATAAATTAAACTATCCAAAGTCCTCGTTCTTCTTTGTTGTTCCCAAAAAAACAATGGCTTCTAATTCAGTTTCTATAAAGAAAGAGGGAAGAAAATCTTTTTCTAGCCCCAGAACCAAGTGCCATTTCTCCATGGATCTGCAGCCTGGGTTTTCAAGATCATGCCCCACATCACTCGAGCCTCACTATCAAGACCCGACACACCGACGAAGCCTCACTACCTCAATCGTCACCGCTGCACTGGCCAACACTAATGCCATCGCACCTAGTGCGAACTAAGCCAAACCACAACTCTTTGCTCAAACCGAGCAACAATCATCTATCCCTGCACCAATGCATGAGCCTCACCTCTCGGTAACCGGACACGAAGGAAGAATCTTCATTTCCTTAGTCGTCGTCGCGCTTAGTACGAACAGAATCTAAACTAGAATCTTTTTGCTCATGCTGAGCAACCGTCGATTCTTCCTGCTCATGTCAGAGGAACTCCACCTCTCTCGTATCTAGATAAAGCTGGGGCGAGAAAAGCGTAAGAATGTTCCTCGAATGTCGCCCAACTCTCGATAGTCTTGTCCCTATCCATCGATAACAATTTCTGCCACAAATCTCATGCGGATGGGTTTGTACCATTTCATGTTATCATTGCTATATGTACCCAATGCTCTATGAGTCGTAAGCGTAACTCAAAATCTGTACACTCCGCTCAACGCTATAATCCACTGACTGGTCCATCCGGTGATCTGATCCACAAGTACCACTTTCTTAGTAACTTGCCCAACCAATCTCAACTCGATCTCAACTAGATGACCCACGTTTCAGACCAATCATCGGTAACAGCTCTCAAAAGTCGTCATACGGGGATCACTAGTATCCAACCAACCCATAACTACCATATAAGGATCTCAATCACTCATAAGTCTACAGCTCTCAGCCGCTGGGCCCACATGAACCTCGGCCCTTCTCGAGGTTTACTCTACTGAAACATGGTATACTATGCCCAAGAGAATCTATTTGGGGTCATTCCCACTTAACTTTCTTATCCTTACCCTCACTATTAGGTTGATGACGGGTTGTTCTTATCGTAGAGACATCACATCCGACACCTATGCAATACTCCAAGAGCAACCTATTGCTCTGATACCAAACTGACAGGATCCATCTCAATCCCCCTAGATTATCGTGGGATGTGCCTACTCCCGTTTGACATCACGTGTTAGATAAAGGATAGAACCGTAACCAGCTCGGGGTTATCCAGAGTGCGCCAAGATCTGTGGTGTGCGTTGCGGCATGTTTTGTCTCCGTCTCTGCTACAGCCCGCATCCGCGATCAACTTGGAGGGTGCCAAAAACAAAAAAACGTGTGAGTGGACAAAAATAAGCATTTATTAAAACCATTTTTCCAAATATACTTTTCACCCTCCATTTTATAAAGCATGCATGCATGTCACTTTAAAACCATTGTTTTCCAAACAAAACGGTAGCATGTGAAAAATCCATAAAATCAAAGGCTTTATTTTTCAAACCAACATATGCGAAAACATCTGGACACAATCAATCTATCAAAAACCTTGGGTCCCATTCTCATAACAAACCCATGGGATCTCAGCCCATCATCATCAGTCACGTTATCCAATCCCAACAACGAGTGCCCATAAGCTCAAGGACCGCTCTGATCCAAGCGTGTCGCCGTGAACACATCACCGGCCGAAAATCTCCAAATCGTCGTGAACATATCAACGATCAATCTCATATAACATCCGCACTCCTGAGTCAAGCGTCCCTCGGCTACTTGACAGCAGGCGCATCGTGACCACTCTGTACCTCGGAGGCGAGCGTTATCTCCAAGGTGTTATCCGGGGAAACTATTCGCAACCGGAGACCCACTCATAATCACGGAGAATGGTCATAATAAAAAAGTGGAAACACATTTAAAAAAATGTTTGTTTCTAAAATCAAAACAGTTATTTCTCATAGGTTCTCAGCCCAAAATCAGTTTCCACAAATCTCATAAAATCAGTGTCTAATTCCCATTTCACAATCTCAAATCATTTCACAATAGGACCCTTGGCCCGAAACATGGTTTTCAATACATATGGACTCACTCCCGGAGTCCAATATCTTCTCAATAGGGTCACAAGCCCGATATCTCATTTTCAAATCCAAAAACCATTTATCATTCAAATCACTGTTCAATTTCTCGTTTGACTATACTCGGAGTCAAACCTTAAACCAACTGGGTCTCAAACCCGAAATATCGATTTCATGCATCTCCGTGAAACCATTCAAAACCTATAATTTCAAACTGGGTCTTAAGCCCGAAAGGAGCTATTTCACGCATCTCCATGAAATCCATCTTGACCCGACATTTCAAATCCACAAAGCATTTTATTTTCAAATCCTGATCAAATCGACATAATATGCACACCAAGCATTTCAAATCATAATCATATAACAATCAAAACATATATGTATGCATCATTTTATAAACTAAAGTCCACTCACACACCCTCCGTGCTGCGCGCTCCGAAACCTGTGCTCTAAGCCACTGCGGGGCTAATCTGTAATCTTCAGGACGTCTAGACCTGTCCAAATCACATCCAAAAGTTACTATCCATCGATACAAATCCTAATCATAAACCCTCAAAACTCCTGAAACATTCAACATGTCTTGAACACGTTTCCCGAGGCTAAAAACCTCTAATTGACCCATCAAACAACCTCTGATCGACCTGAAACCACCACCACTGGATTCAGATCATCGAAATCTCTCGAACATGACCAGTTTCATCTTGAAATTCACTCCCACGCGCCCTCACACGTTGATCAAAGTCCACACGCGTTGGTTAACGCTGATGTCATCTGTTGACGTCATCCAGACAGGTTTGACACCTGTTAGGTCTGATACCTATCAGATCTGACACCTGTCAAGTTTGACATCTGTCAGGTCTGACAACCTGCCACGTGGCACTCCCTAACTGGTGTCATGTGTCATCGTCTGACACTACCATGTCACATGATGACGTCATCACTAACACGCCAGCTCTGACAACTTGACATCTTGCCATGTGGTACCACCCGATTAGTCCACGTGGTCTGACAATGTTGATGTAGACCTGCCACATCAGCTGTGTAACGACCCGTCCCGAATATCGGGATTTAATAATATTTAATTATGATTTACTAATCTGGGATTAGTTGGGTGATTTCGGACGAATTGTGCAAAATGACCGTTTTGCCCCTGGGCGTGGGCAAAACGTTGACTTTTATTTCGGATGGTCAAATGGACTTTGACCGATGACCGTGACGTAGTTCGGGACGTCACGAGTTCATAGACAGGCGGCACGTTCGATTCCGACGTTCGTGGTGAAAGTTATGATGTACGGAAGTGCAAGGGCATTTTCGTAATTTGGCATATTAGGGGCCAAATGTTGACTTTTTGACCGGGAGGTCCGATGGACGAGGGCCAAGGACCGTTACGTAGGTATCGTCGATACGAATCCAACGACAGGTGGCATGCCGAAATCGGAGATTCGACGACAAAGTTATGGTCAAGGAAACGAATTTACGAACCGAGGCTCCGATTAAAATAATAATATAATAATGAACAGTAACCAGTGACTGAACACACTTGGATGAGTGACAAGTGTCACTCATCCCTTAATTTCAGGCATAAGACCAGGATCCATGTTTTGAGGGAACATTATGATTATGTTTTATTAATTAATTATGTTTAATTATTGTTTAATTTCCATTAAACCTCTTCTAATTTCCTAACCGTGTACTACCCAAAACCACAATTCATTCCACCCTTAATCTCCTCTCCATCAGCTGATCTTGTGTGTGCAAATTGGAGACAATTCAGAGACGGATTTAGTGAGGGAAACACGAGGGATTGAGGGGGACCGTAGAACTGGAATTCGGAAATTTGATTTTTGGGAGGGAAATTCGAATTGGGAAAATTAGGCCGTGAGGATCGCAATTGAGCTCACATTCAGCTTCCTGGGATCACAACGATCATAATTGTCGAAGAAACGAGATGAATTGATGTCGTTTTGGCTCTGATCGAGCTTGGTGACAGAGGAAGAAAATCGAGGTTGAGTCGTGATCGTGGAGTGTTTAGATGACGGAATTGAGGTGGGGAAACTACTTCTCATGATCCCACGATGCTTCTGGGTTCGTCAATTGAAAGAAAACGGCTGTGGTTGACAGAACTCCATGGTTGAACAGTGACGGTGTTCGTGCTTGAGTCGTGACGATTGAGCGCGGGATTGAAGCAATTGAGTTGGGGGAAATGCTTAACGGAGTCCATGGAAGCTTCTGGTTGAATCAATTTAAGGAAATCAATTGGAATTGAAGGAATTCCATGAACGAACAGTAACCAGAGTGTTCTTGGTGTTCATCATCGAATCGTGGAATTGTAGGTAAGGAATTGTGTATTTGAGTTTACAGAACTTAAATTGAATTTAAAACGAAACTAAGTGAATGATCAATTGGAAGATTTAGGGTTGAATTGATGGACTTTGAACCGAGTCGTCTCGCGGGCTGTTTGGACCCGTTTACCAGACATACGGGTTAGGCTGGTGACACTGTAGCAGGCG
Organism: Prinsepia uniflora; assembly: GCA_032719365.1. Taxonomy (NCBI): domain Eukaryota; kingdom Viridiplantae; phylum Streptophyta; class Magnoliopsida; order Rosales; family Rosaceae; genus Prinsepia; species Prinsepia uniflora. The sequence goes on along the minus strand of CM064868.1, from coordinate 72,677,858 downwards.
CGTGGCTTTCACGCGCAGCCACTCACGGCGGCGCGTGACGGCGCGTGGGCACGAATCTCGAGGTGAGGTCGACATGACTTCTGTCCTATTTAATGTAACGAACATTTTAGAATTGGTTTCGTGTCGATCGGACACCGTTTCGTTATTGTTCGGGATGTCCGAAGGTTTTAAATCCAGTTTAAAAATACTTAAAAATTCGGGAAAATTACGGGACTTGAATAGGATGTTAATGATGATATTAGTAATCCTCTAATGTGATTTGAACAGGATTGGAAGTCCCGGTGATAGTGGTGTGGCCCGAGAAGGCCTATGGCACGCGTATCGAGGCGCTCGGTTAAACGGTCTGTGAGTGGACATTGGTTTCATAAATTCGATGCATGCATAACTGTCTTATGATTGTTATAATTATGATTAAATGATTTACTTTGGATATCGGTGAATTTAAAATGATTTCACGTATTTCGAGGTGAATTACGTATTTGCACGTAAACCGAGATTTTCTGGATTTTCACCGATTTCCATAAATGTGGTTGAATATGATTTCATGAAACGGTTACGAACTTGAATAAAGTAAAATCGGGCCAGGGGCCCAGTTGAACTATGAAATCGGGCCAGGGGCCCAGTTAACTTGTGGAATCGGGCCAGGGGCCCAGTTGATTTCTACATGTGATTGCGGGTCGGGGACCCTAAAATGGAATTGAATAAATGTTTTCTGGCTTACATTTTATATATGTTCACATGCTGGAATCAATAAATGGTTTTGATGATATTTCGGTTATGGCACGTTTCACGGTATTTGGGCATGAGACCCGTTTGATGAAACTTAATGATTGTTTCGGATTTTATCTAGGCATATATATGCCTTGCATGTGGATATCAATAAAATGTATTTGGTACTGCACTGTATAGATCCTTCCATATTATATTGTCTCCTCCGGATGAGGTACCCCGGAGTGGTCACGGACGTCTAGTACGTCCAGCGTCTATGACGCTAAGCATCGGGGATGCTGTACCCGAACGGGGTTCGGGGATTGAACTCGGAAATTGAGACCCGAGTGGCACGCGTAGCCTTGTGATTGTGACCTTATTGACGTCAGGGACGTCAGACATCAGGGATGTCGGATTGGAGTGTATAGTGCAGTGGCTAAAATAATGGTTATGGTTTATATTATATGCCTTATGGTTCATATTACTGGATTTATGAAATAACTCTTGGATTTACTTTTGGAAATTGAAACTATGCTTTGGTTTCCGGGCTAAGGCCCTAATGGTTATTTCTAAATAAATATGGGATTATTGGTTTTGGTGCATACATATGATTTTACTGAGGGGCATAAATGTCTTATAAATGTTTTAAGCAGACTTGTTTATTTTCGTCCACTCACAGCTTTTGTTTTCAATGCCCTTCAGGTTGATTCCGGATACGACTGCAGCAGAGACTTGAGCATCGCACACCTCCTCCATCGATCCTTACGCACTCTGGAAGCCCGTTTGGGCAATGGCAATCGGTTATCCCTTGTCTGACGCCTCTTGTCAGACGAGAGCACGTCACATTCCATGGTAATCCCGGGGGGATTGGGATGGGTCGTGTCAAGCTGACACTCTGATAGCTCGTCACGTGGCACCATCTTATTGGTCCACGTGGTCTAACATGTCTGACATGGACCTGCCACGTCAGCTACTGACTGGATTGACACCTAGCCACGTGTCATCCCCTAGTTGGCCACGTGGCCTGACAGGTTTGACAGGTGATGACGTGGCTTTCCACGTCATCGTCGTCAACCTCTCGCGGGTTAATCCGTTTTCCTGTAATAGGGTCACTCGACCCGCGACTCTGACCCAGTCCGTTTTCCCTCCTCTAACCATCGATCTTCACCATTTTTCTCCCAATATCCTCGTCTCACTCCCAGAAACTGATCTACCATTTAAAAAGGGAAAAACTCACCTGAAAAACCTCCACCCAAGGTCGAAGCTCACGACCAACTTTCAAACTTCCTTCCTGGGCTGTCCAGTGATCCTTTCACGTCCAAAACGATCCCTATTGGCTCGAATGAGCTCAATAAACCCAACCAAAGTGTTAAAATCATCCCAAGACGTCCAGAAAATTGAAACCAAAATCCAACAAGCTCATAGTTTTACTTGGGTTCACGGATAGCCGTTCCGCCGTGCCGTCGCCGTCTACGCCATCGTCTCAGTCTCTCTCAGCTGCTCACTCTCTTTGTCTCATTCAAGAAGCCCCGCTGCTGGTTCAGATGGGTGAGATTGGGTTTGGGGTTTTCGAGTTTGGATGAATGAAATAGGAAAAGGGATGGTAGGTGCATGTATTTGAATGGAGATCAATGGATGAGTGACACTTGTCACTCATCTATTAGCCCACAACTAATATTTTGGGCTCACTCAAGTCAAATCCAAAAGTCAATCGTCTCGGTCTTCGTGCAACTATGAATAGTTTGTATAATCATTCTTGACCTGTAACTTTCATGTACGATGTCTGATTTCGACGTGTTGCTTGTCTACGAACTCGTATCATCTCCATCTACGTAATAGATCTCGATCCACGTGCATTTAACCTCCCAGGTCAAAAGTCAACATTTTTCACCCGTTCATGGGAAAATTTATAATTTCACCCCAAACATCCGACAATCCTCAACTAATTTCTAATTAGTCTCAATAATCCTTAATTAATTATCGATAATCCCGTAAATTCGAGACGGGTCCTTACAATCCTCCCCCTTTCAAGAATTTCGTCCACGAAATTCAAATAAACTCAATTCCACATTCCAATTGCAGAAATCCATTCATATCTCCAACCCGAGGTACACCTCTCCAACCCGAGGTACACCTCTCCATGTGCACGTCCAACATTTATCCGCTATACTCATACCGAAAGTAAACGCCACTCGATGTCACTACCATCCAACAGTCACTGTTGTACCTAGCTCATCCTTCAAGTCTCAATTTCAAGTCTCAAGCGAGACATCAATACTCGTCGATCCCACCTGTCATCCACGCAGGTGCACTCAGCATCTAAGCTGACAAGCCAATTGAACAACCCAGCTCATCCAAGTTGACATCTCGTTCAGTAAGAGCATCACCAATCGTCTCCCACTCGACGGTCTCCAATCTAAATCATATTACCATTCACCAAGCTATCATCCTTGCTCACATTGAGCGATCTCAAATCATCTGTCACTAAACAGTCTCCAACTGTAAACCATATCCACGACAACTATCGTGACTAGCCAGTCACTCATCAGCTTTACTTTTTCCATTCAAGTTCCTTATTCATATGCCCGACTCACACTAGAGTCCTCTCACAGTACCTCATATCCCTCAGCGGCTAACGATGTGATCCTAACTCTTCTCGAGTCCTAATCTGGCATCTCACTCACTAGAGTGCATGTGGACCCCATCGAATACTTTGCTCTAGCCGGGATTCCCAGAATCATATAGCAATTTTCACCTTTATGCTATGTCTTTACTATCATTTTTGGAAATAAGCTCAGTGTTTTTTCAGAGAAAATGGTGGAGATCCATTATTTCCAAGGTGAGAATGTCATCTTGAAGTTTGTTGTCTCTACCATTTTGGAAATGGTGCGCATTTATGACTAGATCATCGAGACTATTGCCCCTATATCCTTCAAGAATGGAGACAATAATGGATATGTGGTCTAAGCCTCTAGATGCCCTTATCCTAATAAGAGGTTAGATAAGAAGCTAATAGTGGAGATCGCGTTCCGTTCATATTTTAATATTATCACAGAAGTTGATCTGCAACAACAGTAACGATGCAGCACTTTCCAAGATCTTGGCGGGGGTAGGTTTTGTTTGTGTAGCCATTCGTTGGCTTCACTAATGGGCCATCTCCTTGTCGAGTAATTTTGTTTTTTGACCCATATGTATTTTCTTATAATACCACCTTAAATTTAACATCATGTTTTGTTTCTCTTTTTCTTTTAAGATGAATTTACACATATCCGTGTGCATTTCCTTTCTTCGAATCCCAGAGCATTTGGGTAGGATCTATTGAAGTGTAATTGTGTAGGTCAAATTATTATTCAATGTTCCATCGTTTCAAGTAGTGAGATCTTTTTCCATCCACTCTATAGAACCAAAGACTGGTCCCCACCAAGTTGGGACCCTTCCTCGTCTGTTCAGAACAGGGTTTCCTCCCTGAGAGCCGAGAGCTTTTGCCTTACTACTTTGTGGATAGTAATTTTGGTGGGGTGGCCATTTTTGTCTTTTTCAATCAACCTGATGCTTCCTAGCCATGAATGGCTTCATATTTTCTTGGATGACTTCCTAAAGATCTCTCTCGAAGGTAGTCTCTTTGGGGTTCCAAAGGGCAATCTGGTGATGAAGGGTGGATGAGACATACATGCTTTTGTAGATAATCCTAACAAACGTTTCTAGCATTCTAGATGGCATGACAATGATGGAAGCTCCCTTATGGATCATGACCTTTCTGATTAGGATACCTTCAAGTAGGTAGTGATGAAGATGGGGCGTAAGTGATTTGTTATCTCTTTTTGTAGGATTTGAAAAGAACAACTTCTCTCTAAAGCAACTAGGTTCTAAAATAAAACTTTGACTTTCCTCGTGGGTTGTCGGGATCTCGATCACTGCTCGAGAAGGTTCGTAGGCAATCACATTGCCTTTCATTTGGTTCACTTGGTGGTAGATATCAGCCAAGTGCTCTTGCAGTATCACCACTAGGTTTACCTCCTACTGAACCTCCAATAACTCCTTCTCGAACTCTTTAAGCTTCTTTTCAGTCATGCAATGATCGTCACTGCCATGCCCGACCCATTTTAATCGAATATTGTCTGCTTTGGACCCCTCCACACGTCTGCCATTCCGGTCCAACCTGCCTACACGCATGTGGGCCCTTGGTCAGGACCGGTCCCAAATCCCCCGGGATTAACGTGGGACCCGCTTGATCCCGTCTGACACGAAGTGTCAGACCAGGGAGAATTCCATCTCTAGCCCTCGTCGGGGCTGTCAGAGTGCTTCATCATCGTAGGAGGAGGGGAGTGATGTCTCGCCTCTGCTACAGCCCGCATCCACTATCAACCTGAAAGGCATTAAAACACGAAAACTGTGAGTGGACAAAAATGAACTTTTCATTAAAAACACATTTTCGTATAAAGACTTTTATGCCCTTCATAAATACATACGCATGCATTAAAAAATCATTTATCAAACATTCATAAAACCATTTGGAAAACATTCTCAAAATCATTCAAGGGTTCATGCCCGCCCCATAAACCGTTATGACCCATAAATCCATTTGGGTCCCTAACCCGAAATCACAATTCAAAACCCGTAGGTCAAATCAATAGGGACTCAGCCCAAATTGTCACGACCCGGCCCATCTAACACAATATTGTCCGCTTTGGGCCCAGCCCTCACGGTTTTGTTTTCGGGAGCTCACGTGCAACTTCCAAGTAGGTCACCCATCATGGGATTGCACCAGCCTCAACTCGCTTAACTTTGGGGTTCCAATCCCCCCCCCCCCCCCCCCCCCAAAGCCACTTAGCTCCCAAAAGGCCTTGTGTTAGATAAATACGTGCCCACACATATAAGGTACTTCACCTTTCCCTCCCCGAGCGATGTGGGATCGTTCACCGATCTTACCTTTCCAAGCTCACGGGTCTTGCTCATCGTTCTTGCTTTTCAAGCTCACGGGTATTGCTCACCGTTCTTGCTTCCAAGACCGGGTCTTACAATCCACCCCCCTTGGGGCCCAGCGTCCTCGCTGGCATACTTCCGGTCAGGGTCCGGCTCTGATACCATTCTATCACGACCCGACCCATCTAACACAATATTGTCCGCTTTGGGCCCAGCCCTCACGGTTTTGTTTTCGGGAGCTCACGTGCAACTTCCCAGTAGATCACCCATCATAGGATTGCACCAGCCTCATAAATCCATTTGACCCATAAATCCATTTAGGTCCCTAACCCGAAATCACAATTCAAAACCCGTAGGTCAAATCAATAGGGACTCAGCCCAAATTGTCACGACCCGGCCCATCTAACACAATATTGTCCGCTTTGGGCCCAGCCCTCACGGTTTCGTTTTCGGGAGTTCACGTGCAACTTCCCAGTAGGTCACCCATCATGGGATTGCACCAGCCTCAACTCGCTTAACTTTGGGGTTCCAATACCCCCCAAAGCCACTTAGCTCCCAAAAGGCCTTGTGTTAGATAAATACGTGCCCACACATATAAGGTACTTCACCTTTCCCTCCCCGAGCGATGTGGGATCGTTCACCGATCTTACCTTTCCAAGTTCACGGGTCTTGCTCACCGTTCTTGCTTTTCAAGCTCACGGGTATTGCTCACCGTTCTTGCTTCCAAGACCGGGTCTTACAATCCACCCCCCTTGGGGCCCAGCGTCCTCGCTGGCACACTTCCGGTCAGGGTCCGGCTCTGATACCATTCTGTCACGACCCAGCCCATCTAACACAACATTGTCCACTTTGGGCCCAGCCCTCACGGTTTTGTTTTCGGGAGCTCACGTGCAACTTCCCAGTAGGTCACCCATCATAGGATTGCACCAGCCTCAACTCGCTTAACTTTGGGGTTCGAATCCACCCCAAAGTCACTGAGCTCCCAAAAGGCCTTGTGTTAGATAGATACGTGCCCACATATATAAGGTACTTCACTTTTCCCTCCCCGAGCGATGTGGGATTGTTCACCGATCTTACCTTTCCAAGCTCACGGGTCTTGCTCACCGTTCTTGCTTCTCAAGCTCACGGGTATTGCTCACCGTTCTTGCTTCCAAGACCGGGCCTTACACAAATCACATCAAGTACGGGGTCTCCGCCCCCAAATTATTTCTAAAACATCGAATACGGGGTCTCCGCCCCAAATATCGTATACGGGGTCTCCGCCCTCAAATCTCGTATACGGGGTCGTAGCCCCAAATCACTTTTCATAAAATCACATACGTATCGACATACGTATAACCCATCCGAGGCACTTCCGAGAAGATGGCAATTCAGGGCACACAACCCCTAGGGAACACATCCCCGATAAATGTCACGATATCATCTCTATCTAGTGTGCACACTACTCGGGGTCTCACTCCGAGTCTTCTCCCAGGAATCTCCATCTGGGAGGTTCAATCTCTGGATCTATTCCGAGCTCTCTCTGTGGATCTAGTCCACACATCTCTCCGGAATCTGGTCCGGGACCACAACATAAAAAATAACCACCACTCCTGGAACGGGATCCTTATGGGGATACCCACTCTGGTCTGTGGATCGTGACTCTCCAGGTCGACGTCTGGAGGAGACCATATAAATCATGGAGGGTTCAATCATATTTTCAAATACTCTTTTCTTACTTTCTCAAATCACTTTTCAATTGGGTCTCAAACCCGATTCATTTCAACGGGATTCCTCGAACCCGATTCAAATCCATTTCATAGGCCTCGTGACAGGACCCATCCCAATTCCCCCGGGATTACCGTGGAATGTGCCCTGCTCCCGTCTAACAAGGGATGTCAGACAAGGGATAACCAAAATTCACTGCCCAAACGGGGCTTCCAGAGTGCGCAAGGATCGATGGAGGAGGCGTGCAATGTCCCAGTCTCTACTGCAGTCGCATCCGTAATCAACCTGAAGGGCATTAAAACCAATAAAAGCTGTGGGTGGACGAAAATCATTAAGTTTATTAAACGCAGTTATAAGACATTTATGTCCTCCAATAAAAACATATGCATGCCACGAAAACCAGTAACCAAAACGTTTGTTCAACCAAGCCATTAGGGCCTTAGCCCAAAAACTATTAACTCAAACTAGGTGTGAGAACTCAGCCCAAAACTGTGGAATACCACATCCATACATACTAAACTATGTGGGCCACCGCCCAAATCCGTAAACATAATTTCCAACCGAAAAACCATTTTATAGATCCGTTAGTTTATATTTACCACATTACCATCTCTGGCATCCCAGATGCCTAGCGTTCCAGACGCTTGACGTCCCAGACGTCATATCTCACGGTATAATAAGCGACGCGTGCTGCCAGGGGTCTCTCCGGGTAAATATCTTTGACATCACAGATGTCTGACATCCCAGACGTCAATAATAGAAATCCTGCTCCTGAGTCACTATACGGTCCGGTAATTCCGTACAATGACCCCTCGCAGACAATGCACCGTGACTTCCCTAGTGTCTCAGACATCTGGAGGACACCATCATATATCCTCGTATCCAGATGGTATATGGAAAACAGTTTTATTAAATCATTTCACAACATTACAATGGGCCCTGCCCGAAATCGCCATAAAACATCACAATTCCATTTAGGGTCCCTGACCCGAAATCACATTTAATAAACATAGGGTCCCAGACCCGAAATCACATTTATAACCCAACAGGGCCTCATGCTCGATTTTGTAAACCACTGGGCCCACGACCCGATTTTATAAACCACTGGGCCCACGGCCCTAATTCGTAAACCAACTGGGCCCATGGCCCGATAATATCACTCAAATGGGTCTCAGCCCGATTTCGTAACAACTGGGCCCCTGGCCCGATTTCATAAAGCAACTGGGCCCCCTCGGCCCGATTACGTAACTCAAATGGACTTCAAGTCCGAAGTTTCCATAACAATTGGGCCTCAAGCCTGAGTTCATCTTTCCAATTTCAAAACCATTTCATCATATTATATCCAAGTAATAAGTATGAAAAATCCGTGCAAAACCGGAAAAACCTCGATTTACGTGCAAGCACGTAAATCTCCTCGAAATACGTGAAACAGTATAATTTACCAACATCCAAATCAACATCATACAATCACAATCATAGTCCACATAAAACAGTTAAACATGCATAGAGTTTATAAAACCAAAGTCCACTCACAGACCGTTTAACGATACGCCTCGATGCGCGTGCCATATGACTTTCCGGGCCACACCACTATCACCGGGACTCCCAATCCTGTCCAAAACACATTAGAGGGTCACTAAACTCTTCATTAACATCCTATTAAAGTCCCGTAATTTTCCCAAATTTTTAACTATTTTTAAACTCGATTTAAAACCTTCTGACGTCCCGAATAATATCGAAACGGTGTCTGATCGACACGAAACCAATCCCAAAATGTTCGTTACATTAGAAGTCATGTTGACCTCACCTCGAGATTCGTGCCCACGCGCCGTCAAGCGCCGCCGTGAGTGGCTGCGCGTGAAACCCACGCGCCTGCTACAGTGTCATCGTCCTAACCCATTTATCTGGTAAACAGATCCTGTTGGCCCGCTAGATGACCCGTTCAGTTCTCTGTCAATTCAGCCTTAATTACTTCAATTGATCATTCAACCAGGTTCGTTTTAAGTTCAATTAAAGGTCTGTAAACTCAATTACACGATTGCTTGCCTAAAATCCAACGATTCGACGATGAACAACGAAGAACACCCAGGTACTGTTCATCATTCGAAATTCCTCAATGGCAACTGCTTTCTTCCAATTGATCCACCCAGAAGTATCAATGTACCATGAGAAACTGTTTCCCCACTTTAATTGCATCGTTTAATCACTCAATGATCACGACTCAACGTCGACTCAAGCTCACTGTTACCATACCCGTTCAGAGCTAATTGAGCCTCGATTTCTTCCGTTCTTGATGTGGATCGACTCGTCATAACCTTAGAAAGCTAACTCGAGCTTCAATTTCGATCCTCAAGGCCTCAAACTTGAAATTTGGATTTTCCCCCCAAATGTCCAAAATTCGATTTTCCGGTTTCCCAGCACCCTTACTGCCCCTCGTGTTTCCTTTGCTATCCCAGTCCCTTCAATCACTCAATCCTCTCAATTTCAGCTGTGGAAAGGAACCCAATTCTCCCAGCTCTCACACTCTGTTCTTGTGCTGGTCATGGTTCAAAGAAAACAAATAAAATGAAGGGATGATGGAGGAAAATGATGAGAAATGAATGATGGTGTAGGAATGATGATGTTTGGAGGGAAACATGTAGCTGGTTTTAGGCCCTAAAACAAGGGATGGGTGATACTTGTCACTCATCCAAGCATCCACATCAATGGTCACTATTCATTATTATAATGTTATTTTAATCGAAGCCTCGGTTCGTTCGGTTAATCGAATTCGTTCTCGTGACCATAACTTCGTCGTCGAAACTCCAATTTCGGCATGTCGTCTGTCATTGGATTCGTATCGACACGTTCTACATAACGGTCCTTGGCCCACGTCCATTGGAACTCCCGGGTCAAAAGTCAGCATTTGACCCAAATTCTGTCAAATTACCAAAATGCCCCTCGACTTCTGAACATCATAACTTCTTACTCGAACGTCGGAATTGAACGTGCCACCTGTCTATGAACTCGTGACGTCCTGAACTATGTCATAGTCATCTGTCAAAGTCCATTTGACCGCCCGATCAAAAAGTCAACATTTTGCCCATGACTAGGGGCAAAATGGTCATTTTGCACGTTTTGTCCGATTTTGCCTAACTAACCACCGATCAACCCCACTAATCTAATCCTGTAATTCGGGACGGGTCGTTACACCTCGGCCTAAATCCTCAGTTCAACTGGGTCTCATGCCTGAATTCTCATTTCACAAACTGAACTGGGACTCAAGCCCGATATCACAACCAATTGGGCCCTATGCCCGGAACCATAAAGCAACAGGACCTCAAGTCCGATTTCACAACTAACGGGGCCTTAAGCCCGATATCTCAACTAAATGGGTCTCAGGCCCGATATCATAAATCAACGGGGCATCAAGCTCGATAGTAACACTAACTGGGCCTCAAACCCGAATCATAAACCAAATGGATCCTCGGTCCGATCGTACCACACAAATGGACCCTAGGTCTGATTCCTCGTCAATTCAAATGGACTCCAATTCCGAGAATTGTAAATCAAAAGGGTCTCATGCCCGATTTCATATTTATAAATCCAAAATCCATTTATTAGATCCTCGTTGAAAACCTAGAACGTATATGCATCGTATAAAACCGGAAATCTCGAAATACGTGCAAATACGTAAATCCTAGGCTACCACAAACAAATGCACTCATGGCATCACAAAACATACATTAAAATAATTATAAAACATTTATGCATGCATCAATTTCGAGAGAAGGGTCCACTCACAGACCGTCCGAAGCCGTGTCTCGATACGCGTGCCATAACCGTCTCCCTGGTCAAACGTCGCCTCTGGGATTCCTGAACCTATCCAAATTCATTTAGAGGGTTATTAACTACCTAAATAATCCCTCAGTAAAGTCCCGTAATTTTTCGGATTTTCTAACTATTTTTAAACCCGAACATAAATCTTCGGACATCCCTAACTATATCGAAACGGTGTCCGATTGACACCAAACCAGTCCCAAAATGTTCGTTATATTGAATAGATGAAATAACATGTTGGACACTTCCCCAAAAGATTGGACACGTGCCCTCACGCGCCCAAGATAGGTCCTGCCCGTGGGCCTCACACGCCAGGACTATTCATCTTCTTCCTCACGCAATCGATCGGTCCGGTCGGTTTTCTGTGCAGGCCGGTCTAGTTGGACCGGCGTGACCGGTCCGACCCTCCTACTCCCTCGTTTTTCGTCCAATATTCTCCTTTTCGATCCTAAACTTCCTATTTTCAAGTTTCCTATCTAAACCAATCCCTAAAACTAATTAAAAACCATTAAAACCCAAGGTTCCAAAACTTGGTTCACGGTCCAAGTTTTCCAAAACCTCCCCCACGGTGTCTCGACCTCCAATCTTCCTCAAAATCATTCTAATACTCTCCAACTAACCCATTTAACTCAAAACAATCCATAAAAACGGTCCATAATACAAAGAATGGAAAAATGGATTAAATCAGTTAAAACCGATTACCTTTCGGGTTTTGGGCCTCCGCCGTGCACGGTGGCTCCATCCTGGACGGCCACCATCATCCACCATCCTCTCCTCACTCTCTGGTCCTCTCAGTCATGATCAAATAGGGTTGGGTTGGATTTGGGTGAAGGTTGGGTGAGATTGGGTTTGGACGGGTTTGGTTGCACGAACAAGGAAAGGGAGATGATATGCATGAATGTAAAGGAAGGTCCAGTGGATGGGTAACACTTGTCACTCATCCATTGGTCCCTGACAATCTTCCTGGGCCCCACATAGGACAAAACTCACGCCGTCTCGAAAAATATGCAGTAGTACTTTCGTACTTCCGTGAACCGTAACTTCTCCGTCGAACGTCCGAATTCAACGTGCCGCCTGTGTAACGCCCCGGACGTTCTGGAAATGTAATATTGTAAAATATTGAATAAAATGACGTTTTTACCCCTGTGATTTGTGTGGTCAATTTGTTGACTTTTTGATTGGGAGGTCGAACGGACGTGGAGTGATGACCGTGACGTAGTTCGGGACGTCACGAGTTCATAGACAGGTGGCACGTTCGATTCGGACGAACAAGGTGAAAGTTATGATGTTCGGAAGTTCAGGGGCATTACCGTAATTGGGCGTTATTAAGGGGAAAAGTTGACTTTTTGTCTGACAATTGATATGAAATTGACTCGAAGACCGTTATGTTCGTCTCGACGTCCTGAGTACAACGACAGGCGGCACGCGCGAAACGGACGTCGGATGACCGAGTTACGGGCCACGGAAGTTGGAGGGCATTTTGGTAATTCTTGCCCTGGGGGCATTTTGGTCTTTTCACACGGGGTACTGTTCACCACCGTGGAAAAACAGAGTGTGCGGTCGTGGGTCGAGCGTGCATTTGTTTAAGCCTAGTGGACTGATCTGAGGGATTGTTTATGTCGTTTGAGGTAGTGGTGCTGGACTGAGTGGCTTTGGTGCACGATTTGGGCAGTGCTCAGTGCACGGGGGAGATTGAATTGGCCGTGGTCTCTGTGCGTGCAGGAAACCATTTTCAGAGACCCCAGTTGGTCTCCCACGAGTTGCTGGCCACATTGATCGATCAACCGTGTAAGAGAGTGAGGAGAGGTTTCGTTTGGGTCATTTGGTTCATCAGGTGTGGGCTGAGGTTGAGAGAGACGGTGAGAAAACAGTTTCGAGTTTTTTGGGGGGAAACTCAGAGTTCAATTCCTACGGGCTTTGGGGGAAAACTAAACACATTGGGAGAATTCTGGGAGTGACATAAACACGACGGTGCCAGAGTTGTTGAGATTGGAGCCCGTTTTGCCCAGGAACCCAAGTTCCAGTTCGAAGGAAAAACCAGTGGAGGGAAAAATTGAAAATCAAATTGTGGGGACATTCGAGCTAAACTAAGGGCCGTTCTAGTCTTCTGGGAGCAAAAGGAAACCAACCACATCGATTTCGAAGGACGACACCCACGAATTGGCCAAGAACTGAGCTCCCTGGTTCTGAGAATTTTCGAGCTTGAGGACGACGACTTCCAGGTAACGACGAGTTCAATTGTTTGTGCTATTGTGTCCGTATGGGTCCCTTTATGCTACTGGTGAAATTAATTTGGAAATGGAACCGTGTAGGGTGAGTTCCAGAAGTCGACTTGTTCGACTGTTCGAGCTTGAGTTGGGTCGATTTGGTGTCAGTCGAGGTTAGTCATCGACACAGACCTGAAATTAATGAGTTAGAGAAGATAATAGGATCAAAAACGGGAGGAATTGATTGAGAATTGGGCTTGAACTGGTCGGGTTGAGTCGCGGGTAATAGACCCGTTTATCAGTCGATTCGGGTAAGGACGAAGGTACTGTAGCTTGGCGCGTGGCTTTCACGCGCAGCCACTTTGGGCGGCGCGTGACGACGCGTGTGACGTCAACTCCGATCACGGTCAACATGGGAATTGTCCCTTTCAGTCTAATTAACATTTCCCTTTAGGATTCGAGTTGTTCGGGAGTCGTTCGGGATAATCTCGGGAGCCCGGAAGTTTAGGTCCTTAAGGGTTATTTCGCCGAAAAATCCGGGAAATTAGGGAAAAATCATACGAGCTATTTGAGGATGTTTGTAACCCTTCTTGTACATTTTTACAGGCCCGGACACTTCCGAAGCTACGGAGGAGCGCGCGGGACGCAATTGACGCGTCCTAAAACTGTGAGTGGACCTTTTGATTTCTAAATTGGGCATGCATGACTATTTTGCTTATTTATCTCATGGTTTTACCTATGATTTTATGATAGTGATATAATATATCGGTTTTACATGTTTCCACGTTTTTCGAGATATTTATCGTATTTCACGCATTTCGGGATTACGGTTTTTGCTATTGCATGCGTGATGATTTTGATGAAGTACCTGGATATGAATATGCATGTTTCGGATTTATGATGTTTGATCACATTGTGAAGTAATTTTTGGAAATTGCATGTGTTGGAATTTGCATGTGAATTCGGACATAAGTCCTGTTATGATGAGAAATGTTTTCGGAATAATGTTGGAAAACGGTTTGTGATGAATCCTGGTTTATTGTGTTTAAAAACGGTTTTGGGTTTAAAGACCCGGTTAATGGTTGGATCTGGTTTTGGGTTTAAAGACCCGGTTATTTAATGACGGGGGCGGGCCCGAAAATTGGGTTTAAAGACCCGAATTGAGTTTAAAGACTCGTGAGTTTAAAGACTCGATTATTATGATACCCCCGAGGCCTATTAATCATGTTTTGAGTTTAAAGACTCGTGGATATCCCGGGAAGGCCTAATTTTGAGTTCAAAGACTCGGATGGATCCAACCGCATAATCGTGATTATTGATTTACGTTTTACTTGATTTGTGCAATTAACGTTTCAAAATGACGGTTTCTGGAATCTGGTATTATTAAATGGTTTTACATGAGTTATGACAATCCTTGTAACATTTTTCATGTGTTTCGGAAAAAGAGTTTTCAAAAGTTTAATACGCAAGTTTTGAATATTTGGTTATGCATGCGGATTACAAAACTGGAAGGCGAACCCGATTTCGGAAAAACTGTTTTTCCTACAAAACTTATGTTTCGGTCCACTCACACTTTGCTGTTTTAAATTCCCTCCAGGTCGTGGAACAAGCGCGGGGGCAAGCGCCGAGGCAGAGGCGGAGGCATAAAGTTTTCCGTTGCGGAGTAGTTAGTTCACAGAGTAGGATTTGTTTCTTTAACTTGTTTTGTAATATTGTGCTCTGTGAAACTGTGGACTTGACGTCCAGTCGGATGTATTTGTTTAATCTCCCTGGTCTGACAATGGGTGTGTTGTAATATTAATTAGTTTTCCGGTCTTTTGGATTCGATTGTCAGACGGGAGCAGGATGCTTCCCGATTATCGAGGCGATAATCGGGGTGGGTCCTGTCAGCCTGTCTACGGATTCGTATCATTCCGATCTATGTAACAGTCTTCGGCCCTCGGCCATTGGACTTCTCGGGTCAAAAGTCAACTTTTGCCTAATTTACCAAAATGCCCTTGAACTTCCGAACGTCATAACTTCCTCCTCGAACGTCGGAATCGAGCGTGCCAACTGCCTATGAACTCGTGACGTCACGAACTACGTCAGAGTTATCGGCCAAAGTCCATTTGACCGGCGGAACGAAAAGTCAACGATTTACCCATTCCAAGGGCAAAATTGTCATTTCGCCCGAACGTTCGCTAATCCTCGTCTAATCTCTGATTAGTCTCGCTAATCCGTCATTAATTCTTAATTAATCCCGCTAATTCGGGACGGGTCGTCACACCCTTGTCCTCACGGTTAAGTCATCCCTCTCATTTACCTTGTGACGATTTCGGCGCCTTGTTAGTGTGGTTTATGTAAATCACGCTCGCAATTCCCCATGATCTAATTGGTGGATACTAACTGAGTTTGGACCTTTAGTCAGATTGGGTATTTAACTTCTTAAATTTCCTCCCCAGATCCTTAATGGTTTATTTCAGGTGTAAATAGTGGAACAAAGCTAAACAAGACTAATCAAATATTAAGAGAAACTTAAAGCTCTTCGAAACTCAAAGCTTTTCTTAAATTCTTGCTTTATTCATCCATGGTTATTTCCTGGGTTCTCCATACCCTTCTCTTTGCTTTAATTTTAATTATAGCTAACTGTGTAACGATCCAAATCAAGTTGTTTTTAACGGTTTTGTTTGAAACAATTTTATTCCCTATTTTAGAAAATTCGAACTGTATCAAACCGTTATGACTTTATGGTTTAAATTTGGATATTTCAATACCTATATTGAATAGTGCCATGTTCATTCATAATAATGATAGTATATTTTTATAATAGAGAATTTGAGTTAAGCTACATACTATGTCATGCTTTAAATATCAAGTTTCACACAAATGTATAATTATTGGATGAAATAAGGGTGTGCTTGAATGAGGAAAAAACATGAGATTTGCTATAACAAAAATTAGAATTTTAAGTTTCTAATGCACACATTCTTTTATTTGGATGCATAAATATAGGAATTTAAAATTTCAAGAAAATAAAATAAAATTAGAATTTAGATGCCACAAATTACAAGAATAAATTCAATACAAAAATAGGTCATTTTCAAAATTCCATCTTTATAACTATTATTTATATATGAATATTAGATCATGTGTTTAAATTTCATTTTACTTCTATTTGATCAAAACATAAAACTTTACAAATTTTAGAAAATTAATTTCTTTAATTTAAATTCCATCAATAGTCAATTACCAAATCAATTTTTTTAGAATATAACAATATTTTACTTTGAAAATGATAGATTATTTGAATTAAAGTCGCACAAATGCACTAACTAGTAGCTCCTATAGATCCAATCCCACATAAACATATTACATTCTTGTCCTCCATTAAAATTCAATCTAGACCTCTCTTATGCATAAAAAATAAAACTAATAAATTGTGGTGCTATTAATTTAATTTTTTGAGAATTATATTTTATGTAATAATAAATTAGATTATATAACAAAAATAGAAAAAATTAAAAATAAAGACGTTGGTTTGGTAAGTGCATGCTGAGACGGGTGATACCATTTACCATCGTCAGCTTACTACTAAATTAAATATGATTTATGTGTTGAAACTTTGAAAAATTATTGGGGCCATGTCCCTTTTTTTCTTGTCACTTTTACGACACTTCCTTTTTCTATTCTAAGACTCAAATCTAGCTCCACCACTGCAAAATTTCCTTCATATCTTAATGATTAAACTTTTTGAGTTTTGCGCTGATTAATTCTTTAATTCATGATATTAAAGAGTGATTCCAATTCAATTTGATTCTTTCGGGAAAAAAATAAATTCAATTTGATTCACTTTACTTTTAAAAATAAAGATTTAAACGAAATAGTTTAAACCTCCCAAGATCATTTTGATATTTGTTGAAATGGGCTAAACGAAATAAGGCACAAATAATATAATTTGAATTCTATAAGCATCATCAAAATCATTATTCTCCAAAAAATTAATCTTTTTAATCTCACAAAAAGTAAAACTTAACAAAGTAAATCCAAAATAAAAGCGGCTAGATTTACTTTTACAAAGCGAACTAAAAAGAAAAGATAATAACCGAATAAAAAGTACAAATGAGCTGATATGGGTTATAGGTTAAACATATCAAACAATTTAAATATGTTATATGTTATTTTGGATTCCTAAGATACCCTATTTATTAAATGATTTATTATATATAGAGGTTATCTCAAATTCGGATTGTATGAGACGATTATTAAACTAGTCGGATTCGAATTTGATATATTTAAATAAAATATTATTCATAACACGACAAAAATCTTACACGATACGAGCTATTGTCATGTCTATACTAAGTAATGGATAAGGTATGGATAGGGAAATGAATTTGGATTCACGGCAAAATACACCTCTTCTCCTTTCTACATTGTCCTCGTTCACCAACCGGCAAAGCCTGAAATTCTTTGATCAACTTTATTACACCCACTCAAAGTTATGATATTTTTCATTCATAAATAAAGAGAAGAAGGAGAGGGAAAAAAAAAATAACTAGATAGTATTTGTAAACATCGACGATGACATCCATGATTTTGGCGAGAGCAAAGCTGGAAAGCCCTATTCTTTCAATTTTTTTTACCTCTTTCTTTCGGCGGAGAAAAAGGCATCATACGAAGAGGAAGGATCCTTTACATTAATAGAAAGGAAGATATTTAGGTCGATGAGATATCCCGTCAATAATATTGTACTAGTATAATTTTTCATTCAAATTAGTTATAACCTAGATTCAAACTTCACTAGTAAGGACATATGTATTGCTCTAAAAATATTCTTCTAAGGTAGAGTTTCTCTAATCCCTCATTTGTCTTAAATCAATGATTTTTCAATATTTATAGTAATTTAATCTATCTATAATTAATAATTTTAAATAAATAATTGCAGTAATATATTTAAACTATCACTATCTATAACATCTTAATTTTCCAATAATTATAGTAATTTAATCTAACATCTATAATTAATAATTCCAATAATTGTAGTAATTTAAACTATCACTGTCTATAATTTCTTTTGGACTGACCGACTTCATAAATTAGACGATAACTTTTTTATATATATAAAGATATCATATTCTAATTTTTAATTAATACAACTTGGACTCTAATTTTGTTATATATATAAATAAAGGTATCTTGTTTTAATTAGGATGAGTCCAAACATTAAAAGACACGAGACAAAAAATAAATATAAGGCAAATTTAATTGCAGTAATATAAGGTATCTTATATTATAATTATCATTTATACCTAGAAACAAATCTAGTGTCTTTGTGAACTTTTCAATATCTCAAAATCCTTTGAGAAGTAAACAAAGGTCATTACAAAATTTTTACAAACCATACTATCAATCCATCATATTCATAGTCATCGGATGCTCATTTCCTTGTAAACATCAACATGAAAAGACTCGACAAAACTCTTTGGTGGGTGATAATATTCTTGATCATTTCATCTTCTCCTTAATTTGCTATTTCCCCATTCGCTACATATTTAATTTCAAGGGAATTTTTTCTATGTACTTCCCCAGTTCGCCTGAATCCCTATCTCCACCTTTACAAATCACAACCCCCACTGTTTCAACCCCTTGATCAAAATTCACACCCTCCATGATCTTGCCACGTGGAACTGAAAGATCAGTTGAGCTAATCAGCCAGTTATAAATCTCTCAGATCTCATCAGGCCACAGCAACTGTGCCTGACCGTACGCTTTTGCTAGGGGCAGAGTCCTTGTTGGCATCTGGTTTCCTGAGGGAGCCTCTGCTCGACACTTTCCAACTCTTCTCCTTGCCTTCATCCAACTTTATTTGCTCTTGCCTACAATCTTTGCTGCAAAATGGTGTGTTGCCCCTGAAAAATTCCAAATCACCATTAATTAGCTATGAACTAGGCCAAAATCAGAAATTAAAAAAAATATATTTATCCGGTCCAAGTGAGCTACGATCAGTAGGCTAAAAGACCATGTGAATTTGGAAAGATATATATAAACCAGTATAAGCCGTATGGCGTATACCCGTATTTTTTTTTCCGTTCTTTAAAATTGAGTCGTTTAAATTATGGCGTATACACGAAAAATTGAATTGGGGCGATGAAATTATAATTACCTGTACATGAAGATGTCTGAGTTATTTCCAAGTGGCTTTCTGCAAAGAAAGCAAGCATCAAGGAAGTGAGGCTCATTTGGTTCATCTTCAAAAGTGGCGTAGGAGAACATGCCAGCTGTCCTCATAGTTCAAAAAAAAAATTAAGAGGAATTTAAGAAGGCTTGATTTCTTGATTGAAAGGATGCTAGAGAGAGCAAGCACTGAGATTCCAAAGCTTCGAAGAAAGTGAAGGTGGGGGGGAGGAGATGATGAGCAAGTACTATCTATATAAAGACTTGCTGGGGTGGACTTGCTGGAATTAGATACTTTGCGGGTCTATGTGCACATGTGCGTCGATGCCAATCAATCTCTTATGCTTAGTCAACTTCTAGATTCTTATGCAAAACCATTGGCTGTGATTGGTAGAACGGGGGAGGGTGTGATAGTCCATGCACCACTGGATTATAGCTTCTGCTATGATGGAGATTTTAAAGAAAACAATGGGTGGTTTTCGAGATTCCATGGGGTTTGATCTCCTGCCTACTGGCTGTCCTGAAGTTCATGCATCAGCATCTCTTTCTAAAATACCCTTTTCCTTTTTTCTATATTCATAATTACATAGCAAACACCTAAAGGTCGCTCGAGCAAGCCATCTCTTGAATGTAACTTTGTAGATATGTTATCTTTTAGGGGTATATACGTCCACAGACAAGACTTTTCTAGAACCTAGATCACTTTGTGCAGATACTGGGCCCCACATCCCAAAAGAATACAATTGAGGAATTAAGGAGCAGGCAGACCCACATAAAGCAAAACCATCGAAGCGTAAGGCCCACCTGACTCAAGACCATGCTGGCTCTACTTCCAAGGTCCTTGTCTCTCGGTCCCGCAACCACTACCCGTGCCGCGCGGGCAGCTCCTTCTTTTTTTGCCCGTTACACGTGCGACCTAAAGGGACCGCCAGCGCAGTAGCATCGACTTATCACACGTGCTACGTGGCAAGTGGCTGTGAAAAGAGACATGATTGCATGCTCCATGTTCTTGGAACGGTCGCGATGATCGAGGTGGGAATCCGACGGTGTAGGCAGCCCCACGCCCTTATGGATTCCAAACATCCAATTATTTTGGTGGTTCAATATGATTAGTCTCCACGTGGACCATACCATGTGGCTTTATTGAATAAGTTGTCGGACTGAATTTTTGTTTTTTTCTTCATACCAATATAGGTTATTTTTTTTTTTAAATGTTATGTTACAAAATAATTGTCAACTGATACTTATGATCAGGGGTGAG
Source organism: Prinsepia uniflora (assembly GCA_032719365.1). Classification (NCBI taxonomy): domain Eukaryota; kingdom Viridiplantae; phylum Streptophyta; class Magnoliopsida; order Rosales; family Rosaceae; genus Prinsepia; species Prinsepia uniflora. Next base: position 72,657,080 of record CM064868.1, on the reverse strand, counting down.
CACGAATTCATTAAAACTGCTAATCGATCTCTTTTAAATTATTATTTATCCAACGGTTTAGGTTTGACAGGATAAAAGTCAAACGGTTTGAGAATCCAAACCATTCCGTTAGTAACGGTTTGAATTTAAATTTTCATTTTAGAAATTCGTTAAATTCAAACTGAACCATTAAACAATATATTAATTTTATTAACGTTTAAATTTATTATTAATACAAATTAAATAAAAATAAAAATAAAAATATACCTAGATATATCCATATAAGTATATGTATACTCATATAAGAGTATAATAAAAAATTATTAAATAGTTTTTGTGTTTGATAAATCTTAGTATAGTGATAATGTTTGCAATTCAATACTTAGTAAGCTTAATATATAAAAATTTGAATATTGAGTATTGATTTTTCTGTTTGTATCCTGATTTTTTCTATATCCTTATTTTTTATTATTTTTTAACGGTTTTATTTTTAATTTTATAAAATCCAAATCGTATCGAACCGTTAAGATTTTAACGGTTTGGATTTGGATTTTGTCAATATCCGTATCGAACCGAACCGTGCCTACCCCTAATGACAATCGTTAACTCATTCATTTTTAAAGAATAAATTAAAAAAATTAGATTTTATTTTACAAAAAATTCTATACATAAAAGACAAGGTCATTGTGTAAGTAGTCTTCTTAAAATCATACCGATATATATGAATTAAAGAAAAATATTACGTACTCGAAACAAATCAAACGAAAATTATCAAACAATAAAGTAAATATAAAGTATGTATGTGGAAGTTACTTAAATTACTTGATACATCCAAGCTTTATTGCTCCAAGCAGTGTGTGTCAAAGCATTCCTCAATCATCTGAAATCATAAGCACTGGTCTAAGCAAAGTACAAAGAACGAAAGCTAGACAACATAACGTTGGCATGAGCCATATCTTGCTAATATAGGAACATAACGTTAGAGTGTTTATAGAAATTGTAGTTATTATCCTATTTGATCTAGTTGGCCTGGTGTATTTTAATAATATAAATACATCCTAGCGCGAAGAATAGCATTATTTAACTCCAATTAAAACCCTAATCCTAACTGTCTCTTTGACATGGTATGATCGTAGTGATCCCAATACCGCTGCGTTTTTCCCACAGAAATTGCCCAGTCAGTTGCCTGCGCTTTGCCCTTGGAGATTAACATGTCAGTTGCTTGTGTTTATGTCAAGTATCCCGTGTGACTAATCATATCCCGTGCGACTAGCCACAACTGCTGCTTAAGACCTAAATACGCTGCTTGTGCCCTTGGAGATTACCCTTGTTGGTTGCATTTGTATTTCAATTATATCAGTTTTCCTGTGTGGCTGGTTATATCTCGTGCAACTAGTTATGATCTCTATGAATATTTCTATATCTGAATTCAAAGCTGCTCCAATCCATGAGTTTTACACCATGAACCCATGGAAATTCCTATTGATGCGAAGTTTAATGGAGCAATTAATTCACTTTGGCCACAAAGTTGTTGAGAGCTTTATTGTGAGTCAAGAAAAATTAGGTTATTTACTGGAAAAATTAAAAATCCGCTTCAAATGATCTTTTGTTTGAAACATGGAGCATGGAGAAAGTCTTGTCAAAACTTGGCTCCTCGATCCCATAAACGTAATTTAATGACCTTTTTATTCGTTTACGCATGGAGAAAAAATATATGGGATGTTGTATTTCGAACCTACTATGAAGAGAGAGCTGATAGATCTGTTACTTTCGTGACTAGTCACGAAACTGATATGACCAACTATCCGTTGGGTAGTATCAGCTTTACCTTTGTTACCTCTTTTTCTTCCAAAGACACTAGTTGGATTATTTATTATGTACTACTAACCACATGACCTTTGACCAATCACTCATACAGATTACAACTACACCTCATCGGTCACATGTGTCTAATGCTAATGGAGTGTCCTCTACTGTGACTAGTGTTGACACAGTGATATTAACATCCTCTTTAGAACATGCTCTACTTGTTCCCTCACTCTCTACTATTCTCTTGTCGTGTGCCTCAAATAACTGAACAAGTGAATTGTCTAGTATTAATGCATCCTCACTTTTACCTTTTTTGGCATGTTACTAAAAGATGAGGGATGTATTATGTGGGTGATATGTGCAATGCCTTGATTACTTATCCTTTCAGTTCTTTTAAGAACACTAAACCCCTTTCTTTGATTCATGCTGATTTGTGAGGTCTGGTTCCTGCTTATCCTTTACCTGGCTATCATTTGTGTGTGATTTTTGTTAATGATTGTAGTGGTATGACTTGGTTTTATTTGTTGAAAAATAAGAGTGAGGTGTCTAATTACTTCCATGTATTTCATACCATGATATAGACTCAATATTTGGCTAAATTAAAGGTTCTTAGGTCTGACAATGGTGGTGAATTTTTCAATAAGATATTGCAGTTTATTTGTTGATACTATATCGACCAATCAGTCTCTGTACAACTAGAAACACCACAGACACCCGATCTGCAGTCAGGTGATCGACATACATGTCAATCGGCTGGATCACGTCTACTCGGCAAGCAATGCCAACAAGCAATGTCAGATAATGCCCAAGTCATGGCCACTTGACAGGCATGGATCGACACCACTGGTTCGATCCATTGACAAATATTAATAACGACTTTCTGACATGACATGAGATCTACTGCTACCTGGTGCACATCTTGTATCTATGAGACATGTGGCAGCATCTCCTAAGGTAGCTTGAGCTCTACATCAAATAGTGGCCAACCACCACATTCATTTATATTATAAATACCCCATCAAGCCTCTCATAAAGGTACTCACTTCTCTCTCTAAACACACGAACCACTACTCTGTATTTGTGCTATTAATTTGCCTGTTGGATCTCCACTTTGCTTACTGACTTAAGTATCAGAACCTCTTAGGCCGGCAACCCACCGTTGTCTATAATTTTGCAAAGACTTCAAATTTAACAAATTTAGACCGAGAGCTTAAATTTCATCTACATTGATAGATACATATCATGAATGTAACATAAATTTTTTTACTAGAATTTATCATCGTTGTTGTCAACTAAGAAACTTAAAAGTTTTGTTGAAGTGTTGAACTAATTTTTATCGAAGAAGACCTAAAAAAACTTATGACATTTATTGATTAAAAGAGAGAGAACGTCATTCAAAGTTCAAACAATTTAAAGTTGGAATAAAATAAAGCAAACTTCACCATTATTGTTGTTAGATTATATTTCTGGATCATCATTTTCAATAGGGTGGTTTTGTTGCCTAACTCTGATTTGTTGAGCAAATAAATCACTCTTTGAATAAAAGTATTATAAACGATCGTAGTCTTCGCTTTGTTGAATAAATCACTCCAAATCGGGATAAAATAACTTTTTTTCTTCTGCCACTTCTAGTGATTCATGATTTTTTTTTTTAAATGCTTAGTGTCTGGTGATTCATGATATTCGTTGTTAAAATATATGTTTTTGGTAGAACATTATTAATCAGTTTCATCGTACACGTTTCCTGTTTCTGTGGAGATGGTAAGAAATAAGAATAAGGTTAAGAGTTAAGAGTTATGTTTATGTGAACATTCAATAATATAGTTCTTTTCTTAAAAACTAAAAATCCAAATTAAATTCTTGGTACGAACTCAATAATATTGTTAATTCAATTATATTTTTATTTATTATATAATAGAAAACATTGCAATATTTGCCCTACTGGAATTGTTTATAAATTATTTTGTATTTAATTCTCGTGATTTTAACTTTCACAATTTATTTTAACATAGTTGTGTAGTTTAACTTGCAATCAAATTCAAATTGTTGATTGAATTAGATCATTTTAAGAGATGAATTATTTTTTTCTTAAAAAATAGATTAATTATTTGATATAGTACTAGTGATACTCAAGGATAAAAATATCGATATCGACGGATATATCGCTAGTCAAATTTACGGATATCTCGCCCCAAATATTGATATCGATATCGTTTACGGTCAACAAAAATGACGAAAATTCGGTTTAAAAGTTGGAAGTTTGGAATAAAACTTTGAGAAAAATTTAAGTACCCAATAATGATTATATATGACTAATAAAAAAGGAAAAAAAAAAATAGCTGCGACGTTAAGGGGGGGTCAAACCCATGATCCCCAATTGAGAACCAAAACCCAAGCCAACTCTTCTAGCCAACATTTTGTAAGTTGAAATAACGTCCAATATATAAGTATACATATTTCTTTGCTAGCCAACAGTCATCTCCTACCTACAGCCGGGTCTGCAACTCGGGTTTTTCGACTCGGCGGCATGACCCGACCAAATATCCTTCGATTGACGTCCGATTTTCACAAATTAATAGTGCAACTTCATTGTTTTCGATTCCAGGAAAGGATATGTGGGCTCAAAACAAGACAATTGTTTGATATTTCGGCGAATTTCTTTCCTCCCTTCTTATGTGCCGCCGGCCCAAAATATCGAAATTTCGGCGACATTTACCGATATTTTCATCCATGGTGATACTAATATCAAAACTAACAACAACATTCTAACAAAAATAAATATAAATAAAATTGCAACAAGATTTATTTTTAGGAAAAACTTCAAGTAAACCCACAGACTATAGGGCTTCCTATAAACACATATCCAAACTATCAAAAGTTTCAAATAGGTGCCTAAACTATATAACCACCCACATTTAACTACATCCGTCAAATTTTCCATCCATTTGACTGTCAAAATGCCAAATGTCAAAAAATTTACCTAATCAGCGGTTGATGTGGTAAAAAATAGAGGGATATTTTCAAGATTCTGAAAAGACAAATATGACCCAATATTTGAAACCCTAAAACCCACACCTAATTCCCAGCCCCACATTACGATTTCATCTTCACCATCGATCTTCATCTTAACCATCGATCTTCATCTTCATTGTCGATGAAGCCAAAACCCAAGAACTCTGACTCAAATGCCACAAACCCACAACTCGAATGCATGTAGCTAATGAATAAAAAAGGGCAGGAACAAAAAAAAAAGGAGATATCTTGCAGATGAGTCCAACTATAAGACCAACTCGAACCCAATTCGTTCTTACCCATTCTCTAGGTTTGAAATCCTACAAACCTTAGTTTTGTTCTTGAGTTTCTATTTTTTAATTCCTTTTATTCCGAATTTTTAATTTCATTGATGGGTTCGAGTAACCAAGTAAGTGTACGAGCAGAATCGAAAGTGAAATATGGGTTTCATACCCGTAATACAAGGATGTGCATAATAAACCCTCTCGAGGTTTGGCGATCCAGATTCTGTGAACCAGAATCTGAATCTCACCTCATCAAGGATCTTGAGAAATCAGATGATGAATTTGGAGACCAACTGAATTTGAAATCCATGTTTCAAAGTGGGAAGCGTATCTTTGAATTCTGATACAGAGACCCATATGAACATAACTATCCCCAATCTCCGAATTTGAATTATGGGTCTCAAAGCTAGAAGCACATCTACAAATCTGGAGCTCGAGACGACACCTATGAATATTAATCTCTGAAATTGAAATTTGAGTTTCAAAGCTCCAAGTCACTCAGTGAAGATAGATTTCCCCCAAAATCTGTCGACCATCGACCTCCCTTCCCCTTCCAATTCGAATCCCCAGTCCCCACCTCCACGGCCACTTCCCAAAATTTGAATATGATACCCAACTATTCTGGGCTTCTCAAAGCTTCGACATCACAACATCCCCACCCAAACCCGCAGAAATTGCCGGATTTCATCATCGGCGATTCATACCTGTCCCGCTTCCAAGACACGTGAAACAATCATCACACATGAGACTAACATGACTCATCACAATCCCCTTGGATTATTGTGGGATGTGCCTTTCTCCTGTCTAACACTGCGTGCCGGACAAGGGATAAAATCGTAACCCGCTTGAGGTTTCCAGAGTGCACAGTGATTTCTGGAGTACGCGGCTACATGTGATGTCTCGATCTCTGTTACAACCCGCATCCATGATCAACCTGAAGGGTATCAAAAATATTAAAACTGTGAGTTGAAAAAAGCAAACAGTTGGAAAACAATTTTCGAAATAAACATTTATACCCTTCAATTAAAAGCATACATGCATATCCATTTAAAACCATTTTTTTTCCAACAAAACTGTATATAAGAAGACCGATGCAATCATCGTAAAACAAACACAAAGAAATCAAGTTGCTTTCTTAAAACCAAATCATATTGCTTTTCAGAGCAATAACCAGTGAAAGCATCTGTATCGAAAGAAATCATAAAAACATGACCAATCCTCATAACCCACATCTGTTTTATCTCTTATCATCACCAGTCACGATATCAGCACTACGCATAGGGGTGACAATAGGTCATGTCGTGTCGAGTTCGTGTCATGTTATAAACTTTGTTTTACCCATTTGTGCCCAACCCGAACCCGACCCATTTAATAACCGTGTCAAGAATGTCTAATCCGAACCCGACCCGTTAATGACCCCCGTAACCTGCGTAACCCTTGTAACTCATTTAATAAATAGGTCGTACTGAAAACCCAATTAACCTATGACCCGTTTGACCTGTTTAATATGTTTAACCTATTTAAATTATAAGATTTAAAAGGTATTTAGGTAAGTAAATGGGTAGATATATGAGTTAGTAATGGCACGTTTATTAAATGGGTCAATATATAAGCCAATATACGGGTTAATCTATTAACACGAAATTTACTCATTTATTAAACGGGTTAACAAGTCATTATACGGGTTAACAGGTTGACTCGAAACCCACTCGTTTATTAGACGGGTCATAACGGGGTGACCCAAAAATGACCTGAAATTTTAACTGTGCGGGTTGACCTGGATATACACCTGGCTATGGATTACATATTTGAATATACACCTGGCTATGGAGCCCGTGGCTCGACGACTAGGTGTTCTAACTCAAGTTCACACATCACAAATGATGGTCGACGTCTGAGCGATGACATCTACAGGGTCACACATCACACATGATGGTCGACATCTTCAAAATGTCCATCTCTGACACTCCTGCACGCAGTGTCCTCATGACCTCTCCAGGATTACACATCCTAAAGGATGGTCGACGTCTGGAAGCTATCATGACATCATAGAGGATGGTCTCAGTAAAAACGTTCAGAACTCCAGGATTCATCGAATCCTGTCAAATCAAATCTCGTAAGGTCTCAGCCCAAAATCACTCTCATAGGGTCTTCGCCCAAAAATCATATCTCAAAAATCATCACCATAGAGTCTTTGGCCCGAAACATGGTTTTCAATACACATGGACTTACTGCCGTAGTCATTATCCTTCCAATCGGGTCACAAGCTCGAATATCATTTTCAAATCCGAAAATCATATTATTCAAATTACTGTACAATGTCCCGTTTGACTATATTCTAAGTCAAACCTCAAATCAATTGGGTCTCAAGCCCGAAAGACTGATTTCACGCTTCCCCGTGAAATCATCTAAAAACCGTTAATCAAATCCACGATTTCACGCACTTCCGTGAAATCATTGAAAACCGTTAATTAAAACATCATTCAAATCATGATCCAACCAACATATAAATCATCATGAAATGCCTCATTCAAAGCTATAAATAAATCGGGCATTTCAAACCATATTCATAAATCATTAAAACATATATATGTATAAATATATATATATATATATATATGCATGTATCATTTAGAAATCAAAGTCCACTCATAGACGGTCCACGCTGTGCGCTCCAAAACCCACGTCGTAAGCCAATTCAAAGCCTATCCACAGTTTCTGGGGTGTCTGGACTAAGGGTGACAATTTTTGACACGACTCAAAACCCGCATGAGATTTATCCGAGTCAACCTACACGATTAAAATTTCGGGTCATTTTCTAGTCAACTCGTTATGACCCGTTTAATAAACAGGTGAGTTTCGGGTCAACCTATTAACCCGTATAATTACCTGTTAATCCGTTTAATAAATGAGTAGATTTCGGATTAACAGGTTAACCCTTATATTGGCTTATATACTTACCCATTTAATAAACGTGTCATTACTAACCTATATATATACCTATTTACCTACCTAAATACTTTTTTAAATTTTATAATTTAAATAGGTTAAACATGTTAAACAGGTTAAACGGATCATAGGTTAATTGGGTTTTGAGTCCGACCTGTTTATTAAATGGGTTACATGGGTTACGCGGATCATTAACAGGTCGAATTCGGGTTGGACATTGCTAACATGATTATTAGATTAGTCAGATTCGGGTTGGGCATAAATGGGTAAAACAGAGTTCTTGACATGACACAAACCCGACACGACACATTGCCACCCCTAGTCCGGACCTGTCCATATCATAATCAAAGGTCACTATTGTAACGACCTGTCTCGAATTCTAGGATTAGATTAGTAACTAATCAAGGATTAGTGAGATTAATCGGTGATTAGTGGGATACTTTCGGATGGACGGTGCGAAATGACGATTTTGCCCCTATAATGGGCGAAGCATTGACTTTTCGTTCTAGCGGTGAAATGGATTTTGGTCGATGACTGTGACGTATTTCGGGACGTCATGATCTCATAGACAGGTGGCACGTCCGATTCTGACTTTCGAGGAAGAAGTTGTGACGTTCGAAAGTTCTTGGGTATTTTGGTAATTTGGCGAAAATGGGCAAATAGTTGACTTTTGACCCGGGTGGTCTGATGGCCGAGGGCCAAGGACTGTTATGTAAATCGGGTTGATAAAAATTCATAGAAAGGTGGCACGTCAAATTCGAACGTTCGACGAAGAAGTTACGGTTCACGGAAGTTTCGGGTCACTATTGCACGATTTACGAAAAATGGGAGCTTTTGTATTCAAGTGGGCCCAGATATTTTAGGAAGGCCCAATGGATGAGGGACAAGTGTCAATCATCCATTTCCCATCAAGATTGTATTCATGCATTTCCCATTCCCTTGTTCGTGCAAACCAACCCACACAAACCCGATCTCACCCTTGAACCCAAAATCCATATCCCTTCCCTTTTGATTCTGTGAGAGGCTAGGAGAGGAGGAAGGATGAGGTTGTGGTGGTTGGTGATGACAAGGGCCATCGTGGACAGCAGCGGTGCCCAGAACCCCAAGTAACCCGATAAACACCTATTACCATTTTAAATTTCAATTTCGAGTTTGGGAGGTTTAGATTGTTTTCTGAGGATTAAAGCGTGGTTATTTGGTTGATAGGGTGGCTAGGGGATGAGTTTGGATGGTAGGAAGTGGCTGAGCAACCCTGGTTCAAATCGAAAAATGGAGGCCGTGAATGGAGGGTTCGAACCAATAGGTTTTTTGGGGGGGGGGGGGGGGGGAGGGGGGGGTGTTTCTTCATCCTTTTTACATGGTTAGATTCCTAGGGATGTGAGGAAGAGAATAGGATTGAAGAGGGACCGAATCAGACCGAAATAAGGGGGGAAATCAATTAGAACAGTCGCGCTGGTCTGGTCCGGTTCGAACCAGGTGGACCGGCTGGTTCACCCGAGGAAGAAGAAGCGCTGTTGCGGCGGTTCCCACCCGCAGGGCTTTGGTCAGTGCGTGTGGGAACGTGGCCCACTTTCTGGGGATACTTCCAACACACGAAATCATCCTTTCGATGTAACAAACATTTTGGGACTAGTTTCGTGTTAATCAGACATCGTTTTGATAGGTTTCGGAGTGTCCCAAGGTTTATGACAGGACCCATCCCAATCCCCCCGGGATTAGTGCGGGATGACCCTGCTCCCGTCTGACACGAAGTGTCAGACAAGGGATATTTCCGACCTTTGCCCTCCCGGGCTATCAGAGTACGCCAGGATCCGGAGGAGGCATGTGATATCTCGGTCTCTGGTACAGTCCACATCCGATGTCAACCTGAAGGGCAGTCAAAACATTAAAAACTGTGAGTGGACAAAACAAAAGTTTATAAAAACATTTTAACAAGAAGACATTTGTACCCTCCACTAAAAAGCATGCATGCATTCGAAAACCATTTATCCATAACAAACCATACGTGGGATTAAGCCCAAAGCAGATATAAACTAAGGTCGAAAGGACCACAATAAAAACGACCATACGGGCCACTACCCAAATCCTGTGCACACCTGTACACACCACATATCATATATCATATATCCATCACATACATATATATAAGTCACACAACCAATCCTGTCACGGTATCCAAAGCCACGCGCGCGCTACCCGGGTCTCAATCCGAGTCATCTCAAAGTCAAGGTCAATGTCCGCAGACCACTGACCCTACCCGAGGTAATAGTAACCATAGCCTTCCTGAGAGTAAGGAACCCAACTGGGGGGTGACTCCACTCAGTCGGTGCTCCGTGACTACTCCGGGGTCCACCCAGGCCAACGACCCTCCCCGGAGGAGATAGTAGAACATGTAAAGGAAGGTAGACGAACATATATATACATAACATAAACATTCATGACCGGTTCCCCTGAACCGTCATGAATCCATAATATCCATAATCAGGTAACATGCCGGTTCCCATAAACCGTCATGTACCGTAATAACATAACCGAGGTAACAAGCCGGTTCCCATAAACTGTCATGTACCGTAATAACCAACAAGGGTTCATGCCGGTTCCCATAAACCGTCATGAACCTGGGAATCCATTTAAGGTTCCCTGACCTGAAATCAAAACCGTAAAGTGATTGGGTCTCGTGCCCAAACATAGGACATCAGCTGGGCACCGTGCTCGGAATCTGAGGTCATATGCCCGAGACAAAACCAAATGGGTCTCATACCCGAGTTTATCCTTTTATAAATCCAAATCCATTTCATTAAAACGAATAAAGAAATACAGACCCGTATAAGCACCGTATAAGGCTTAAACCTCGAAATACGTGCTTATACGTAACCACACACAAATGCACCCATGGCATCATCAAACAAGTAATAAAACATACAATAAACATTTATGCATGCACCAATTTAGAAAACAAGGTCCACTCACAGAACGTCCGAGCTGCCGCTTCGATTTGCGTGCCATACGGCTCCCCGAGCCGATCACCGTCACCGGGACTCCCGAACCTGTCCAAATCGTAATATAAGGTTACTAACTACGTAATTAACCTCCCACTAAAGCCCCGTAATTTTCCCGTATTTTTAACTATTTTTAATCCCGAACCTAAACCTTCCGATGCCCCGAAACATATCGAGACGGTGTCCGATCGACACGAAACCAGTCTCAAAATGTTCGTTACATCGAATAGAAGATTTCGTATGTTGAACACTTTCCCAAATTCCCTGCCACGCGCCCTCACGCGCCGCCTGAAGTGGCTGCGCGTGGGCTTCACGCGCCAGCTACAGTACCCGCTGACGTCATCGCTGACGTCAGCATGACGTCATCTGACAGCTGTCAGGTCTGACATGTCAGACTCTGACAGGTGCCACGTGTCATGCTCTCATTGGTCCACGTCACTGTACTGTCAGTGCCACGTGTCATCACGACACTGGTCCACGTCAGTGCCACGTGTCAGCCCCTAATTGGGCCACGTCACTGACATGTCAGTGCTGACTGTGCACTGACATGTGACACGTGTCGGCTGATGAGTGGTCCATGTCACCTGACAATCTGACAGGTGCCACGTCATCATGCCACGTCACCGCCTTCAACCACTCGACGGGTCGACCCGAACCCTGCAACCGGGTCGCCGTGACCCGCGACTTGACCCGGCCGGTTCTCCGCCGTCCGACCACCAAAATGCTTCCTGTTTGTCCCATTTTCATCCTCTAATCCTAACCTACAGTCCTATGACCTTAAAATGGAAGAAAAACATCGAAAACCATACCTTCGAGTTTGGCCATGGCGGCCGTGCATTCCTCCGCCGTTCACGGCTGTTCCAGGCCGCTCTAACCTTCAAAAACATTCCCATTTCTCTCCTAGGTCCCCCAGAAGCACAACCCAATCATTAGTTTCAATTAAAACCTAACAAAAACAAAACTTGGATTTTTAAATATTTTCACCTCACGGGTCGAGCTCCTCCGCCGTGTCCTCCGTCGTCCGTCGCCGTGACTCGCCGTCCCAGCCTCTCTGTCCTTCCCTCCCGTCACTCACGGTCACACCCAAGCAATGAATGGTGATGGTGTGTGTGTGTTTCGGTTTTTGGAAGAAAATGGAGAAAATGGAGGATTTTGGGTTATGGGGTTTCGGGTGTGTGTGAAGAATGAAGGGGATGAAATCAGATGAGAGAATGAGGGATGAAGGGTGAGGATTAAAAGGTAGGGTTGAAATGGATGGTTAGGATTAATAGTTGTTAGGTTAAATTATAAAATAATTAAAATAATAATATTTAATTATTTAGATCCACATTTTGGGGGATCAAAGCAATGGGATGAGTGACACTTGTCACTCATCCATGGGGCCCACCAAAATATCCACCCAATCAGATTTCGCCGAAACGTCCCCGTCTCGAAGTTCGTGCATAGTGAAATCGAACTTCCGTGACCCATAACTCTCCCGTTTGAAGTCCGATTTCAGTGTGCCGCCTGCCTATGGATTCGTATCGTCCTTATCTAAGTAACGGTCTTCGGCCCTCGGCCATCGGACCTCCCGGTCAAAAAGTCAACATTTGACCCCTTTTATCCAAAATTACCAAAATGCCCTTGACCTTCCGAACGTCATAACTTCTTCCTCGAACGTAGGAATTGAACGTGCCACCTGTCTATGAACTCGTGACGTCACGAACTACGTCACGGTTATCGGTCAAAGTCCATTTGACCGCCCGATTGAAAAGTCAACGTTTTGCCACCACTAGGGGCAAAATGGTCATTTCGCATCGTTCGTCCGATTTCGCCCAACTAATCACGGATTAGCCTCACTAATCGTGATTAGTCACTAATCTAATCCTGGAATTTGGGACGGGTCGTTACAACCTTCCCTCCTTAATTAATTTCGTCCTCGAAATTCCAACCGATCTAATTCTAACCGTTCTTCCCTTCTTAATTTAGTTTCGCTCTTGAAACTGCAACTATTCTGATTCCACAACCACCTAGTGGAAATAATTCGATCTAACTCGCAACACGTGTACGCTAGTACGCCAACTAACTAGAATAATACTTACTCGTCTGCACCCAGACGTGCCACTAACACTCTCGTCGTATCGACTACGCTCGACCACGTCGACTGACAGTAGTCATACGCTCCTAATCGACACCACTTTTCAAATCTACCGTTTTCGTTGACACAACCAACTCAACGGTTCCCTTTCTCACTCACCAATCTATCCTGACGTCTGCTCCCACTGGGAGTCACCAGACCTCACTCAACGATCCACGCTGACACCTTCGACAAACTGTCACCACTTGACAGTCGTCAGTCAAGACTAACACGATACACTTGTGGTTACACTAACCACCAACTTACTCAACCATGAGTGAACACTAACCAACCATGCACTCGACCTGTATGTAACTAGACCAATCGAAATACCATGACCCACTGCACAGTATCCAATGTCCAGTCTACGACCTCAACTAATCTGATGGTATCAGAACCAATCCGACTACCAATACGCTCTCCAACGCACCACCGGTATAACCTATATTCCGTCACCAGACATCCCAAGTCTGCCCGGTGTCGTACCTCGAACAACGAACCAGGTACGTACATCTACCCATCAATCAGCCTACAACCACCTAGGTTGTAGTCAATCACGTTTCAATTATGGAGTCCATCTGTCCGATCTAGACAAATCGAAACTCCAACCTATTATCTATTTCCAAATCCGAATCCGAATCCGCAATTTCGTAAGAAATCCCGAATCCAAACCCAGAAATCATATCCATAATCATGTCCAAATTCAAATCCGAAATCATCATTCCGTAAACTAGTATTAGGAATAACCATTCCAAACCCAAATCCATAAAAGAAAATCTATAGTCAAGCTCTAGAATCAAATCCTGAATCGTCACCCAGAATCCGATTCCAAAACCCAAATACAGAAATCCTCTTTCAAGTTCCAAAATCAAATCCTGAATCGTCATCCAGAAATCTGATTCCAAAACCTGAAATATCGTTCACGTCTACCGAGACGTACCAAAACCAAACCTATCGGTTACCCGCTAAACCGATTACCCTATTACCAACGATTGACTTCATAGGGAAGTCAATTCCAACATCAACACAACACTAGGTCAGACAAAATCCGGCCTCGTCAGACACCTACTCATCGGACAACTACTCAGGCGAGTAATAAGCCATATGGGATTTACCTCGAAAAGAAGTTCAGTCCCATCATGCTTCACTCAACATCCAAGTAAGAGTAATAAACGCTCCACCTATCTGGACATCCAAATCACAATCCAGATCCAACACTACGTCAACCGACCATAGACGTCGCGATCCCTGATCGTCACGACGTCCAAAGTCCTCAACCATTCCCCACATCTAAACAGATTAGTCAACGACGAGACACGCCGAGACTGTGGGTTACCACTGATTACCTCGTATCGATCCTTGTCATTCCACCGAGGAAAAGTCAAGAATGATCGAATAATCCATCCTACGTGAATGCAACCAAAACCCCATTGCACTCACCACGCCACGTAATCCAACATCGTCTGCCACCAAGCAGAAAATGAGAAATCTGAGTCACCTAATACACGATCAGTGTACTAGTGACAACCAACAACATCTACATCATCAATATCATCTACCACCATCAATTATGGTAGAACCTGAGAAGTCACCCAAACGACTTCGACATACCCAATACCAATGCGGAAAACCCGCATTCCTCTCGTCACCTCAATCGCAACCTCTCGCGATTTCGAAGTTCCAACAAGATTGGAAAAAACGTACCCAGACATCAACCACTTGTACCCTAACTATCCGTGATCCACTCCCGAACCACAGATACCGAACATATGCCCATCTCGACGGAGTCGCTTCCCGACTCGTAACTCATCGCCATCACGATCACCGGCACCAGCACCAGCACTAGTACCAGCACCAACGCACTATCACCAGTATCAGTATCAGCATCGGCACACCGGGTGCAAATCTGACAACCCTGGATCTCCGCTCATACCGAGCGACGATCCCGTACCTCAACTCATATTGGAGAAACTCAGTCTCCCTCGTACCTAACAATTATGAGTACAGTCATCCTGACAACTCATACGAGAAAAGAAAACGTCCCCTGAACGTCCCCGATTCCCAACAACCACAGCTACAACCACTCTCGGTAGTAGTGCCTTCCACAGACTCGTGCAGACCTCACTACCAGACCTCGCTATATCCAGACTCCGTATCCAACGGAATCAATCGCCCGTACCAACTACTCTGTATCCCACTCAGGGATTCCATCGACAAGTACCAACCCTGGTAACCTGTCCAACCAAACTCTAACCAGTCGTAACTCGACTATCCCAATGTCGTCTACCAGGTCACCCGCGACCTTAGTTGCACCAACCCACAACTGAAGTAGCACGACAACCAACTCGGTCTAACCGATACGTACAACCCTGACTGCGAAGTGCAGTCCCAACACAAGCTGACATGACTAGACCGACTAACGAATCCAAATCCGAATAGTCGTCCAAGTCAAACCACCAGTCAACTCCCATTTCCGAACCATACACATACGGTAGGGTTCCACGATCACACCTAGAGTTCCCATGAACCCACCTGCGAAAAGCAGTAAAATCAACAATCTGACCGACCCCGCGGTCTGGACATCATAAAGACGTCAATCCAACTAGGATTTCACAAAACCGACAGCTAACTGCCGACCGCAGTAAATCCATCTAACTCAACATAATCCGACCATCTAATGGTCACAACATCGAATCAGTCGTCGGAACCGATCCTACGACATCGTGAAGACGATCCCAACTAACCGTCTCACGATCACACTCCAGAATACGAACACGTTAATCCTTCCGTAGGGTCCCACACTGTCAACCTTGACAGAACTATGGCAACCCCGACCTCAAATGCCGGACCAAGGCATGCCAATCCTACTAACTATCGTACCGGCACCCCAACAATCAGGTTGACCACGAACTGCAGCCCCTTGAGATATCACATCCTCGACCTGCGTACATACTCCAAGAGCTACACGGTTGCTCGAATAGAGACAACCCCGCTCTGATACCACGCTGACAGGACCCATCCCAATCCCCCCGGGATTAGTGCGGGATGACCCTGCTCTCGTCTGACACGAAGTGTCAGACAAGGGATATTTCCGACCTTTGCCCTCCCGGGCTATCAGAGTACGCCAGGATCCGGAGGAGGCATGTGATATCTCGGTCTCTGGTACAGTCCACATCCGATGTCAACCTGAAGGGCAGTCAAAACATTAAAAACTGTGAGTGGACAAAACAAAAGTTTATAAAAACATTTTAACAAGAAGACATTTGTACCCTCCACTAAAAAGCATGCATGCATTCGAAAACCATTTATCCATAACAAACCATACGTGGGATTAAGCCCAAAGCAGATATAAACTAAGGTCGAAAGGACCACAATAAAAACGACCATACGGGCCACTTCCCAAATCCTGTGCACACCTGTACACACCACATATCATATATCATATATCCATCACATACATATATATAAGTCACACAACCAATCCTGTCACGGTATCCAAAGCCACGCGCGCGCTACCCGGGTCTCAATCCGAGTCATCTCAAAGTCAAGGTCAATGTCCGCAGACCACTGACCCTACCCGAGGTAATAGTAACCATAGCCTTCCTGAGAGTAAGGAACCCAACTGGGGGGTGACTCCACTCAGTCGGTGCTCCGTGACTACTCCTGGGTCCACCCAGGCCAACGACCCTCCCCGGAGAAGATAGTAGAACATGTAAAGGAAGGTAGAAGAACATATATATACATAACATAAACATTCATGACCGGTTCCCCTGAACCGTCATGAATCCATAATATCCATAATCAGGTAACATGCCGGTTCCCATAAACCGTCATGTACCGTAATAACATAACCGAGGTAACATGCCGGTTCCCATAAACCGTCATGTACCGTAATAACCAACAAGGGTTCATGCCGGTTCCCATAAACCGTCATGAACCTGGGAATCCATTTAAGGTTCCCTGACCTGAAATCAAAACCGTAAAGTGATTGGGTCTCGTGCCCAAACATAGGACATCAGCTGGGCACCGTGCTCGGAATCTGAGGTCATATGCCCGAGACAAAACCAAATGGGTCTCATACCCGAGTTTATCCTTTTATAAATCCAAATCCATTTCATTAAAACGAATAAAGAAATACAGACCCGTATAAGCACCGTATAAGGCTTAAACCTCGAAATACGTGCTTATACGTAACCACACACAAATGCACCCATGGCATCATCAAACAAGTAATAAAACATACAATAAACATTTATGCATGCACCAATTTAGAAAACAAGGTCCACTCACAGAACGTCCGAGCTGCCGCTTCGATTTGCGTGCCATACGGCTCCCCGAGCCGATCACCATCACCGGGACTCCCGAACCTGTCCAAATCATAATATAAGGTTACTAACTACGTAATTAACCTCCCACTAAAGCCCCGTAATTTTCCCGTATTTTTAACTATTTTTAATCCCGAACCTAAACCTTCCGATGCCCCGAAACATATCGAGACGGTGTCCGATCGACACGAAACCAGTCTCAAAATGTTCGTTACATCGAATAGAAGATTTCGTATGTTGAACACTTTCCCAAATTCCCTGCCACGCGCCCTCACGCGCCGCCTGAAGTGGCTGCGCGTGGGCTTCACGCGCCAGCTACAGTACCCGCTGACGTCATCGCTGACGTCAGCATGACGTCATCTGACAGCTGTCAGGTCTGACATGTCAGACTCTGACAGGTGCCACGTGTCATGCTCTCATTGGTCCACGTCACTGTACTGTCAGTGCCACGTGTCATCGCGACACTGGTCCACGTCAGTGCCACGTGTCAGCCCCTAATTGGGCCACGTCACTGACATGTCAGTGCTGACTGTGCACTGACATGTGACACGTGTCGGCTGATGAGTGGTCCACGTCACCTGACAATCTGACAGGTGCCACGTCATCATGCCACGTCACCGCCTTCAACCACTCGACGGGTCGACCCGAACCCTACAACCGGGTCGCCGTGACCCGCGACTTGACCCGGCCGGTTCTCTGCCGTCCGACCACCAAAATGCTTCCTGTTTGTCCCATTTTCATCCTCTAATCCTAACCTACAGTCCTATGACCTTAAAATGGAAGAAAAACATCGAAAACCATACCTTCGAGTTTGGCCATGGCGGCCGTGCATTCCTCCGCCGTTCACGGCTGTTCCAGGCCGCTCTAACCTTCAAAAACATTCCCATTTCTCTCCTAGGTCCCCCAGAAGCACAACCCAATCATTAGTTTCAATTAAAACCTAACAAAAACAAAACTTGGATTTTTAAATATTTTCACCTCACGGGTCGAGCTCCTCCGCCGTGTCCTCCGTCGTCCGTCGCCTTGACTCGTCGTCCCAGCCTCTCTGTCCTTCCCTCCCGTCACTCACGGTCACACCCAAGCAATGAATGGTGATGGTGTGTGTGTGTTTCGGTTTTTGGAAGAAAATGGAGAAAATGGAGGATTTTGGGTTATGGGGTTTCGGGTGTGTGTGAAGAATGAAGGGGATGAAATCAGATGAGAGAATGAGGGATGAAGGGTGAGGATTAAAAGGTAGGGTTGAAATGGATGGTTAGGATTAATAGTTGTTAGGTTAAATTATAAAATAATTAAAATAATAATATTTAATTATTTAGATCCACATTTTGGGGGATCAAAGCAATGGGATGAGTGACACTTGTCACTCATCCATGGGGCCCACCAAAATATCCACCCAATCAGATTTCGCCGAAACGTCCCCGTCTCGAAGTTCGTGCATAGTGAAATCGAACTTCCGTGACCCATAACTCTCCCGTTTGAAGTCCGATTTCAGTGTGCCACCTGCCTATGGATTCGTATCGTCCTTATCTACGTAACGGTCTTCGGCCCTCGGCCATCGGACCTCCCGGTCAAAAAGTCAACATTTGACCCCTTTTATCCAAAATTACCAAAATGCCCTTGACCTTCCGAACGTCATAACTTCTTCCTCGAACGTCGGAATTGAACGTGCCACCTGTCTATGAACTCGTGACGTCATGAACTACGTCACGGTTATCGGTCAAAGTCCATTTGACCGCCCGATTGAAAAGTCAACGTTTTGCCACCACTAGGGGCAAAATGGTCATTTCGCATCGTTCGTCCGATTTCGCCCAACTAATCACGGATTAGCCTCACTAATCGTGATTAGTCACTAATCTAATCCTGGAATTTGGGACGGGTCGTTACAGTTTAGGTTCGTGTTTAAAAATAGTTAAAAATTGCAGAAAATTACTGGACTTTAGTGAGGGGTTATTTAAGTAGTTAGTAACCCTATATTACGAGTTGGACAGGTTTGGAGGTCCTGATGACGACGATTAGCCCGATGAGGCTTATGACATGCGAATCGAGGCGGCAGCTTAGGACGGTTTGTGAGTGGACCTTGATTTCTAAACTGTGATGCATGCATAAATGTTTTATATGTTTTATGGATGTGATTATATGATGTTGAGTTGGAAATTGGTGAATTACATGATTTCACGCATTTCGGGGCGATTTACGTGCTTGCACGTAAATCGAGGTTTACGATTTTACACTGATTTTCTGTACTTATGGTTTTGGAAATAGTTTAATAAAATGGTTTTGGATTTGAAAAGGTAAACTCGGGTTCGAGACCCATTTGTTTTGGAAACCCTCGGACTCGAAGTCCTTTTAGCTACGTTCTCGGGCCAGAGGCCCAATTGGTTCTTGAATCGATTTCGAATTTGGAAATATGGACCGGGCACGAGACCCATTTGATTTACAAACTCTCGGACTTGAAGTCCATTTGATTTAACAAGGCATCGGGCCGGAGGCCCAGTTGGTTTACGTACCGGGCTCGAGGCCCAATTGGTTTGCGTACCGGGCTCGAGGTCCAGTTGACTTACGTATCAGGCACGAGGCCCATTTGGTTTACGATTCGGGCCGGAGGCCCAGTTTGTATGTGGATTCGGGCTTAGGGCCCAGTTATGTTTTAAGATTATGATTTCGGGTCAGGGACCCATAAATGGATTTATGGTTCATGACGGTTTATGGGGACTGGCATGAACCCTTGAAAGGTTTTTATGGTTCATGAAGGTTTATGGGGACCGGGAATGAACCCTTGAAAGGTTTTAAGATTGATTTCAAAAGGTTTTTCGTATACCATCTATGAATTGTCTCCTCTGGGGAGGGTCGTTGGCCTGGGTGGACCCCAAAGTAATCACGGAGCACTGACTGAGTGGAGTCGCCCCCATTGGGTTCCTTACTCTAAAAAAGGCTATGGATTATAACCTCCAGGGAGGGTCATTGATCTACGGACATTGACCTGGGTGGACCCTGGGGAGACTTGAACTTTGAGACCCCGAGTAGCACGCACGTAGCTTTAGATACCGTGACAGGATTGGTTATATGAATTATGATAAACATGATTTCAATTGGTTTGCGAAATTATGTTTTATGGTTGATAAATGGATTTGGGCTGAGATCCCACATATGTTTATTATGTTCTAGATTTCTGTAAATGGTTTTGGGCAGGGGTCCGTATGATTATGGTTGTTTAAACATATGTGGTTTGATAAATGGTTTTCCTATGCATGCATGCTTTTTAGTGAAAGGCATAAAGGTCTTTTATAAATGTGTTTTAATGAACTTATTACTTTTTGTCCACTCACAGTCTTTCTGTTTTCAATGCCCTTCAGGTTGAATACGGTGCAGACTGTAGCAGAGATCGGGACATCACATGCCTCCTCAGGATCCTGGCGTACTCTGGAAGCCTTCGGGCTAAAGGTTCAAATTTTCCCTGGTCTGACACTCCGTGTCAGACGAGATCAGGAGCATCCCTTGTTAATCCAGAGGGGATTGGGACGAGTCCTGACAACTACGAACTGATTTCGACGTACTGTCTATCTACGAACTCATATCGTCTCGATCTACGTAATGGATCTCGGTCCAGGTGCATTTGACTTTTTGGGTCAAAACTTAACTTTTTACCCTTCCAGGGGTAAAAATTTCATTTCACCGAGACTAATCTCGATTAGTCTCGATAATTTCCAATTAATTCTCGATAATCCCCTAAATTAGGGACGGGTTGTTGTAGAGACAATGCTATTTTCTGTCGATTCCTCCACAAGAAAACGTCGATCGCGAATTTCCAGAAGTCGGAGTTTTGGTCATTTCCAAGAGACGAAAACTTGATTGAGAAGCTCAAGGTCATGTCTATTGGCCCTGACTGGATCCGAATGGATGGTTTAGCTCTAAGTAAGCTGGAGGCCCCGTCAACGAGGTGGTCAGGCTTGACGGCGGAGGAAACGAAGAAATTGCTAGAGTGGCCCAATTGGAGGCTGTAAAGTTGAAGCTTTGAGAAGCCCAAAATAGTTGGGAATCATATTCGGAGTTTGGGAAGTGACGGTGAAGGTGGTGGTAGTTGATGATTCCCAATTGAGAATCCAGTCGGTCGCCTTGAGAATCGACTTGCCCCTTGTGGTAACAAGGGCTTGGACGATAACTCGCTGGGGAAGCTCATACTTAGTAGTTGTTGTGGGCCATTTTCATTTATGGATTTGGAGGTCGACGGTCGAAGAATGGACCCAAGGGGGTTGCGAATTTGATTTGGGTGAAGGGGGGACTGGGAATTCGAATTGGGAAGGGATGGGAGGTCGATTTCGATTTTAGGGTTTCTGAGAAAGTCCTTCCATTGTAGTATTTTTTTGGAATCCCTAAAATACCCGCTCTATTTTTTTTACCACATCAGTCGCTAACTGGGTAAAATTTTTGACACATGACATTTTGATAGTCAAATGAATGGAAAACTTGACGGAGGTAGTTAAATGTGAGTGATCATATGGTTTGAGTACCTATTTGAAACTTTTGATAGTTTAAATATTCATTTGTGGCGAGCTCTATACAGAGGCGGAGCTAGCTAGGGCCCATGGGGGGCCTAAGCCTCCCAATCAATTTTTTTCGTTTTCTATATAAAATATAATATTTTAGATATTTATTATAGTGTAATACATATATTTAGATTGTTTATCAATTATGAATAATTTTTCTTTTACTTTTTCTTCTAATTTTGTACTAATTTTTTATGTAAGATGTTATACATGATACTATATCAATTTATCATATACATATAAAAAAATTAAAATTTTAAACGTACTTTACCTTATTTGTTTATTTTGCTAATTTTCTTCTTTATGAAAAATATTCCTAAAATGTATTTAATTACTTCATATTTTCAAAAAGTTCAATTCTTAATTTCTATTAATCTACTTATTTATTTCATTTATCAATATTTATAATGATGATGGAGCTTATAAACTTTATTAAGTTATTATTATCTCGCAAGTTTATTGCACCTTTTTTAAAACAAATCAATTCGTTGTTTTTTCAAATATTTTAACATATGACTTGATTAATATCATATTAATTTATAGGATTTCTCAGGAAAAAAATACCAAAATTAAAATTACAAGAATAAAAAATGAAAAATGATCTATGATATACATGATGCATCGAAAAAATGAAAAATGAAAAAATGTAACAGAAAATAATGCATCGAAAAGTCTCTTGCTTTTTCTTCCCACGGGCCACGGCTGATGAATGAAATTAAAGAAATAATAAAAGGAAAAGTTGCAACTTGGCGATGTGGTCATCAAAGTGTTCCCATCAGCAATTTTAATATTATAAAGATCAGAAACCCAAAAAAAAAAATTAAAAAAAAACAACAAAAGCACACCACTTGTTTCAAATTGACATAATAAAGTGTGTTGTAGTGTTCTGCTTTGTGCGTGTGTCCATAGGCTAAAGGAGGAAGTTTTGGGGAATTTTCAATTTTGGTCCCACTCGATTTCACATTTATTTTCCGAACGTACACTGTTTGTTTTTGTTTTTTGTTTTCCTTGTAAGAAAGGCGTCCGAATAATATTTGATTGCTCTCAGCTTTTGAGTGAAGTGAATACGTCGTTTATATGATTATTCTTGAGAGAGCATCTTGAGTGAGCGCATCGTTCTTTGGACTAGGCTTTAGCCAAAGAGGACCCTCCGTATTGCATTCCAGCCAATTCCAACCAGCTTCACGCTTGTATCATCTCAATATAGAGGACTCTCATTTGTTACCAGAATGTTTGCACAAAGTTACATAATCGAACTGGATTGCATAGACATCCTTTGACAAATCAATTTTCCATAAAGCTCAAACTACTTTCCATGTACAAGCGAGAAGATTACATTACTGAAGGAACAATGGAAAGAATGGTGCCTTCTTAAATTAATTGAGGAACTTCAAGCATGTACGTTCTTGATGCTAAATTGTAGAATCGAAGCTTGGAAGGCGCTGCTGGTTCTCTTTGTTTTATTGAACGGAAAAATCTCTCGTTTCGCTTCGAGCTTTTCATAAACTAGGAAAGCCAGATGATATCAAATTCCAGTATTATTTTTCATCAATTCCACATTCAACACAAAACTACAAGAAAAAACCAAGACGAACTCAGAGACATTGGCTCCAGGAGACCGATCAAAGTGTCGAATTGCAGCACCTTAGATGTAATGGAGGATGCAAATGGACTTGATCAACAACAGAGCACAGAGACTAGTAAAACTAGCCTGTGAGAGCAGAGTTGAGGGCACTATGCACATCAACTCCGATCTGGGCTTCCGCCTTCTCCAAGTCGGTCGAAGCTGAGCTGAGCTTCTGGGTGAACTCTGCAAGCCCCTTCTGGACAAGACTTGCATCGACACGATCAAGAGGGACAGCCTCTACAGCAATTACATCTGCAATGGAGTTTGCATGGATGAATGCAAAACCACTGCTGACAAAATACTTTGTAACATCAGTTCCTACGTGTACTGACAAGACCCCAGGTTTCAACTCTGCAATTGTTGCTACATGCCCAGGAAGAACACCCATATGCCCAGTGCTTGCTGGTATGATTACCATGTCAACCTGTCGAGATATGATTCATAAAAAGACATGTTAGTACAACATTCATGAGCAGGATTTCATTCATCTCAGTATTCCTGCTTCCTAACCCAGCGGAAACAGTATGTACGAAACCAAACGCTGACAGTTGTAATTCTCAAGAAAAGCGGTTCTGTGTGGGTAGATGCACAAGCATGTCTGTACACATTTGCATTCATGCACAAATACCCTACCAGAAACATTGTAATACTTATTACAAGGGACTTGGATCCTAGAGTTCTCACAGAGATTCTCAACTATTTAACTAACACAATAAAACCCACAAGTTTTCGTAATTTTGACGACATGGCAATGGTATCAATGTGCTTTTGGAAAGATAAGAGAACTTTCTCCTGGCATATTTCCTACACATATTAGATTTTGAATATTTGGCATTTCTACAATTCTCTCACGTACTGTAATATACTTTAAACGATGCTTATGCCAGCTCAAGTTCTTAGCTACATAGATGATAAAAACAGTGAAGTCTGGAATTCGATGTAACTTTGAATTTCCCAGGAAATATAAAGGATAAGAGACCAGCAACTTTACATGGTCTTAATTATACAAGGAAACCTTCAGTTATCCATACAGTGAATAAATACTAGACGAGGACTATGCACTGCATGGATCATAAGTTACCATTAAATTTCATAGAAAAAACAAACCATTTCAACTATTGAAGATTGGAAGAACCTTTTTTCGGAGGATGGTAATACATGCTTATTTTTCGTTCGTATTGAACATAAGTTGAAAGCATGGTTTTCAAATACTAGTCAGAACATGAAACATTGATATGCAAGAGCAAGAAGAAGCATACTAATTTTTTGTTACCACAACTGGATATATGAACCTACCATTCTCTCCCCTTAGCTAGTTTGGCACATAACATAAGGAACAAGAAGAATCTTCTTTGGTTTTTTTATTTTCTCTATGAAAGATGCAAACCTCAACTTCATGAGACTAATCTCAGATAAAATTAAGAAAAGGTTTACAATATTAAAGTTGCAAGCAATCCAGTGTCACATATAATCTTCCAACATAACAGAATCAAGTTCTGCTGAAAGCTTTAATGTCATTACAGAATAAATGCGGTGAACAGAATAGTGAAGGTCTTCAATGATTGCTACGCCAACATTAAATATGTAAGCCCACAACAATACTGAGGATGAAATTTTTTTGTAAGAATAGAAATGCATAAAAGGAAGAGTGCTTTGAACTCAATATGCATCACCAAAAACCTTTTCTTAATTTTCGGAAAGAGAATTCTAAAGCATTTGGTTTTACTGAGATAAATCATAAATCTATCAATAGATGCAAGTGGGATAAATAAAACTAACAAATTGTGCAGAAACAATATGGAATGCTGTACTTGCCTTTGGTTTCTGAAAATATTCACATAGTCAGAAGTTTGTCTCCTCTTTTCTTAAGCAAAACAAAGAACGTAGAACATTCATAACTGTTTCTTCCCAATGATTTAATTTTATTTGTCCAAGCAGTAAAACAAAGAACTTGGTTTCAATGGGATACTAGCATGAAAACCACCCACAGTAGATGCTCAGGACTACATGAAAAACATGGAAGTTCCTAGTTTCGACACAAATTGTAGAAAAAAGAAAAGAGAGGCAGGAGGGGGAGATCCGAATGTTGTGCTCATGTCGTTTACAGGATGTGAAAAATTGAAAATGTCAACCAGTTTAGTTGCAGGACACCTCTGCGAAATACCATCGATTCGGAATTCAATTTTACTTTCTTCCAACATTTCTCAATCACAAAGTGACCAAAAGAGATAAAAGGAAAAACATGGATAACACCGAACCAGAAATGATATAAACACAATGCACATATACTGAGGAATCACTTAAAAGTCCACATTTCCCGAGACATTCTTCATCGAATTCCAAACTATAGAAATGCAGAAACAAGAATCATAACATAAAACCACCCTTGTTCAGAAATGCAGAAACAAGAATCATAACATAAAACCACCCTTGTTCTCAAAGATGGAGATTCACAAACAACCACAAAACACACCCATACAAGAAAGAGCACAAGGATAGAAAAGCAGAATCTTTTGTAAGCAGCAATGCATCAATGTGAAGATATAAAGACCTATAACATGTTTTCATTTTTGTTTATTAGTAAATATACTAAAATGGTATCTACGCGTAGTAACATGGCTTAGACTTGTCTATGTAAATGAAATGGTTACATCTACGAAAATTGTATAAGAATCCAATTTCCTAAGATAATCACTTTATCACATATGTAAAACGAGCTTGCACTAGTGAGTTATAGAGGACAAGAACAATGTTCATAGCAATCGAAAATCAGCTCCAGAAGGCTAAAATCAGCATTTAAATATACATACATATTTACTTTAGATCAAAATATACCCATGCACATTAAGATCAACTATTAAAATTAGGAGTAGAGCCCAAGTAAATTAGAGAATATCCAAATGAATTCATATCAAAACTATAGAGCACCAAATGAAACTCAAAACCAGGATCAACAGCAAGTCAGCAACCCAGATAAACCCACAATAACTCAACAAAACCAACATCACAAGACTATTAGAACAAAGATCAAAACCAAAAATTGCAGAAAACCCACAACAGATCTATGAAAAAAACCAACCTCTTTGGCCGAAAGCTCAGAGGCATACGGCAGCACGAAATTAACGGTCAGCTTGGAAGGGATCGAAGATGGAGTTGCAGGACGGGGCTTCATGAAGGTCAAAGGGGTCTTCGGTGGCTCAATGTTAGGAACCACTTTCTTCCAAGCATCATAGAAAGTTGAATCGGCTGGAGGAGCTTCCGAGACATCAGTGGAGAAGGGACGGGCCCTGAGGGAGGTCATAGGTCTTGTCAACAGGGTGGTGGCTCGGCGCAACATGGTCGCAGAGTGAGGAGTCGCTCGGGTCTCGCAAGGTCGGAGAGTGAGTATGGGGAGGGGTTTGGCAGACGTTTCGGAAATGGCTTCACCGTTTGCGGATTTGGGAACTGGAGAAATAATGGGTGCGGGTTTCTCTGCTTTTTCTCTTGAAGTACTTGTGGGCTTTCCATTAGATTCATTTTGGGCCATTGGACTCACTTTAGCAATGACATAATTACTCATTTTGAGCCCATTAAAAATGACATCAAAATTTAACTTTTTTTGTTTATACGACTAAATTGGAAAATTAAATATATTAAATAAAATTTACCTGTAGAAAGGGTTGAATAGTTAGAATTTTTTTTTTAGAAGAGATATCGTGAAAGAGATACAGGGATAGAGGCAAAATTTCTAACAAATCCCAACTGTTAATAGTATTTAATATCGTGAAAGAGATACAGGGATAGAGACAAAACTTCTAACAAATCCCAACTGTGAATAGCCCGAATAATAACAAAATATTTAAAAGGATTTGCGATCTGGACTAATTCATTGGGGACAATAATATAGAGAGAGTGGCATAGAAATGTCACATAATAGAGAGAGAGAGTTAGTTGATGAGATGAAGAAGCATTGTTAAGAAAAAATTGAGGGAAGGAAAAAGTAAGAGTGTAGGCAAAATAAAGTATAATCCTAACGTAATACATGGCAAAGCTATTTAGCTTGGAGGTCAGTGTAATGAAGAGAAGTAAAGTAAATCAATTTAGTAATTAAAAAAAAAAAGAAGGTAAAGTTAAAATGGATAAGTAAGCTCGGAAAAAAAGCTGGAAAGCTAGCAGGTCTTACATTCTACATTAAGAAAACAAAAGACATTCTACATTAAGTAGAAATACTGATCCAGAAACCGACTGGACGGAGATAATACTGATCCAAAAACCGCTCACGAAAGGTCTCCCAAGTCACTGTACGGGCATCCCAACCTGACAACTCCAGAGTGTACCACCACTCATAAGCAGATCCATCAAGTAGAAATGTAGCCAACACCACACGCTCCTCAAGAGGACAGTGCATCACAGTAAAAATCCGCTCAATCCGAGAAATTCAACGGTGAGCATCCTCGGGATCCGCTCCACCACTGAATACCGTAGCCCCAAGACGCTGGGCTCGCTCGATCGAAGCGCTCTCGGCATCGCCATTAGGTCGTGGAGGGGGTTCGCGTCGCGGAGGCATGGCCGGTCGTCCTTCTCTGAAAGAGGCATAAGTTAGTACAATAATCAAGGCACACCCGAGTGCCGGACACGAATCGTAAACCTAGGCTCTGATACCAATTGACAGGACCCACCCCGATTATCGCCTCGATAATCGGGAAGCATCCTGCTCCCGTCTGACAATCGAATCCAAAAGACCGGAAAACTAAATAATATTACCACACACCCATTGTCAGACCAGGGATATTAAACGATTACAACCGACTGGACGTCTAGTCCACAGTTTCACAGAGCAATATTACAAAACAAATTAAAGAACAAGTCCTACTCTGTGAACTAACTACTCCGCAACGAAAAACTTTATGCCTCCGCCTCTGCCTCGGCGCTTGCCCCCACGCTTGTACCACGACCTGGAGGGAATTTAAAACAACAAGGTGTGAGTGGACCGAAACATAAGTTTAACAGGAAAAACAGTTTTTCCGAAATCGGGTTCGCCCTCCAGTTTTGTAATCCGCATGCATAACCAAATATTCAAAATTGTGTATTAAACTTTTGAAAACTCTTTTTCCGACACATATGAAAAACGTTACAAGGATCGTCATAACTCATGTAAAACCATTTAATAATACCAGATTCCAGAAACCGTCATTTTGAAACATTATTTGCTCAAATCAAGTAAAACGCAAATCAATAATCATGATTATGCCGTTGGATCCATCCGAGTCTTTAAACTCAACATTAGGCCTTCCCGGGATATCAACGAGTCTTTAAACTCAAAACACGATTAGTAGGCCTCGGGGGTATCATAATAATCGAGTCTTTAAACTCACGAGTCTTTAAACTCAAATTTCGGGCCCGCCCCCAACATCAACATACCGGGTCTTTAAACCCAAAACAAGATCCAACCATCAACCGGGTCTTTAAACCCAAAACCGTTTTTAAAACACAATAAACCATGATTCATCACAACTGTTTTCCAATATCATTCCGAAATCATATTACAACATAGTAGGACTTATGTCCGAAGTCACATGCAATTTCCAACACATGCAATTTCCGAAAATTACTTCACAATATGATCAAACATCATAAATCCGAAACACGCATATTCATATCCAGATACTTCATCAAAATTATCACGCATGCATAGGCAAAAACCGAAATCTCGAAATGCGTGAAATACGATAAATATCTCGAAAAACGTGAAAACAGGTAAAACCGATATATCATCTCACCATCATAAAATCATATGTAAAACCATGAGATAAATAAGCAAAATAGTCATGCATGCCCAATTTAGAAATCAAAAAGTCCACTCACAGTCTTAGGACGCGTCAATCGCGTCCCCCGCGCTCCTCCGTAGCTTCGGAAGTGTCCGGGCCTGTGAAAACGTACAAGAAGGGTTACAAACATCCCAAAATAACTCGTAGGATTTTTCCTAATTTTTCCGGATTTTTCGGCGAAAATAAACTTAAAGACTTAATCTTCCGGACTCCCGAAATTATCCCGAATGACTCCGATCGATTCGAACTCTAAAGATAAAATGTTAATTAGACTGTAAGGATTAATTCTCATGTTGACCGTGATCGGAGTTGACGTCACACGCGCCGTCACGCGCCGCCCAAAGTGGCTGCGCGTGAAAGCCACGCGCCAAGCTACAGTACCTTCGTCCTTACCCGAATCAACTGATAAACGGGTCTATTACCCGCGACTCAACCCGACCAGTTCAAGCCCAATTCTCAATCAATTCCTCTCGTTTTTGATTCTATTATCTTCACTAATCCTTTAATTTTAGGTCTGTATTGAAGATTAACCTCGACTAGTACCCAAACGACCCAACTCAAACTCGAACAGTCGAACAAATCGACATTCTGGAACTCACCCAAACTAACTCCATTCTCAAATTAATTTCACCAGTAGCTTAAGGGGACTTATACGAACACAATGGTACCATCAATTGGTCTCGCCGTTACCTGAAAGTCGTCGTCCTCAAGCTCGAAAATACTCAGAACCAGGGTACTCCGTTCTTGGCCAATTCGTGAGTGTCGTCCTTCGAATTTGACGTGGTTGGTTTCCTTTTGCTCCCAGAAGACTAGAATGGCCCCTGGTTTCGATCAACAAGCCTCAGAAATCGAATTCAGTTTTTCCCTCCAACTGGTTCAACTCTGAACCGTAACTCAGGTTCCTGGGCGAAACGGGCTCCAATCCCTTCAGTTCTTGCACCGTAGTGATTATTTCACTCCAAGAAGTCTCACCGTGTGTTTAGTTTGATCCCTCGACCCTCAGAATTTGAACTCTGCGATTTCCCCCCTAGAAACCCGAAATGGTTCAACACTGGTTCTCTCAATCTCTCTCAGTTTTTCCACAGCAGGAAGGACGCAAATGAGTCTCTAAGTCCAAAAGCATTCAGAGTAATCGATTCAAACGGCCAGCAACTCGTGGGAGACACTCTGAAGTCTCTGAAAACGGTTTCCCGCAAGCACAGAGACCACAGCCATTCCTCACTCTCCCGTGCTCTGAGCTCTGCCCAAACGTGCACCAAGGTCACTAAATCCTGCTTCCACTGCCTAAAACTACATAAACAAAACGTCTGAGCCCTTCCACTAGCCATAAACAATTGCACGCACAAAACCCACGGCCGTGCACTCTGTTTTTCACGGTGGTGAACAGTAACCACCGTGAAATGACCAAAATGCCCCTCTGTGCAATAATTACCAAAATGCCCTCCAACATCCGTGACCTATAACTCGGTCATCCGACGTCCGTTTCAAGCGTGCCGCCTGTCGTTGTACTCGGGGCGCCGAGACGAACATAACGGTCTTCGAGTCAAATGAATATCAATTGTCAAACAAAAAGTCAACTTTTTCCCCTTATAACGCCCAAATTACGATAATGCCCCTGAACTTCCGAACATCATAACTTTCACTCCGAGCGTCCGAATCGGACGTGCCACCTGTCTATGAACTCGTGACATCCCGAACTACGTCACGGTCATCACTCAACGTCCGTTCGACCTCCAAATCAAAAAGTCAACAAATCGACCACACAAACACATGGGTAAAAACGTCATTTTATTCAATATTTATAATATTACATTTCCAGAACGTCCGGGGCGTTACACCAGTTCACAACCTTGATTTCTAGATTGAAGAGAGAAACACAGAAAGGGAACAAAATAATAGAGACAAAGAGAGGAGGGAAGAACCGACCTAGAAATTGGGAAAGAGTCTCGAACCCACACCCATGGAAACCCAGAAAACCTGAAAAACCTCTATGTACCTTGAATTCAAACTTTGATTCAGGAGGTTTGATTAGTGAAATTGAAGCTAGAATTATGATATTCGGTCCTTCATAAGCAGGATTGAGATGTCAAGGTGTGGAATTGGACACGGGAAGGGTTGGATTGAAGGATTGGAAACTTTGGCCGAATTGGAGAATTTGACTCTTGATTTTGGGTTAGTTTTTTAGGAAATTGAGATCATAAAACTACTTTTGGAAGTTAATAAATTCGATTAGAGGAAATAATTGAGGAAATTAAGCATGAAATTGCAGGTTTTGAACCGGGTCATGAAACCTAGTCGAATGACCCGTTTGTAGGAAAAACGGGCAAGGAAGACGCACTGTAGTAGGTACTATGCAGTTTATCCCTAACAAGCTTACACCTCCACGAGTGATGAAAAGTTCACGAGGAACCTTCAAGAGAAGTAAGTATATTTACTAGCAGTCTGGTTAGAACAAATTCCTGAAGTTCTGCCCTTTTCGATGGAACTAGGGACATTACAACACATCTTGTACGTCTTGGAAAAAAAATCCAACTCAAGGTCAACCTCGCATATCTTTCATTATACCATTTATGCAGATCCAATTGGTAGTGATCGAACCACCTGATTCTCATGTCCCAATTCTTATGGGATCAACTCCCGCATCCGGCACTCGTGCACACTTACCAAGGCAAGACAAATTTCCAATTCAGGCATGGGGGTACACCTCCGTAATCCAATTCAACAAGGAGGATACTGTGATCACAATCACATCCTCTCAATGCACTCAGCGTCCTTCATAATCATATACTGTTGTAACCCTTTCCAACGATCGGATGATTGCTGTTGAGATTCCGTCACCTCATCTCAGTCATCTCCGTTAGGCCCTCCCCAATCACAACTCAGTGAAGATGATATGGCATCTCGATACAATTCGCACCACCCAAGCTTTTTGTCTAGTCACACCAAATGTGAACACACTACAACCAAGTCGCAAACCTCTGCTCATACCGAGCTAACAACCAAACGCTTTTTTCTCATATCGGAGGAACTCTGCCTCCCTCATAACTCAACAACCCTAGAGCAAAACTATCTAAGAAACGTTCCTCGAACGTCGCTTAACGCTCAATAGTCTCAATCCACAACTACCATCGATAGCGATGTCTACCACAACCTCGCTCAAACGTAACTAAGAAACACTCCGCTATCGAGACTCCACACTTAGAAGGGCAACTCACTGCATGTACCAGCTGCTCAAGTGTAAAATCCACTGATCGGGGATGGACCAATCTATAAGTACCATCCCAGGATCCGACATATCATCTCATAATTATACTCATGGATCAGATCTCACTAGTTGACTCTAATTCCAGACCAACCATCGATCATCACTCAAAAAGGTTTACATATCCAGTCCTCTTCGAGTCTAAGCTCAATGAATCACGGCACACCGTGCCAAACGTAACCTAACCGAGGTTTGTTTCCACTAATTTCTCCTACTTTTACCCCAACTATCAGGTTGATGATAGGCAGTTTCCCTCGTAGAGACATCACATCCGACACATGCGTAACACTCCAAGAGCAACCCAGTGCTCTGATACCAAGCTGACACCACCCATCCCAATTCATCATGGATTAACGTGGGATGTGTCATGCTCCCGTCTGACACCTCGTGTCAGACCAGGGATATACCCAAACCCTTTCGGGGCTACTAGAGTACGCCAGGATTGGCATGTGATGTCTCGGTCTCTACTACAGCCCACATCCACGATCAACCTGAAGGGTATAAAAATAGTAAAAGCTATGAGTGGACGAAAATAAACAGTTTATAAAACCATTTCACGAAAATAAATTTATACCCTTCACTAAAAACATGCATGCATAAAAAAACCAATTATAACAACCATATTCTTTAAATCAAATCATATGGCTTTTCAATTTAAATCTCAGTGAAAACATTTATCAATCAAAGCCATTTCCTCAGTAGGGTCTCAGCCCAAAACCAAACACGTGGGGTCTTTACCCAAATCAGTCAAACCCAGTATACCAAATCCTCGACATCCCAAATGTCTGAGCAATAATGTCACAGTATCTAAGGGTACGCGTGCCACTAGGGGACTCGAGTCCGAGTCCTCCCATTGGACCTTGTCTAGGGTGATATCAATATCTAGAAATCCTAATCCTGAGCCTCTCCGAGAGCGGACCCTCTCAGGCAATGCTCGCACTCCTAGTCCTTAGCCTCTCCTCGGAGCGGCCCCAACCAAGCAGTGCACCGTGACTACTCCAGGATACTGCGAGACGTTCGAAGGAGACAATCCACACATAAGGCTGGTATATGTAAAAACGAAATCAAACCAATAAAAAATCATTGTAAACCATTTATACCTCAAATCCAGTCTAAAACATTTCAACAGGGTCTCAGCCCGAGGTATAGCTTCCACAAACTGTTTCCATAAAATCAGGATTCCCCAAATACGATCCAATCCAAATCTCATAGGGACTCAGTCCAAAATCATCTCAATAGGGTCTCAACCCCAAAATCTCATTTCATAAATCACAACTGGGACTTAAGCCCGATATCATAAACCAACTGGCCTTAAGTCGGATGTAAGACTCGTGTCCTAGAGGGAACAGTGAACGATCTCACATTCCTGCGAGGGGGAAATGATCTAGAAGCGGAATGATGGTGTGCCTTAAAGGTGCAGGCACACACCTATCTAGCACGAGACCTTTTGGGAGCTTATTGGCTTTGGGTTCGGTTGGAACTCCAAAGTTAAGCGAGTTGAGACTGGTGCAATTTCATGATGGGTGACCCTCTGGGAAGTTGCACCGTGAGCTCCCGAAAACAAAATCGTGAAGGCATGGACAAGGAGGCCCAACTCGGACAATATCGTGCTAGATGAGTCGGGTCCTGACCGAAGAGGGTCAGGTCCTGACATAATGGTATCAGAGCCAGACCCCGACCGGGAAGTGTGCCAACGAGGACGCTGGGCCCTAATGGGGGTGGATTGTAAGACCCGTGTCCTAGAGGGAACGGTGAAAGATCCCACATTCTTGCGAGGGGAGAATGGTCTGGGAGGAGAATTATGGTGTGCCTTAAAGGTGTAGGCACACACCTATCTAGCACGAGGTCTTTTGGGAGCTTATTGGCTTTGGGTTCAGTTGGAACACCAAAGTTAAGCGAGTTGAGACTGGTGCAATTTCATGATGGGTAACCCCCTGGGAAGTTGCACCGTGAGCTCCCGAAAATAAAATCGTGAGGGTAAGGGCAAGGAGGCGCAAAACGGACAATATTGTGCTAGATGAGTCGGGTCCTGACACGGATATCATAAACGAACTAGGCCTTAAACCCGATATCATAAACCAACTAGGCCTCAAGCTCAAGATAATATTTTCAAATCCAAAATTCGTTCATTGTTCAAATCATTTGAAAACCCAAGTATGTATAAAACTAGGCCTAAGCCCAAGGTACAACATAAAGTATAAATCTCGAAATACGTGCAATACCACATTTCCACAAGAATGTCAAAACATCACAATCAAATATATAAACCATATGCACTCAAGGCATCTAAAATCATATTCATAAAACATATAAAATAGTTATACATGCATCATATTTAGAAATCAAATGTCCACTCATAGACCGTCCAAGCTACGCGCCTGCAAGCTGCATCGTAAGCCACTTCGGGGCTAAACCGAACTCTCCGAGTCATTCGGACCTGTCCAAAACACACTTAAAGGTCATTACCAACCTAGACAAGTCCTAATAAAAAACCTTCAAAACTCCTGAAAAAGTCAACGTGTCCCGAACACGCTTCCCTAGGCTAAAACCTCAATTTGACTAACCAAACGATCTTCAATCAACCTGAAACCACCACCATTGGATTCAGAATGTCAAAACCTTTTAAACAAGACCTGTTTCACCTCGGAAAATGTGCCCAGGCGCCCCTACAGGCCAGTCAAAGTTTTGGTCAACTTTGGTCAAAAGTCAACGTTGACGTCAGCAAAGTAAACTTAACGTCACGATCAAAGTCAACGGTTGACGTCATCATGACATCATGCTTACGTTAGCCGACAGAAAAAGCTAAAAGGTTCAGAATCATACCTTCCTAATGTGAACAGTGACAACTAAGCTTCAAGCTTGCACCCAGCTCCGTCCAGCCATCCTTCGCCTCTGGTTTTTTACCTTAACAGCTCGTAAGAGCTCATAAAAGCCATTCCTGGCATCAAACTACACTCCCAATGTCCAAATCAAAAGTTTGAATTTTAAAAATGAAACGGGTTTCGGGTTACCTTATTTCATGGTTTCCCCTGTTATCCACAGCAGCCCTACCTTGTTCCTCATCATCTCCAGTCTCTCACTCACCCTCAGTCTCTCTCTCCCTCTCTAGTTTCAGCTGAAGAGGATAAAAATGGTTTTAGGGTGGGTTTGTGTGGGTTTCAGGTTAGAGAGAAACAAAAGAGATGAAGATACATGATCTCAAAATATTTGGGGTAATGGGCCAATGAGATGAGTGACACTTGTCACTCATCAATTGGTCCTCCCATATATTTGAACCAATCCAAATAAGACAACTGTACATTTTTCTCGGTAAGCATAAATAGTCCCATTTTTCGTCTGTAACTCGTAACTTCCTCGTACGGCGTTTGATTTTGACGTGCAGCATGTCTACGGACTCGTATCATCTTGATCTATATAACGGTCTTCGGTCCTTATGCATTTGACATCCCAGGTCAAAAGTCAACATTTTGCCCATCCTATGGGCAAAATCTTCATTTTACGCCGATTGCCTGGAAAAATCCTCAACTAATTTATTATTAGTCTCGATAACCTCAATTAGTCCTTAATTAATCCCATAAACTCTAGACGGGTTGTTACATAAGTAGTATGAAAGTTACGAGAAGGAATTTTAGGATTTCAAGACCTACTTGACATCCCCACTACTGCTATCAAAGCCCAAGGATGACGACGACCTGTTCCTCTATCTGGGTGTTTCTGATGTCACAGTGAGCTTTGCACTTGTCTAGAAGGAGAATGGGATTTAGCTTCTTGTATTCTACACATCAAAAGCTCTCATCGATGTAGAGACATGATACTCGAAGTTTGAAAAGCTAATCTTTTCACTATTGGTCACCACAAAGAAGTTAAGACCATACTTTCAAGCACATTGGGTCATCATCATGACAGAGTATCCACTTTGTTCATTGCTTCATGTACCTGATGCATCAACACGAGTAATGAAGTGGGCTATGGAGCTAAGTCAGCATGATTTTCTCTATCGTCCAAGAACTGAAGTCAAGGGTCCGGCTTTGGTGGATTTTTTCGTGGAGTTCACATTAGCGTCCTTGGAAGGGAAAATGACAAAGAACTAAACAAAGCCCCTAAGGTGGCTAGCTCTTCTTTATCACAAGACAAGGGGGTAAATTACTCTTTGCTACAACCCTCAACTTCCAATCTTCTATGGAAGCTCTTTATTGATGGTTCCTCGAACTAGAGGGGTGCAAGAGCGGAGATTGTACTCATTACCCATGATGGCTCAATAATGGAGCAAGCAGTTCAGTTTGGATTCAAAGCTTCTAACAATGAAGTGGAATACGAAACTTTGATTTTTGGGCTCGCACTCGCCAAGGAGTTGGGAACCAAAAAATTCACTATTCATTCAAATTCGCAGCTGATCACTAATCAGTCAATTGATGAATATGCTGCCCATGATGCGAGGATGCGAGGATATGACAACAAGGTCGAGAAAGTGCTTGCTTTTTTCTCGATTTTTACCTGTCATCAACTTCCGTGAGTTGAAAATGTACAAGCAGATGCACTGAAAAAATCTAGCATCATCACTTGACTATCATTCAAGCTCTCAATCTCGATTGAGTATCTCAAACAGCGTAGCATTGATGTTAAGGAAATTGAAGTAAGACAAGTTGCTTCTTCAACAAGTTGGCAATATCCTTTTTTTCAACTAATTGGAGCATGGCACATTGCTTGATGATCGACTGGAAGCCCGCAAAATCCAGATGAAAGTTGCTCATGAGTATGTTGAAAAAAGTCGGCTATTTCGTAAGAGTTTCTCTGGACCGAACCTGCTATGTTAAGGCATCCTGAGACGTTGAAGGTTTTGGCTGAATTTCATGAAGGACATTGTGAAAACCATTCTGGTGGAAGGTTGCTTGCACAAAAAGTGCTTAGTGCAAGATTTTACTGGCCGACTTTGTTCTAGGAAGCATTACAATATGCCCTGAAGTGTGACAAATGCCAAAGGTTCAAGCCTAACCAGTTGGCACCACCAGAGGAGCTGTATGCATAGACGAGCCCTTAATCATTCATGCAGTGAGGAATTGACATCATTAGACCCTTACCAAGCACACCAGTCCCAAACAAGAAGTGTGTGATCGTCGTTACCTACTAATTCACCAAATGGGTAGAGGCAAAAGTTTTAGCTACCATTACCCAAGTTGACGTTCAACAGTTCATCTGGAGCCAAATTATTTTCTGGTTTGGACTTCCGAAAGTTGTTCTAACATACAAT
Source organism: Prinsepia uniflora (assembly GCA_032719365.1). Lineage (NCBI taxonomy): Eukaryota > Viridiplantae > Streptophyta > Magnoliopsida > Rosales > Rosaceae > Prinsepia > Prinsepia uniflora. The sequence goes on along the minus strand of CM064868.1, from coordinate 72,619,119 downwards.
GGAACTCAATTCACGGGTGCGGTAATTAACGAGTTCTTCTGGTCATGGAAGATAAAGAACTTCACTTCAACTGCTTATTACTCCCAGCGCAATGGCCAAGCTAAAACATCCAACAAGACAATCCTCGACTGTATTAAGAAACGACTCGATGATAAAAAAGGCTTGAAGGAAGAAGAGTTGGATGGCACGCTCTAGGCTTATCACACAACTCCGCGTCGTGCGACAAGCGAGTCTCCATGCACTCTTGCGTAAGACACTATTATTGTCATCCCACCACATGTTGTTGTTCTAGCTTCCTTTACCGAGCTTGATCATCTAGTAGTCAACTCCATAGCTCTAAGGACTTTGCCAGATCTTAGAGAGGAATTAAGGGAACATGTGGTTAAGCAGATCTCCAACTACCAACAGCAAGTTAGAAGTTCTTACAACAAGAAGGCAAGGATCCAGAACTTTCTTCCAAGTGACCTTGTTCTCAAGAAGAAATTTGCAACACCGAGCTGTCTAGGGTCTCAAAAACTCAAGTCCCCATGGGAAGGACCTTACCAAATCTACCAAGTGGGTGGAAAGGGAAGTTAGAATTTAGAAACAATGGATGGGAAATTGGTGAGTGGTTCCATGAAGCTCATCACCTCAAGAAATAATATGTTTAGTACAAACTAAAGCTCAAAGCTAGACTAGTCCTTATTATGTCTTTAAGTTTCAAGAATTTTGTATTTAACTTATTAATAAAGTTATCAAGTCATTCCCAATTCCTTCGTATGTTATTGTACATTCAACAAGTTTGGCAAAGCTTTCCACCAGGAAGCACCTAAAGACTTCCGCCAGGAAGCACCTAAAGCTTTCCACTAGGAAGCACCCAAAGCCTTCCACCAAGAAGCACCCGAAGCCTTCCTATGGGAAGCACTCAAAGCCTTCCTCCAAAGCAAAAGACCTTCCTTGAAGGCAACATACAAAATAATTTTCTTATAATAATCCAAGTTATTTAGAACCCATTCTTGGACGCCCATGGCTGTAATTGGGGCATATGACGAGCCAGCTGTTTGGAAGTTTTAGTTCAAGCACATTGTAAAGTGGATAAAAGAGATTTGACACTTGAATTTCAAAATTCTGCAAAAATTTTGTTCTCATTTATTCGTTTGAAAGGCATTTGAAAAATCACATGTTGATTGCTCACACCAATTATTCAATACTGGAATGAAAGTACAAGCATAAGAAAATGACATAAAGAAACTATGGATGTAGGTCTTTGAAGCCCATTGTTTTTTGGAACTCATCCCACACTTCTGCTGAAAGTAAGGAAGCATCGTTAAACAGTGATTCAGTAGTCTCTGGAGCACTTTCATTTCTGAACTCAGGCTCTGGTTCAAGCATAGGTTTTTTCTCTGGCCCTAGCTCCCACTCTTTGGTGGTGATCCAATTGCAGCTTGCCATGTCCAAATTTTGTGCCTCATGCTCCTTTTGGCGCAAAGTAGTTGAGGCATATGGTAGTAACAAATGGTTGTTTCTCGAAAGCTTTTTAGTCTTCAAATTTTGGACTTACACCTCCAAAAGCTTGATTTTCTCATTTGAATCAAGCAAAATTCCATGTAGCAAAATGACCTCTGTAAGGGCAACGTCTCACTCATTCTCTATTAACATCCTCTCTACATGGCTTGTCTCCTAATCACTCACTTGCTTTCCAATGTACAGATTCTCCCGACCAAGACATCGTTGTTTCATCTGGAGTGATCTCGACCTTCTCGAAGGGATATGCACTAGTTCTTCATCTGTTTGTTTTCCTCTTCTAGACTAGAATTCCCGTGAAGCATGTCAACCATCTTAAGGGCCCTGGCTTTTACAATCCAAAGGTCTCTGACAACCTTATCATAAGTGTAACACCCCGGAAATTCGTAGATTGTAATATTGTAAAATATTGAATGAAATGACATTTTTACCCCTGTGAATGGTTGGGTCAAATTGTAGAATTTTGATTGGTGGGTCAAATGGACCTTGACCGATGGCCGTGACGTAGTTCGGGACGTCATGAGTCCATTGACAGGTGGCACGTCCAATTAGGAAGAACAGGGGAGAAGTTGCGACGTTCGGAAGTTCAGGGGCATTACCGTAAATTGGACGAAATAAGGGAAAAAGTTGACTTTTTGAAATACCATGATTTTTACACGACCCGAAGACCGTTGGATTCGTCTCGATGCCCTAAGTACAACGACGGAAGGCACGCGTGAAACGGACATCGGGTGACCGAGTTACGGGTCACGGAAGTTGGAGGGCATTTTGGTAATTATTGCACTGAGGGGTATTTTGGTCTTTTTGCACGGCGATTACTATTGCACCACCGTGAAAAACAGAGTACACGTCCATGCCGTGGTGTTTTGTGCGTGCAATTGTTTATGGCTTTAGTGGATTGAACAGAGGACTTGTTTATGGGATTTGAGGCAGTGGGAAGCACACATGGGTGACTGATCAGAGTCCAGAGCACGAGTTGGGTTAAAATAACGGCCATGGTTTCTGTGTTTGCGGGGAACCATTTTCAGAGACCTCAGTTGGTCTCCCACGAGTTGCTGGCCGTTTGAATCGATTAACCGTGAATGGGAGTGGAGAAAGGTTTCATTTGGGGTCATTTGTGCATCAGTTTGAGAGCTGAGTGTGGAGAGAAACAGACGGGAAGAAGAAAAACCAGTTTCTGGAAAATGGAGGGAAATTCGAAGGTTGAATTGTGAGGAGAGTTGGACCAAACTGAGAGTGAGATTAGACTTCTGGGTTCACTACGAACTCAACCACGAAGGAATTGAAGGAGATTGAGCACTGGTTGGCCGGGGAACCTGAGTTCCAGTTTCAGGAAATTTTTAGTGCAGTGGACGACGACTCCCAGGTGAGCTCTTGTCCGATTGGGTGTGTTAGAGTGTTCGTCTAGGTCCCCTTAAGCTACTGTCTGAGTTAATTGGATAATGGAACTATTTTGGGTGAGTTCTAGAGGATGACCCGTTCGACTGTTCGGGTCTGGGTTGATCGATCTGGGGCGTGTCGAAGTAATTAAGTGTTCTAGAACTCAAATTGAATGATTATAGAACATGTTAGGATCAAGAATAAATGAAATTAAGTAGAAATGGAGGGTTAATCAATCGGGTCACACCGCTGGTTGAAGACCCAAATAACAGTGAATCGGGCAGGGGCGACGACACTATAGCAGTGTCACTGTAGCAGCGCGTGACTTTCACGCGCAGCCACTTTGGGCAGCGCGTGAGGGCGCATTGAGCACTATCTCGGTTCACGGTCAACATGACTTTTAATCCTCTCATCATTCTGAACATTTTCTGTGAAATAACCATGTTGATCTGAGATAGTTAGGAAGGTCAGTTTAGGGCCGGATGCCTCGGGAAGCGTGTTGGACGGCTTTCCCGAACCGATTTCTGTTACGGACTTTTTGAGAGTATATTAAGGACCTATAATGACACTTGCATGTGATTTGAAATGACAGGAAACTTACATTAATCCCGGAGACAAGTTCGTACGCGCATTATTCGCAGCGGGAACGTTCAGTGAGTGGGCACATTTTTATAAACACTTGCATGCATAACCGTTTTCATTTCCATATATCTATATGTGTGTGTGAATCAAATAATGGATTTTGATTACCTCGATTTACGGTTGCGACACGTTTTACGGTGTTGGGCTTGAGACCCGTTTTATGGAAATTGAACACTGTTTTGGATGATATGTATATATATATATATATTTATATATGCATGTGAATATGGATGACTATCTCAGGTACTGCACTGTATAATCCACCGTATGATACTGTCTCCTCCGGATGTGGTACCCCGGAGCGGTCACGATGCATTGCCTGTGAGGGGTCATGCTACGGAAGTGCCGGACCGTAGGATGACTCAGGAGCAGGATTGCTATGATTGGACGTCTGGGACGTCGAGCGTCTGGGACGCTAGGCATCTGGGATGCCGTAACCGAACTGGGTTCGGAGTTTGGACTCGGGATTTGAGACCCCGGGTGGCACACGTAGCCTTGAGACGGTGACCATTATTGGACGTCAGGGGCGTCGGACATCTGGGATGTCGTTATCGGAGTGTATAGTGCAGTAGCTGTGTTTATACTACATTTCTGGCTTAGTATAATGCTTGTGGTATATTATATGTATGTATGGTTTTTAAATACTTGCATGCATTTTGGAAAACGGAGGGGTAAATTATATATATTTTACTTATTAAACTGTTTTATAAACCTGAGTTTCGGCCCACTCACCTTTCATGTTTTGGTAACCCCTCCAGGTCGTGCTGCTGAGGTTGGTGAGGACCCCGAGGCTGAGGCATAGATTTCGTACTGCGCACCTGAACCCCTGTCAGGTCAGATTACCCGCAGGATTTTTCTAGAGACGTGCTCGGATTTTATATTTTGGATTGTATCCCTTGTCTGACATCTGTAAAATTTGGTTTATGTATGACTTTATATTTCGGACATTTATGCATTTAAGTTTTTAAGGTTAAAATTTGAATTTTGGTTCGGGTGTCAGACGGGAGCAGGGCACGTCCCCTTGTGGTCCCCGGTGGATCGGGGCGGGTCCCTGTCAATAAGCTTATTGCGGCACATTTTTTTTTTTTTGCAGTTCTTCCGCTATGGTGGGGGCAACTATCACATCTGTAGTCTTGGATGATGATCGTATCTCCTCCAATAATCGGTCTGGGCCTTCATCTCTCAAGCCCTCAATCACATCAGGGGAAGTGGAATAGCCTTCAGCCTCTTATAATCTTTGGCTACATCCTCACAAAAACCATTTGAAGCTCTACGCTTGCCAAATGACTTTTTAGGGCTAAAGCAACCAGGCTTGGAAAGAACCTGATGATCGAACTTCTTCTCCAAATAAGTAAGGGGATCCTGCTGCTGTTCTTCTTCAGGGTAACTGCTTTTTTAAGGCACAGAGGAGCACTCAACCACTCCTTGATTAAGCTATTCGAAGGCCTCCCTGATAGGTCCTCAAATAAGCGTTATTTTATATTATTTTATACCCTTTATACTTGACTTTTAATATTAAAATAATAAATAATTAGACAAATTAATTTATTTTGTGATATTTTTGTAGAAATAAATAAAGCGTGGAATTTGGAGCATTTTGGTGAAAGAATCGTCCCGATCGGAATTATAACGAAGAAATTATGGACGAAATATGAGAAACCACCGAAAATCGCAAGGAAATTCGGTGGGAAGTTCCCAAAATCAGCATATTTGCCCCAAAATCAGCATCTTTTCCCACCCAATCTCATCATTTCCATCACTTCTTCATGTACTATCTTATTGCTATTTTTATATTTTAATTTTGTACTTTTAATTAAACAATTGTGGCACTCCCTCTATAAATAGGGAGGTCATTTCATGTATTTGGGGAGTCCCCAATTAGTTTCATTCTTCCATTTCTTTCATTTTTCTTAGTTCTTAGTTCTTAGTTCTTAGTTTAGTTCTTTTGTTTCTCTCTTTTGAGAGACATTTTTGGGGACCATTTTTACTTCTTGAAGATTTTCTTATTAATTAGTTTTCTTTTAATTCTTATTCTTAATTTATGTTATTTTTATTTTTCTTAATTTCATTTCTTCTTTACTTTGTTCTTGTGATATTTCTTTGAGATCTCTTAAATACATTTTTATGCTTTCCTTAAGAAATACCTAGGCCAAGTAATTCTAAGGCAATTCAAGAGTTTTAAGACCGAATCCCTCGTATTTCTTCTTCCATCTTCACAAGTTTCCTGCCGCTGTTCGGTGATTCTTGTGAAAATCCATGCTTCTCTACTTAAATTCTTGTTATTGTTATTGGTTTTACTTATAATTCAATATATGTGTTGGTATTTTCTTTCTAACATTTGTAAGTAAGAATGCAATCTCCATGTGTTTTACTTTTTGAGTTTCTTTTACTTCATATGTTTTAGTACTTAAACTTCAATTCGAAACTAAATGTTGATCCGCTGTTCGGGGCATTTAGAATAGAGTTGAAGAGATTTAATGTTTGATCGCTGTTCGGCGCATTAAATCACTTACTTAAGGTGAATCATATTGTAAGTAATAATCCGCTGTTTGGTGCATTTATAATATGAAAAATGTATGCATGTATTTGAGATGATTAAGGTATGATTTCGTGATTGGTTCAATATGAGCATGATGTTAGAGTGTTGGTAAAAATATGTGTTTGAAGAAAGTTCACTAGTACAAAGGTTAAAGTAGAAATAAAATTAAGTATTTAATTATTTTTACTTGTTTTCTTTATTTTATATTTGCAACTCTTTTCAAAACCCCCCTTTTCAATTCTTTATTCTTTATTCTTTTATTCTTTTATTCTTTTATTCTTTTATTCTTTTATTCTTTTTTATTCTTTATTCTTTTATTGTTTTATTCTTCTATCCTTTTCATTCTTTATTCTTTTATTCTTTTATTCTTTTTTATTCTTTATTCTTTTATTGTTTTATTCTTCTATCCTTTTTATTCTTTATTCTTTTATTCTTTTATTCTTTTATTCTTCTTTTATACTTTTAGTTTATTATTCTTTGATTAATTAATTCTTTAATTCTTTAATTCTTTAATTCATTAATTCTTTAATTTGTTAATTCTTTAATTATTTAATTCATTAATTTATTCATTATTCATTTATTCATTACTCTTTCCCACTAACACATTATTAATGTTCCCTAATTTCCCCGGTTAAGAACGATCCCTATTTACCAATACTACATCTACACAAAAAGGGTTTAAATTGTACAACACTCAAATTACGTGTTTAATTTAATGCGAAGTTTGGGCGTAGTCAATTTTTGGCGCCGTTGCCGGGGAAATTGAAAATCATTTTTAATTTGTTAGTGTATGTATATAAATTGTGCATATTATACTTGTTTATAAATTTCACTTTTGTTAATATTATATTTGTTTATAACTCTTACTTACTTGTTTATATTTTATTTATCCATCTTATTTTTGTTTTTATTATTTTTATTATAATGTTCATACTTTACTTATTCATAGTTTCTAATTTATACTTGTTCATAAATGTTCATAATTTTTTTTTTATATTTGTTCTTATTCAAATTGTTTATGTAAATTTAAAATTCTATCATACTTGTTCATAATTTAATTTAATTTGTAATTGTCATAAATGCATATTGTACATATTCACTTTTCCTTACTTTTAATTTATTTTATTTTATTTTTCTTTACACTTTCTAACTTTTTCTTTAATCCATTAACTTTAATTTTATTCCATAAACTTTTTTTTATTCCTTTAACTTTAAATTTATTCTATTAACTTTTTATTCCACTAACTTTTTATTCCATTAACTTTTATTCCATTAATTTTATTCCATTAACTTTTTATTCCACTAACTTTTTATTCCATTAATTTTATTCCATTAACTTTTTATTCCACTAACTTTATTCCATTAACTTTTTATTCCACTAATTTCATTCCATTAACTTTTGATTCCACTAATTTTATTCCATTAACTTTTTTATTACACTTATTTTATGCTTATTTAATTATTTATTTGGTTATATCTTGATAAAATTTAAATTTAAATAAAAAAAAATTCAAAATTAAAAAAAAATAAATCTTATTTTAGCTTTATGTTAGTGTTAATTCATACTTGTAAATAAATGTTTTATATATATTACTTGTTACCTTTTATACTTGTTCATAAATTGTTCATAACTTTTATATTTCATAGTATACATACATACTTGTTCATAATAGACTTTCATTTATGTTTGTTTATAATTCTCTTACTTGTCATATTATTCTTGTTCATACTTGTACATAATGTTCATTCTTTTTAATTGTTCATAAATGCTTATGGTAAATATTCACTTTTCCTTATTTTTATTTTTTATATTGTTTTTGTAATTAAAAAAACATAAAATTCGTAAAAAAAAAAAATTCTTCATTTATTTAATTTTTAAATTCCAAAAAAATAAAAAAAAAAATTAATTATTAAAAAAAAAATTGTTCATACGTAAATAAATTATTTTCTTTTTCTTCATTTATTTAATTCTTAACTTGCATTTCATTTTTCATTCTAACTTGCATTTCATCTTTCATTTAACTTGCATTTTCATTTAACTTGCATTTTCACTTAACTTGCATCTTTCATTCTAACTTGCATTTCATATTTCATTTAACTTGCATTTTTAACTTCACTTGCATATTTAGTTTAACTTGCATTGCACTCTTCCTCTAACTTACATCTTTAACTCACATTGTATCCTTAACTTTAATTTGCATAACTAACTTGCATCTCTGTCTAGGCTGGATGGACGTTAAACTTCAAGCGCTTGTTGGGAGGCAACCCAATGTGTTCCCGAGATGTGAAGGAGTCATCAATACAGATTTGCTATCCTTCTACCCTTCACTCTCTTTTATTTTGTTTATTTAATGTTTTCCTATTATTTTCGTAAATCATCTTCCTTACTTTGATTCTATGTTTAATTACTTCGTATTTTCCTACATTGAGGACAATGTAGAATTTAAGTGTGGGGGAATGGTTTACAATTTTGAGTTTTTTTTTTAAAAAAAATATTTTAAAATAAAAAGAAAAAAAAAGAAAAAAAAGAAAAAAGAAAAAAAATTATTGTTTTCTTGAATCTTTTTGTTTTAACTTAGTATTTTTATGAGTCTTTTTTTTTATTTGTGTAATTGAAATTGTTTTATTAAGTATTTCTTATGAAAAAAAACAAAAAAAAAATTAAAAAATATAATTAAAAAATATAAAAAAATGAGGTGAAAAAAATGAAAAAAAATAATTTGTTTTCTTGAATCTTTTAACTTAGTGTTTTTATGAGTCTTAAGTTGCCATTTAACTTGTCAATGATATAAATGAACGGAAATGAATATGTTATGGCTATAAAGATGATCACTACAACTTGAATTTTTTTGTTAATATTTTGTGATTAAGTGTTATAACTTGAAGATAATGCATGTAAATTGGCACATAAACGAGCATGATAAGATAAGTATGAATCATATGAACCTTATGTGAGCTTTAGAACTTTATATACATCTTTGATGAGTGATTCATAAGTTTTTTGTTTAAATTGATATACATATGCCTCATAACTGCTTGCCATAGCTTTTAATGAACTATAGAGTACTAGAACTTATTTTATGTGATTTTCAAAGCTTTTGAGTCAATAAACTCTCTGATTTTGGAAATGATTAAGGCATTAGGGTTAACACCACAAATTCAAACATCCATGTTCCCTATTTTGTGCGCACAAGTTGCGACCCCCTTAGTTTTAACCCTTTTGAGCCCACATTAAGCCTTTCTTTCATCACCATGATTATCTAAACACTTGAGCTTAGTATAGACATCCTTTACCCTTGTTCCAAGAACTCGGTTAAAGACATAATGATTGTGTAAAGAGAAAATAATGATGTTGGAAAGACTTTTATGTGAATTATTTGGATTTACCGACTCATGCTTTGTTGTATCGTTGACACATGTTATTACCTTGATATAAAAAAAAAATTCAAAAAAAAAATCAAAAAAATCAAAAAAAAAAAGAAAAAAAAAGAAAAAAAAAAAAGTTGAGTCTCGATCAAGGTAATAAGGTTTGGTTATGTAATGTTTGAGTTAAGTCCCTTACATTTGTAAATCCGACACGAAGAATGATTGTGAGGCCCAACATGATGGAATTAGGCCTATGTTCGAAGGGATGGATTACCAACATCATTGCACTAAGGTTGGGAAGCTATGATACGTTTTGGGAGTCTATTGAGTCTTGGAACGAATTGAGCACCACTTGTCCTATATTTTCCTTGCCTCTAAACTTAGCCCCATTACAACCTTCGTAAAGACCTTATGATCCTTAAGATGGTAAATTTTGATTAGTGGAGTCAATCACTTGAGTAAGCTTATGGTTTTGGTTCATTTGTGCAAGTATATGTTGTTTTTATCTTGAGGTGTTTGTTTGATATTTTTGCAAAAGTACTTCATTTCGATTATGTGAGTATTTCTCACATACTTTGAGTGCAAACACAAACCCTTACAAAATTGAGTGAATTTATGAGTGCATATCCTTGTGAGTTGATTCATACTTGTTTTATTCATGTTGAGATCCATTTCACCATATTTACTCATTATCTTACTTGTTGAAGCATTTTTTTTACAAAGTATTAACTTTTGAATTCCATAGGCTTAAATGTTTTAAGTGAAAATCTTTTATGCCATGATGATAATAATGAAATATTGAGACAAATGGTTAAAGGTTCGCTTGTTTTGATTTTGTAGTTTAATTTTAGTATTTGCTAGGGACTAGCAAAGTTTAAGTGTGGGGGTATTTGATAGGTCCTCAAATAAGCGTTATTTTATATTATTTTATACCCTTTATACTTGACTTTTAATATTAAAATAATAAATAATTAGACAAATTAATTTATTTTGTGATATTTTTGTAGAAATAAATAAAGCGTGGAATTTGGAGCATTTTGGTGAAAGAATCGTCCCGATCGGAATTATAACGAAGAAATTATGGACGAAATATGAGAAACCACCGAAAATCGCAAGGAAATTCGGTGGGAAGTTCCCAAAATCAGCATATTTGCCCCAAAATCAGCATCTTTTCCCACCCAATCTCATCATTTCCATCACTTCTTCATGTACTATCTTATTGCTATTTTTATATTTTAATTTTGTACTTTTAATTAAACAATTGTGGCACTCCCTCTATAAATAGGGAGGTCATTTCATGTATTTGGGGAGTCCCCAATTAGTTTCATTCTTCCATTTCTTTCATTTTTCTTAGTTCTTAGTTCTTAGTTCTTAGTTTAGTTCTTTTGTTTCTCTCTTTTGAGAGACATTTTTGGGGACCATTTTTACTTCTTGAAGATTTTCTTATTAATTAGTTTTCTTTTAATTCTTATTCTTAATTTATGTTATTTTTATTTTTCTTAATTTCATTTCTTCTTTACTTTGTTCTTGTGATATTTCTTTGAGATCTCTTAAATACATTTTTATGCTTTCCTTAAGAAATACCTAGGCCAAGTAATTCTAAGGCAATTCAAGAGTTTTAAGACCGAATCCCTCGTATTTCTTCTTCCATCTTCACAAGTTTCCTGCCGCTGTTCGGTGATTCTTGTGAAAATCCATGCTTCTCTACTTAAATTCTTGTTATTGTTATTGGTTTTACTTATAATTCAATATATGTGTTGGTATTTTCTTTCTAACATTTGTAAGTAAGAATGCAATCTCCATGTGTTTTACTTTTTGAGTTTCTTTTACTTCATATGTTTTAGTACTTAAACTTCAATTCGAAACTAAATGTTGATCCGCTGTTCGGGGCATTTAGAATAGAGTTGAAGAGATTTAATGTTTGATCGCTGTTCGGCGCATTAAATCACTTACTTAAGGTGAATCATATTGTAAGTAATAATCCGCTGTTTGGTGCATTTATAATATGAAAAATGTATGCATGTATTTGAGATGATTAAGGTATGATTTCGTGATTGGTTCAATATGAGCATGATGTTAGAGTGTTGGTAAAAATATGTGTTTGAAGAAAGTTCACTAGTACAAAGGTTAAAGTAGAAGTAAAATTAAGTATTTAATTATTTTTACTTGTTTTCTTTATTTTATATTTGCAACTCTTTTCAAAACCCCCCTTTTCAATTCTTTATTCTTTATTCTTTTATTCTTTTATTCTTTTATTGTTTTATTCTTTTTTATTCTTTATTCTTTTATTGTTTTATTCTTCTATCCTTTTCATTCTTTATTCTTTTATTCTTTTATTCTTTTTTATTCTTTATTCTTTTATTGTTTTATTCTTCTATCCTTTTTATTCTTTATTCTTTTATTCTTTTATTCTTTTATTCTTCTTTTATACTTTTAGTTTATTATTCTTTGATTAATTAATTCTTTAATTCTTTAATTCTTTAATTCATTAATTCTTTAATTTGTTAATTCTTTAATTATTTAATTCATTAATTTATTCATTATTCATTTATTCATTACTCTTTCCCACTAACACATTATTAATGTTCCCTAATTTCCCCGGTTAAGAACGATCCCTATTTACCAATACTACATCTACACAAAAAGGGTTTAAATTGTACAACACTCAAATTACGTGTTTAATTTAATGCGAAGTTTGGGCGTAGTCACTCCCACCATCCATATCTCTGAGTGAAAAAAGTAGCCAACTCATATCACGAAACTCTAGAGGAATATTCAAGTTCCGGTCAATCTTTTTAAGATCAGGATGACCTTCAAAATCACTGTATAGCTCATCAAACATACGAAAGTGTGAGACAATTCTCATATCCGGGGAGGCATGCTTGTCCCACACGCCTCCTACTTCGATGTAGTTGAATCTATACAAATTATCATTGAATTCCGTTCTAAAAAATAGTTTCATCTTAGGAACGACTCAAGACCGACCACCAGTAATCCCATTATGTGACACGAAATAGCAATGCCGGAATTGGTCTTCAGAGAGTCCCAAGCCAAAAAATTTGTTCAGCTTCTCAAAACACATAATGTGTCTATAGGAATCGACATCCAGTTGAGCAGAGGTGCATCCCATCCAGATAATAATTTTGGAGAAAAACTTTGAGAACGGGAATTTAAAACCCCATCTGATGATCAAAGGTGGAATTTAGCCCATCGAATGACAATAGGACTTTTGCCTCTGCCATGCCTAAGAGCCTTCATGGAAGAGCATATGTCGCCAAGCTCCACAAAGACGTTATCCGGAAAGGCAGTCTGATTACAAAATTTTCCACTCTTTGAAATCTTCAGATTTCTCAAACTCCATATCTTTCCCTTGGAAATGGACTTTGGCTACGCGACCTGCCACGCTCCCACAATGCAAGTCTGCCAGACTGCTCTGGAAGTGCAGCTTAACGCATCTTAAAATGATCACCTTGGAAAAATAAAGAGATCACCCCTTGAATTGTCGCCAACGGATGTCCTGAACTTCCGGAATGAGCAAAAGCGTACAACTACAAAGAAGGGACATTTTAATTAGATATATATATATATATATATATATTCTAATTTTAAAAGTTAAATAAATATATATGTATTTATATATATGTGTGTATAAATTTTAAATAAATAAATATATATATATATATAATAAAAACTAGAGTCAGCGCATAAAGCCCATTCTCCAACCAGAATCCGCCACATGGCATGTCACCTTTGGCAAACGTAGAGTCGCCACCCAGCGCAGGCCCCACATGCTCCAATCTCCATTCAGACCCTAGCACGTGGCGCGACTCGGTTGGTACTAATAGGGCCGCCGACAATGGTAGGCCCTGCCTTTAAGAAGCTTCATTCTACAGTTGACATGTGGCATGTTTGTAGGGCCTTATCCCCCCGCTGAGGCTGAAAAGCCTGCTCTCACTAGTGCATTGCGGGCACGTGGTAAACATACGCGACAGCCGCTGACTGCGTGGGCCTACTTCTTGAGTCACTAGCTGCAACTCGACTCATGGAGGTCTATAGAGACACTAACAGGGCTGCCGTTTTAGGCGCGCCCCACCTATTAGACACACCCAACTGCCGAGTCAACATATCCTGCCACCATTTGCGGTTCTCGATGATTGAAGTGCACACGCGTGCCACCTTCTCATCAGCTCTGTTGCAGACAAATTTTGACAACTTTGACAGCGACCACTCCATCAGCCACCTTGCAGCATGAGTTTCTCTTGTCCCCTCATCACAATTCCATTTTTGCAAGGTCGTCTAGCATCACCCCATGTGCACATGCGCCAGTCATGTCAATCCACTCCACCAACCAATTCATATTATCCTTTTTTTACCATCACCCTACCTGCAATTCCATACAAATGCAATAGAAAAGAAAAAGAAAAAAAATACCTATATTACCTCTAACACAGAAATGGGTAGTGGCTGTCATTCACTCTTCAAACAGCCACCAAGACCTCACCCTTTCTTTTTCACCCAAACAGACTGGAAACCAGGGTTAAAATTTCTCTCTCTCCAGCAACACTTCCTTGAATAGAATGACCACCTCAAGCCATTTTAATTTCATTGAATCTAAAATTAATTTCAGACTAAATGGGGTTAATTACCATTAAGGGAGGGGTTATATCCATAAATATATTTGGGACAAAAAACAGTTATATTGTTGCTACACATAGAGTGCAAATAAACATTTAACTTTGAGCCCAACAATTTTCTTCAAGACAAATACCAACAAGTTTGGTAACAGAAATCTCGAAAAATGTACATCCCTTAGGATTTCCTGAATTCCTAAACGATGTGGGGACATTTGTGGAACCAAAAATCACCCGAAAAATGTGGAGCTGCCACGTGGCCCATAATTTCCAAAATGTCCAAATTTCTCCTAGTAATGACATTAACGACTCACAAACACTCGCGCATTAAATAATGTATTTCCAGCTAAATATATTATTTAATTGGGTTAAAACCTCAATAATATTAATTTCATTATACTTAATAATGAACAATTAATATTAATATTAAATTGCTTTAATTATCAACATAATGAACAATTATTATTATTAAATAATATATATTATTTATTAATTACAAATTCAACCGACCAATCAGAATGCTCTGAGACTCCCAAAGGTTCCCTATAAATAGCGGAGCTCATTTCATTTCCAAGGTAACTCGTTTCTTCGCGTCGAAGTATTTAATTTTGCTCTCTCAAAGTTGACTTAGATATCGGAGTGTTCTTGGTGGAATAAGCCCCGAGTAATCGATCGAGACAACGATAGCTGATTTTTTTTCTTTTTGCAGAGACTGTTAAGACTTTTCGTGGCGAGTATGATTTCTGCTTCAACATGGTTCAATCTGATTTTTTTTTACACCCAAAAAAAAAACCAATATGATGCATTTTGATCATACTTGTGTATACTATTACTATATTGCCTATAAACCACAAATGATGATCATAGATAAGATGAGAAGGAAGCAAATAGACTTAGAAACCAAAATATGATTCTTATATTTTCTAAAATAAATCAGATTGTATGACAAGACCCATCCCGATTATCCCTCGATAGTCGTGATGAATCCTGCTCCCGTCTGACAATAACTAAAAATTTCCGAAAGTAACCAAACTTATATACATACATCACACAACAAATCCTGAACACATTGTCAGACAAGGGATAGTTAAGTTTTACAGACCAATGACGTCACAAGTTTGACTAGTCAAAGACAATACAGAGCATAGGTACTATTACAGATACGGGTCAAATTCCTACTATGTAGAGTGTCTGAGTGCGCAACGGTCTATTTATTCTTTTGCCTCGCTTGCCTCGTTTCTAGCCCTCGTACCTGTACACTGGCCTGGAGGGTGCATAAAACAGTAAAGGTGTGAGTGGACAAAATAAAGTTTGATAAATACATTTACCAAAACACATTTCTTACCCTCCAGTTTTCACAAACATGCATGCATATCATAAAACACGAGTAATAATAAGAAATCAATTAAATATGTTCAGTGGATAAATCAAAACAATTTCCACAAAACCACGAGACTTATTTCAATATCTTGTTGCTTAGAGTCACGTTTATCCTTGCAACGCGTGCATATCAATAGGCTCAAGGACCGCTCAAAATCCGAGCATCCGCCGCTGTGAACACATCACCAGCCGGCAATCCAGATCTAGTGAACACATCACTTACCGATCTATGTATATCCAGCACATCTGATCTGAGTCAAGCCTCCCTCGGCTGCTCGACAAAGACCATGCTACGTGACCTCTTCGGGGTAAACACTTCCATCCCGAAGGCGAGCGTTATCTCCAGGGTGCACTCCGGGGAAAAACATATTTTCTCCCGAAAGCCCTAAATATCCGCAACATATCATCATTACAAAAACCAGTGAAAAACAGTTGCATTGAAAATCAAATCACATATCAACACAGGGTCTCAGCCCCAAAATAACCAAAGTCCCGATTTACTTATAAATCCAAAATCATCAATATCATCATGGAATCACATGGAAATACAAATCCAATCAGAAACACAATTCCATTGGGTCTCAAGCCCAAAATATCATTTTCACGTAACTCCGTGCAACCGTAAACCCGAGTTGCCACGATCACGTAAATCCATGAAACAACTCGTGACTCATAATCCGAGTCCAAATATCATTTTCAATCTCGGGTCGTAGCCCAAAACATCATTTGCACGTTCCTCGTAAAACGTGCCCGAAAAACTGATTAAAATAATCACAAAGTCACGAGAATACAAAAATCATCAAATTCACATGTAACTCCAAATCCAAGTCAAAATCATTATCTACTTGGGTTCTCACGGCCACACTATCATTTTTAACCAATTTCATGATTTCTCAAAAATCGTGCCAAAATATAATAATATAATAATCATAAAACTGAGAAATCACCGAATTGAAATACCAATCATGCCAAAGCATATCAAATCATATAATGAAGCATTTTAAATCATATATGCATGCATCACGGTTAGAAAACAAAGTCCACTCACACACACCGTCCCGATTGTTCAGCTTCGAGCTGTTCGTTTTCCTCCGACGTCCCGGGAATATTCCAGCCTATTAAACAAAGTGATTTAAGGTTACTAGACTATCATATAATCCTTAAATAAGAATCCCCTAATTGTCGGAATTTTATAATATTATTTTAATATAATTTAAACGTGTCGGGTACTCGGAACTACACTGAAACCATATCCGATTGACCCGAAACCAACGCGGATAGGTTCGTATCATCGAGAACATCAAGTTTCATGTTGATCACTTTGCCGGAATCCTCTCCACGCGCCGCCACAAGCGGCTGCGCGTGAAAGCCACGCGCCTAGCACAGTACCTGCTACAGTGCGTCGTTCTCACCCGTTTGTCTGATAAACGGGTTGAAATACCCGCGATAGGATCCGATTCAAACTCCATCAATTCGACCTCAAATCGATCCGTTCTTTCAACTGATCCCATCTAATCCAACTTCATTTCAGTTCTGTATGTTCAATTACCTCAATTAAGGTCCAAAACTTCACGACTCACGATCGAACTTCGACGGGTCTCCTAATCGGGTTTCACGATTCCGTGCCTGATTTTCCAATTAATTCATATGGTTAGCATCGTGAGAGTATAAGTAACATTTCTACAAGATCAATTTCGTAAAACCTTACCTCTAACTAACTGAACTCAAGCTCGATTTTCGGCAGCCATGGCAGCTTCTGTTCTTCCTCAATTCGACAGCAATTCTCTTCGTTTTTGTTGCAAAGATGTTCGTTTTGAGCCCAGCAGCGTACTTCAATCCTCAATTTCTCTTCTCCTGACTCCCAAATTCGAATTCGAATTTACCTTGATTTTTCTGAATTTTTGAACTGGGTACATCCGTCACCTCTCAGTCTCTCGAGTTCAATTTCTCTCAATTCGGTTTCTCAATTACACAAATAACAATGAGGCTGAGACAATTGGTGTTATCTGGTGTTAATTTGATATGATTAGGACAAACCTCAATTTAGGGAATTATGTCTAAAACCATATGATTGTGTTTTCCCCTAAGACCCGATTCCATGTTTCCTGGGGTAAGAATCAGACAAAAGACAGGTGTCATGGTCTGATCAAGGTTAAAAGACCATTTTGCCCCTGGTTGGTCAAATTACCATTTTGCCCCTAGCCTTCCGTGACCCGTAACGTTCGTATCCGAACTCCGTTTTCAACGTGCCGCCTGTCGTTGTACTCAGGGCATCGAGACCTACCTAACGGTCCTCGAATCGTGTAAAAATTGGTTGTCAAACAAAAAGTCAACATTTTCCCCCCTTTTCGTCCAAATTACCAAAATGCCCTTTGGCTTCCGAACGTCATAACTTTTTCCCTGATCGTCGGAATTGGGCGTGCCACCTGTCTATGGACTCGTGACGTCCCGAACTACGTCACGGTCATCGGTCAACGTCCGTTTGACTCACCAATCAAAAAGTCAAGCTATTCACAAGGGTAAAAACGTCATTTATTCATTATGTTACAAAATTACATTTTCCGAATTTCCGGGGCGTTACATTGTATACCTTATTTCTCCCCATTTATAACCACATGTAACCAGGAAAAGAAGAAAAAAAATATTTCCTTATTTATTTTTTTGGTAATGGATTTTAAAAGAAAGAACTAAACATTGATTAAAAAAAATTAATGTTATTTCCTTAATAGTCCAGCAAAAAATGATATTGGGATGGTGTGGTATATGGTGATGCACTAGTGCTCAATGGGTAGGAGTAGGGGTGGACCAATATTTTAAGACGTATGACAAAAGTAAAAATTGTGCATGTTTGAATGTGCTTCTTGTAAAGTACTTTTAAATATTTACGCTTTGATTAGTAGCGTTTATTCAGTAACACTTTTAAACAGAAATAATTTAATGGTTTGTATGCACTCATACAAGTATTTTTATTTCTAAAAAGTTACTTGTGGTATAATTTTAGAGTATTTGGTAGTGAAAACAAAAAGTACTTTTAGAAAAATAAAATAAAAATTATTTCACTTTAACGTTTTTATAACTCGATTTTTTAATATAAAAATATTTAGGAACTTATGTTATGACATAAAATTAATGACTTAAAAAATATACCAAAATTCAAGATAATCATTGACAATAAAAAAATGAAGAACAAATGCTATTGTACTATTTTTTGTCCAAAAAAAATTAAAGATTATTGCAAGCATCTATGAATATGTGAATTTAATGGTGAGAACCTGCAATGCCATTATAAAAAAACAAAAAAAAATGAATTCAATGAATAAAAAGTCTTAACTCAAAATTGAATTCAAGTGAAGATCAAATCAATTTCAATAACCATGATTATTTCAATGATTATTATTTAAAATATGGATTGAAGGGTGGAGAAGAGATGATACCTTGAGAAGCGAGAAGGAGGCAATCGTACAAAAATTATTTTGATATTTTTTGGGAGAGGTGCATGGTGATAGAAAAAAACCCTCGAGGGTTTTATAAGAGTATCGATAATTTAAATTAAATAATAATTAAAATATGGTGAATTTGGACCTTTATGGTATTACTAATTAAAAGTAATGATATTATTGGAATAATGAAAATTTCGTTAAAAGAAAACGAGTGCTTCCCTATTTTTTGATGGGTAGCACTTTTAAAAGGAAGAACCAACAGAGTGCTTCTGACAAATCGTCCTTAAATGCTTGTACTTTTGATTTGAAACATGTATTAAAATTTTCCAAACATGCGTTTTTAATTTAGAAAGCGTTTTTATTTATTTAAAAACATTTATGGCATTTTCAAAAGCATATCCAAACGAGCCCTAAATGAAACGGAAAAAATAATAAATTATCTTTTCTGAAATTTACTTTTGTTGTAGAAGTTATATATGCCCTATGAAGATGCAATTTTATTAATATTTGATAATATCTAATAACAAACTAGTTAAATAGATATTTTTTTTTAAAAAAAAATTCTTCCATACACATGCACCGTTATCATGGAGGACATTATAAAATGTAAAAATAAACATGCATAGCAAGATGATATCAACTTTCAACCCTTTTTTAAATGAAATTAAACCTGGAATATGAAGAAATTTTGATTTTTTTTTATTCAAGGATATTAGGGGTGGGGTTTATAATATAAACATTGGGTATCAACATCGTCATTTACGATAGTCAAACTCAAAACCTTCCACATAATATGTATAAAAGAATATATTAGGCCATAACACTAAGTGACAAAGAAGAAAACTTTGTGAAGAATAAAAAAAGAGTACAAAGAAGTAGAAGAAGAAAGATAAGGAGGAGACAAATTGGACTTGAATTAAAGATAGTAAAATTACATAGGAAAATGTGTTTTGATAATCATAGTTATTAATTGTAATGAATGTCAAATAAAAGTTGTTGTCAATTAACATTGATTCCAATACACTAAGGATAATACTTACATCTCAACTTATTGGTACATCCTCGTACCAGCTTTTGGCTTTATTGAACCCTTTTTGTATATATATCATAATCAAACTCATTCATTCTCTAGGTCATCATGTCAAGATCATCACCATGAAAAATCAACAAAATTAGAGGTTTTTTAATCATTCATGCATATTAACTAAATGGATGATTCACCACGAGAATCTTCCATTTAGTTGATTTATTTGATATATATAAATAACTAAACAACTTTCAATCATGTTGATTTTTTTTATAGAAAATATCTTGAAATGTTGATTTAAAGAATAAATAATTCTGATTATATTATATGTACAGAGAAAATTTGATAAATTAAAAAAGTGATATAAAGAGGTACCACTAGGATGAGATGCAAGTATTTTTCATAAACACATAAATAGTTTTTTTTTCCCTTCACATATAAAGATTTAAACAATTTTGAATTTTTTTATCCAAAAAATAATTTTTTGGCCTTTTAGCATAAAAGGCCCGGGGCTTCCGTCCTACCAGCCTCAGCCCATGACCAGGCCCGTAGGTGAATAGTCAATTGTATCTTTGTTCTTTATAGGGTTAATAAGAGCATGTCTAGTGGTAGAGACAAGGATAAGAGGCAAGATTTAGTCCCTTAAATAATACTATTCATGACATCTTGTCCAATGCTATTTTTTGTGAATTATTTTCTTAAAGATAATTAAAACATATATTCTAAATTAAAACATATGTTCTAAGTTAGACTTTCAATTACCAAATATGTGAGTTAAGTCATATTCTACATTAAAACATAGAATATCCAAACATATATTACCAAATAAAAAATTAGGGATTAAAAAAAAAGGGTTAAGCAAAAAAAAAAACGTTAAGAAACTAAAAAAGCAGCATTTCCGTTTACATTGAAAAGAGAATCTAGAACTCTCTATTTGTTTCTCAACTGAAACAGGGGCCAATTGTTTCTTATCGACTAAAACAGAGAGGTCGAGAGGTGGAGATGTTCGATTGGTGAGGCCATCGAGGAGAAGTTGAGAGAAAGGGCGAAACAGAGAGGCTGTCGAGAGGTTTGCGAGCTTCCAGACCATTGAGGAAGAGAAAGAGAGGTCGAGATGAGACCATCAAGAGGTTTGACCGTTCGAGAGCCGTCGAGAGGTTCCAGAAACGGTGAGACCGTGGACCTGAGGCAGTCGACTGAGTGTGCTTTTTCGTCCTGAGACTGTCAACTGATTGGTGCTGCTACTTCGTCTTGAGACCTGAGGCCATCAACATGCGACCGTCAGTTGGAGTTGCGAGGGCTTAAATCGAAGAGGAAAAGAGATGGAGAATGGAGTTGCGAGGGCTTGAATCGAAAGGCAATTGGTCTGCAAAGGTAAAAGTGAATTTTGATTTTGCCCAAATTTTTGTTCAATTTTTGGTTTTTCCAATTTTTGTTCAATTGTTCAATTTTTGTTCAATTGTTCAGTTTATGTTCAATTTCTGGAGCAAAGTAGTCGTTGGACTGCTCTTTGCTTAGTGGGCCAACTGCCCAGCCCAGACATGAAAGGAGGCAAGAATAACCTCAGGTCAAGCCTTGCCCACTCCAAACTTGCTTCTGTTAGAATAATAAACTCAGGAGCTAGAGACCATATCATGCCTAGCCCTGCCCACAAACCTCACGTTAGACATGCTCTAAGGTAATGTCTTCCATAAAAAAGAAATGCCTTTATTTTTCTTTTCGAAATATGACATTTTAGCCCATTTGTAATATAATTTAGTTATATTTTTTTTCGTATATCATGTGAAACGTCTCAAATTTAACAAGAACTCTTACAATTGAAATACAAACTCCTAAAATTATCAATACAAAATGTTCCTACTGACCCAAATTTCTGGCTACTCACGGGAGCTCCAAAAATTTCTAAAACCCTAATTCGTTATGCCCAGTCGGTCTCGGTTGCACAAACTTTTAACTCGAGCAGAGGCATTAACGGTCTCACAAGGAAAAATTATTACCATGGACACGCATCTGACATCCCTAGATTCTTTGGTCATCAGCCTAAAATACCTCCCAAAAATCAACAACTGGACGCTAGTGACCCAACTCGAGCAGAGGCATTAACGGTCTCACAAGAAGGAAAAATTATTACCATGGACACGCATCGGACATCCCTAGACTCTTTGGTCATCAGCCTAAAATACCTCCCAAAAATCAACAACTGGACGCTAGTGACCCAAACCCTTAAATGCCAAGCCTCACCCTTCCATTACATGGACAATTTGAAATTTTCGAATTCAACGTGAAAAGTTCCATCAAAGGCAAACAAGTAACATAACACCTTTAAGAAATTAAATTTGTCAAATATCCTTAGTTCCACCAAGAGCAAACAGGTCAATTCACAGGTTTAAAAATTAAATTTGTCCTTGGTTGTCAAAGAAAAAAATTGATGATATTTTCAGACAATTGTTCTATAGGTGTCAAAAATAGGAAGGAAAAAGACACTTGAAGATACACCCAAATTCACTTCAGAATCTATGAACAATATTTAGCCAAAACCTGAAGAATCATGAGTCAAGAATCCATTTTAATTGCCAAATGAAAGAGTACATCATCCCTAATGCACAGTATGTGGAGATGAGCATAAGGGGTATAAAAGGAAGCTTATCACCAAGAAAGATAGGATGCAGAAACTGAGCCCAAATCTCAACAAGCAACATACCAACCAGATAACTCCACTCAACCCACCCTGCAACAAACTCTCCTTTCTGGGCACCGGTAACAGAATCTCTTTTGAATACCAGATTGTTGCCTTTTTTCCTTTCCCATTTTTCAGTTTCAAGTGCTTTACCATTGGAAAATTGTGCAGAGAACCCTAGCCACATTAGTGTTGAGTGCAATAATAGCAATAGCACCTTTATTGGGTATTCCTGGGCTTCAAATAGAAGAGGGAACAGTGAGTAGCAAGACACTGCACAGCAAACACCGTCAACAATACATTAGTGCAAAAGTTACCTAAGAATCATAACCCAGATATCAAAATTTAATTTTGAACTTTATTCACACGAAAAATTGTTTGGCACATTCGTTATACTTCAGAGTAAATTTTGAAGTTGAATAAAGGTATAGAATAGAATTAGTGGTCAGAACTTTAACTTTTTAAGAAGAAATGGAAAGGTTTCATCCTAGCAGTCCACCGACAGAAACCCAATGTAAGAAAACTAGATGAAAAATTCATAGATTGAAAACAAAAAATAAAGTGCAAAAGAACAAGAACCGAGCACTCAACAGGCAACCCCCGAGTTTCTATACAAGGAAATGAAAGCAAGAATTATACCAGTTGATAACAAGAAGTAATGCTTTGCATTATCCAAACTCTGCACTGCAACAATAGCAAGAGGGATGATAAAGTGGAGTGATGCCTTCTCATGAACATGCCACCCAAAAAGAAACCCACACGTGTAAGCATAAGCTACCCATCTTGTAATCATTGCTGGCCGTGGATCTCTCCATGCCTTAATGAGACAAGGAGATAATGCAAGCAGAACCAGGATAAAGGTTGTCATGGGGTTGACCTACCATTTCATCGATAAGTACATGAAATTAGGCCCCAAAACATTAGGAAGATGAAATTAAGAGGAGGGGGGAGGGGGAAGGAACTGCATATATTCAGAACCTCTAAGTGAGGATTCTTTTCTTCTAATTTGATTGAATAGAATAAGACATTATGCTATTTGAGTAATCACTTTATCCTATTCTATCATACCTCCTAGCTTACAATTGAGAGTTACCTGAGGTAGTACAGCAAAAGGGGACAAATTCCCAACAAGCCCGCCAGTGAATGAAGCTGCTGGTGCCTGAATGTTGAATCCAAGTCTTCCAAGCAAGAAAGCAACCACTTTATCTACTAGTATATAGAACACCCAAAAATTTGGTGCCCAATATGCATGGCAAAGTCCCCTGCCAAAAGGAAACATGCGGTGGATGACTTGTTGTATCTGCAAGGTAATGTTCAATAATCAATGCACTACTCAAGAATAAAAGATTATGGCCAGAAAAAGAATTCAATGATTTGTTGAAGATAGACACAATTTGTTCCAATGATCAAGAACATAAAAAGACCAGAGAGTAAAATAACTGCAAAACACGTGTTACTATGGAGCAGGTGGAAAATCTTTCCTCCTACAGTTAATCTTTCCATCATCAGCATATTAAGGTATGAATTTCTGTGGCAGGAGTTTCACTTATCAGCTCTCTCCTCCTAACTTCGTGTAATTTATAATGTAACAATACTTGTTTTAAAAGAAAAAGAAAATTAAAATTCAGGGGACAATATGTCCTCTTACCATTCTAGCCAACAGATCTACAACTAACAAAGGTAAGGGGCAATCATAACTACTCCAAAAGAAATTACATAAACAAAGGCCAGTCCAATCATACAAAAAATCTTGAACTGAAACTCGGGAACTATAAGATACAATCAATCCTTTCTCCCTCAAAAATCCTCCAAAAGTAGTAAATTGTAAAGATGTAAATGCAAAGCAATTTTGTTATTGAACAATTCAGTCATGAGCTCTAAAGAAAATAAACCACAGCTGTAATCAAAATGATTAAGTTTTCTTCGATTTACAAAATGAGAACATAACAACTTGTTCACAAGGTCAATCTTTGCGACAACATCAGTTTCATGTTCAAGTAGATCTAACTAAATCACTCCAACCAACTTTTCTGGAATAGAATAAAAAGCACGGACCATCTTATTCAATTGTCACTTTAGTGACCCGAGATTCTGCAATGGATGTTTCACTCTATCAATCCAATTCGAACTTCACCAATTCTAGACCACACAGAGATGGCTCACAAAATCCTGCACTACTAGCCCGGCTGATTACTTAATTAAAATCATTGGTACCAATATTCACTTTTCTAAGATTCAATCTTGCAAAACTTCATTCAGCTAATTCAGTTAAGCTACTTCAGATACTTCAGACATTAATCTGCTTTCACGCAACAAAAAGATTTTAGATCTGCCCTTCTTAGCAATCATGTGAAAATTCTAAGATGAGTCCTGTTCAACTGAGTCATTATTCTATAAGGAACCTTACATCTTTCCTTGGGCTCACGGCTAGAACGATAAACAATAGTAAAGGACTTACTGTTTATTAACAAAACTCAGTGGCTAATGCAAATAGGCCAATTAATCAACTTAACAAAAAAAAAAAGAAATATTGCAGGTCATCTTGTCAATAGGAAGATACATGAAACGTATTACAAAGAGGTGACAAAATTTCATTATCTGTTCTAAGCAAAGTATATCGGCTCTCCTTAAAATCCCATTTTCAGGGGAAAAGCCAGTAGTTATTACTGCAAGGACTAATCTGCTTTGATAGTTCTACATACCAATAGATAAGTACAATACGAACAATGACCTCCAATAACAAATCTAAAATACATATGTCAAAGCCAGAGATTACCTGCCCATGATACACAAATGGTCCATATGCCATTGCAAAAACAGCTACAACAACAGCCCCTAGAATCGAAAGCCGCCAGAAACCCGTCACCAATCCTTTCCAGCAATAATGCCTCAACAAGTAGACAAAATAAACTGGTGCCGCCACAGCAAACAAATGCTTGAAGCACAATAACACAGCAAAGACAAGCCCACCCTTCAAGTCCCTCCCTTCCTCCAAATACGAAAGAGAAACCAATAAAATGCCAAGTAAAAATCCATTATACTGGAAATGCAAATGATCCACAATCACAAGCATTGGAGACCAAATCACAAGCAGCCAGATCAGTTTTTGCCTAATCGGATCCAAATTCCTAGTCAATCTATAAACCCCATACAATAGACACAAATCTGAGAAGATAACAGAGATTCTTTGAAAGTAAAGCACTGTGTTTGAGCCGTAATTCAAGCCGTTTTGAAGGTGAACAATTTGTGGGTCAATGAGATTGGCAAAAATGGATAGAAAACGCTCAAAGTAGGCAAAGAATGGAGGGTAGTCAAGGGTCCAAGGGCTGGTCTCGTCAAAGTACCATCGTGAGAGAGGCAAAGAGTGGGTCATGGCTAGCCAATGACGATGGACCTCAAGATCTGTGCTTTTGTAAGCTGGGATCAGAAGCAGCTTTATGCAAGCGGCTATGGCAAAAAACCACCATAGTTCTGAAATGGGTTTGTGCGGTTTTGGAGGCTTTTTCAGCCTTTCGGTGGTTTCTGCTTCCATGGACTTGAGAATTCAGAACCAGCCAGGAATTCAATTCAGTAGAAACTGAATTCCATGGAATTTAAAATTTTGAGGGAGAAACGGAGAAAATACCTGGAAATTTCAATGCATATAGAATTCAACTGCTTTGAAATTTCAAGAGGAACTATTTAGTCTCTTCATTGGGCTCGATCTCAATAGAAGCAAAATCCCGACGAAGCTTTGGAAGCCTGCCTGGCTTTCGTCTAGCAGCAAAAGAGTGCTGTTTTTTGTTCAACTTTTTCTCAAGGCCATTTGTTTTGGTTCGATTCGGTGTGTCGAGAAAGCCGAACCAAATCAAAGATTTCGGCTATTGATAAAAACAAAAATACAAAGATTTCGGCTCAGTTCAGTTACGTCCATCGGCCATTTAACTTCCTTAAAACAAATATCATTGCAAAAACTACCACTAATGATTCATAATCTATAAGATCGTAGGCAGCAACAATGATGAAAATATCGATATCTACAGATATATCACTAGTTAAATTTATGGATATCTCGCCCCAAATATCGATATTGATATGATATCGATATCATTTACGGTTAACAAAAATGACGGAAATTCGATCTAAAAATTGGAAATTTAGAATGAAATTTTGGAAAAAACTTAAGTACCCAATGATGGTTATATAGGACTAATAAAAACTATAAAATGACTTTGATATAATAAATATATGGTGAATAATATGATACAATAGGGTTCTGTCAATGACTAGTAATATAAAAATATAAACATAAATATAAATTGAAATGAATTATTATAATTGAATGTTAATATAATTAAAATATAACAATAAGTATACAAAAATTTGAATGGAAGAAAAATTATAAAATGAGTAAATATATTTAAAATTGAAAAAAAAAGATAAAAAAATAGTGTCAATATATTTTCAAAAATTGGAAAGGATTGATATATTTAAAAATGAGAAAAAAATGATAAATATGGCTCAAAATAAGAAAAAAAAATGAAATGAAAAAAAAAATTAGGTAGGCGCGCGCACCTGGGGTGGGTCGAACCCAATTGCTTAAGTGATTAATTGAAGGACACAACCAACTCAGTTGCAAATTTAAGTAAGAAAAATAATATATAAAACATAGGTACTCACATAAAAACAGTCTTCTTCTTCCTCGCGCGTGTCTGCCATTCGAGTTTTTTGACCTGCGCGGCATGACCCGACTGTAACTCAATCGTTTTACGTCTGATTTTCATGAAATTTGTTCCTATCTCGATCGTTTTAATGAAATAAAGATATCGATGGGCTTAAAATAAGGAAAAATGTCGATATTTCGCTCAATTTCTTCCCCCCCCCCCCCCTCTTACTTGCCGACGGCCAAAATTTCCAACATATCGACTGATATATTGGCGATATTGTCGATATTTTCATCACTGGTGGCCCATAACCAGAATACCAGTATATATACTCGCATCACTCACACTGATTGAAAAGATCGTCTTCAATTCAAACTATGGGATGTGATTTCCTCCTATAGAGCGCAACATGCAGCAGCTAGACATCAAATATGCCCCATACCATGAATGTGACGACCCGTCCAAAATTAACGGAATTAATTAAGGATTAATGACGGATTAGCGAGGCTAATCAAGGATTAGACGAGGATTAGCGGACATTTGGGCAAAAAAACGATGTTGCCCCTAGAATGGACGAATCGTTGACTTTTCGTTCAGGCGGTCAAATGGACTTTGGCTAATGACTATGACGTCACGAGTCCATAGACAGGTGGCACGCTCGATTCCGACATTCGTGGAAGAAGTTATGACGATCGGAAGTCCAAGGGCATTTTGGTAATTTGGTTTAATAGGGGCCAATAGTTGACTTTTGACCTAGGAGGTCTGATGGATGAGGGCCAAGGACTGTTATGTAGTTCGAGACGATACGAATCCGTAGACAGGAGGCACGTTGAAATCGGACGTTCGACGGAGAAGTTGCGTTTCACGGAAGTTCGAGTGCACTATTGCACGTTTTACGAGACAAGGACTATTTGGCAATTAGTGGGGCCCAGATATTTTGGGGCAGGCCAATGGATGAATGACACCTGTCATCCATCCATTGCCCACCCAAATTGGTTCATGCATATCAGCTCACCTTCTTTGTTTTTCTTCATTCAAACCCGATCAAAACTATCACCCCAAATCCAACCCTTCAACCCTATGATCATATCTGAGGAACCTGGAGAGTGAGAGGAGGCTGAGGAGCTGAGGACGGTGGCTGGAGGCTGTCTGGACCGCCGTGCACGGCGGTGATGGCAAGGTAAACCCGATTGCTCGGTTTTGGTGTTTTGGATCCAATATTTTGATTTTGATGTTATGGGCGGTTTTGAATGTTTAGAGTGGGTTTATTAGGTTGCTTAGGAAGTGTAGAGGAAGTTTTGGAAGGGGTTTCACGGCTGAGAAAGCCTGGGAAAATTCTGAAAATCTGGACCGTGGGATTCAAGAATCAAACCTTAGGTTTTTTGTGTTTTTCCTTGTTTTGATCATTCAAACAAGTTCCTAGGACCATATTAGGAAGTTTAGGATTAATTAGGAAGGAAAAGGACTGAAAATGAGAGAGGAGGGTGGTCGAACCGGTCACGCCGGTCCAACTGGACCGGCCAAACCAAGTGAACCGGTCGGACCGGTCTGATGCATGAAGAAGATGAACAGTGCGCTGGGCGCGTGAGGCCCACGCGCAGGCCCTTCTAGGGGCGCGTGCGGGTGCGTGAGCCCTCCTTTGAGGGTGGTTCAAACATGTGAAATCACGATGTAACGAACATTTTGGGACTAGTTTCGTGTCAATCAGACATCGTTTCAATATAGTTCGGGACGTCCGAAAGTTTAGGTTCGAGTTTAAAAATAGTTAGAAATTCTGAAAAATTACGGAACTTTAGTGAGGGGTTATTTAAGTAGTTAATAACCTT
Organism: Prinsepia uniflora; assembly: GCA_032719365.1. NCBI lineage: Eukaryota > Viridiplantae > Streptophyta > Magnoliopsida > Rosales > Rosaceae > Prinsepia > Prinsepia uniflora. The sequence continues at coordinate 72,590,065 of CM064868.1, read as the reverse complement.
CTATTATGATTTGGGCAGGTTCGGGAATCCCGGAAGCGACGATTGACCCCGGAGATGCTTATGACACGCGTATCTAGGCGCGGCTTCGGAAGGTCTGTGAGTGGACCTTTCTTTCAAAATTGATGCATGCATAAATGTTTTATAAATGTTTTGTGATGCCATGAGTGCGTTTGATTGTGGTAGCTTAGGATCGACATATTTGCACGTTTTTCGAGGTTTTCGGCTCTATGTCGTACCTTTGCGTACTGCGTTTTCAATGATGATTTAATGAATGGATTTTGGATTTGGAAATATGAACTCGGGTATGAGACCCATTTGATTTATGAACTCTCGGACTTGGAGTCCATTTGATTTGACGAGAAATCAGACCGAGGGTCCATTTGCGTTATACGATTGGACCGAGGGTCCCGTTGGTTTATGATTCGGGCTTGAGGCCCAGTTGGTTGTAATATCGGGCTGGAGGCCCAGTTGACTGTAGTATCGGGCTTGAGGCCCCGTTGGTTGTGAAATCGGACTTGAGGTCCCTTTAGTTTATGGTTTCGGGCTTAAGGCCCCGTTAGCTGTGGTATCGGGCTTGAGGCCCAGTTGATTGTAACATCGGGCTTGAGTCCCAGTTCAGTTTGTGAAATGAGAATTCGGGCATGAGACCCTATTGAACTGTGGATTTAGGCCGAGGCCTGTGAAATGGAATTAAATCGGATTCGAGGAATCCTGTTGAGATGAATCGGGTATGAGACCCAGTTGAAATGTGTTTTGAGAAAGGAAGAAAGTGTTTTCAAAATGAATATGAACCCTCCATTTGATTATATGGTCTCCTCCAGACGTCGACCTGGAGAGTCACGATCCACAGACCATAGTGGGTAACCCCATAGGGATCCCGTTCCAGGAGTAGGGGTTACGATTTATGATGTGATCGGACTAGATCCAAAGAGAGCTCGGACTAGATCCAGAGATTGAGCCTCCCAGATGGAGATTCCTTGGAGAAGACTCGGAGTGAGGCCCCGAGTAGTGTGCACACTAGTATAAAGATGATATCGTGACATTTATTGGGGATGTGTTCCCTAGGGGCTGTGTGCCCCGTGATGGCATCTTCTAAGAAGTGCCGCGGATGGGTTATACGTATATGTTTACGGAAAGTGGTTTGAGGGCGGAGGCCCTGTGTTCCAGGTTTTAGAAATGTTTTGGGGCAGAGACCCCGTATTCTATGTTTGGTATTTCACTGAGAATGGTTTTGGGCTGAGGCCCACGTGTCGTGATTTGGGTTGAGTCCCTATTGATTTGATCTACTGGTTTTGGTGATTTCGGGTCGGGGACCCAAATAGATTTATGGGTCATGATGGCTCATGGGAACCGGGCATGAACCCTTGAAAGGTTTTGAAGATGTTTGACAAAGGTTTTCACGAATGTTTGATAAATGTTTTTGAATGCATGCGTATGTATTTATGAAGGGCATAAATGTTTTTATGCGAAAATATTTTTAATAAAATATTATTTTGTCCACTCACAGCTTTCGTGTTTTAATGCCCCTCAGGTTGATCGCGGATGCGGGCTGTAGTAGAGACGAGACACCACTCCCCTCCTCCTACGATCCTGACGTACTCTGATAGCCCCGGCGAGGGCTAGAGATGAAATTTTCCCTGGTCTGATACTTTGTGTCAAACGGGATTGGGCGCATCCCACGTTAATTCCGGGGGATTTGGGACGGGTCCTGACAATGAACAAGATCAAACTATGCAGTTCTTGATGGGATTAAAGGACTATTATAGCACTATGTGTGGGCAAATCCTCATGATGAACCCATTTCCCTATCACAACCCACCCTAATCCCCTCAGGATTAATACGGGATGTGTCATGCTCCAGTCTGACACAAAGTGTCAGACTAGGGAAAATTCGAACCTTCAGCCGAACCAGCTTCCAGAGCGTGTCAGGATCTTGTGGAGGAGTGTGATGTCTCGGTCTCTGCTATAGTTCGCATCCGTGATCAACCTGAAGGGCATTAAAAACCAGAAAATACTGTGAGTGGACGAAAATAAATGAGTTCATAAAAACGTATTTCATAAAGAAATTTATGCCCTTCACTAAAAAGCATGCATGCATAGTAAAACCATTTATCAAACCACATATGTTTCAATAACCATTGATAGGGTCTCAGCCCCAAGTTTCGTAAATTCAAGTCATACGGGCCCCTACCCAAATCCATTTACATAAATTCATAATCGTATCAAACATATGTGGATCAATAAAACACAATTTCATCAAAATCCATAATCGTATCATACTCAGTCCAAATCCATTTATTATCCATAAAACACAATTTCATCAAAATCCAAGAAATCATGTTCACCAATATCATATAACCAATCATGTCACGGTATCTAAAGCTACGCACGTGTTACACAGGGTCTCAAATCCCAAGTCTCCCCAGGGTCTACCCAAGTCAATGTCCGCAGATCAATGACCTTCCCTGGGGGTTATAATCCATAATAGTCTTCCTGAGAATAAGGTACCCAACGGGGGCGACTCCACTCAGTTAGTGCTCTGTGACTACTCCGGGGTCCACCCAGGCCAACGACCCTCCCCAGAGGAGACAATCCATAAATATAAAGGATGGTATATGAAAAACCATTTTGAAATCATTCTCAAATCTTTTCAAAGGTTCATTCCCGGTCCCCATAAACCGTCATGAACTAGAAATCCGTTTATGGGTCCCCGACTCAAAATCACAACCCTACCATAACTGGGGCTTGAGCCTGAATTCGTAAACCAAATGGGCCTCCAGCCTGATTCGTAAACCAACTGGGTCTCGTGTTCGATTTCGTAAACCAAATGGGCCTCGTGCCCCATTTCGTAACCTAACTAGGCCCCGAGCCCGATTAGTAAATCAACTGGGCCTCCAGCCCGATGCCTTGTTAAATAAAATGGACTTCAAGTCCGAGAGTTCGTAAATCAAAGGGGTCTTATGCCCAATGTCATATTTTCAAATCCGAAATCGATTCACAAACCAATTGGGCCTCCAATCCAATAACGTAACTAAATGGACTTCACGTCCGGGGTTTCCAAAACAAATGGGTCTCATGCCCGAGTTTACCTTTTCAAATCCAAAATCGTTTCATTAAACCATTTCCAAAACCATAAGCACGTATAATCAGTGTAAAACCGTAAACCTCGATTTATGTGCAAATACGTAAATCGCCTCGAAATACGTGAAATCATGTAAATCACTAATATCAAAATCATCATCATAGAAATCATATCCATAAAACATATAGAACATTTATGAATGCATCACAGTTTAGAAATCAAGGTCCACTCATAGACCGTCCCACGCTGCCGTCTCGATTTGCTTGCTGTAAGCCTCCTCGGGCTAATTCGACCTCTCCGGTTATCCTGACTTGTCCAAATCATACTCAAAGGTTACTACTAACCTATAAAAGTCCATATTAAGAACCTTAAACTTTCCCGGAAAAGTCAACGTGTCTCATATACGTTTCTCGAGGTGAAAAACCTCGATTTGACCAACTTAACGATCTCCGATCGACCTGAAACCACCGCCCCCCACGCGCGGGTTAAAACTTTGGTCAAACATTGACCAAAAAGTCAGCATGACATCATCATGAACAGTAAGTCAACGTTAAAAAGTCAACGAGTCAACTCGGCAGCGACTCGCCGAAATTTCTCGCCAGAAAACTCCATTGATGCCCCAAACTTCAAACTTCGATATCTCACTCGTTTCTCAATCAAATTCGACGTTCTACCTATGTAAATCCATCTAATCGAGCCAAGGATTCCAAATATCAACCCAGAAATTTCAAAAAGTACCTGGTCTGAAAGTTATGGTCGTTCAAAATTTTGGCCAGAATTCCAATCATCATTCCGGCCACCTCCGACGTCCAAATCCGTCCCAAATTGCACCTACAAGCTCGTGAGAGCTTAAGGAATATCATCCTAAGCATAGAATCGATCAACACCATCAAAATCCAAAAAACCCAAAATTTGAATCCCACGGTTTACCTTTCGAAACTCCAGCCACCGTGCACGGCGGTCCTTGCCATGGTCACCATTCGGTTCGTCTCAGTGTCCTCTCCAAATTTTATTCACGGGTCACAAGCAATGGATGATCATTGAGAGGGATTGGTGTAGGATTAGGGTGCACGGTCATGATGGAGGAAAAATGATGAAGATGAGTGCACGAGAGGGAGAGAGAGAAAATGTGAAGGAAAATAATATAAAATAGTAAACTTAAAATAAATTAATACTTTAGTGCATTGGATCCACTTTTTGGGGAAAACCACCAATGAGATGAGTGACACTTGTCACTCATCCAAGGGCCCCACATAAAATATCTGTCAAACTGATTAAATCAATGTTTAATTCCAATCCCTAGATGTAAGTTCCCAATTTCTATCCCGTGACTATAACTTTTCCGTCGAACGTCCGATTTCGACGTGCCCCCTGTCTACGAACTCGTGACGTCCCGATCTACGTCACCATCATTGGTCCTCGTACGTTTGACTCCCCGAGTCAAAAGTCAATATTTTGTCCAATTCTAGAGGCAAAACGGTCATTTTACACTATCAGTTCGATTTCTCTCGATTAATCCCTGATTAATCATACTAAATCCATGATTAATTAATATTTAATCCCAAAATTTGCGACGGTTTGTTACATTCCCAGTATGCGCAAGGCGTATTCCTTGGTTGATCAAGAAGAAGCACAATGTGAAGCTGGGTCCACTGCTTCAAACAACTTCACTGTGGTTGCTGCTGTTAGAAAAACCCAATTCACGTTCATACCAACATACTAAAAACAGAGATCATCTTCGCTGCAAATATTGCAATCAAAATTGACATACCGCTGAGAACTGTTATAAGCTTTATTTTACAGGACATCTCCCGAAAATGCTTTGATAATCATGAAAAGTCATGCTCACATCTAACAAATAAAATGAAATACCAAACAATACCCCTAAAAGTGATAGCATAAACGACAACAATTGTTAGACAAGGGATAACCAATTGTACATAACCGTTGAGATAAGTTATTCAACCAGTCAACGATATTACAGAGCATAGGTAACTGTACAGTGATGGTACCAATTCCTACTCTAGAAGTGTGTAACGGTGCTTTTATGCCTCAATCCCAATATTAGCTCTCGTAACTAAGCAACAACATGAAGGGTCAATAAAACCATTGAAAGTGCAAGTGGATAAAAATAATTATTTAAAAATATGTTTCGATAAAAATAACCCTTTTACCTTCCAGTTATGAAAACATGCATGCATATCATAATATATGAATGACCGGATTTCAATTTAAATAATGTGATTAAATCCTGGGCACAAATGTAAGTGATCAGAGACAGTAAATCCTCAAAATTTGCATATCAGTCTCGATAAATAATCTGTGCTACACATAGAAAACTCGAGATCCTCACAAAGTTCTGCCACGTCTGAGTAAATCCCAAGGATCTAGACCACATCTAGGTGGTAACCTAGGATCCATCTACGTCTGGGCAATGTGGTATCCTGACTTTCCTTGGATCGTGGCCTCTCTGGGATCTCAATTTGATGTATGGAGAGAACAATACCACAAAGGATGGTAATCATGGAAAACAATAATGAAATCAAGAAAACTCATTTTTACATAAATTCGAGCCTTGAAACCAAGTCTAAATACTTTCAAACCTGAGCTTGAGCCCAAATAATGTTTTTCCACAAAATAACCATAAAACCATGTCCAGAAATCGTTTTATAAAATCGAAACTCATCAAATAATCATATCAAATCATTACAATTAAATCATGCAATAAAGCATTTAAAGTATTTAGCTATGCATGCAACACAGTTTATAAAGCAAACATCTACTCACAATCAGTCTGAATGGCTCAATCTCGAGTTGTACGTTCTTCGGAGGTCTCAGGAATAATCTGACCTATCAAGCATCATAATCGGGGGTCACTAGGAATGTATATAACCTTGTATTAAAATCCCCTGAATTCCAAGATTACTCACACGTCTAAACACGTACACTGTCACTTTGGATGGTCAAAACTACCCCACGTTGATGTCTGATTGCCAAGAAACATATACAATTGGATTTAGAACATTGAAAACTATGTGATACACGCCTCTGTGAACCCTGGAACCATTGTATGCGCCATTACGCACCAGTAGAAGGCTGGTGGCCTTCCCATGCACTGCCACGTGTGTCACACGTGTAAAGGTGATGAGGTGCTGACTCAGTTACCACGTGGCTTGATAGGCCTGACAGTTACACATGTGGCATGACACATGGCTCCATGTGGCATGACATGTGGAATGACATTGAACTAGTGGCACCACGTTAGCAATCACGTCAGATGCCAAATCAGCATTATCTTCAACCTTGAGTCGGGTCGACCCGTGGATCTACAACTTGGTTTTGACCTGAATCACAAATCCAATCCATTTCCACCCAATTTTTCAATCCAATTCAATCAAAATGATCCTAAACTACCTACAAACATGATTGCAAGTCTAGTTTACACAACCCTTACCTCAAATTCATTGAATTCCAATCAAAGCTTTGTGGTTAATGTTGAACACTGTTATGGGCTTGTTTCTAATTAAATTTATTCAATTCTTTAACGATTTAACTCGTCTAGGTTCTAGGAAGCTAACCCTAACCTCAATTTGATCATTCCAAGTCCAAAATTCAAGGTTTGATTTCAAGGCCTCCTAAATTTATGGGTTTTTCTTTTTGGGTTTAAATTCGCTGGTCTTTCCCTCTTTCTTTCCTTTCAGTTTCTTCTCCTTTCTCTTTGTTTTTATGTTTCTCTATTTCTCCTCGGCTCACAATGAAAGCTTGAGCACACGTTTTGGTTTTTGGTTGAATCATAACAAAAACACGCATGCACACACACACACACACATAGCAAAACATGAAGCAGGGAGGTGGTGGTTGATGACACATATCAAAATGGTGACACCTGTCACCAATTCACAGTGGCTCAGCACCATAAGGACAATGAACAAATTGCTCCCAATGTCAAAATTACCAAATTACCCTCAGCCTATTCAGACCCGTAAAGATCATGTTTGAACTCTGATTTTGATATGTCATCTGTCTATGAATTTAGGACTCTAAGACTACGCAATGGTCTTTGAAGAACGTGCAAAACCTACTTCAAACAGAAATTAAACTTTGACCAAGCACAATGAGGGGTAAAATGGCCATTTATAACCAAAAACATCAAAATTTTATATTTCCCAAATTTTCGGGTCGTTACACCATGGATTCTCCCCCAATCATGTGCGCCATTGTAGTAGCAATGGATTCTCCTCCAGCAGCTCTGGCGACTCCCCTCGCTACTGCATCTCCAACTACAGCGGCTCCAGCAATTCGTGATCTCCCTCTAGTGCTGGGAACTTGCGCAATTCTTCATTGTGTGGGTCTTCTATTGGTAACTCACACGACAAATCTTATGTGCACTAGGTCAACGCTAGCACACCTCCTGGCCCTACGGACCATCACACCACCTCGCCTAATCAGACATCCACTTTTGGCTAGCCCGCTTCAATAATGACAGGTCACATCCCTAAGCCCTCAGGATTAACGTGGGATGACCTGCTCCCTTTTGAAACCACGTGTTAGACCAGAGATACTACTGTGACCCACTCGGGGTTTCCAGAGTACGCAGCTTCATGTGATGCCTCGGTCTCTACTACAGCCGTGTCCACGATCAACCTGGAGGGTGCCAAAACCAATAAAACGTGTTAGTGGACAAAAATGAACAGTTTGGAAAACCAATTTTCGAAATCATCATTTAACCCTCTGTTTAATAAAGCATGCATGCATAATCAATTTAAACCATTACTTTCCAATAAAATAGTAACATGTGAAAACAAATGCTTTCCTCGTAAAACCAACACATGTGAAAATATGTGAACACAAAGCAATACTCGAAAACATGACCCATTCTCAAATCCCAAATCTTTCTCATACCATCATATCATCAACATCATCAGTCACGATATCCAAGTAACGCGTGCAAATAAGTTCTAGGACAACTCACGTTCGAGCACGTCACCGTGAACACATCTACGGGCGATGTTCATATCGTCGTGAACATATCAACGACCGATGTCCTACATCATCAGCACTCCAGAGTCGAGCCTTCCACGACTGCTCGACAACAGGCAGTGCATCGTGACCTCTCTGCTGAGAGAGAGAGAGAGGGGGGGGGGGGGGGAGAGGGACTCAAGGCATCCCGGAGGTGAGCAACATATCATATGATCCTCTCTAGGGAAACGCATTCAAAATTGGAGGCCCCCTATGTCAGGACCCGTACCAAATCCCCCGGGATTAACGTGGGACGCGCCTGATCCTGTCTGACATGAAGTGTCAGACCAGGGAAAATTCCGTCTCTAGCCCTCACCAGGGCTTCTAGAGTTCGCCAGGATCGTAGGAGGAGGAGTGTGATGTCTCGATTTCTGCTACAGCCCTCATCCGCGATCAACCTGAAGGGCATTCAAAACATTAAAAGTCGTGAGTGGACAAAATAATATTTTAATAAAAAACATTTCAAAAAGATATTTATGCCCTTCATTGAAAAACATGCATGCATTCGAAAATCATTTACCAAAACGTTCATAAAACCATTTGAAAACATTCTCAAACCTTTCAAGGGTTCATGCCCGGTCCCCATAAACCGCCATGAAACATAAATCCATTTATGGGTCCCTGGCCCGAAATCACAAAAACCGTAAATCAATACATGGGAATTCAGCCCAAATCAAACACATGTGGGACTTAGCCCAAAACCATTCTCAGTGAAATACCAAAACACAGAATACGGGGTCTCTGCCCCAAACCACTTTCCAAAACATAAAACACGGGGTCTCCACCCCCAAATCACTTTCCGTAAACCTCATACGTAGGCATATGTATAACCCATCTGCGACACTTCCGAGAAGATGCCAACTCGGGGCACACAGCCCCTAGGGAACACATCCCCGATATATATCACAATTCATCTCTATACTAGTGTGCACATTACTCGGGGTCTCACTCCGAGTCTTCCCCCAGGAATTCTCCATCTAGGAGGCTCTATCCTCGGACCTAGTCTGATCATCTCTCCGGAATCTAGGTCGGGACCACATCATAACCCATAACTCCCACTCTTGGAACTGGATCCATATGGGGATACCCATTATGGTCTGTGGATCGTGACTCTCCAGGTCGACGTTTAGAGGAGACCATACAAATCATATGAAGGGTATAATACATTTTCAAAACTCTTTCTTTCCCAAAGCATATTTCAACTGGGTCTCATACCCGATTCATCTCAATAGGATTCCTCGAATCCTATTCATCTCAATAAGATTCCTCGAATCCGATTCAAATTCACTTTCACAGGTCTCGGCCTAAATCCTCAGTTCAACAGGGTCTCATGCCCGAATTCTCATTTCATAAACCGAATTGGGACTCAAGCCCGATTTCACAATAAATTGGGCCTCTAGTCCGATATCATGAATAACTGGGCCCTAAGCTCGAAACCATAAATCAACGGGGCCTCAAGCCCGATTTCACAACCAATAGGGCCTCAAGCCCGATACTACAACCAATTGGGCCTCAAACCCGAATTCGTAAACCAACGGGGCACTCGGCCCAATCGTATAACTCAAATGGACCTCGGTCCAATTCCTCGTCAAATCAAATGAACTCCAAGTCCGAGAGTTTGTAAATCAAATGGGTCTCATGCCCGAGTTCATATTTCCAAATCCAAAACCTGTTCATTAAACTCTCGTTGAAAACCTAGCATGTATAAGCATCGTATAAAATCGAAAATCTTGAAATACGTGCAAATACGTAAATCCTAGGTTACCACAAACAAATGCACTCATGGCATCACAAAAAATGTATTAAAACACTTATAAAAAATTTATGCATACATCAATTTAGAAAGAAAGGTCCACTCACAGACCGTCCGAAGGTGCGCCTCGATACGCGCGCCATAAGCCTCTCCCGGGCCAACCGTCGCCTAATGTCCAAATTAATTTAGAGGGTTAATAACTACTTAAATAACCCCTCAATAAAGCCCCGTAATTTTCAGGAATTTTTAACTATTTTTAAACACGATCCTAAACCTTCGGACAACCCGAACTATATCAAAACGATGTTCGATTGACTCGAAACTAGTCCCAAAATGTTCGTTACATCAAATAGATGATTTCATGTGTTGAACACATCCCCAAAAGGGGTCCCACGTACTGCCAAGCGCCGCCCAAAGGGCCCTGCGCGTGGGCTCACACGCCTACTGTGCAGTCACCAGCAACCTTCGGCAGACCAGGTCCGACCGGTTCGCCTGGTTTTCGATCCGGTCCAGCTCATTCTCCCTCGATTTTAGCCCGATTTCGACCTTTTTCAATCCTAATCTCTATGTCTCAGTGTTTCTTATCTTCCTATGGTTTCAAATCAGAAGAAAAACATTCGAAAGGGTACTTTTGGATTTGAAGAACACACTACCAACTTTGGACGTCCTTCCACGGCTGTTCAACCGCCCAAACTCTCCCCTTCCAATCCTCACAACCTCATACAGACCTCCAGAACATCATTACATCATCAGAGACCATCCAAAACACCCTCAATTTGAAATTGAAATTCGAAAGGAAAATGGTGTCATCGGTTTACCTCGGCTATCCACCACCGTCCACGGCGGTTCTGCCCTCAGCCAGTCATCATCCTTTCCTCCCTCAGCTTCACTCTCACTCTCTAAGGTTCCCACAATCAGTCAGCAAAGGAAATGGAGGGTGGTTTGTCGATGGGGTTCGGGTTCGATGAAACAGACGAAGGAATGGGGAGGATGCATGTATGTGTAATACTAAGCAATGGATGAGTGACAAAACAGAAGTTAATTGCCTCGTAAAACGTGTATGCTAAGCAATGCGTGTATGTGTCACTCATCCATTGGGCGAAATTAAAATAACTGGGACCACTTCAGACAAAACAGAAGTCAACTGCCTCGTAAAACGTGTCATTTCAAATAGTTCCCCGAAACTTCCATGAACCGTAACTTCTCCGTCGAATTTTCAAATTCGACGTGCCACTTGTCTACGGATTCGTATCTTCCTGATCTACGTAACGATCCTCGGCTCTCGGCCATCGGACCTCCAGGGTCAAAAGTCAACTATTTGCCCAATTTCAACCAAGTTACCAAAATACCCCTGAACTTCCGAACGTCATAACTTCCTCCTCGAACGTCGGAATCAGGCGTGCTACCTGTCTATGAACTCGTGACGTCCCGAACTACGTCACAGTCATCAGCCAAAGTTTATTTGACCGCTTGAACAAAGAGTCAATGTTTCCCCCATTCTATGGGCAAAATCGTCATTTCGCCTTGAACGTCTGTTAATCCTCGTCTAATTCCTGATTAGTCTCACTAACCTGTCATTAATTCTTAATTAATCCCGGTAATTCAGGACGGATCGTTACACTCTACAGGGAAACATATTCCTACTAGAGTCATATCAATCGTCACAGAGAATGGTCATAGTAAAAACAGTGAAAACACATTTACATAAACTATTGTATTTCACATCAAATCAGTTGTTTTGCATAGGGTCTCAGCCCAAAACATGGTTTCCACAAACATCATAAAAATAGTGTCCAGTCCTCATTTCAAAATACTTAAAATCATTTCCCAACTGGGCCTCAAGCCCAAATACCATTTTCACGCAAATTCGTAAGATCATTTCATTTTCAAATCATGATAAAAAAATATATAAAGATTTATGAATTCATCATTCAAAGCAATATGAAAATCTTTCATTTCAAACCATGCTCATAAAATCATTAAAACATATATGCATGCATCATTTATAAATCAAAGTCCACTCACACACGGTCCATCTTGCGCACTCAAATCCGCGTCGTAAGCCAATCCATAGTCTTCGGAACATCCGAGCCTATCCAAATCACACCTGAGGGTCACTAACAATCTCTATAAGTCCAAATGTTAACATCCCCTAAACCCCATAACTGAAAATACGTCTAGAACACGCTTCCCAAGGAGAAAACATTTCAAAACACTAACTAAACGATCTACAATCGACCTGAAACCACCACCATTGGATTCAGAACGTCGAAACCTTTCGAATAAGATCGATTTGACCTCGAAATTTATGCCCACGCGCGCTGGTCAAAGATCGGTCAACGAAATTCAACGCCTGACGTCACTGCTGACGTCAGCAGTGCTGACATCAGCCCTAACTAACGTCAATGCTGACGTCATCCTGACATCTGACAATTTGATAGCTCTGACAGTTTGCCACGTGGAACTCCCTAACGTGGCACTCCCTGACTGGTGCCACGTGTACTGCCATTACACTCTGACAACTTTAACATGTTGCCACATGGTACCACCTGATTGGTCCACATAGTCTGACAGTGCTGATGTGGACTTGCCATGTCACCTAACACGCTAGCCTGAAAATCTGAAAACTCTCTGAAACATTGCCACGTGGCACCACCTCACTGGTCCATGTGGTCTGAAAATGCTGACTTGTCACTACCACGTCGATGGTGACTCAGTTTGACAGGTTTCCACATGTCACCACCTCTCGACGGGTCGACCCCGAACCACTATAATGGGTCGACCCGAACCACTGTAACGGTTTGTTTGACCCTAGACCTTGACCCGTCTCGTTCTCTCTCATTTCTCCACAAAAATCCACCATTCTTTCAGCAATTAACACGTCCTCAACCCAAAAAACGACCTACGGTACAAAAACACAAGAAACGTACCTGAAAAACTCCCAACTTACACCAACTCCCATGACTATTCTTCAAACCTGTCCCAGAACCCGTCCAGGCTTCCATTTTGTCTGTTGTTTGTTCCTACAACCTCGTATGACCTCGTAGAAATATGATAGGGCCTCAAAACAGTGTAATAGCGTTCAAAAATCAATGATGTAATGACCCGTCCCAAATTCCAGGATTAGATTAGTGACTAATCACGATTAGTGAGGCTAATCCGTGATTAGTTGGGCGAAATCGGACGAACGGTGCGAAATGACCGTTTTGCTCCTAATCGTGGCAAAACGTTGACTTTTCAATCGGGAGTTCAAATGGACTTTGACCGATGACCGTGACGTAGTTCGTGACGTCACGAGTTCATAGACAGGTGGCACGTTCAATTCCGACGTTCGAGGAGGAAGTTATGACGTTCGGAAGTTTAGGGGCATTTTGGTAATTTTGGTTAAATGGGGGTCAAATGTTGACTTTTTGACCGGGAGGTCCGATGGCCGAGGGCCGAAGACCGTTACGTAGATAAGGACGATACGAATCCATAGACAGGCGGCACACTGAAATCGGACTTCGAACGAGAGAGTTACGGGTCATGGAAGTTCGATTTCACTATGCACGAACTTCGAGACGGGGACGTTTTGGCGAAATCTGATTGGGCAGATATTTTAGTGGGCCCCATGGATGAGTGACAAGTGTCACTCATCCCATTGACTTGATCCCCAATTTGTGGATCTATATAATTAATTAATATTATTTAATTAATTTTATAAACCAAACCCACCCACCATTCAATCTTAACCCTCCAAATCAATTCTAACTTTAAATCCACACCCTCCATCCCATCTCTCTTTCTCTCATCAGCCATCCTCCTTCATCTTTGTTCATCCGCCAACCCGAAACCCATAACCCCATTTTTCTTCATTTTCTTCATTTTCTTTCAAAAATCAAAACACACAATCACACTTCACCATTCATCACTTGTATGAGCTGGGAGTGACCGTGGGGGGAGTGTGAAGGGCTGAGGACGGAGAGGGTGGACGGTGGCCCACGGTGGAGGACACGGCGGAGGAGAACCCGTGAGGTAAGAAAACTTCAAAATTCGAAAATGAGTTTTAAGGGACGGTTTTGGGTTTCTGTGGATCCTAACACATTCTAGGGACTTAGGGGAGTCAAGAGGGATTGGTTTCGAGGCGTTGGACGGCCTGTAACAACCGTGAACGGCGGAGGAAGTCACGGCCGCCATGGCCGAATTGGAGGTACGAGTTTTAGTTGTTTTCCTTCCATTTTAATGTCATAGAACCTTAGCTTAGAATGATACGAGTAGAATGGGACAAACGGGAGGAGAAACGGTGGCCGAAGCAGGGAGAACCGGCCGGGTCAAGCCGTGGGTCACGGCGACCCGGTTGCAGTCATTCGGGTCGACCCGCGAGGAGGAAGGGATGACTGATGACGTCATCATGTCAGGGATGACGTCATCATGTCAGATCTGACAATGTCAGACTGACATGTCAGACAGTGGGCCAATGGGAGCGTGACACGTGTTACTGTCAGGGGCTGTCAATGATGACGTCATGCTGACGTCAGCGATGACGTCAGCAGGTACTGTAGCGGCGCGTAAAGCCCACGCGCAGCCACTTCAGGCGGCGCGTGAGGGCGCGTGGCAGGGAATCTGGGGAAGGTTCCAACATACGAAATCCTCTATTCGATGTAACGAACATTTTGGGACTGGTTTCGTGTCAATCGGACACTGTCTCGATATGTTTCGGGGCATCGGAAGGTTTAGGTTCGGTTTTAAAAATAGTTAAAAATACGGGAAAATTACGGGGCTTTAGTGGGAGGTTAATTAAGTAGTTAGTAACCTTCTATTACGATTTGGACAGGTTTGGGAGTCCCGGTGACGGTGATCGGCTCGGGGAGCCGTATGGCACGCAAATCGAAGCGGCAGCTCGGACGGTCTGTGAGTGGACCTTGTTTTCTAAATTGGTGCATGCATAAATGTTTATTATATGTTTTATTACTTGTTTGATGATGCCATGGGTGCATTTGTATGTGGTTACGTATAAGCACGTATTTCGAGGTTTCAGCCTTATACGGTGCTTATACGGGTCTGTATTTCTTTATTGGTTTTAATGAAATGGTTTTGGATTTCTAAAAGGATAAACTCGAGTATGAAACCCATTTGGTTTTGTCTCAGGCATATGACCTCAGATTCCGGGCACGGTGCCCAGTTGATGTCCTATGTTCGGGTACGAGACCCAGTCACTTTACGGTTTTGATTTCAGGTCAAGGAACCTTAAATGGATTCCCAGGTTCATGACGGTTTATGGGAACCGGCATGAACCCTTGTTGATTATTACGGTACATGACGGTTTATGGGAACTAGCATGTCACCTGGTTATGTTATTACGGTACATGACGGTTTATGGGAACCGGCATGTTACCTTGGCTATGGATATTATGGATCATGACGGTTCAGGGGAACCGGGCATGGATATTATGTTATGTATATATATGTTCATCTACCTTCCTTTACTTCTATTATCTCCTCCGGGGAGGGTTGTTGGCCTGGGTGGACCCCGGAGTAGTCACGGAGCACCGACTGAGTGGAGTCACCCCCCAGTTGGGTTCCTTACTCTCAGGAAGGCTATGGTTACTATTACCTCGGGTAGGGTCAGTGGTCTGCGGACATTGACCTTGACTTTGAGATGACTCGGATTGAGACCCGGGTAGCACGCGCGTAGCTTTGGATACCGTGACAGGATTGGTTGTGTCACTTATATGTATATATATGATATGTGGTGTGCACAGGTGTGCACAGGATTTGAGGAGTGGGCTCGTTTACTTGGTTTCTTTATGGTTTGGGGCCGAGTCCCGTATGGATTTGGGCAGTGGCCCGTATGGTCGTTTTCATTGTGGTCCTTTCGACCTTAGTTTATATCTGATTTGGGCTTAGTTCCCACATATGGTTTGTTTTGGATAAATGGTTTTCGAATGCATGCATGCTTTTTAGTGGAGGGTACAAATGTCTTCTTATGAAATGTTTTTATAAACTTTTGTGTTGTCCACTCACAGTTTTTAATGTTTTGACTGCCCTTCAGGTTGACATCGGATATGGACTGTAGTAGAGACCGAGATATCACATGCCTCCTCCGGATCCTGGCGTACTCTGATAGCCCAGGAGGGCAAAGGTCGGAAATATCCCTTGTCTGACACTTCGTGTCAGACGGGAGCAGGGTCATCCCGCACTAATCCTGGGGGGATTGGGATGGGTCCTGTCAAATGACCCAAATCCAACCGAAAGAGGTTATCGGGTTTACCGGGATTTCACGGTTTCCAGCCATCGCCGTGGCTCCTCGACTCCTCCACCATCTTTGTCTGTCTCTCAGCCTCACTCTCTCTCTCTCAAGCAGCCCAGCTATTGAAGCAAGGAGGAAAATGGTTAGGGTGGGTTTCAGATGTTTGAAAATGAGAAGGTAGAGATAATGCATGAACTAGGGAGATGGGCCAATGGGATGTGTAACGACTCAAATCTTATGTATTTTTTTAAATTGGAAAATTACATGTAAAATGACCATTTTGCCCCTAGTAAGGGAAAAATGTTGACTTTTGACTCTGGACACTGTTTGGATGTTGACCCTTGACCGTTACGTAGATCGTGTCACCACGAGTTCGTAGACAAGAGGCATGCCGAATTTGGACAAGCGATACGGAAGTTACGGGTCATTGAGTTTGATGGTTACTATTAAGTTTTTTGAGGTTTCGGGCCAAGTGGCATTATTGGATGGGTCAACTGGATTATTGGACCTATCAGATGAGTGACAAGTGTCACTCATCTGACTGGCCCATTTACCCAAAAGATTGGATGCATGTATCTGTCCTCATTCGCTCTCGATGCTCATTCAACCGTGAACCAACTATTTTCAAACACACACAGCCATCAAACCACCACCATTAAACCTACATCCCTCCTTATGTGATCCTCGTGAGCGACTGGGGGAGTGTTAGAAGGTGACCTGAAGGCTGAGGACAACAACACACGGTGGAGGGGACTTTCACAGGTAAAAACCCGAAACCCTCTAAAACGGGTCAAAATTTAGGTTTGGATTTTAGGCTTTGTTAGGTAAGTCTGAGGGCCCAGATTACTCTGTAGGGCTAGTACGAATTGATTGAAGCCCAAAACCAGACACGATGGTGCTAGGATCGACGGGAGGCAGATCGGGAAACTTGAGTTTCACGGTTGCTTGAGCTAAGGTACGATTTTTCTATGTTTTAGCTAAGTTTGAACCCATAGATCCAACCTAGGCACCTAGATGATCCTAGGGATAACAACGGTTTTTGAAACGGGTTAGAAATAGGCTAGTTATAGCTGGGTCGGGTCACGGGTCTGTGCGACCCGAATAGCAGACCCGTCGAGAAGATATGGACGATGACGTCAACTGATGACGTCATCCACCTGTCACCTGTCCTGACTGTCCACTGACATGTTAGTGACGTGGCCTAATCAGTGGCTGCCACGTGTCACTAACATGTCAGTGACATAGACCAACCAGCAGCTGAAACGTGGTAGTGACGTGGACTAATCCTAGAGTGACACGTGGCACCTATCAGGGTCTAACACATGTCAGTCTGACATTGTTAGATGACGTCATGCTAATATTAGCATTGACGTCATCTAACACGTGTCAGTCTGACATTGTCAGATGTGACGTCAGCATTGACGTCATCTGATATGTGTCAGTCTGACATTGTCAAATGACGTCATGCTGACGTCAGCATTGTTGACCGTTGACTTTTGACCAAACGCATTGACCCGTGGGTAAGGGCGCTAGTTTCGAGGCGAGACCAGCATCATTTTCAAGGTTTCGACGTTTCGGATCCAATGGTGGTGGTTTTGTGTCGATCAAAGATCGTTAGGTTGGTCAAATTGAGGGTTCTAGCCTCGAGAAGCGTGTTCGGGACGCGTTCCCCGGCCGGTTTTGTTCTAGGGTTGGATGTTAAACCTAATAGGGTCAATTAGTGACCTTTGGATGTGTTTGGACATGTTTAGGCGGTTCATTGAGTAGCAAGAACCGTGTGTGAGTGGGCTTTTGATTCGAAATGATTGCATGCATAACTACTTTCAGGGTGTGTTTGGTACGAAGTATTACGGTCTGTATAGGCTAAATAATCTGAAACCTGTGTTTGGTACCAGTCGTATTAATTAGTCATCGTATAAGTTAATAGGGTTGAATATTTTTATACGGTCCAGACACGCTAAAATAATACGCTCGAAATTGTCCGTATTAAATAGTCGGATAACTAGTAATCTTGTAAAATATAATAATAATAATAATAATAATAATAATAATAAATAGTAATATAATAAAAATAAAATATTAATTTAGTAAATATTAATGATAAAAAGTAATAAATACTACTAATAATAAATTAATAATTAATGATATTTTAATAAATAATAATGATAAAATTAAAAATAATTAATTAATAAAAATGTAATAAATAGTAATAATAATAATTATTAAAATAAATAATAAAAAAATAATGACATACATAATTAATATTTAAGATATAAGTATTTCGTCAATTACTATAATATAATCCGGTCAGTATAATATAGTCGGCATTCTACTCCGGAAAAGTACCAAACGCCCGACTAAATAATCAGTTTATCCGGTGGACAGATTAGTCTATCCGATTGAAATAGTCAGTACAGTACGACATACCAAACGAGGCCTCACTGTTTTACTTCATGATTGAGATTGGATGATTCTTAATACTTTATGATGGGGTTCTATATGTATTATGATGTTTTGGGTATGAGACCCGTCTAGCTATATGTACGATTTGGTTTTCGGAGTAAGTCAGGGAGTTCTATGGAACGTGATACTATTGCACTGTGTATACCTACCTTATGATTACTGTCTCCTCCAGACGTCCCGTAGTATCCTGGAGAAGTCACGGGCGCTGTCTGAGAGGGGTTGACCCAAGGGGTGGCTCACGATCAGGAGTGCAGATGTGGATGATACCTCCAGGGAGGGTTAGTGATCTGTGGGTCATTGACCTGGGTGGACCCTAGAGAGACTTGGGATTGATACCCTGAGTGGCGCGCATAGCCTTAGGACCGTGACATTATTAGGCATCGGGGAGGCCAAACATCAGGGATGTCGGGGTTGGGTTGTACAGTGCACTACTATTATGATTGTTTCCCTATTCCGTTATATATGATTTTATGATACTATTACGATTACCTATGTTTTGACTCAGTGCATGCAATCTTGAAAACGGAGGGGTAAAACATTATGATTATTATATTATTAAACTATTTTTTTTTTTGAAACGTTATTCATTTTTGGCCCACTCACACTTTATTGTTTTATTGACCCCTCTAGACTATGCACACGAGGTAGAGGAGGAGGACCCGAACTCCGAGGCATAGATTTCTTGTTGCACACTTGTACACCCTAGTGGGTAGGTTGAGCACCGTTTGTGACATGACATTGTGCTCGTACTTTGTATTTTGTAATATCCCTAGTCTGACAATGTTAAACTCTAGGGTTGCATGTTTAACCTTATCTATCTTAATTCGAAATATTTTAAGCCGTTAAGGGTATTTTCGGTATTTTAGAGTTATTGTCAGATGGGAGCAGGGCACATCCCCGGGTGGTCCCAGGGGGATTGGGACTGGTCCTGTCAGGATGGGTGACGAGTGTCACTCATCCATTGATTAGTCTCGATAATTACGTAATTTTTTGGGACGGGTTGTTACAAACAAACCATTCATCATCTGTTTTCCAAGATGTCTTTGCGGGTCTTTTGGGAAGATCAATGTCAGCAGCTTGCACTTGCCATCGTAAACTTCTCAAAATTCAATTCTTCTAATTCTTCTTTTTGCTAATGTCGCAGGTCAATATTCTCCATTTTCGTTCATTAATTCCATATTCTCTAATTCTTGGATTTTAGATAGCGATGCCACCGATCATATTACTCATGATTCTTCATTATTTTTTTGCACCCACCAATCGGCCATTCCATCTATTAATCTTTCCACCGGATCCTTGGTCCCTATTAACTCTACTGGCACAAGATTTTTTTAATAAAGACATAACTCTTGAAAATGTACTCCATGTCCCATAACTCCATTTAAATCTCATGGTTGCTAGTAAAGTCACTCAATCCTTGTGTTGTTTTGTCATTCTATTTTTTTTTTTTATTTTCGTGTAATTTAGGACATAACTTCAGGGATGATGATTGGTTGGGGGTAAGCAACATGGAGGCTTGTACTTTATGTCACCAGTCACTTGACCTCCGGTCACTATTATGCCACTATATCAAAAGACACCTAGCACCACCACCTTGATCATCCCTCACACGATAGTTTACAACTTTCTTCATCTATTCCAACTTTATCTCATAATTTGTAAAATAATTGTACTGTTTTTCTTATGTCCAAATAAACTAGGATTCCTTTTTTTTCCAGCTCTATTTCATCTATCGCACCATTTCAATTAATTCATTGTGATATTTGGGGTCTACACAAATCTCGCACTCACCTGGGTGCCCTTTTTTTCTCACTATTTGTTGATGACGACACTCGTTGCATATGGGTTTTTTTAATGGTCCATAAATCTGAAGCACCTTGTTTGCTTGAATCTTTTTTTTTTCATCCACAACCAACTCCATACCTCGATTAAAATCATTCGCACTAATAATGGCTCTGAATTCCTTACATTGAAACAATTTTTCTTTACACATGAAGTTAAATTTAAATGCACTTGGGCCTACACACCCCAAAAAAATGGTGTAGTTAAGTGCAAACACTACCACATTCTTGATGTTGCTCGTGCTTTGCATTTCCAATCCAATTTGCCCCTTTATTTTTTTTTTTTGGGGGGGGGGGGGGGGGGGGGGGGGAGGGAGTGTGTACTTACTGCCGTTTATCACATCAATCGTATTCCAACACCATTGTTGTCCAAAAAAACCCCATTTGAAGACCTTTATGGTTGACATCCCTCATATGCGCACCTTCATGTATTCAAATGTCTTTGTTATGCTACTATTGTTCACCTAGTCGCCAAATTTGATTCCAGAGTTCATCTTTGTATTTTTGTTGGTTATTCTCCCAACCAAAAAAATTACATGTTATAAAATTTGGATACCCTGAATTTTCACTTATATGATTTTTCGACTTACCACTTGAAATTTTTTTGTATTTTTTGATAATGGTTATTTCTATAGAAGGCTTACCACAAAATTTATTCATATGCCTTCCTTTGTGCATCTTCCTCAAGTATCAATGTGCTTTCATATAATGATATTCTATTTTCTTATATCTGTCTTTGGAAGTGCCAAAGATTGGAAAAGGAAAGAAAAAATCCCAATCAGTTGGATGTTGTTTAATTGTTTTGCACCTTGAATACAATAATGGATTTTGGATGATTGAATTAGAGGACACTAGGAGCAAATGAAGCTATATATGATATATGACACTTTATGTATGTAAGGTTGATGACATACTTTTATGATTATGGAATTTACAAATTTATTATCAATCTTGATGTTCGTTTCTTTGAAACTCACTTCCCCGTTCATCATACTCCTACAATCACACCACTGATCCTTTTGATCTACTATGATTCCTATGCGTTCCCCATTCCCACGACTTCACCACCACATCACATTCCATCCACCCAAGCTCCAACTTCACCTTCCCAAGTACCCACGGGCCTACCATTCCCTTCCAACTTCCTAATTTCCTCTCCAAGCCCACCATTAACTCCACAACCACATCACATTCCATCCACCCAAGCTCCAACTTCACCTTCCTAAGTACCCACGGGCCCACCATTCCCTTCCAACTTCCTAATTTCCTCTCCAAGACCACCATTAACTCCACAACCACAAACTTTGTCTCACTCTCCCCCACCTCTCAATATAAACCCATCGTCACCTATGGACCCTACCTCTATTTCTTCATTTTCAATAGTTTCCTCTGTTGCCAATCCACCCCTTGCTACTTGCCATTCTTCTCGTCTCACCCATCCTCCTATGTGGCATAAACATTATCGCATATTATTTGCAACAACTCACCCTAAGTAATCAATTGCCTCAATACCATCTCCTTCCTCAGGTACTCGTTATCCCTTATCCAAATTTCTTTCTTTTTCTCTCTTTTCTCCTCCCATTCTATTTTTTCAGCTAGCATTCCAGGTCAATTTGAACCTAATTCCTTCTCTCAAGCTATCCTTGATCCTCAATGGCGGATCGCCATGCAAGTTGAACTTGATACTCTAGAACATAACCGCACATGGTCTCTTGTTCCCTTACCGGTTGGTCAAAAACCTATTGGCTGTAAATGAGGTTTACAAAATCAAATATAACTCTGATGGTTCCATTGAGCGCTATAAGACTTGTATAGTTACAAAAGATTATACTCAAATTGAAAGTGTTGATTATTTGGACACATTTTCCACCACTACTAAGCTCACTACCGCCGTTGCCTTCTTGCTCTTGCTGCCCTTAGAAACAGGTTCCTTTAACAATTAGATGTCCAAAATGCCTTCCACCATGACGATCTCGACAAAGAAGTATACGTGGAAGTTCCTCCTGGTTTGAGCCGACATGGGGAGAATTTTGTATGTCGGCTTCACAAGTCTCTTTATGGCTTAAAACAAGCTTCCCAAAATTGGTTCGCAAAATTTTCTCACGTCGTTCAATCATCAAGATTTCAACAATCCAAAGCATATTATTCCTTATTTACCAAGATACACGGAGATTCTATCACTGTCGTTCTCATCTATACCGATGATATAATTGTTATATGCAATCATGCAGAAGAAATCAAAGATTTCAAAGAATCTTTACTACAACAATTTTGCATCAAGGATCTCACGAATCTGAAGTATTTTTTGGGCAATGAAGTCTCACAATCCAAAAAGGGAATTTTTATTTCTCAAAGGAAATATGCATTAGATATTCTCAAAGATGCCAAAATATTGGGAGTTCTCCAATGGAGAAACATTTAAAGCTTAATCCCGATGACATTGATTTACTTCACGATCCCACAAAATTAATCAGTACAAATCTTGAGCCAATTTATTCAATATTCTCGAAAGCCCTGACATTGTTTATTTGGTGCAAATCATGAGCCTATTTATGCAAAATCCTCAAAAGTTGTCTTACAAGTTTTAAGATTTATTAAAGGATCTCTGGGGCAAGTTTTTTTTTTTTTTTTGCAGAAAATAAAATTTTATTATGAGTTTATTGTGATTCATATCATGTTGGGCGTCCAACCACACAAAAATCTATCACTGGATATTGTGTATTTTTTTGGTGATTATCTAATATCTCGAAAATTGAAGAAACAATCTTATGTGGCAAAGTCAACAACTGAGGCAGAATATCAAGTCATGGCAAGCACTTGTTTGGAAATAACTTGGCTACGATATATATTGCATGACTTGAAAGTCACTTCAGAATGTCTGGTACCATTATATTGTGACAATCAAGTCATTGTACACATAGTAGCAAATTCAATTTTTCATGAGCGTACAAAACTGTTTACACTCGAAAAAATCTCATTGGGCCAAAGTCAATAGATAAAAGGAATTAAAGGCCCAAATCAAAGAATGATCCAGCCCAAACATCCACTTGGAACGTGAAGAAGATGTAAGACATGGGCGGTTCTGACACATGAAGAACATGAAAGTAAAGGTAAGTTTCCAACGGAATAAACGGGATCCACTAGTGCCTAACTTGATAACTTGATCAAGCTTCTTCACTGCCTAAAAAGGAGAAGGAACAAGGTTCTCAAAGGATCGACAATCAACCAATCAAATTCAACAAATTGATCTCCATCAATTTCTGAACATATGAACACTTAATTAGGTTTCATGGTTTAACAAAGGCTGGCCCTTGTGGCAAAACCTGCTTCTTTCGGCCTAGGAAATCAAGATGCAGTTTCTAATTTCATCCCATTAAGCATTTATGCAAAGGCCTAAACGTCTTTTTTACCCGCTCCAGCAGCATCGTCATAATGGTTAACTTCATCCTCCACTAATTTTCTTTCTAACTAAACATTGTCTTAAGGGTTAATGTAACGACCTGTCCCAAATTTTAGGATTAGTTTAGTAATTAATTAAGGATTAGCGGAACTAATCGGTGATGAGTCGAAGAATCGCGGACAAATGGTGTAAAATGACTATTTTGCCATTGAGAATGAACGAAAAGTTAACTTTTGACCCGGGTGGTAAAATGGATTTTGACTCATGACCTGATGTAGATCGGGACGTTACGAGTCCGTAGACAGACGACATGTCAAAATCTGACGTTCGACGGGTAAATTACGGGTCTAAAACGGAAATTGGCACTATTCACACAAACCGGGGATTTCGACACGTGGCATAATTTGATTGGAGAAAAATCTGGGGAGGACCCACCAAATGAGTGACAAGTGTCACCCATTTGATAGGCCCATAACCCAATTAATTGGGGTCCTTATCTCTATCATCTTCTCCATTTTTCCCCAAACCCGTGGAAACCTCCTAAACCTATACTACCCAACCCACACCAACACCTCTCAATCATCATCTTTTGCTCGTGACCCGTGAATGAAAATGAAAGTGGGCGTCGAGACGATCATGACGGTGGCCACGACGGAGCAACGACGATAGGGGTAAGGAAACCCGAAAACTCTGTTTTTAGTTAAAAAAATGGTGGATTTTGTTTTGATGTTTCTTGATCGATTTGGTGGTTTGGATGAGATTCTGGTGGTTGAGACGAGCTCAGGGGACTTCGAATCGAGGGCTGAGGTGGCCGAAGCTGGTCGAAAAACTCATCTGAAATCCCGAGTTACTGTTCCCATTTGTGCAGGTAAAATCTAGGCTTGATTTTCCAGTTTTCAGTCGATCATCATATCCCATGCTTATATTTAGTGACGGGGCTAAGGCTTGGGCTAGAAGGGCTATAGCCCTTCCCACCCAAGCTTGCTCCTTACACATTTATGGGCTAGCCCATCTCAATATTAATTTATAGCCCATTTCAATATTAATTTGTAGCTCATTTGGCAATCTCAGTTTTATTATGTAGCCCATTTTAGTTTAATTATGTAGCCCAATTTGAAGTTTTAAAAAAATAAATAAAAGAGTTGCAACAACCCAACCCCAATATCAATTGTACATACTATACTTAGTAAGAGAACCTTCTCCCATGAGCAGCACTGCAACAGCTAGAAGCAAAAAAAATAAAAATAAAAGAGCTGCAGCGGCCCAAGCCCAATATTAATTGTATATATTACGACTCGAATGATACAATTTAGAATTAGAAAGTGATAATTTGTACTTGAATTGCATGTTTAATTATGTTTTTTGTTGTAATTTGTTTTTTTTTTCTTACTATCAAACTTTTATTTATGTATATAGATGTATTCAAGGGTAAGGCTCATTACGTTCCCTAATTAGGTGTATCTGTTTATGTTTATTAATGAAATTCACTTGTACCGTCGAATTTCTTCTAAATCTAGTATGTAATTTTAACCCATCCAAAATTTGAATTCAGGAACCGTCACTGCTTATATTCCACTAAAGATCCTTTTTAGTCCTAGAATAATCTTCCAAAATTGTTACGATTTAAATAAGAATTTTAAATAACACCTAATACTTACATGCACAGAGACGATTATTACAAAAAGAAAGGAAAAAAGAAAAGACATCATTTTGGTTTTTTCTTCGATACAAAAATATGTAAGGAACAGCACTACAAAAGTTACTGAGGGAGCGCTTCAAAAAAAAAAATTTTTGAGAGAGAAATGTGAAAGGAAAACGACACTCCATTGCGATATCCATTTCGACTCTTCTCCGATTCCCGCTGGCATTTAGCAGTATCTTATCGATTTCTTGAAACCCTAGCTCAGTATTCATTTGCGTCTTTAATTTGTCTTGTTCATCTAAACCGCAGGCTCCATTTCTCTGAAAATGGTTCGGCTTCTGAAATTCTGCGAAACTCTATTTATAAATGTATATTATATGTTGTATGATGCTGTTCGATTCATGACTTTTTGATCGTATAATTAACCTAGAATGGTGCAAGTATAGCTGTAATAGCAAGAGATTGAGATTTGAAGATTCAGAAATGCTTTTTGGTAAAGCCGTTTTGGCACACGCATTGACTCAAATTTTTCAGATTCTTTGATATGTGGATTGTGATTTCTTATGCTGTTAGATTTATCCGAAACCGGAAAGATAAATATGAAAACTTTGAATTAGTTGGAACCTGATTACAATATAGGGGGTAATTCTTTTTTGCAATACCATAAATTTGTGAATCAAATCGAACAGTTTTGATTTCTTAAGCGAAACATGGGGAAAAAAAATTTCTCTAACCTGATTACGTTACAGCTACTTAGTGTATCATGATGCTCCAAATAGAAAGAAATCTGTTCCTCACGGCAAAGATTGGGTTGATAGAGTTTAGAACAGAGTAAGGTTTTATCCATGGATGGCTGATAGCCCTTGGCTTTGGCATAGTTTGTAAAGAAAGGTGTTCGTGGTGCTGGGAAGAGGCAGGTCCCAGCTTCCTGTCTGGCTTATTCAAAATTGTAATTGCTAGGGCTTCTGCTTGGGGAAACATGTTTTTGTGCTGGATCAAAGTACAGAAGATTTGGCATAGGAATAATTTATATGGTGGGCATCTTGAGACATAATTCTTGCTACTATGATGTAACCTGGACTATTTACAGAACATAAAATAGTATTTGTAATCACTTTATTTATGATGTCCTTTTGCTAGTACCATCTATAAAAATGTAGTTAGCTCAAGTCTTTGCAGGTATTATTGTAACTAAAGTCATCTGAAAGAATAACCCAGATCTTCATAAATTAAAACAGAGACAAACATCTATAGTTTCCGTTTGAAATTATAAGCCTGTGGTTTTGCAATCATCTATGCTGATTAAGTCATTTTTTCCATAAGAACGTCAAAAACTTTAGTTCAAATTTATGCTTAAAATGTGAGGAGCTTTAGAAATTTAATTTCAGTTCTTTTCTCTTTGGTTCTAGGTTCCATGTGAAGGAGATATCATGTTGGCAAAAAGAAATTCTGAAAAGAATGTTGTTTTAGAAGGGAAGAGGAAAAGAAAGAAGAAGAAGCAAGTCACCACTCCGCGCCCTGCTTGCTCATGGGTGTACTTTAGGTAGTAATCAGTTTCTGTAACCTGTATTTCTTCTGTAGTAGAATATGCCTCTTTCTCCGCCTTTATTGATTTGCAAGTGTCTTACTAATTTTTATAGTCGAGACTTTATCAAGGAATACAGTGCTTCCCATCCTGAATCCTCGGGCCTTAAAGCTGTGAGCTTCTTTCTGTTTGCTGTTAAAATGTTTGGCAGTGCCTAAGTTACTTGAATAATACAATTAAAATATTAGGCATGGCCGCCTTTCATTTCAGGCCACGAAGGCAGCTTCAGATGCATGGAAATCTATGAGCCTTGAGGAAAAAGATAAATACACGAGGCGTGCTCGTGAAGTGTGGGATAGCTACTTGAGTACAGCCCCCACCCGTACCCCTAAGCCAAGAAAACAGGTAGCTTTTATTTTTTTGCATGGTGGTTGTTTATTTATTCATGCGATGAGATGAATCCTACAGTTTGGAAAATGCAGGCTAAACTAGTCACAAGATGCTCTCCTGGCCGTTTATACAATGTAATACAACGTCTCACACCCGAACAAAAGGCTGCAGTAAAGAGAATGGGATTTGGGAGCCTTCTTGACCTTAGATGCCGAACTCTCCGCCGAAGCTTGTGTCTTTGGCTCCTGGAAAGGTTTAACACTACTCGATGTAGCTTGGAGATTTGCGGTGAGCTCATTCCTTTAACACCAAAAGACGTGGAGCTTGTGATGGGATTAGCATCAAGTGGGAAAGACATCATAAACTCAGGGCCTGATGACTTGATTGCAGACTTACGGCTGAGTTATGATGCTTCAAATCACGGTATCTCAGTGAAGCTCCTGGAGGAAAGGTTGGCAGCTCCTGAAGCAGGAGAGGAATTTCGGAGATCATTTATTCTCTATGCATTGGGTACACTTTTGTCCCCAACAGCAAGGCTGGATGTAAGCCCTTCATTCCTTCACTTTTTGACGAATATGGACCTTATCCATCAATATAATTGGGGGAAATTCTTACTGGACCGGCTAGTTTGTGAGGTATCTCGTTTTAATCAAGGGAAGCAACTTGCTGTTGGTGGCTGTCTTTTGTTTCTTCAGGTAAACTACTCTTAAAATGCATTCAGCTTAGTTAGTGTACATTCCGAACTTACTTTCTGAAATCTTTTATCTTCTCAGCTCTTTTATTATGAAAGTATCTCTGTTGAGGGACATGGTGCCTTGGTTCCGTCTGTTGTTCCATTCTTATCTGCATGGGGTGAGGATGAGATTACTGAAAGAGAGAAGCGGGAAAGAGAGCTTGGTGGTTATGGCTGTGGGGAGGTACTTTTCCATTTGGAAAGCTTGATACTAAGCCTATATGGGTTTGTCATGCTTGTTGCTTCCTTCCAGGTGGTTTGCAAGGAGAGGTGTCTTGATTTGGATTCTTGCAAGTTCATAGGCCTGGATAAGCTACCATCATACAATAAAAGTGATGGGGTTGAGCATGATGCTCTCTTTGTGGATAAGGAGAACGAGGTAATGACTGATGGATTATGCACAATTATTTATTTTATGCATTAAATGGAAGCTCACAGAAATAGAAACAATAACTACCATTATTACGAGATTGCTCAGGTATAATTATGTATGTGGCTGCTTATAATAGGGCTTCTTACTTCTGGCATCTGGTAATTTCTGCCTAACCAACTCTTTGTACCATTTTCATAGTTACCAACATAATTCCTTAACATTATGAACCTGGAAGAACTCATATACTAATTTTGGGAGTACCACTTAATGAGGTTTAAGATTTTCTGTTTGCCTATTGCACCATTTGATAGTTATAACAAAACTATTCAGTGCAAGAAATTCTGTGACTCCAATTTAGGTGACATACTGAATGAATTAATGTCTAACAGTTTAACAGACATTATTATTGAAGATGCCAACATAGATACAATTTTAATCCCCGACTACAAGCAAAATTAATATAATTGTTAATTCATCTTGGTTTGTTTTTTCTCTTTCTGGTCACCCAGAAATGGCTGTGAAAATTGAAGTTTGTATTATTCTGTCACACAGACAGAAAGTGGCGTATCCCTTTTACTCTTGTTACTGTGTGATATTTCCTAATTAAATAAAAAGTTGATTACATGTGCTTGTCTATTTTGTAGGTCAAGGTTGGTGAAATTACTTCTGGGGAGGTACTGAATCCTTGTTTTTTGCTATATATGCTACTGTCTGCTATTGGATATGTAGGCTGCTTCTATTGGAATATGGAATCCAAACATTTCATATGCAACCAAAAAAAAAAAAATTTATGTCAATGGAATCCCTAATTTTTCCCTGACAATACTTTTTAAAGAGAATTCCAGCAAACCCACCATCTCTTCCACACAAAGCACCCAACCTCGATCGCTGGCCAGCGATTGGACCAGAGGCAGACACCCTTTGGGTCTCCTACTGGTGTGAGAAAGAAAGATGTTGCACACTTATTTCAGTTTTTTTTTTTAATAGTGAATTTAATGTTTTCCTTCTACTTTAAATAGTTTTGTGAACTGAATGTTAAAAAAAGACGTAATCTGGGAAGTATATGTTAAAAAAATAATGAGGTGGGTCTACTTATGAATTTCTGGGTTCAGGGCAAGGCACAGTTTCTAGCATCAGTACTGAAGCGTTAAGTATTATTTTTGTGATGATTTTGTTGACATTGGCAAACATGATTTTGTTGAATATTTTCCTACAGGAAAATCTGCTAGGGTTTGTAAGGAACAAGGACTTGGTGTGTGGTGAGATTGAATTAATAGTTGAATCCGTCGGAACACCATGCCGGAACAGGGATTATGGGTGTGATGAAATGGTGGAGTTCATGAAGAATAATAATCAGCATGAAGAAACATGCATCTATGCACCATGTCCATGCCCACTTCCAGATTGCAACTTTGTTAGCTCATTCGAGCAGTTGTCACTGCATTTCAGCAGCAAGCATTGGGATTCTGGAAGACGTTTCAGGTACAACATCCCTTTAGCTGTGTCTCTGGGGGCAAACGAACAATTTCTTGTTCTGCAAGCGGCTGAGGATGGTGCTCTCTTTCTTCTCAATAAAGGTACAGAAAGCATTGGAACCAGAGTCACGATAACTTCAATCAGACCAAGCTATTCAGCGCAAAGGTTTGTGTATGACCTTGTCTGTGGACGGGGAAACAGATCTCTCAGATTAAAATCAGTGACAGAAAACTTTCCAGGCCGGCTGGAAGGATTTCCCTTGATGGATTTTCTTTTGGTTCCATTTTGTTTTCTCACTTCGTCAGGTCAACTTAACTTAGATCTGTGTATACAGAATTGTACAGAACTCGGTGCAGATTGTCCTTGATCGAGTATTTGTCCACTGGTGAATGTTGTAGTATAGGACTCAGACAAGTAATGTTATTATGTGCTTGCTAGCTGCTAGGGTTTTTACAAATTTAATTACCTTGTAAATGCTCATCTTTTAGTATGAAACCAACCAAAGACATTATATTTTGGGTTGCGTTGCGTGGTAATTTTTTATTAATTATTAAAAAAAAAAAAACCGGAGGTTGAGTGCCGATTGGGGAATGAAGATGTTGCTTTTTTGTACCCTTGTAAAAAAACCGGTGATGATTCCATTGACTATCTATCCAATGGAATCACGATTAATATCAACCATTATATGCTGATTCTATGGTCACTTGGACAAGTCAGCGTTTAGGTGGCATAATCTGGTTCTGGCAAAACCTGCACCTGGTTCGTCGCGCTCAAGTCCCTCATGCTCATCCTCTGCATCTTCCAAGACGACGACCTCTATTTTCCGATCAGAGTCCTCCACGCCATGAAGCACGGCGCCAAGATCCTCAACCTCTCCAAATTCCACGACGACTCAATCTCCTGCCCTTGGGAATGCACCGCCGTTGTCTGCAACTTCGTGCACTACCTCGACAAGCGGTTCGACTACTTCCTAGCTTACTGGAAAACTCTAGCGCCGGTTCACGTACGAGTCAGACCAGGACTATAACAACTGTCGAAGAAGCCACAGATCCAACGAGCCTGTGGTGGTGCTTCGAGACATGAAGACGGCGATGCTGCTTGATCGAATACACACTAGTGGCAGAAGTTGCTCAACCGGGCGATAGGTACGACACTGCCTGGCGTGGCCAAAACGAATCGTTTGGTTTTCATTTCGCTCTACAATATCGTTTAGGAGACGTACGATCTGTATTGTGACATATCGAAAGGGTCTTGCTAGAATAACAAATTTCCTTTCAAGTTTCGGGTTTCACATTGATGCTGAAACCTTTACAGCTAATAATGGCATGCATAATGTTTTTATTTTAATGTAGGGCATCAAGTATAATAAGTTGCATATATATGCTTGAAAAACAAAGAAGAATAATTTTTCGAAAGCAATGTTAGCATGCAGTGGTTCAAAATTCCGTGTCTTTTGAAAGTACAAATTCATATGATATTGTACGCGCGTGCATATTCGTATGCGTGTAACTACAAGTTTATATGATATTGTGTGTGCGCACGCGTGCGTGTTCGTATGCGTGTGTAATTTTTTGTGCGTGTGCATGAGGGTCTGCGTGTGAGTATACGTGTGCGTGTGCCATTACGGTTCATGTGCAAGTGGGGGTGGTAAATTGGAAATAGTATATTCATCATTTCTTGCAATTCCATATAATTCTTTTCCCTTATTCCTTGATCGCATGAATGCTGGAAATAGCATCACTTATGGTCGTTTCTTGATGGATAGCCCCTCCGTCGATAATGTTTCTTTGTATTGCCTATGTTTAGCATCCACATATGGTAAAGTGGTATAGAGTGAAGTATATCAAGATTTTACCTCTGATCAGCATTCAAGTAAGCCTTTCATAACCATGCAATTGGTAAGTCTCTAGACGTATAAGAATCTTTAAGTGTATTGATTATGGGACGAAACTAGTCCGTGCCACCCTTCAGCTCTGCACCACCCCTTGACCCACTCAAGAAACGACTAGTCCTACGATTGATATGTTAGAATGTAAGCTGTACACTGGTGTGACTTGGCAGTGTTCCTGCTGCCAACTCGAAGAGGACAAGTATCAAAAGTAAAGAAAAAAGTGCAAATGAGAAATTGAGTGAAGTGGATTTTGCTAGAGTGTGTGACGTGTTAGTGTGGTGCATAAGTTAAGGATATGTCATTGTCACTTGTAACTGTCATGCAGTGTGTGTGGGCAAGTGAGTGAGTGAAATATATGCATTGTAAATCGTCCATTTTAATGAATTAATGAGAATGAGGAAAGTGGTATAGTGAGACCAGAGAGAGATTCTGGGCACTGTGATACCAAGAACAATCCATTCACATTCATCTTGAATTTTATCAAACACCTAGAGTGCATAATTCAATTCTGTAAATCTAAGCAGAATTGCTTGATCAATTCAATCCAGAATTGAGAGAGAGAGAGAGAGAGAGAGAGAGAGAGAGAGAGAGAGAGAGAGAGAGAGAGAGAGAGAGAAAGACCTATCCTAACCCACAGGCTAATCCTATTCAATTCAACTAAGGAGCTCGAGTTTAAAAACGTACTTGAGAAATCAATGGAACAGTGCACCTGGAGCTGTCTAATGTTTCCTCTATTTGTCTGAGATCCAATATGGTATCAGAGCAGGTGGATATTCTTATTTGAGGCGTCTAATTGTGTTGATGCTTCTGTGATTTGAAATCGGTTGAGCACGAGCAGAAATCTTTGTGACAGTCCAGTTTTCTTCGATACCAAGAAACTGATGGCAGGAGCAGGAGATCCCAAGTTACCTGTATTCAAAGGAGAGAACTATGATTTTTGGAGCATCAAAATGAGGACAGTATTGAAGGCTTGTGATCTGTGGACTATTGTTACTCAAGGGCTGCCTGAGCCTGAGTATGATAGTGAAGATGAGGAAATTGAACAAGATGTAAGTCATGCAGATTTGATCAAGAATGCTAAGCCTCTGAATCTGATTCAAAACTCAGTATCAGAGGAGCTCTTTCCAAGGATCTCAAACATTGAGATTGCTAAGCAAGCATGAGATGTTCTTAAGAAGGAGTTCAGAGAGGATCCTAAGGTAAGGGCTGTAAAACTTCAAGCTCTTAGAAGGGATTTTGAATATACTCGTATGAGACAGGATGAAAGTTTTTATGCTTATCTTTCTAGACTGTTGGTTATTGTAAATCAAATGAAGACTTATGGAGAAGAAATCAGTGAGAAAAGACTTACACAAAAGATACTGATCAGCCTAACTAAAACATATGATTCTATAGTTTCAATTCTAGAGGAAACCAGGGATTTAGACTTGGTTAGTGTTGAGAGCATTTCTGCTTCCATCAGAGCCTTTGATCAAATGCTGGAAATGCACAATGAGAGTGAGATTGAGAAAGCTTTCACAAGCATGAACGTTTCTGGAAAGTCTCAGGGACAATCCAGGACTAGTTCCTGGAAAACTAAGAAGTTTCAGGGTAGACCAGGGCCTAGATCTTGGAATTCTGATAAAGCTAAAGAAAATGTGAATGTGAAGCAGGAAAGACCTGCAGAAACTCAGAGAGGAGAAGTTATGAGAATTTTCTGCAAGGATTACAACAAGCATCACTGGGGTGAGTGCTGGTTGAAGGGTGGCAAAGAATTGCCCAGGGAAACAATCTGCTGTAGTTTTTGCTCAGAAAGCTGAAGAGGCTGAGGGGAGTATGTTTTATGCTTGTCACTCAGCATTAATAGAACATGATGAAGCTGTTTGGTACCTGGATAGTGGGTGTAGCAACCATATGACTGGGCATGAGTCCTTGTTGACCAACATTGATAGAAACCTAAATGTAAAGGTAAAAATGGGTACTGGAGATCTTGTTCAGGTGCCAGGAAAATGTTCCTTGCTTGTTCACGCTGATCCAGGGGATAAATACATCAAGGAAGTCATGCTTGTGCCTGGATTAGATGAAAATCTATTGAGTGTAGGGCATATGGTAGAACATGGGTACAGTTTGATATTTGGAAACAGATTTGCTGAAATCTTTGAAGATGGGACTTTGAGACAAAGAGTGGCTAGAGTTCCTATGACAGGAAGCAGGTGTTTTAAGATTTTCTTGAACTATGTGAATTTCAGAACCAAGGAATGTGAAACAGTTGAGGGTCTAAAGGCTAGTACTGAAGAAGTTTCAGAAGTGTGGTACCTGAGGTTTGGTCACTTAAACCTTGCAAGTCTGAGACAACTCAAACAGAAAGATATGGTGATTGGATTACCCAGTCTACATGGAGAAAAGGGTGTGTGTGAAGGATGCATAGCTGGAAAACACCATGTCGGTTCCTTTGATACTCAAGGGGCTTGGAGGGCATCCTCACCATTGGAACTTATACACACAGATGTGTGTGGTCCCATGCAGACAGAAACAATAGGAGGCAATATGTATTTCCTAACATTCATTGATGATCATTCAAGAATGTGCTGGGTGTATTTCTTAAGACACAAGTCAGGAGTTCTGAATGTGTTTAAGAAATTCAAGGCTATGATAGAATTACAAAGTGGATTCAAGATCAAGAGACTAAGAAGTGACAGGGGTGGAGAGTACTTGTCTAATGAATTTCAGAAGGTCCTTGATGAAGCAGGAATTGAAAGGCAACTGATTGTAGCCTATTCTCCTCAACAGAATGGGGTAGCTGAAAAAAAGAACAGAACTAGTTGAAATGGCTAAGTCAATGCTTCATTGCAAGTATTTACCCTATGAGTTTTGGGGAGAAGCAGTCAACACTGTAGTATATCTTCTGAATCGATGTCCTACAAAGGCTGTACTAAACAAGACCCCATTTGAAGTGTTTTCAGGAAGAAGACCAGGGGTGACTCATCTAAGAATTTTTGGATCTTTATGCTACATGCATGTTCCAAAACAGACCAGGAAGAAGCTGGATGAATCCAGCAGCAAGGGGATTTTTGTTGGCTATGGGAGCTGTGAAAAGGATTACAGAGTTTACAGTTTGGAAAGCATGAAGGTTGTTGTGTCCAGGAGTGTGATTTTCAATGAGAAAAGTCACTGGAATTGGGAGAAGCTTGAAGAAGTTTCAAGTTGCGTTCCTCTAAGCTTCACTGCTGGAGATTCTCGGATAGAACCAGCAGCATCACCTCACCTTCTTGACATGACAAGTTCAAGTCCAAGTGAAGATGATCAGCCTAGTCACAGTCCTGATTCATCACCTAACACTACTGCAAGTAGTTCCACAAAGCAGACCAGTAATACCCCTGTGAAACTAAGAAGCTTAAGTGATATCTAGCACATGAGCATGATAGAACCAGAATGTTTCAAGGAAACAGTCAAGGAATCTTCTTGGAGAAAAGCAATGGAAGCTGAAATAAAGATAATTGAAAAGAATGGAACATGAGAACTTATGGAGAGGCCTATAGCTAAACTTGTGATAGGTGTCAAATGGGTGTTCAAAACTAAGTTGAATCTGGATGGATCTGTACTGAAACACAAAGCCAGGTTGGTTGCAAAAGGTTATGCACAAAAACCTGGTGTGGACTTCAATGAGACTTTTTCTCCAGTAGCAAGGCTGGACACAATAAGAGTTTTGATTGCTTTAGTAGCACAGAGAAGATGGGAATTGTTTCAGCTAGATGTGAAGTTTTCTTTTCTAAATGGTGTTCTAGAGGAGGAGGTGTACATTGACCAACCTGAAGGGTTTGTGATTCAAGGGAATGAATCTAAGGTCTATAAGTTGCATAAAGCCCTCTATGGTATGAAACAAGCACCAAGGGCTTGGTATGGTGAGATAGACTCTTATCTACTAATTTGTGATTTTGAAAGAAGTACTAGTGAGCCTACTTTGTACTTGAAAGGAAAACAAGGTGTGGGAACTTTGATTGTGTCTATCTATGTGGATGACATAATTTACACAAGTGATAGCACAAGGATGATGACTGAATTCAAGCAGGATATGATGAAGAAGAATGAAATGACAGATTTGGGGCTTCTACATCATTTCCTAGGGATGGGAATCCTACAGTCTAGTGAGGGGATCTATATCCACCAAAGAAAGTATGCTACAACTCTTCTTGAGAAGTTTGGACTCAAGGACTGCAAACCTGTCAGCATATCAGTGGCTACTAGTGACAGATTACAAAAGAAAGATGGAAGTGGGACAGCAGATGAAGAAGTGTATAAGCAGATTGTAGGAAGTCTGCTCTATCTTACAGCTACTAGACCAGATGTGATGTTTTCAGCAAGTTCACTGTCAAGATTTATGCACAATCCCGCCAAGAAGCATCTTGGGACTGCCAAAAGAGTTCTAAGATTGTTCAAGGAACCCTGAAATATGGGATTGGATACAAGAAAGGGAAGGCTGCTATCCTAGTAGGTTTCTGTGATAGTGATTGAGGAGGCTCTATTGATGACATGAAGAGTACCTCTGGTTATGCTTTCACACTAGGCAGTGGTGTATTCTCATGGGCTTCTGTAAAACAGTCCAGTGTGGCCCTCTCAACAGCAGAAGATGAATATGTGAGTGCCTCTGAGGCAACTACACAGGCTGTTTGGTTAAGATTTGTCCTAGGTGATCTAGGAGAAGAGCAGATAGAAGCTACTCTTCTCATGTGTGATAACATGTCTGCAATTTCTATGGCCAGGAACCCTGTGTTCCATCAGAAGACCAAGCATATTCATATGAGATGGCATTATATAAGAGATGCAATACATAATGGTGAAGTTTCCATTCAGTATTGCAAGTCTGGGGATCAGTTGGTAGACATATTCACTAAGGCTCTTCCTAAGGAACGATTGACAGGACCCATCCCAATCCCCCCGGGATTACCATGGAATGTGCCCTGCTCCCGTCCAACCAGGGGTGTCAGACAAGGGATGACCAAGAGCCACTACCCAAACGGGGCATCCAGAGTGCGAAAGGATCGATGGAGGAGGTGTGCAATGTCCCAGTCCCTGCTGCAATCGCATCCGTGATCAACCTGAAGGGCATTAAAACCAAAAGCTGTGAGTGGACAAAAACCAATAAGTTTACCCAAATACATTTATAAGACATTTATGCCCTCCAATAAAAACGTATGCATGCCACAAAAACCAGTAACCAAAACGTTTGCTCAACCGAGCCATTAGGGTCTTAGCCCAAAAACCGTTAACCAAAAGCCAAGTGTGGGAACTCAGCCCAAAACTGTGGAATACCACCACCATACATATTAAAACCATGTGGGTCACCACCCACGACCATAAATGAACATCAATTCAAAATCCAAAACCATTTAGGGTCCCCGACCCTACATACCATTTCATAACCAATAATCCAGTTTTACCACATAACACATATCCAACCAATAAGCCATTTTATTCATTAATCCATATTTTACCATTACCATCACCAGCATCCCAGATGCTTAGCGTCCCAGACGCTAGACGTCCCTGACGTCATATCTCACGGTTTCATAAGCTACGCGTGCTGCCCGGGGTCTCTCCGGGTCCATATATCTGACATCCCTGATGTCTGACGTCCCTGACGTCAATCATAGCAATCCTGGTCCTGAGTCATCATACGGTCCGGCTGCTCCGTATAATGACCCCTCGCAGGCAATGCACCGTGACTTCCCCAGTGTCCCAGACATCTGGAGGAGACCATCATATATCCTTGTATCCAGATGGTATATGGAAAACAGTTTTATTAAATCCTTTTATCACATCATTACAATGGGCCCTGCCCGAAATTTCCATAAAACCATGTAATTCCATTTAGGGTCCCTGACCCAAAATCACATTTATAATCCAACTGGACCTCATGCCCGATTTTATGAACCACTGCGCCCACGGACCGATTTGTAAACCAACTGGGCCCGCAGCCCGACTTATAAACCCACTGGGCCCACGGCCCGAATTCACAAATCAACTGGGCCCCCGGCCCGATAACATAACTCAAATGGGTCTCAGCCCGATTTCATACCAACTGGGCCCCTGGCCCGATTTCATTAACCAACTGGGCCCCCGGCCCGATTCTCAAATGGACTCCAAGTCCGAAATTTCCAAAACAAGTGGGCCTCAAGCCCGAGTTTATATTTCCAATTTCAAAACCATTTCATCACATTATATCCAAGTCATAAATATGGAAAATCCATGTAAAACCGGAAAACCTCGATTTACGTGCAAGCACGTAAATCGCCTCGAAATACGTGAAACCGTACAATTTACCAACAACCAAACCAACATCATACAATCACAATCATAATCCATGTAAAACATTTAAGCATGCATAGAATTTATAAAACCAAAGTCCACTCACAGACCGTTTTAACCGTGTGCCTCGATACGCGTGCCACCGGTCCTCCCGGGCCACACCACTATCATCGGGACTCCCAATCCTGTCCAAATCACATTAGAGGGTCACTAACCTCATCATTAACATCCTATCAAAGTCCCGTAATTTTCCCGCATTTTTATTTATTTTTAAACTTAATTTAAAACCTTCGGACATCCTGAACACTATCGAGACGGTGTCCGATCGACCCGAAACCAATCCCAAAATGTTTGTTACATTAAATAGGACAGAAGTCATGTTGACCTCACCTCGAGATCCGTGCCCACGCGCCTGCCACGCGCCGCCGTGAGTGGCTGCGCGTGAAACCCACGCGCCTGCTACAGTGTCACCAGCCCAACCCGTTTGTCTGATAAACGGGTCCAATTCACCCGCGACACAACCCGGTTCCAATCCTGCCAATTCGATCCTAATTCCTTCAATTGATCATTCCATTAGCTTCGTTTTAAGTCCAATTATAAGTCTGTAACATCAATTACACGATAACTTACCCAAATTCCATCGATTCCACGATGAACACGAAGAACACTCCGGTCACTGTTCAATCATGGGATTCCTTCAATCTCGATTGATTTCCCTAAATTGGTTCAACCAGAAGCATCAGTGGACTCCGTTAAACATTTCCCCCAACTCAATTGCATCAATCCATTGCTCAATCTCCACGACTCAAGCTCGAACATCCGTACACTGTGCAACCATGGAGTTCCATCGATCTCGATCGGTTTCCTTCAATTGATGAACCCAGAAGCATCGTGGGATCATGAGGAGTCATTTCCCCACAACAATTGAGTCAATCACAGCCCCAAACTCCACGACTCAGCCTCGATTTCTTCCTCTGTCACCAAGCTCAATCAGAGCCAAAACGGCACCAATCCTTCTCGTTTTTGATGTGGATCGACTCGTCACAACCTCAGGAAGATGTTTGTAACCTCCAATTCGATCATCACAGCCCAATTCCTTCAATTCGAATTTTCCCTCTCATTTTCCCGAAATCAAAAATCCAAAATTCAACACTCTCACAACCCCTCGTGTTTCCCCGTTAATTCCCTCATCTTAGTCTCCCATTTTCTCACAAGAACAGCAGAAGAAGGGAGCCAATTCTCCCTAATCCGAATCCCACATTTTGTGCACGGTTTAGGAACAAAGAGGAGAAAATTAGGGGAAATGGTGGATTAGATGATGATGATGTAGTAATGATGATGTTTGGAGGGAAACAAGGAGCTGGAAACAAGGGATGGGTGACACTTGTCACTCATCCAGGTGTGTAGGGTCAACGGTCACTATTCATTATTATATTATTATTTTAATCCCGGCCTCGGTTCGTTAGTTCGTTTCCTTGACCATAACGTCGTCGTCGGATCTCCGATTTCGGCATGCCGCCTGTCGTTGGATTCGTATCGACGATACCTATGTAACGGTCCTTGGCCCTCGCCCATCGGACCTCCCGATCAAAAGTCAACATTTGGCCCCTAATAAGCCAAATTACCAAAATACCCCTCAACTTCCGAACACCATAACTTTCTCTACGAATGTCGGAATCGAACGTGCCACCTGTCTATGAACTCGTGACGTCCCGAACTACGTCACGGTCATCGGTCAAAGTCCATTTGACCGCCTGAACAAAAATTCAACATTTTGCCCACGACCAGGGGTAAAATGGTCATTTTGCACATTTTGTCCGATTCCGCCCTACTAACCACCGTTCAACCTCGCTAATCAAGATTAGTCACTAAACTAATCCCTGAATTCGGGACGGGTCGTTACAATCTTCCCTCCTTAATAAATTTCGTCCTCGAAATTCCAACCGATCTCATCTCAACGTACTTCCCTCCTTAATAGGTTTCGCTCTCGAAACTCGATTACCCTGATTCCACAAACACCCCGTGGAAAGTGGAATCGACCACGCAACACGTGTACACCCGTACACCAACTACTTAGACAAAACTTGTCTACACTCTACGTACCATTAATACTCTAAACGCAATGACTACATTCGACCCTATCGAATGACTGAAACTACTTGTTTCAAATTTGACACCACTTGTCAAATCAACCCTCTCGTTGACGCAACAACTCGACGGTTCCTTTCCCACTCCCACTAGGAGTCAGCTGACCCCACTCAACAATCTATGTTGACACATCCTGACAAACTGTCACCACACAGTTGTTGTCAGTCGAAAACTGACACTAGACTCACTCGTGGCTACACATGCCACCAACGTACTCGACTCACCAATACCCTTACCGACATTTCACACGACCTGTGTGTAATTAAACACATCGGAATTACCATGACCCATTGCATAGTAATGTCCGGTCCACAACCAATCCCATGGTATCGGAACCAATCCGACTACCAACACGTTCACCAACACACCTCGGGAATATCCCGTATACCGTAACTAGACATCACAAGTCTACA
This sequence comes from Prinsepia uniflora, assembly GCA_032719365.1. Lineage (NCBI taxonomy): Eukaryota > Viridiplantae > Streptophyta > Magnoliopsida > Rosales > Rosaceae > Prinsepia > Prinsepia uniflora. The sequence goes on along the minus strand of CM064868.1, from coordinate 72,549,402 downwards.
CGATATTGTACCTCGAACCATGTACGAAGTACACACATCTACCTAATAACCAGACTACAACCACCTAGGTCATAGCCGAACGCGTTCCAATAATGGAGTACGTTTGCCCAATCCAGCATGAGACAAATCGAAACTCCACCCAACATCTAGTTCCACTTCCGAATCTGAATCCGCAACTTCGTAAGAAATCCCGGATCCAAACCCAGACATCACATTTTAATTCATATCCAGATCCAAATCCGAAATCATTATTCCGTAAGCTAGCATTTGGAATAACCATTCCGTACCCAAACCCGGAAATATACTTTCAAGTTCCAAAATCGAATCCTGAATCGTCACCCAGAAATTCGATTCCAAATCCCGAAATCTCGTTCACATTTACCAAGACACACCAAAACCGAACCTATCGGTTACCCGTTCAATACACTTGATTGACTTCATAGGGAAGCCAATCCAACCTCCACACGTCTAAGGTTGACAAAATTCAACTACCTTGAAAACCTACTCACCCGAGTAGAATACCATACGGGCCCCACTTCGAAAAGAAGTTCAATCTCGTCATTTACGACTCACACACCCAAGTTCGTATCGATCCTTGTCATTCCACCTAGGAAAACCAAGGATGATCCAAAATAATGACACCAATACTCATCCTACGTGGATGCAACAAAACTCACTGCACTCACCACGCCATGTACCCCAACATCGTCTGCCACCAAGCAGAAAATGAAAAAAATCTCGTTTACCTAATTTCGAACACGTAGCTCCTCCTAATGACCTCACAACACACATGGGCTCACCAACCAATACACGCTCAACGTACTGGTAACTACAGTCAATGTCTGCCAGGGCAGAAAGCAAGAAGTCAACCCCAATGACTTCGGAATACCAATCACCAAAAACGAGCACCACTCTCGTTCCCCAATCACAACTCTCTTCGACACTAAGGTTCCAACCATGTTGGAAACAGATATGCTCCCAACAAGACGTCAAGTCTAACCACTAGACTTCCTACCTCCTCAATTCACTTGGACAACCCCGTGTCCACAATCAATCCGTTATTGTTCCGTTCGCAAATCCCAACCTTTACAGGTTCAGCACTCGGTTTTCCACGTTCTCAATTACAAATTCCTACCTTTATACCAATAATGGTTTTCCTCGTCTTTTCCAGTTTTAATCATTTCCATGTACATTTTAGGGATATTTAAAAACATCAAATCGCACAAATTTTGGAGTTGCCAACAACTCCCCCAAAGCCACCAATTATCATGACGTAGGGGACGTCATCCCAAGATTACTCAAGTCTCAATTATACCCTTTTTAATCCATTCCTTACTGGTTATCTCACCACTATTGGAACTTATCCCAACACATTACGATCTTAACTGGAACCCATCCAGTCCATCACTCAACCACTATCGAATCTCAAAGACCGAACATATGTTCATCATGACGGAGTCACACCCCAACTTGTGGCTCATCGTCAACACCATTACCGACACTAGCACCAGCGCTAGTACCAGTACCAACACTCTACCAACAACACTATGATCAGCACACAGGCATCCATACTAGCATCAGCACAAAAGTACCAACCCGCAAACATCCATACTTGCACACCGTGTGCAAATACGACAATCCTGGATCTCCGTTCATACCGAACGACGATCCCGTACCTCACGACTATGGGTACCACCACTGACAATCCACATCAGGAAAATGAACGTTCCCTGAACGTCCCCTGATCCCCAAGTATCAGAACCACACTAATTACCCTCGATAGCCAGTCATCTCCATATGACTACCGACCAACTGTCATTACTATCGAGATCCGCATCCACACATCACACCAATACCCGATCCAACATGGGATTCCACAATTTATCTCAGAACCGTATCCGTAAATCGGATCCCATAGTTCTGCCTAGACTCACCAGAGCCATCCACATGGTCATCTATGACCTCAGCCACTCGTCGCAGCACAAGTTCTCACCCGCTAATCACAATTAAGGTTTACCTTTTTAATACTAGGGTTCCACAATCACACCCTATGGTTCAACCGAAGCCAACCACTTTCCGTAATATAAAATTCACAACCTGACCGACCCCGCGGTCTTGACATCGAATAGACGTCAAATCCAATCCTACCATCCCATCAACGTGGGTTCCACCACTAGGTCATCGGCCAACTCCGATGAACCAACATCCCTCACACTAGAAACCACCACAAGGGTTCACATTTTAGACCATTACTCACATGAGGTTCCCCGAACCTGGCTGCACCTAGCAGCACAACAATCCAATATCACATGACCGAACCGAAGGTCCCACAATACCAGTTCACCACAATCAACCCCACTTGGGTCGAATCACATTAATGCACGGCGTATCGGGCCAATCACACTCCATCCACTATCCAAACCCAAAAACTATCTATCAGGTTGATAACGAATTGCAGCCCAATGAGACATCACACTCTCGACCTGCGCGCACAATTAGAGCAACCGTGCTCTGATACCAAGTTGACAGGACCCATCCCAATCCCCCCGGGATTACCATGGAATGTGCCCTGCTCCCGTCCAACCAGGGGTGTCAGACAAGGGATGACCAAGAGCCACTGCCCAAACGGGGCATCCAGAGTGCGCAAGGATCGATGGAGGAGGTGTGCAATGTCCCAGTCCCTGCTGCAATCGCATCCGTGATCAACCTGAAGGGCATTAAAACCAAAAGCTGTGAGTGGACAAAAACCAATAAGTTTACCCAAATACATTTATAAGACATTTATGCCCTCCAATAAAAACGTATGCATGCCACAAAAACCAGTAACCAAAACGTTTGCTCAACCGAGCCATTAGGGTCTTAGCCCAAAAACCGTTAACCAAAAGCCAAGTGTGGGAACTCAGCCCAAAACTGTGGAATACCACCACCATACATATTAAAACCATGTGGGTCACCACCCACGACCATAAATGAACATCAATTCAAAATCCAAAACCATTTAGGGTCCCCGACCCTACATACCATTTCATAACCAATAATCCATTTTTACCACATAACATGTAACGACCCGTCCCGAATTCCGGGATTAGTTTAGTGACTAATCTTGATTAGCGAGGTTGAACGGTGGTTAGTAGGGCAGAATCGGACAAAATGTGCAAAATGACCGTTTTGCCCCTGGTCGTGGGCAAAATGTTGACTTTTTGTTCGGGCGGTCAAATGGACTTTGACCGATGACCGTGACGTAGTTCGGGACATCACGAGTTCATAGACAGGCGGCACGTTCGATTCCGACATTCGTAGAGAAAGTTATGGTGTTCGGAAGTTGAGGGGTATTTTGGTAATTTGGCTTATTAGGGGCCAAATGTTGGCTTTTTGATCGGGAGGTCCGATGGGCGAGGGCCAAGGACCGTTATGTAGGTATCGTCGATACGAATCCAACGACAGGCGGCATGCCGAAATCGGAGATCCGACGACGACGTTATGGTCAAGGAAACGAACTAACGAACCGAGGCCGGGATTAAAATAATAATATAATAATGAATAGTGACCGTTGACTGTGCACATCCGGATGAGTGACAAGTGTCACCCATCCCTTGTTTCCAGCTCCATGTTTCCCTCCCAACACCATCATTACAACATCATCATTCCTTATCCACCATTATCCTTCCTTTTCCTTTGTTTTTCTTTCAAACCGTGCATGATTTAGGGAGAGTATGAACTGGGAGAATTGGCTCCCTTCTTCTGCTGTTCTTGTGAGAAAATGGGAGACTATGATGATTGAATTAACGGGGAAACACGAGGGGTTGTGAGGGTGTCGAATTTTGGATTTTGGATTTCGGGAAAATTGGGGGGAAAATTCGAATACTGGGAATTGGGCTGTGATGATCGAATTGGAGGTTACAAACATCTTCCTGAGGTTGTGACGAGTCGATCCACATCAAAAACGAGAAGGATTGGTGCCGTTTTGGCTCTGATCGAGCTTGGTGACAGAGGAAGAAATCGAGGCTGAGTCGTGGAGTTTGGGGCTGTGATTGACTCAATTGTTGTGGGGAAATGATTTCTCATGATCCCACGATGCTTCTGGGATCATCAATTGAAGGAAACCGGCTGAGATCGATGAAACTCCATGGTTGCACAGTGGACGGTGTTCATACTTGAGTCGTGATCATTTACTGATCAAACGACGAAATTGATGTGGGGGAATTGTTCCTCGTGGTCCACTGATGCTTCTGGTTGAACCAATTTAGGGAAATCAATCGAGATTGAAGGAATCCCATGATTGAACAGTGACCGGGTGTTCTTCGTGGATCATCATCGAATCGTGGGAATCTGGGTAAGGATTTGTGTAATTGAGTTTACAGACTTATAATTGGACTTAAAACGAGGCTAATGGATTGATCAATTGAAGGAATTAGGATCGAATTGGCAGGATTGGAACCGGGTTGTGTCGCGGGTGAATTGGACCCGTTTACCAGACAAACGGGTTGGGCTGGTGACACTGTAGCAGGCGCGTGAGTTTCACGCGCAGCCACTCACGGCGGCGCGTGGCGGCGTGTGGACACGAATCTCGAGGTGAGGTCAACATGACTTCTGTCCCATTTAATGTAACGGACATTTTGGAATTGGTTTCGTGTCGATCGGACACCGTCTCGATAATGTTCGGGATGTCCGAAGGTTTTAAATTAAGTTTAAAAATAAGTAAAAATTCGGGAAAATTACGGGACTTTGATAGGATGTTAATGTTGAGGTTAGTGACCCTCTAATGTGATTTTGGACAGGATTGGGAGTCCCGGTGATAGTGGTGTGGCCCGGGAGGGCCGGTGGCACGCGTATCGAGGCACACGGTTAAAACGGTCTGTGAGTGGACTTTGGTTTTATAAAATCTATGCATGCTTAAATGTTTTATATGGATTATGGTTGTGATTGTGTGATGTTGATTTGGTTGTTGGTAAATTGTACGGTTTTACGTATTTAGAGGCGATTTACGTGCTTGCACGTAAATCGAGGTTTTCCGGTTTTACATGGATTTTCCATATTTATGACTTGGATATAATATGATAAAATGGTTTTGAAATTGGAAATATGAACTCGGGCTTGAGGCCCAATTATGTTGGAAATTTCGAACTTGGAGTCCATTTGAATATCGGGCCGGGGGCCCAGTTGGTTAATGAAATCGGGCCAGGGGCCCAGTTGGTATGAAATCGGGCTGAGACCCATTTGAGTTATGTTATCGGGCCAGGGGCCCAGTTGATTTACGAATTCGGGCCGTGGGCCCAGTGGGTTTATAAGTCGGGCTGCGGGCCCAGTTGGTTTACAAATCGGGCCGTGGGCCCAGTGGTTATAAAATCGGGCATGAGGCCCAGTTGGATAATAAATGTGATTTCTGGTCAGGGACCCTATATTTTATAATGGTGATTTTGGGTCAAGGACCCTAAATGGAATTATGTGGTTTTATGGAAATTTCGGGCAGGGCCCAATGGTAATAATGTGATAAAAGGATTTAATAAAACTGTTTTTCCATATACCATCTGGATACAAGGATATATGATGGTCTCCTCCAGATGTCTGGGACACTGGGGAAGTCACGGTTGCATTGCCTGCGAGGGGTCATTATACGGAGCAGCCGGGACCGTATGATGACTCAGGAGCAGGATTGCTATGATTGACGTCAGGGACGTCAGACATCAGGGATGTCAGATATATGGACCCGGAGAGACCCCGGGCAGCACGCGTAGCTTATGAAACCGTGAGGTATGACGTCAGGGACGTCTAGCGTCTGGGACGCTAAGCATCTGGGATGCTGGTGATGGTAATGGTAAAATATGAGATTAATGAATAAAATGGCTTATTGGTTGGATATGTGTTATGTGGTAAAAATGGATTATTGGTTATGAAATGGTATGTCGGGTCAGGGACCCTAAATGGTTTTGGATTTTTGAATTGATGTTCATCTATGGTCGTGGGTGGTGACCCACATGGTTTTAATATGTATGGTGGTGGTATTCCCCGGTTTTGGGATGAGTTCCCACACTTGGTTTTTGGTTTAACGGTTTTCGGGCTAAGGCCCTAATGGCTCGGTTGAGCAAACGTTTTGGGTTACTGGTTTTTTGGTGACATGCATACGTTTTTATTTGGAGGGCATAAATGTCTTATAAATGTATTTGGGTAAACTTATTGGTTTTTGTCCACTCACAGCATTTGGTTTAATGCCCTTCAGGTTGATTACGGATGCGATTGTAGCAGAGACTGGGACATTGCACACCTCCTCCATCGGTCCTTGCGCACTCTGGATGGCCCTCTTGGGCAGTAGCTCTTGGTATCCCTTGTCTGACACCCATTGTTGGACGGGAGCAGGGGCACATTCCACGGTAATCCCGGGGGGATTGGGATGGGTCCTGTCATAACACATATCCAACCAATAAGCCATTTTATTCATTAATCCATATTTTACCATTACCATCACCAGCATCCCAGATGCTTAGCGTCCCAGACGCTAGACGTTCCTGACGTCATATCTCACGGTTTCATAAGCTACGCGTGCTGCCCGGGGTCTCTCCGGGTCCATATATCTGACATCCCTGATGTCTGACGTCCCTTGACGTCAATCATAGCAATCCTGCTCCTGAGTCATCATACGGTCCGGCTGCACCGTATAATGACCCCTCGCAGGCAATGCACCGTGACTTCCCCAGTGTCCCAGACATCTGGAGGAGACCATCATATATCCTTGTATCCAGATGGTATATGGAAAACAGTTTTATTAAATCCTTTTATCACATCATTACAATGGGCCCTGCTCGAAATTTCCATAAAACCATGTAATTCCATTTAGGGTCCCTGACCCAAAATCACATTTATAATCCAACTGGGCCTCATGCCCGATTTTATGAACCACTGGGCCCACGGACCGATTTGTAAACCAACTGGGCCCGCAGCCCGACTTATAAACCCACTGGGCCCACGGCCCGAATTCACAAATCAACTGGGCCCCCGGCCCGATAACATAACTCAAATGGGTCTCAGCCCGATTTCATACCAACTGGGCCCCTAGCCCGATTTCATTAACCAACTGGGCCCCGACCCGATTCTCAAATGGACTCCAAGTCCGAAATTTCCAAAACAAGTGGGCCTCAAGCCCGAGTTTATATTTCCAATTTCAAAACCATTTCATCACATTATATCCAAGTCATAAATATGGAAAATCCATGTAAAACCGGAAAACCTCGATTTACGTGCAAGCACGTAAATCGCCTCGAAATACGTGAAACCGTACAATTTACCAACAACCAAACCAACATCATACAATCACAATCATAATCCATGTAAAACATTTAAGCATGCATAGAATTTATAAAACCAAAGTCCACTCACAGACCGTTTTAACCGTGTGCCTCGATACGCGTGCCACCGGTCCTCCCGGGCCACACCACTATCACCGGGACTCCCAATCCTGTCCAAATCACATTAGAGGGTCACTAACCTCATCATTAACATCCTATCAAAGTCCCGTAATTTTCGCGCATTTTTATTTATTTTTAAACTTAATTTAAAACCTTCGGACATCCCGAACACTATCGAGACGGTGTCCGATCGACCCGAAACCAATCCCAAAATGTTCGTTACATTAAATAGGACAGAAGTCATGTTGACCTCACCTCGAGATCCGTGCCCATGCGCCGCCGTGAGTGGCTGCGCGTGAAACCCACGCGCCTGTTACAGTGTCACCAGCCCAACCCGTTTGTCTGGTAAACGGGTCCAATTCACCCGCGACACAACCCGGTTCCAATCCTGCCAATTCGATCCTAATTCCTTCAATTGATCATTCCATTAGCTTCGTTTTAAGTCCAATTATAAGTCTGTAACATCAATTACACGATAACTTACCCAAATTCCATCGATTCCACGAAGAACACGAAGAACACTCCGGTCACTGTTCAATCATGGGATTCCTTCAATCTCGATTGATTTCCCTAAATTGGTTCAACCAGAAGCATCAGTGGACTCCGTTAAACATTTCCCCCAACTCAATTGCATCAATCCATTGCTCAATCTCCACGACTCAAGCTCGAACATCCGTACACTGTGCAACCATGGAGTTCCATCGATCTCGATCGGTTTCCTTCAATTGATGAACCCAGAAGCATCGTGGGATCATGAGGAGTCATTTCCCCACAACAATTGAGTCAATCACAGCCCCAAACTCCACGACTCAGCCTCAATTTCTTCCTCTGTCACCAAGCTCGATCAGAGCCAAAACGGCACCAATCCTTCTCATTTTTGATGTGAATCGACTCGTCACAACCTCAGGAAGATGTTTGTAACCTCCAATTCGATCATCACAGCCCAATTCCTTTAATTCGAATTTTCCCTCTCATTTTCCCGAAATCAAAAATCCAAAATTCAACACTCTCACAACCCCTCGTGTTTCCCCGTTAATTCCCTCATCTTAGTCTCCCATTTTCTCACAAGAACAGCAGAAGAAGGGAGCCAATTCTCCCTAATCCGAATCCCACATTTTGTGCACGGTTTAGGAACAAAGAGGAGAAAATTAGGGGAAATGGTGGATTAGATGATGATGATGTAGTAATGATGATGTTTGGAGGGAAACAAGGAGCTGGAAACAAGGGATGGGTGACACTTGTCACTCATCCAGGTGTGTAGGGTCAACGGTCACTATCCATTATTATATTATTATTTTAATCCCGGCCTCGGTTCGTTAGTTCGTTTCCTTGACCATAACGTCGTCATCGGATCTCCGATTTCGGCATGCCGCCTGTCGTTGGATTCGTATCAATGATACCTACGTAACGGTCCTTGGCCCTCGCCCATCGGACCTCCCGATCAAAAGTCAACATTTGGCCCCTAATAAGCCAAATTACCAAAATACCCCTCAACTTCCGAACACCATAACTTTCTCTACGAATGTCGGAATCGAACGTGCCACCTGTCTATGAACTCGTGACGTCCCGAACTACGTCACGGTCATCGGTCAAAGTCCATTTGACCGCACCGAACAAAAAGTCAACATTTTGCCCACGACCAGGGGTAAAACGGTCATTTTGCACATTTTGTCCGATTCCGCCCTACTAACCACCGTTCAACCTCGCTAATCAAGATTAGTCACTAAACTAATCCCGGAATTCGGGACGGGTCGTTACAACGATTCTACTACCTAAGGGGTTTACTAGGAGTAATACAAGTGAACACCTTAGGAGGGGCTGTTGGAATGTAAACTGTACATTGGCGTGACTTGGTAGTGTTCCTGTTGCCAACTCGAAGAGGACAGATGTCAAAAGCAAAGAAAAGAGTGCAAATGAGAAATTGAGTGAGGTGGATTCTGTTAGAGAGTGTGTGACGTGTTAGTGTGGTGTATAAGTTAAGGAAATGTCACTGTCACTTGTAACTGTCATGCAATGTGTGTAAGAAGTGAGTGAGTGGGTGAAATATATGCATTGTAAATTGTCCATTTTAATGAATTAATGAGAATGAGGAAAGTGGTACAGTGAGACCAGAGAGAGATTCTGGGCAATGTGATACCAAGAACAATCCATTCACATTCATCTTGCATTTTATCAAACACCTAGAATTCATATTTCAATTCTGTAAATCTAAGCAGAATTTCTTGATCAATTCAATCCAGAATTAAGAGAGAGAGAGAGAAAGAGGGAGAGAGAGAGAAAGAGAGAGAGAGAGAGAGAGAAAATTATCCTAACCCACATAGGCTAATCCTGTTCAATTTAGCTAAGGAGCTCGAGTTTAGAAACGTACCTGAGAAATCAATGGAACAGTGCACCTGGAGCTGTCGACTGTTTCCTCTGTTTGCCTGAGATCCAATATGATATGTCTCTAAACTAGGTTAAAATGCTCAATAATTAGACCAAGGCTGAAAGGATCTGCGTCCAAGGGATTCACGTCCACATCACTAGTCCCAATCTCATGTACCTAAACCACCACGCTCGTGCTAGCCAAGGTAGACACATTATTTTGCAGTGGAGAGAGGACCACTCTTCCTGGACCAAAATGGTTTGCATCAAAAGCCTATCCCTCTCACGAGTGTCCTCATCCTTCTATTTTACAATCTAATTTGGACAGCCAGTGTGTTCACCCTACCCTCTTCAGTGCCATTCGCTCCATAAGATTTGAGAGGAGATGAGGCAGTGTCTGAAAGGCAAGGGGCTAACCCCACCGTAGTGTGCCTCCATTTCCTGTGTCATGAGAGCTACATCTCCTCTAGTTTGAAGAATCAAACCTAGCAGCAGAATGTGCACTCCTCCTACCTTAGGTACCTTCACACTTGAAAGTCACAACCCTGTTAGCCTTGCACTTGTCAAAATCCTTCAAATTACCCCTTAGATCTTCACCAGCATCTAACCCAGCAAAAGGTCTAGAGTTGGATGGTTGGCGAGTAGGATGCTCACGACTAACCTCATGTTTTCCTTCCAAGTACCAATGAGTAGTCTGATAGACATGGTGACATTAAGTGCAGTATTCAAGTAGGTTCTCGAATTTGAAATCCACCCACTTCGTACCCAAGTTTGAGAAGTCAACATCGGTCGTCCACATGAGGGGTTCACCCACGTCCAAACGGACTTGGATACGAATAAACAGGAAAATGCACTCATCTCCGTCAGATTGATCGATCTAAAAAACTTCAACAATCCAACCCCCAATTCTTTTAGCGGCTGCCACTAATAGGACCTGTCCCCAACTATCACGAAATTCAAACCGGCCTTGCTTGGCCGAATAAGGGAATTTTATAAATTTAGCCCAGTTTCAAGTCGTAACTACTAACCAAGTTAGGGCCGCCTTGCCAGGTTACCCCTAAATCCTATGCACTGATCCCGTCAAGGTGTAGAAATTATTTATTTAGTCCTGATCAAATCCTAATATTATAGCATTACTTTTATCTATTATTTCCAACCGTCCACACATATTAACTTAGATTTAATTAGCTAAATTTAATGCAGTAGCAAACATATATTCAACCATTCCCATATCTATCATAAGCAACACTATAGACTCATAACATAAATATAATTTAAGGACAATTAAGATAATAATTGAAGAATAATTAATTATAATTAAAACACCTTAGGTATTCGGATCTATGCCCAAAAAATGTCAAAAAGTCTGGAAATTATATAATAAAACTCAGAAAATTAATATAAAAATATTTCATGTTGATCGGACCACCCAGAATGGCCGTACGCACCGCCACACACCGTTGCAAGGTGCTGCGCGTGAAACCCATGCGCCAAGTTATAGTGTCATCGTTCTTACTCGATTTTCTAGTTTTTCGGGTCGCTCAACCCGGCCACCTGACCCTGTAATTTCTCCCTCATTTTACGTCCATATTCATTGTTCCAAATATCAAAAATATCTAAAACATTTAGGAAGAAATCTGTGGAGTTAAAAATGACAAATACTTACAGAATCCATTAGTCCACCTTCACCATCTTTTAGCTATGGCTTCCAGCCACTCCTTCGCCCTTCTCAACGTCCAGTTCATTCCTCTTCTTGTTCTAGGACGATCACAAGGTCTCTAGGAAGATGTTGGCATCCTAGTTTGCATCTTTCATGGCCTAGAACACAAACCCGATGAAGGGACGTCACGAGTTCCACATGCCCTCTCGGATATTCTAAGTGTTTCCCTTTCATTCTTTCCAACTTCTTGGTCTGAGCATCATCACTTTCATTCCCCTAATTCTCTCTGAGCATTCTTCACTCTTCTTTGTTCAATTCCTTCATTTTCTTATTTTTCTTTTATTTTCAGTTAGCCTCCCCCAAAAGCCCTACCTTCTAATCAACACACACATATATATATATATATATATATTGAGCATGTCGGTGGAAGGATTTTGAGGAGGAATTCTGGAAAGAATTCTAGACTAAAGGCATATGATTCGCATGCCATAATTCCAAATGGCCATTATGCCCTTCAACCATAATTACCAAAATACCCTTGTTCTTTGTGAGCTTATAACTTTCTCATTCGACCTCTGCTTTTCGCATGCCGCTTGTCTAAGTTGTAACGATCCGTCCCGAATTTCAAGATTAGATTAGTGACTAATCACGATTAGTGAGGCTAATCGGTGATTAGTTAGGCGAAATCGGACGAACGATGCAAAATGACCGTTTTGCCCCTAGGCGTGGGTAAAACATTGACTTTTCATTCTGGCGGTCAAATGGACTTTGACTGATGACCGTGATGTATTTCGTGACGTCACGAGTTCATAGACAGGTGGCACGTTCAATTCCGACATTCGAGGAGGAGGTTATGACGTTCGGAAGTTTAGGGACATTTTGATAATTTTGGTTAAAAAGGGGCAAACATTGACTTTATGACCAGGAGGTCCGATGGCCGAGGGACGAGGATCGTTACGTAGATCGGGACGATACGAATCCATAGACAGGTGGCACGCTGAAATTGGACTTCGAACGGGAGAGTTATAGGTCACGAAAGTTCAATTTCACTATGCACGTACTTCGAGGCGATGCTGATTTGGAAAATTCTGATTGGCTAGATATTTTAGGTGGGACCCCTGGATGAGTGACAAGTGTCACTCATCCCGTTGACTAAATCCCCTAATTTGTGGATCTAAGTAATTAAATATTATTATTTTAATTATTTTAGAATTAAACCTTCTAACACTAAATCCTAGCCATCCATTCTATTTTAATCTTTCAATCCTCACCATCAATCCTCCCTTCTCTCATCAGCTATCACCTCCTTCATTCTTCTTCACACCCGAAACCCCATAACCCATATTCCTCCATTTTTCTTCAAAACACAAACACACATATTGACAGGACCCATCCCAATCCCCCCGGGATTAACGCGGGATGACCCTGCTCCCGTCTGACACGGAGTGTCAGACAAGGGATATTTCCGACCTTTGCCCTTCCAGACTATCAGAGTACGCCAGGATCCTGAGGAGGCATGTGATATCTCGGTCTCTGCTACAGTCCACATCGTATCCGCCCTGAAGGGTATTAAAAACAGAAAGACTGTGAGTGGACAAAAATAAAGAGTTTATAAAAAAATTTCCATAAAAGACCTTTATACCCTTCACTTAAAAGCATGCATGCATAATAAAACCATTTATCCAATCATATATGTTAAAACATCCATAAGTAGGGTCACAGCCCCAACTTCCGTAAATACAAGTCACACGGGCTCCTGCCCAAAACCATTTACAGAAAACCAGAACATAGTAAACATATGTGGGATCTCAGCCCAAATCCATTTATCATTATAAACATAATTTCCCAAACCATTTGAAATCATGTTTATTATCCATTATATTCATATCCAGAACCTGTCACGGTGAAATAGAGCTACACGTGTGCTAACCGGGGTCTCAAACCCAAGTCTCTCCAGGGTCCACCCAGGTCAATGTCCTTAGATCAATGACCCTCCCTGGAGGTAAAGAACCATGCCCATCCTGAGAGTAAGGAACCCAACTGGGGGGCGACTCTACTCAGTTAGTGCTCCGTGACTACTCCGGGGTCCACCCAGGCCAACGACCCTCCCCGGAGGAGACAATCATATATAAAGGATGGAATATGAAAAACCTTTTGAAATCATTCTTTAAATCTTTCCAGGATTCATGCCCGGCCCCCATAAGCCGTCATAATCCATAAAATCCTTTCATGGGTTCATGTCGGTTCCCATAAACCGTCATGACCCGTAAAAACCATTTCAAGGGTTCATGCCGGTTCCCATAAACCGTCATGAACCATAAAAATCATTTGTAACACATAACTGGGCGCTGGGCCCGAATCCACATAGAAACTGGACCTCAAGTCCGAATCGTAAACCAATTGGGCCTCTGGCCCGATTCCGTAAGTCAAATGGGTCTCGAACCCGAATTTACCTTTTTGAATCCAAAATCATTTCATTAAATCATAACTAAAACCATAAGTACGGAAAATCAGTGTAAAACTGGAAAACCTCGATTTACGTGCAAGCACGTAAATCGCCCCGAAATACGTGAAATCATATAAATCACAAGCATCCAAATCAACATCATAAAATCATATTCATAATCCATATAAAACATTTATGCATGCATCACAGTTTAGAAATCAAAGTCCACTCATAGACCGTCTAAAGCCGCGCCTCGATACGCGTGCCATAATCGTCTCCCGAGTCAATCGTCGTCATGGGGACTCCCAAACCTATCCAAATTCATTTAGAGGGTTAACAACTACTTAAATAACCCCTCACTAAAGTCCCGTAATTTTATGGAATTTCTAACTATTTTTAAACTCGAACCTAAACCTTCGGACAACCCGAAACCTATCGAAAAGATGTCCGATCGACTCGAAACCAGTCCCAAAATGTTCATTACATCGAATAGATGATTTCACTTGTTGGAACTTTCCCCAAAATACCCCCCACGCGCCCGCCTGAAGTGGCTGCGCGTGGGAGCCACGGGCTAGTGAATAGTATCATCCCCTACCTCGCGTCGACCGGTCTGAAGTGGTCCGGTCCGGTTCGCCTGCAACTTGGACCGGCGTGACCAGTTCAAGCTCCTACACGGTACAATCTTCACCGTTTTCACTCCTAATCGATCCTAATCTTCATTATTTCATCCTAGGATCCTAACCTAATCGATTAGAACCCCTAAAACCTACAAAACCCGACCGGTTTGATTTTCCCCTCACGGTTCGAATTTTCAAAATCCACCCCAGGACTTCTCGACGTCTCACCACTCCCAAAACTTTCCTAAAAACTTCCTAGCAACCTTATTAACTCAAACCAAACGTCCAAATCGACCCATAATAGCAGAAATTGAAAATTGAATTGAAAATGGTTAAAACCGATTACCTCGTGCTATTTTTCTCCTCCGCCGCCCACGACGGCTCTGCCTGGCAGCCACCACGTCCTCAGCTCCTCTTCTCACTCTCTGGGCCGCTCAGTGAAGGTGACATTTTAAGGGTTTAGGTTTGGATGAATGAAAATGGTGATCGGGTTTGATTTGAAGGGAGGAGAATGAATGATCGATGAAGGTGGGAGATGCATGAATGAATGAGGTTGGCCAGTGGATGGGTGACAAGTGTCACTCATCCATTGGGCCTCCATAAAATATCTGGGCCCACTAGAGACAAAACTGCACTTTTTGTCTTGTAAAACGTGTCACCGTAAATAGTATCCCGAAACTTCAGTGAACCGTAACTTCGCCGTCGAACGTCCAAATTCGACGTGCCACCTGTCTACGGATTCGTATCGTCCTTATCTACGTAATAGTCCTTGGCCCTCGGCCATCGGACATCCCAGTCAAAAAGTCAACTATTTGGCCATTTTTAGCCAAAATTACCAAAATGCCCCTAAACTTCCGAACGTCATAACTTCCTCCTCGAATGTCGGAATAGAATGTGCCACCTGTCTATGAACTCGTGACGTCACGAACTACGTCACGATTATCGGTCAAAGTCCATTTGACCTCCCGAATGAAAAGTCAACGTTTTGCCACGACTAGGGCCAAAACGGTCATTTTGCTTCGTTCGTCCGATTTCGCCCTACTAATCACGGATTAACCTCACTAATCGTGTTTAGTCACTAATATAATCTTAGAATTTGGGACGGGTCGTTACAACCTTCCCTCCTTAATTAATTTCGTCCTCGAAATTCCAACAGACCTAATTCTAGCCGTTCTTCCCTCCTTAATTAGTTCCGTTCTTGAAACTCCAATTATCCTGATTCCACATCCACCCCGTGGAAAGTAGAATCGACCGGGGTGAAAGTAGAATCGACCTCAAAACTCATGTACACTTGTACACCCACTAACTCGAACAATACTCGTCTGCAACCAGACGTACCACTAACACTCGCGTCGTATCGACTACACTCGACCACGTCGAATGACAGTAACCATACGGTCCGAATTGACATCAGTTCTCAAATCTACCAAGTCGCCGACACAACAACTTGAAGGTTCCTTTCTCCACCACTAACTATCCTGACGTCTGCTCCCATTAGGAGTCATCAAACCGCACTCAACGATCCACGTTGACACATCCCGACAATCTGTCACCACTTGACAGTCGCTAGTCGAAAACTGACACTATACCCACTTGTGGTTACACTAACCACCAACATACTCATCCTGAGTATACGTATACCAACATCTAACTCGACCTGCGTGTAGCTGGACCCCTCAGAAATACTATGACCCAATGCACAGTATCCAATGTCCTGTCCACGTCCTCGACTAATCCAATGGTATTGGAACTAAGCCGACTACCAACACGCTCACCAACGTACTACTGATATAACCCATACACCATCACCATGCACCACAAGTCTGCCTAGTATCGTACTCCGGACAACGTATAAGGTACGTACATCTACCCATCAATTAGCCTACAACCACCTAGGTTGTAGTCAATCACGTTTCGATTATGGAGTTCATTTGTCCAATCCAGCATTAGACAAATCGAAACTCCAACCCATCATCTATTTCCAATTCCGAATCCGAATCCGCAATTTCGTAAGAAATCCCGAATCCGAATCCGCAATTTCGTAAGAAATCCCGAATCCGAATCCGAAATCATTATTCCGTAAGCTAGCATTTGGAATAATCATTCCGAACCCAAATCCATAAAAAGAAGATCCATTGTCAAGCTCCAGAATCAAATCCTGAATCGTCACCCAGAATCCGATTTCAAAACCCAGATACAGAAATCCTTTTTCAAGTTCCAAAATCAAATCCTGAATCGTCATCCAAAAATCCGATTCCAAAACTCAAAATCTCGTTCTTATCTACCGAGACACATCAAAACCGAACCTATCAGTTACCCGTTTAAACAATTACCTCAATACCTTTGATTGACTTCATAGGGAAGCCAATCCCAATATCAACACATCTAGGCTGACCAAAATCCGACCTCGTCAGACACCTACTCGCTCGAGTAACAAGCCATATGGGATTTACCTCGAAAAGAAGTTCAGTCCCACCATACTCCACTCAACCATGAACATCACGATCGAGAATCGTCACAACGTCCAAAGTCCTCAACCATTTCCCACATCTAAATAGACTAGTCAACGACGAGACACACCGAGACTGTGGGTTCTCATTGATTACCTCGTATCGATCCTTGTCATCCCACCTAGGAAACATCAAGGATGATACCAAACAATGATATCAAAATCCATCATACGTGAATGCAAGAAAAACGTGTTGTACTCACCACGCCATGTAATCCAACATCGTCTGCCACCAAGCAGGAAATGAGAAATCTCAGTCACCTAACTTCGATATACTCAACTCCACTTAATGACCCAAAACAAATCCCGGGTTCACCAACCAATACACGACCAATGTACTGGTGTCACAACCATCATCTACTGTCATCTACCACGGTAGAACCTGAGAAGTCACCCAAAATTACTTCAACATACCCATTACCAATGCGGAAAACCCGCATTCCTCTCGTCACCTCAATCGCAACCTCTCGTGATTCCGAAATTCCAGCCATATCGAAACCAACACACTCGGACATCAACCACGTGTCCAACACTAGTTTACCGCTATCTGTGATCCACTGCCGGTCCACAGATACCGAACATATGCCCATCTCGACGGAGTCACATCCCAGCTCGCGACTTACCGTCATCACAATCACCAGCACTAGCACCAGCACTAGTACCAGCGCCACGTACTATCACCAATACTAGTGTCAGTATCAGCATGTCGTGTGCAAAACTGACACCCGGGATCTCCGTTCATACCGAGCGACGACCCCGTACCTCTGGTCGAATAGGAGAAACTCTGCCTCCCTCGTACCCAACAACTCTGGGTACAGTCACCCTGACAACTCATACGAGAAAATGACACGTTCCCCGAACTTCCTCGATTCCCAACAACCGTAACTACAACCATTCTCGGTAGTAGCGCCTGCCACAAACTCATGCAGACCTAACTACCAGGTATCGCTATCGAGATTCGCATCCAGGGAAATCAATCACCCGTACCAACTATTCCGTATCGCCGCTCCGGGATTCCATCGACAAGTACCAACCCTGATAACTTGTCCAAATCAAACTCTAACAAGTCGTAACTCGACTAAACCAAATGTCGTCTACCAAGTCATCCACGACCTTAGTTGTCAAACAATCCATCACAACTATGGTAGCACGACAACCAACTAGGTCTAACCGATAAATAAAACTCCGACTGCAAAGTGCAGTCCCAACACAAGCTGACATGACTAGACCGACTAACGAATCCAAATCCAAATAGTCGTCACAGTCAAACCACTCGCCAACTCACCTTTCGGAACCATACGCCATAAGGTAAGGTTCCACGATCACACCTAGGGTCACTATGAACCCTACTGCATAAGGCAGTACAATCCATAATCCGACCGACCCCGCGGTCCCGACATCGTAAAGACGTCAATCCAATCCTACCGTCAATCCAACTCGGATTCCTCGAATCCGGCTGCCCCTGGATCATATCCGTCTAACTCAACAATATCCGATCATCTAAATCAACAATATTTGACCATCCGATGATCACAATTCCTAACCAGTTGTCGAAACCGATCCTACGACATCGTGAAGATGATCCCAACTAACCATCTCACGATCCAAAACTCTAACGTAATAGTACGTTCATCCTTACATAGGGTCCCACACTGTCAACCCTGACAGAACTATGGCAACCCCGGCATCTAATGCCGAACCAAAACATTTCACGATTCAATCCTACTAACTATCGTATCGGCATCCCACTATCAGGTTGATAACGAACTGCAGCCCATTGAGATATCACATCCTCGACCTGCGTACATTCCAAGAGCTCCACGGTCGCTCGAATAGAGACAACCCCGCTCTGATAAGCAATCCTATGCTCTGATACCACGCTAACAGGACCCATCCCAATCCCCCCGGGATTAACGCGGGATGACCCTGCTCCCGTCTGACACGCAGTGTCAGACAAGGGATATTTCCGACCTTTGCCCTCCCGGGCTATCAGAGTACGCCAGGATCCTGAGGAGGCATGTGATATCTTGGTCTCTGCTACAGTCCACATCGTATCCGCCCTGAAGGGTATTAAAAACAGAAAGACTGTGAGTGGACAAAAATAAAGAGTTTATAAAAATATATCCATAAAAGACCTTTATACCCTTCACTAAAAAGCATGCATGCATAATAAAACCAATTATCCAATCATATATGTTAAAACATCCATAAGTAGGGTCACAGCCCCAAGTTCTGTAAATACAAGTCACACGGGCTCCTGCCCAAAACCATTTACAGAAAACCAGAACATAGTAAACATATGTGGGATCTCAGCCCAAATCCATTTATCATTATAAACATAATTTCCCAAACCATTTGAAATCATGTTTATTATCCATTATATTCATATCCAGAACCTGTCACGGTGAAATAGAGCTACACGTGTGCTAACCGGGGTCTCAAACCCAAGTCTCTCCAGGGTCCACCCAGGTCAATGTCCTTAGATCAATGACCCTCCCTGGAGGTAACGAACCATGCCCATCCTGAGAGTAAGGAACCCAATTGGGGGGCGACTCCACTCAATCAGTGCTCCGTGACTACTCCGGGGTCCACCCAGGCCAACTACCCTCTCCGGATGAGACAATCATATATAAAGGATGGAATATGAAAAACTTTTTGAAATCATTCTTTAAATCTTTCCAGGATTCATGTCCGGTCCCCATAAACCGTCATAATCCATAAAATCCTTTCATGGGTTCATGTCGGTTCCCATAAACCGTCATGACCCGTAAAAACCATTTCAAGGGTTCATGTCGGTTCCCATAAACCGTCATGAACCATAAAAACCATTTGTAACACATACTGGGCGCGGGGCCCGAATCCACATAGAAACTGGACCTCAAGTCCGAATAGTAAACCAATTGGGCCTCTGGCCCGATTCCGTAAGTCAAATGGGTCTCGAACCCGAATTTACCTTTTTGAATCCAAAATCATTTCATTAAATCATAACTAAAACCATAAGTACGGAAAATCAGTGTAAAATCGGAAAACCTCGATTTACGTGCAAGCACGTAAATCACCCCGAAATACGTGAAATCATATAAATCACAAGCATTCAAATCAACATCATAAAATCATATTCATAATCCATATAAAACATGTATGCATGCATCACAGTTTAGAAATCAAAGTCCACTCACAGACCGTCTGAAGCCGCGCCTCGATACGCGTGCCAAAATCGTCTCCCGAGTCAATCGTCGTCACCGGGACTCCCAAACCTGTCCAAATTAATTTAGAGGGTTACTAACTACTTAAATAACCCCTCACTAAAGTCCCGTAATTTTCCGGAATTTCTAATTATTTTTAAACGCGAACCTAAACCTTCGGACAACCCGAAATCTATCGAAACGATGTCCGATCGACTCGAAACCAGTCCCAAAATGCTCGTTACATCGAATAGATGATTTCACATGTTGGAACTTTCCCCAAAATATCCCGTACGCGCTCGCAAGCACCGCCTGAACTGGGTGCGCATGGGAGCCACGCGCTAGTGAACAGTGTCATCCCCTACCTCGCGTCGACCGGTCTGAACCGGTCCGGTTCGGTTCGCCTGCAACTTGGACCAACGTGACCGGTTCAAGCTCCTACACGGTCCAATCTTCACCGTTTTCACTCCTAATCGATCCTAATCTTCATTATTTCATCCTAGGATCCTAACCTAATCGATTAGAACCCTTAAAACCCACAAAACCTGACCGGTTTGAATTTCCCCTCACGGTTCGAATTTTCAAAATCCACCCCAGGGCTTCTCGACGTCTCACCACTCCCAAAACCTTCCTAAAAACTCCCTAGCAACCTTATTAACTCAAACCAAACGTCCAAATCGACCCATAATAGCAGAAATTGAAAATTGAATTGAAAATGGTTAAAACTGATTACCTCGTGCTATTTTTCTCCTCCGCCGCCCACGGCGGCTCTGCCTGGCAGCCACCATGTCCTCAGCTCCTCTTCTCACTCTCTGGGCCGCTCAGTGAAGGTGACAGGTTAAGGGTTTAGGTTTGGATGAATGAAAATGGCGATCGGGTTTGGTTTGAAGGGAGGAGAATGAATGATCGATGAAGGTGGGAGATGCATGAATGAATGAGGTTGGCCAGCGGATGGGTGACAAGTGTCACTCATCCATTGGGCCTCCATATAATATCTGGGCCCACTAGGGACAAAACTGCACTTTTTGTCTTGTAAAACGTGTTGCCGTAAATAGTATCCCAAAACTTTCGTGAACCGTAACTTCATCGTCGAATGTCTACGGATTCGTATCGTCCTTATCTACGTAATAGTCCTTGGCCCTCGGCCATCCGACATCCCGGTCAAAAAGTCAACTATTTGGGTTTTTTTAACCAAAATTACCAAAATGCCCCTAAACTTCCGAACGTCATAACTTCCTCCTCGAATGTCGTAATTGAACGTGCCACCTGTCTATGAACTCGTGACGTCACGAACTATGTCACGGTCATCGGTCAAAGTCCATTTGACCGCCCGAATGAAAAGTCAACGTGTTGCCACGCCTAGGGCCAAACGGTCATTTTGCTTCGTTCGTCCGATTTCGCCCTACTAATCACGGATTAACCTCACTAATCGTGATTAGTCACTAATCTAATCTTAGAATTTGGGACGGATCGTTACACATATTCCCTACCTCCATCACTCATCTTGTGACTGCGATACAATGAATATGACCATGAAGAAGTGGTGAGAGGCTGAGGATGGCAAGCCACGGCTGGGGACGGCGGTGGCCACGGCGGGGAGAGGGAACCCGTAAGGTAAAAATATTCAAATTTTGGATATTGGTTTTTGGTACGTTTTAATCGATGGTTTTGATTAGAAACGGCTTCCGGGGACTTTAGGAGATGATTGGAGTGGTTTTCGAGGGCTTGGACGGCTGGAATGCACGGCGGAGGAAGGTTTTCGTCGCCGTCGCCATTGATGAACTTGGAAGGTACGGTTTCACGGGTTTTTCTATGTTTTTAATGGCTAGAACTTTAGGTTAGGATGAGAGGATTAAAATGGGACAAACGGGAGGAATTTTGGTGGCCAGACGGCGGAGAACCGACAGGGTCGACCCGCGGGTCACGGCGACCCGGATTGCAGGACCCGGCCAGAGGTTAGTGACGCGTGAACAGTGCCCGTGCGTGGGCTTCACGTGCGTAAACTTCTAGCGGCGCGTGTGAGCATGTGGTAAGAAGTTTGGGAATGTGTTCAACACGTTAAATCTTCTATTCGATGTAACGAACATTTTGGGACTGGTTTCGTGTCGATCGGACACCGTCTCGATAATGTTTGGGGCATCAGAAGGTTTCGGATCGAGTTTAAAAATAGTTAAAGCTATAGGAAAATTACTGGGCTTTGGTAGGAGGTTAATAAGGTAGTTAGTAATCTTCTATTACGATTTGGACAGGTTCGGGAGTCCCGGTGACAGTGATTGGCTCGGGAGAGCCGTATGGCACGCATATCGAGGCGGCAGCTCAGACGGTCTGTGAGTGGACCTTATTTTCTAAATTGGTGCATGTATAAATTTTTATTATATGTTTTAAACACTTGTTTGGTGATGTCATGGGTGCATTCGGTTGTGGTTACGTATAGGCATATATTTCGAGGTTTTAGCCTTATACGGTGCCTATACGGGTCTGTATTTCTTTATTGGTTTAAATGAATTGGATTTGGATTTCTAAAAGGATAAACTCGGGTATGAGACCCATTTGGTTTGGTCTCAGGCATATGACGCTATGGATGGCCTATGGGTATAAATCGTGGTTGCGGCGAGTGCTAGGTGCACGGCGACGTACGATACGATGCTCGCCTCCGGATTGGGATGTGTTCCTTCCGGAGAGGTCACGATGCACGATTCGTGGTCGGGTAGCCTGGGGAGGCTTGACTTCGGAGTGCTGACGGTTCAGGATATCGATCGGTGATGAGTGCACCATGATCTTGTGGAGGTCGCGTCGGTTGATTCGTTCACGGCGACATATCAGGATTGAGGGCGGTCCTGGATGGATGGTTGCACGCATCACTACGATCGGAGTTGTGACCGACCCTTAGATATCGGGCAGGATGCCCAGCTGATGTCATATGTTCGGGCACGAGATTCAGTTTGTTTATGGTTATGATTTCGAGTCAGGGACCCTTGATGAATTTCCAAGTTCATGGCGGTTTATGGGAACCGGCATGAACCATGGAATTGTTATTGTGGATGTTATGGATCATGACGGTTCAGGGAACCGGGCATGAACTCTTAAATGGATGTTATGGCTCATGACGGTTTAGGGGAACCGGACATGAATGTTATGTTATGTATATATATGTTCATATACCTTCCTTTACTTCTATTATCTCCTCCGGGGAGAGTCATTGGCCTGGGTGGACCCCGGAGTAGTCACGGAGCACCGACTGAGTGGAGTCACCCCCCAGTTGGGTTCCTTACTCTCAGGAAGGCTATGGTTACTATAACCTCGGGTAGGGTCAGTGGTCTGCGGACATTGACCTTGACTTTGAGAAGACTCGGATTGAGACCCGGGTAGCACGCGCGTAGCTTTGGAAACCGTGACAGGATTGGTTGGGTGACTTATATATGTATATATGATATGTGATGTGTGGTTACATAGGATTTGAGCGGTGGCTCGTGTACTTGGTTTTATTATTGGTTTGGGCTGAGTCCCACATGGTTTTGGGCAGTGGCCTGTATGGTTGAATCTTTACGATTCTTTCGATTCTGGTTTTGGGCTTAGTTCCCACATATGGTTTCATTTGGTTAAATGGCTTTCGAATGCATGCATGCTTTTTAGTGAAGGGTACAAATGTCTTCTTATGGAAATGTTTTTATAAACTTTTTGTTTTGTCCACTCATAGCTTTTAATGTTTTGACTACCCTTCAGGTTGACAGCGGATGTGGACTGTAGCAGAGACTGAGATATCACATACCTCCTCCAGATCCTGGCGTACTCTGATAGCCCGGGAGGGCAAAGGTCGGAAATATCTCTTGTCTGACACTTCGTGTCAGACAGAAGCAGGGTCATCCCGCATTAATCCCGAGGGGATTGTGACAGGACCCGTCCCAACTGGATGTCAAAAACCGTACCCGGTCCTGCTCCCGTCTGACAAGTCAAACTAAAGGTCCGAAACTCCCTTTCAGTGCTTGCCAGACAAGGGATGTTTGCGCGAATTTCTGCTGCTGTCACTGCCTCACGATCAGTCCCGAACGTCGTACCACGGCCTGGAGGGTCACAAAACAGAAATGGTGTGAGTGGACAAAAAATGACCTCTTATAAAAACATTTATCAAAATACAATCTTACCCTCCAGTTTTCACAAACTTGCATGCATATCGTAAAACATGAGTGACCGATAAAATTAAAACATATTTTCCCATGGTCCATAAAACTCATGTTCACCAAATCAGTTCATGTTATAAAACATCAAATCCCGGCTCTCAGGCCAAAACATGTGAAAACATAATCACCTGGCCACAAGGACCAAAAACCCGTACTCAAGACCAGAAGCTTCAGTGGATTCAGGTAAACTCTTTCCCCATCTCAATTGCATCAATTCATGGCTCAAACGCCACGACTCAAACTCGATTCTTCGTCACTGTGCAACTATGGAGTTCAGTCAATTTCAATCAGTTTCTTCCAATTGATGGATCCAGAAGCATCGTGGGATCCTCAGGAACACAATCCCCACATCAATTACACCGTTTGATCGCTCCAAGATCACGACATAGCCTCGATTTCTCTCACTGTTACCAAACCCGTTCAGAGCCAAATGAGCCTCAATTCAACTCGTTTTTGATTTGAAACAACTCGTCTCAACCTCAGGAAGCTGAATGTGAGCTTCAATTTGATCCTCACGACCCCTCACTCGACATTTGAATTTCCCCCCAATTTTCTAAATTTTCGATTTTGATTTCATCCCCCCTCACTCTGTCCCGTGTGTTTCTCTTAATTAATACAATCTTCAAGTCTCACAATTCCCTCAATTCTGCCACAAGAAGGCAGCCAAGTCCCCCAGCTCACACACTCCATTGATGTAGTTCACGGTATAAGGAAATACGGAGGAAAAGGAAGAGAAAATGGAGGACAAGGATGATTAGGGATGATGATGATGTTGTAATGATGGTGTTGGGAGGGAAACATGGAGCTGGAATCAAGGGATGGGTGACACTTGTCACTCATCCGGATGTGCACAGTCATCGGGTACTGTTCATATTAAACTATTATTTTATTCCCGGTTCGTTCGGTTAATCGAGCCCGATTCCGTGACCATAACTTCGTCGTCGAATCTCCGATTTCGGCATGCCGCCTGTCGTTGGATTCGTATCGACGAGACCTACGTAACGGTCCTTGGCCCTCGTCCGTTGGACTTCCCGGCCAAAAAGTCAACATTTGGCCCCTACTATGCCAAATTACCAAAATGCCCCTCATCTTCCGATCATCATAACTTTCACTACGAATGTCGGAATCGAACGTGCCACCTGTCTATGAACTCGTGACGTCCCGAACTACGTCACAGTCACCGGCCAAAGTCCATTTGACCGCCCGAACTAAAAGTCAACATTTTGCCCACGCTAGGGGCAAAACGGTCATTTTGCACGTTTCGTCTGATTTCACTCAACTAATCCCCGATTAGTCATTCTAAATCATAATTAATTAATATTCAATCCCGATATTCGGGACGGGTCATTACAGATTGGGATGGGTCCTGTCATAAGTACTCAGGAGATCGAGACCTATCTAACGGCATTCCTGGAATCGCCAAGTAACGTCCCGGTCAAAAAGTCAACTTTTTTACTTTGACCAAGAAAAGTCAACATTTGTCTTTAAGGGCAAAATCGTCAATTCCATCCAAATTTTTCGATATTAACCTCGGTGAAGGTCCGGGTCCTTACAGCCACAGTCATATTCGATGAGGAACACCATGAATTTGGACCCAAAGAAAGCTTCACGACCTAAAATCTCTATCCGAGAGGAATTTCCTTAACCAAAACTAGCGCCTCCTTGAACAACCAAGGTTCCATCTCAAGAATATACGTTTTGTCATGCAAGAACCCCAACGGTATCCCCATTCTTCCTAAATGATAGGCTAGTAGACCTAGCCATAAGTCATTGAAAACTGAGACAAATGCATCGTGGTTCACTAGTTTCCTTGTAAAGACTTCAACGATCAAGTTGAACTTGGCTCCTACCAAGATGCCCCTAGTCTCGGATTTACTGAGCACGACACCAATCCTTTCCTTCTCTGAGGTCTGCAGGTTACGCCCTAGGTAAGTTGTTAACACCTCCATGCGTTCCACACACCAGTAGCCGAACCTTGAGTCTCATGGCACCCCTGCAGCACTATCGAAGAAAACCAGACAGCATGCAGAGAACATTGCAATAAAATTTGTTACTCATAAGACAATTCGTTTAATCTCTATAAAGATTGGCTTTCACATGGTAACTGGAAATAGAGTCATCCTCACATGGGGTGAAATACAATGGGAATTTTTAGCACAATTTGTTTGTTCTAAGAAGAAAGTTTCAATCAGTGACTTAGTTTGAGCCATGCAAAAGTACAATGAAAGTGCGAATGAATACATTGCAAGATGGAAGAGCCTCAATCTTCAATGTTCAGAGAAATTAATAGAACAAGTTGCAGTACAAATGTACTTGAACGATCTCTTAACTGAGATAGCAACATTTATCATGACTGCAGAGCCTCAAACACTAGAGGAACTAGTCTCGAAAGCAAGGAATGTCGAAAGAAAAATCGTGAGCCATAAAAATAAAGCTCAATAGGTAGACATAGAAATTGAAAAAACTGACAATAGGTAGATATATAAATTGAAAAACCTGACAATGATCAATATCAATGGTATCAGACTTATGAGTATTCAGACTATAACAATTCTGATGAACAGTCACTCACTTTTGACAGTTATACAATTCCAGAAAGAGCCAATGGATACGTTTGCTAAAATAGATGACAAAAATTTCAAAGAAAGGAATGAACAAGAAGCACAAAGTAAGCATGCACTTGAAAAAGGAAAAGAAGTGAAGAAGTAAGAGAAGTGAAGTACACATTCAATGATGATGATGTGGAAGGAACTTTCTCTAAACACATCAAAGCCAAAGCTACCAAGCTTCAGAAGCCAAAAACACTCACCAAAATAAATATAATAGAGAGTTCCAGTCATTGCCAGTATCATCAAAGCCCTAATCATCAAACAAGGGATTGCTACATTCTCAAGAACATAAACAACAAATGATCAATAATAATGAGTTGGAGCAGCTTTGTGAGGAAGATCTATTAAAGAAGAAGTGCTTGTTGGATTGAAAACCCGAGCGAGTTTTCCAATAGAAAAAATCAGAGCTTAAAAAAATGGGTCGTTAGATTGAAAACTCAGGAGTGCAGTCAAATAAAAAATTAGAGTTAGAAAAGAATGAGAGCTTGTTGGATTGAAGACCCGAAAGGGAAACCCAAGAAAAAGTTGGAGCTACAAAAAAGAAAAAGATCCTCAATAGTGGTATTGAGGGTGTCTTTAGAGTATACCGAATCAATATAACTATCCTTCTTCTCTTCTCACACAACAACTAAATTTCAATTAGTATAGAAAATAAGTGATACAAAATTTCTACAATCGGCTTGATCCTTTAAACAGGGTGTGTAGGTAGTCTAGTACTGGAAAAAAAAAAAAAAAAAAAAACACTAGATACATCCAGGAAAATCAAGTTTTAAAAGCTCTCCCTCAAATCAAAGAGGGGAACTACGTTTGTCTTGATCCTTTCATAGGGTATTTAGGCAATCTAGTCTCAAACTCTAGATACAACCATAAAAGAAAAAAAAATCAAAATTCATTATTTTTTCCCACCAATAGCATAAGCTTATGGTCAAATTGCTATCTACGATACTCCTACCTCACACGAATACAAACTATGAACAAAGGAAAGTTAAAAAAAATATCATCATTTGCAGCTACTGGAGGAAATAAAAAGTTTATATCAAGCTTCGCTCTTGAAAATTGTCCCACGGTCGACGCTTGAGGGGGCATCAAGTTTACGTCAATTTTACTATTAAAAAAAAGATAAACTATATAAAAATACCTAAATTATAAGGTCGATTTCAAAACGTACTCAAACTGCAAAAAGTTACATTTTCGTACCCAAATTAAAAATTTTCATTGCAATTTCAAGTTTTAATTTTGAATTATAAGGATAATATAAATTCTAACGTTTGGGGATGATTACAGTATCTGTAATCTGTATCTTTACCAGCTCTATCATTGCCAGTAGCCAACAGTGTATAAATAAGCAAGCAGCCAACAGTCTGAAATCTTGAAGTGTATAATTAAAAAATTTCATCGCAATTTCAAGGTTAATGAAATCTTAAAATCTTGAAGTGTATAAATAAGCAAGCAGCCAACAGTATCTGAAATCTTGAAATCATTGCTAGTGTGACCGTGACATTAGCAAGCAGCCAACAGTATCTGTAATCTGTATCCAATGATTGAAATATCGACATTGACGGATATATCGCTAATTAAATTTACGGATATCTCGCCCCAAATATCGATATCGATATCGATATCGTTTACAGTCAACAAAAATGACGGAAATTCGGTCTAAAAGTTGGAAATTTGGAATGAAATTTTGGGATAAACTTAAGTACCCAATGATGGTTATATAGGACTAATAAAAACTATAAAATAACTTTGATATAATAAATATATGATAAATAATATAATACAATAGAGTTTTGTCGATGACTAGTAATATAAAATTTAAACATAAATATAAATTGAAGTGAATTATTATAATTGAATGTTAATATAATTAAAAACATAACAATAAGTATAAAAAAATGAAAAAAAAAATTATAAAATGAGTATATATATTTAAAATTGAAAAAAAAAAATTAAAAAAAAAAGTTAATCTTTGTTCAAAAATTGGAAATGATTGATATATTTAAAATTGAAAAAAAGAAGATAAATATAGTTGAAAAAAAGAAAAACAAATGATAAAAAAAAAAACATTAGCAAGCAAAAAAAAACAAAGCAGGGAAGGAAAAAACACATTCATGCTCGCACCTAGTGGGATTTGATTTAAAAACAAGGCACAATCAACTCCACCAACAAACAAAATTAAGTAAACAAATAATATATAAAATATAAATACGAACGTAAAACCAATCATCCCCTACCTAGCGCGAGTCTGCAATTCGGATTTTTTTAACGCGACGGCTTGACCCGACTAGTTTAAGCTTATTTTACGTCCGTTTTTCACCCAATTTAAGCCGATCTCGATCGTTTTAAGTAAATAATGAAATCTATCTCTTTAAAACAAGAAAAAAGATCGAAATTTAATAAAGCAATATTCCCAGTAAACACTACTGGCAAATAGAAGGTAAGCAATATTAATTGATACATAATACACAAACAAAAACTCAAGCAATTCAGTTTATTTCAACAGTTTCCATAATATAAATTCAAAATCATCAAAACGTTGCTAACAAAACTAGTTAGATTTTTAACCGTTTAATTTTATCAAGTGAACAACCAATAATAATTTGAAATGAATCGATTAGTACTAGAACATGGGGCAATTGTTCCAAGCATATAATATAGATACCGATACATATCCATGCCTGAGATGAAGAATGAATAGACTCTATGACTACAACGTAGTAAAATAAATTAAAAAGGATGAGCGACCGAGGTAGATAAAATGTAGGGGAATGATCCATAGAATAAAATTTAGAACTAAGAACAAGTTCATCTTTATGTTCTTTTAGTTTGAGTCTCTTCTGTAACACGACAATTGATCACACGAAGCTACAGAAAATATCAAGCAGCAATCATGTGGAACACAATCAAGGAATCTTAAAAAAGCTAGGCCACTGGCCAACAATATGATAAACAATGAAGCACTTAATTTCTTCGCCGTTCCAGAAACAAATCCGATACCAAGGTTTTCCTTCGGTTACCTACAAGCAAGGTATGTGCCGGTAGCGTACAACAATTTTAAAGTTCTACGAGGCGTAACACTAGGAAAACAAGTAACTCGATACATATGCCTGATCCCGATCAACTCAGTCAAATGAAGATTTAAATCTGAAAACTCGTTTTGTCTGCGAAACAAGGATTGGGGTCTACCTGCAATTATGGTTCCATGGCATCATTGCACACGGCACTTTAATTACATTTCTATTTTCTGTTTTCAAAAACCAAAATAATCAAGAATACAAAAGCATATGACTTACCTAAAACTTGTGACACTTAATCTTCTCAAACCTTGAGAGCAGCTTTGTGAACCATGGTCTCTTTGTGTATTTGGTGGCAGCTCTTCTCAACAAGATCCAGTAGTTTCTCCAGGTTCGAAGCCCATGAATTAAGCACGTTATTGCTATCCTTTACTGTTTGAAAGGAGACTATCCCGATTGGCCTGTCAATCTTGGCCACCAATGCCTTGGATACAACCATGTCTGACAAATGCTTCTCAGCTTCCTGAATAGATAGAAACAAAAGTAGTAGATGAAACTACACTAAACTACATTTGAGGAATACAAAATTTGGAGACTTGAAAATGAGACCAGCCATGGAAAAGGGAACTTTAGCATACGAACTAATAATAAAGCCAATCATGAAACACAATCTAAGAAGTCCACCAGGTTTCAAATAGAAATTACGGAAAAAAAAAGGAGAAAAAAAGAGGTAAAACAATTTTTGGGAAGGAAAGCAAACTGCACAAGAGCCATGATTACTAAGAAGCACTGCAACTCAGTCTGTAAAGCATGCATGATGAGAGATAGTAATTGGAAATCTGATACTTAGACACAGCAGCTCTCGGAACACCACCAGGCTTTAAATAAAATTATATAAGATAAATTATTTTAACTCAAATTCCAATAAAATGTACAAATTAGCGTCAACAAACCTGGATACTTAGACACAGCAGTTCTGCAAGTCTCTTCAAGGTAATTCTTGCGTAGTACTTTGAAACGACAAGAATATTCTGCAAAAAGCAGCATCACATGTCAGGACGAAAAAAATTACTAAACTGAACCATAAAAGAAAAAAAGAGGAGATAACAATGTGTTTGGAAACTACATGCTCGATAATTCTCTGTCTTAGATCTTCAGCAGCTCTTTCACCCAAAGAACCACCAAGCATGTTCTTCTCGCTCTCAAACTCATCCTTGTATGTATTCCAAAGAGTTGTCCATTGTACGACCTCCATAGTTACCACCTGTTTCAAAAGCAACCTACAAGTATAACAAAGGCAGGACTCCATGTGTCAGACTAAGAGCGTGTACTGAATATTTGTGCAAAGGGAAATGCACACCAGATGCTATTGTTGAACGTACCTAAAATGTGGAATCTCAGAGAGATTCTTATCCTCCAGGATGGAGTTAAGAAGACTTGACTGCATGGGATCATATGGCGCCAGAACCAAGTACCAACAGATTTTCCTCAAGACCTACATAAAGTAAAATATCAGAAAAGTTCAACCAAAATCAGGACTTATAATATAAATAAGAGTAGTACCGGTATCCACTGGGTTGGATTCTCCTTGACAGAAGGAATATCGTATATCGCCTTATAGCAACGGCAAATCTCAAGGTAATCATTGTTATGAAAGTAATACCTAGAAAGGAAATTTTAAAAAAAAAGGTCAAAAACCAACAGAGCAAGAAAGAAGTTGTAAGAAAAGGCATCTGAATTATTTACAGGGACCAGGCAACCAACTAAAAAGAACACCTTCAAAATATTAACAGTTCAATTTTCTATAGATAATGTAAGGTTCTGCAAGTGATTAGATAATGTTGAAAATACGAAAACTGAAAATGTATAATATGTGATGACGGAAATTCCAAAAAATAAGCTGTTCCGAATTTGAGAAGCAGGCATTCTTTCATCTTTTAAATAAACAATGCGCAACTAATTTAGTAAAGAAATCCATGAGAAACTGTTAAACCACACAACTTATTATATTGAATGCAAACTGACTAGCCCAATCATGTCAGAGCTATCCAACTTCGAGCATCTGGAACTTAAAATGAGAAACATAAATTTATACTCAAAGCCAATTTAACAGAGAAATAAAGCATTAATTCTTATTCATTAAATATGTATGCCTTACTATACTAGGAACTGATGATTGCTAATTTAGGGCACCGTCTATTTTTTTATTTAACACTCTTGTGGTTTGAATAAAGCCAGTGCAGAACACGAACCATACCATGGAACCATGTCAGCAGAAAGCTGAGCAATTTAGCTAGTTTTTACTTTTTAGAACTGGAATTGAGGCATTCCATGCTTATTCTTTGAAACAGGGTCCTTAAAAACCCATGGAATCCAACATCACCATTACAGTGTTTCAATATGCTAGGTTCAAAAAGCTTTTATCAGAAACACAATGAAGTTTTATATTTCAAAAGTACTAATATACAGGTATAGTAAACAATATAATTTAACATAAAGCCAACACTGAATGGGAATGGTAAATCAACCTATTTCTTAGGGTATGAAAAACGTTGAATCTGTCAAGAAAGGCAAACCCATTACCATTACCCCCTGCGCAAGACCAGAATCTCATACTCCCAAGTGAATTGGATTTCGAATACACTATTTTGAAGCTTTTGAGAGAACACTCCATTGCTTAACAACACCCTAATAACAGCATTTCAATAGATACATATACAATTCCAGTGATTATGTAGTCTTACAGAACCTCAACAAACCATACACTAATGCATAATAACGTGCTGGATCACAGAACCTCCACAACTCTAAACAGGTAAGATCACCAAACTGCATTTTTTTTTAAATAAAGAAACTGGAACAAATACAGAACAATAAAAATATAGAAAAGGGGCAAAGACACCCAATACCTTATCATTAATTCATAGTAGATCCGCTTCAACTCCAAGAGAGATGGTATATCAGCAGGAGCTTCTTCGACTATACTGTCACCTTCTTTAGGCTTTTTCTTTTCTTTTGAAGTGTCAATATCAAAAACTCTTGGACTGATCTTCCTTGAAAGTATTTGAGCACGAACAAAATCCTGACGGTCTAAGCATAGGCGCACCTACCAAATTTAATATCGACAGAATGTTTCATAATGAGAATCAGAACTCAAATCTAAAAAATTAGTGCTTCAAATGATTAAGCAGTGAATATAAAGAGTAATTAGAGAGAAATTAGACTCATACTTGTTCAAGAATGAATGCAATCTTCTCAGTTTTTGCCATAGCACCAAAAGTTTCCACCTGTAAAGCAAAACAATTAAGCATGAGTACCATGAATTTTTCATCTTTTTTTTTTTTTGGCTGTAGAGGGCACCAAGAATCATTTGAATCATTCTATTTACATTACTTAATTCAAATGGTTCCCACAGAAAGGATGAGGGGTATCCAAAGCTGATAACACTAACCGCAATTTCTTGCATCAAATCAGCAGCTTCAGCAATAAGTCCTTGCTCCTCCTTAATCTTTGCAAGTCTTTTGATTAACCGGGCTCTCTCAATTTCAACATATATCTACAGAATAATAGGGCTCATGAAACTTTTAATTGATTAATAACATATAAATTAAAATTACATAGTGGAACAGGGGCAATTAAATTTTTTACTACATGCTTACCTTTCCAGCAGAAACATTGTTTAGTGTCTTAATAAGCTCTATACGAGTTTCAATATCTGGTGTCTGATCAATATATTGCATTGCTTGCTGGACCACAGCAGTTACAACCTGCAAGGAAATAGGCATGAGAATGAGAAATAACAATAGGAGCAGCATTATATGTAAGAATGCCCAATTACTATCAATGAAAACTAAAAAGTAGAAACACACATCCTCCTCCAAAATAGAATAAGAATACAGACGACAGCTGATTAAGACTAAACCCTCCAACCAAGAGATGAAAGATATGACTTTACATGCATGATATAAGCAGAGCTTGTTTGTTATTGAAGAATTAGAGATCCCACAATCACAATGTTCCAACCACAGCAGTAAATTTTTTGGCAGAAAAAAAACAGCAGTACATTTACTGCTACGTAAGGAAAATACATACAGAATAAATATAAATGCACGTCTTTTCCCAAGACGATCTTAGAATAACTCACAAGTTACAAACAAACCAACTAAATCAGTAGAGTCCACATGGCCTCACGAACTAATGTATTACTCACAAGTTACAAATATGCCTTTTCATGCATAATAAATATTGATATCCACCTACAAACAAATAGAACCGAGAAAACCATTCCTAAGACAGAAATAAAAAAATACATGATCAAAAATCAATTGTCAATAAAAAAAACTAACATACTGAATAGCAATAACTGCATGAGCACTATACAAGTACAGTGTGTGAAAGGCTCAAAACATGTTAATACGACTGAGTACATACAGAAACTAATATTTCTTACAAAGATCACATCTAATATTTTTCATATGGGTACCTGCTTGAGCTGACCCCGGCGTTTAGATAAGACCACAATCTGATCATTCAAAGTTTTCCAAGCCCCCGCTTTGAAGCAGAGCTCGAGGATGTCAGTGGCAGCCTTCTTGGTTTCGGCAACTCTAGTTTCATGCCTCATCTTTTTCTCTTCATTCAACAATTGCTCTATTTGAGCATCTAAATTCCCTCCACCTTCCTGAGAATTCAACAATTTCACGGAAAACATTAAAGAATCACCAAAACTAATTTTGATGAAATAAGGTAGGATAAGATCTTGAAAAAAAAAAAACAGTAACTGGCTAACCATTGTCTAAGATTAGTGAATGAGACACTAGGAGAATTCTTCGGGTACAGAAGAAAGCCTAACCTGAAATCATAAAAACAGCCAATAAGATTAAGAACATGAATCAGAAAGAATACATCAGACTATAAGATTAGCATACAAGTTCTACTTCAACATTTTGGTGAGAAAAAAATAAAATGTGAACCATACACCTCCCCTTCCACATCCGGCCTCCCATAACATGACCAAGAAGAACTTCAATTAACTACGCAGAATATTAACAATTTAGAAAACGCCCAAAAACAAACCCTCCACCGCTCTGAAAAGTAATCGGTATTACCCGAAATTCAAACGCAAAACATAAAATTAAAACTAAGACTAGTTCTGTCATGACCAAGAAGAACTTAAATTAACTACGCAGAATATTAACGATTTAGAAAATGCCCAAAAATAAACCCTCCACCGCTTTGAAAAGTAATCGGTATTACACGAAATTCAAATGCAAAACATAAAATTAAAACTAAGACTAGTTCTGTCATGTATAGAGCCGCCAAATATGAACAATAATATGTGAGCATAACCATGAAAAGACAATGAAGTAACAATCAGTAACTTAAAATATAAAAAATCACAAGATTGAAACCCTAGATCAGAGTTGTCAGCGGAGACGAAGATAGCATGCAAGATAGAGAATCAGAGGTCACAATCGTATTATGGAGTGCAAAAACAAAACCCTTAATAAAACCCAAGATCGTCAGATTTTCCAGAGCGAACAAACCCAATCTCCACGTTATAAATAAGAATTCGAACCTCACACACAAACCCTAAATCAAAATACCCAGGTGGATGTCTAGTATCAAAAAACAAAAAAGAAAAACATAAAAATTTCAGCCTAGAGCTTACCAGATGCGGAGACTTACGACAAGGGAGAGCGAAGGGAAAGAGTGAAGCGCGGGGAGAGAGATAGAGAAACGGACGAGGAGAAGAGAGAGACCGAGGTGAGGAGTAAAGGACTAGAGTGGCCAATTTTCTTGTTTTTTATTTAAAAAAATGAAAATTGTTGGAGTGAGGGATAAGTCAAGATTCAGAGGAGGATTTTTTTTCCGAAAAAGGGAAGTAAAGAAAAACAAGAGATTATAATTTTGTTTAAGTTCAATTTATTGGCTAATTGCCACTTAATACTTATTAGGTGGGTATAGTTTAGTTATTTTAACGTTAACTTGTATACAATTAACCACAAGTTTGAAATTCGATGATGTATTGTATAAAAAAATTCAAAAAAACCCCTTCATCCAATGATATTCTGCTTCACTTATTATATAGGAGATTTCAAGTTCAACTTAAAAAAATGTACTTAGTACTATGATCCAATGATACTCTACTTCACTTATTATATTCATTTTGTCTTCTTTTGTTCGTCGGGATAAATAGCGAGAGGGTAAGAAGCGTACTTGACACATGTGGGGTGTATCCTAGTGGACTTCGATGCTTAAGTCTGTAAAGCATATGGAGATCAGATATAATATGGGCAACGTAAAGCTTAGTGAATAGTGAATCTTATGTACCTTTATGGAATAAAATGCCCCGTATTTACAATGGCAATAAATGGGTCGGAACCTTAGCGAAGTAAGGTCTAAGCAATCACTTAGAAGTTGCCATGTGTCCCAAGGTATTGGATAGATGGTGGTGATTCACCAAATGGTACAGCTGTATTGTTACCGTTGTAAAAGGTAACTAACCAATTGTATCAACCGTGATGCTCAAAGTTGTTGGTTGGCAATCTTTTCAAGAGGCCGACTGGGACTTAGGTCGGTCGATCCCAGTCGGTGGGCACCACCCGCTGGTGGTTAATCAAATGTATAATTATGTTTGGTCGTCAAGCGACATCAACTTGCCACTGTTTGGCCGGTAGGCGTGTCAGGATCCGACTCTCCTCGGTCAGGACCCGACCCTAGCACGATATTGTCCGCTTTGGGCCTCCTCACCCTCACGATTTTGTTTTCGGGAGCTCACGATACAACTTCCTAGGGGGTCACCTATCATGGAATTGCACCAGCCTCAACTCGCTTAACTTTGGAGTTCCAACCAAACCCAAAGCCACTGAACTCCCAAAAAGCCTCAACTGTGTGTACCAGCAGATACTAGCTTGAGAGCGGAGATACTTGAGGAGGCTCACAATTTGGCCTATGCCATGCATCCTGGAGAAAACAAAAAGTTCTGAGAAACAAGACCATCATGTTGGTTAAAGTACTATGGAGGAATTCTCTTGCGGAAGAAGCCACATGGGAACCAGAGGCCTTGATGCGAGAGCAACACCTATTTTTGTTTGAGTAATTTCGAGTATGAAATTTTTGTTAGCTAGGTAGATTGTAACGACCCAGAATTTCTTTATTTTTGTAAATTAGAAATTTTACGTAAAATAACCATTTTACCCCTAGTTAGGAAAAATGTTGACTTTTGACCCGAGACACTGTTTGGATGTTGACCCTTGACCGTTGCATTGATCGTGTCGCCATGAGTTCGTAGACAAACGGCATGCCAAATTTGGACGCTCGACACGAAAGTTACAGGTCACGGAGTTCGAGGGTTACTATTATGTTTTCCGAGATTTTGGGCCAAGTGGCATTATTGGATTGGTCAACTGGTTCCTTGGACCAATCAGATGAGTGACAAGTGTCACTCACCTAACTGGCCCATTTACCCAAAAGATTGGGATGCATGTATCTGTCTTCCCCGTGTATTTGTTCATTCAAACCGTGTACCAAGTTTTTGCAAACACACACACAGTCATCGATCCATCATCCCTAAACTTCCATCCTTCAGTTTGTGACCATTGTGAGTGACAGAGAGAATGGTTGACGGTGACTCAAGGCTGAGAACAGCGGCGCACGGCGGAGAAGACAACCACAAGTAAACCCGAAACTCTCAAGGTTGGGTCAAAGTTTGGATTTGGGTTTTAGGCCTGGTTAAATGGATCTAAGGGCCCATAACAATTTTTAAGGTTGGTATGAGCATATTAGAGCCCAGAACCAGGCACGACAGCGCTGTGATCGACGGGAAACAAATAGGAAAACTAGCCTCCATTGTTGCTAAAACTAAGGTATAAATTTACTGTATTTTAGATAAATTTATGTAATGACCCGTCCCAAAGTTTTGGGATTAATTAAGATTAAATCGAGGATTAACATGACTAATCCCTGATTAGTCGAGGATTATCGGACATTCAGGGCGATATTACAATTTTGCCCCTGAACGAGGATGAAAAGTTGACTTTTAACCCGAGAGGTCCAATGCACGAGGACTGAGGACCATTACATAGATTGTGTCGGTACGAGTCCGTAGATAGACGACAAGTCGAAATCAGACATTCGACGGAAAAGATATGGGCCACGAAAGTTCCGAGATACTATTACACGTTTTATGCATCGGATAGACTTCTGTCTCAAGTGGGCCCCATATATTTTGAACAAGCTGAATGGATGAGTGACAAGTGTCACTCATCCATTACCCATTCCCTCACATACATGCATCTCTCTCATTCTTCTCTATTTCATCCACCACACCCAACACCCATGTCCAAACCCACCACCCCAACCCTCACCCATTTTCATCTTCTGCTACAGAAAGGCAGAGAGTGAGTAAGGGACTGTGAGAGGCTGTGGAGGCGGCAGAACCTACGTGGACGGCGAAGGAAGCCCAAAACCAAGGTAAAACCCGAAACCCCTTTTGTAATCAAAATTCGAATTTCTAGTTTTGGACGTTGAGGATGTTGTCTGTTGATTGGGGGATGATTTTTGGGTTAGTACGATTGTTTAGGAGTGGTTTTGGACGGTGGATGACGATTGAGCAGCCCAGGGAAAGGGCTGGAAATTTAGGCCGTGAAGGATAAATTGAACGGGTGGTTCTAGGCTAGTTTTCTAGGTTTTGATCTGACAAGACCCATCCCGATTATCCCTCGATAGTCGTGATGAATCCTGCTCCCGTCTGACAATAACTAAAAATACCAAAAGTAACCAAACTTATATACATACACCACACAACAAATCCCAAAAACATTGTCAGACAAGGGATAGTTAGGTTTTACAGACCAATGACGTCACAAGTTTGACTAGTCAAAGACAATACAGAGCATATGTACTATTACAGATAGGGATCAAATTCCAACTTTGTAGAGTGTCTGAGTGCGCAACGGTCTATTTATTCTTTTGCCTCGCTTGCCTCGTTTCTAGCCCTCATACCTGTGCACTGGCCTGGAGGGTGAATAAAACATTAAAGGTGTGAGTGGACAAAATAAACTTTTCAAAATATATTTACCGAAACTCAAAGTTTCCCCTCCAATTTTCACAAACATGCATGCATATCATAAAACACGAGTAATAGTAAGAAATCAATCAAATAAATTCAGTGGACCGATAAAATCAAATCATTTTCCACAAAACCACAGGACTTATTTCCATATCATGTTGCTTAGAGTCACGTTTATCCCTGCAACGCATGCAAATCAATAGGCTCAAGGACCGCTCAAAATCCGAGCATCCGCCACTGTGAACACATCACCAGCCGGCAATCCAGATCTAGTGAACACATCACTTACTGATCTATGTATATCCAGCACATCTGATCTGAGTTGAGCCTCCCTCGGCTGCTCGACAAAGATCGTGCTACGTGACCTCTTCGGGGTAAACACTTCCATCCCGAAGGCGAGCGTTATCTCCAGGGTGCACTCCGGGGAAAAACATATTTTCACCCGAAAGCCCTAAATATCCGCAACATATCATCATCACAAAAACCTGTGAAAAACAGTTGCATTGAAATCAAAATCATTTAACAACATAGGGTCGCAGCCCCAAAATATAGTGTCCTCAAACCCAGAAAAGCCAAAGTCCCGATTTACATTATACTTCCGCAAATCATCAATATCATCATAATATCACATGGAAATACAAATTCAACCAAAATCACAATTTCATTGGGTCTCAAGCCCAAAATACCATTTTCACGCAAATCCATGCAACCGTAAACCCGAGTTTCCATGATCACTTAAATCCATAAAATCAATCATTGACTCATAATCCGAGTCCAAATATCATTTTTAATTCCCTAACTCATAACCCGAGTCAAAACATCATTTTCAATCCCCGGGCCTACGCTCAAAAACATCAATTTCATTATTTCTCGAAAATCGTGCCAAAATATAATATAATAATCATAAAACCGAGAAATCACCGGATTGAAACATAAATCATGCCAAATCATATAAAATCATATAATAAAGCATTTAAATCATATATGCATGCATCACGGTTAGAAAACCAAAAGTCCACTCACACACACTGTCCTGATTGTTCAGCCTCGAGCTGTTCGCTTTCTTCCGATGTCCCGGGAATATTCCAGCCTGTCAAACAAAGTGATTTAAGGTTACTAGACTATCATATGATCCTCATATAAGAATCCCTTAATCGTCGGAATTTTATAATATTATTTAAATATAAATTAAACGCGTCGGGTACTCGGAACTACTCTGAAACCATATCCGATTGACCCGAAACCAACGCGGATAGGTTCGTATCATCGAGAACATCAAGTTTCATATTGACCACTTCGCCGGAATCCCATCCACGCGCCGCCGCAAGCGGCTGCGCGTGAAAGCCACGCGCGTAGCACAGTGTTGCTATAGTGCATCGTTCTCACCCAAATGTCTGATAAACGGGTTGAAATACCCGCGATAGAACCCGATTCAAACTCCATCAATTCGACCTCAAATCGATCCATTCTTTCAACTGATCCCATCTAATACAACTGAATTCAAGTTTTGTAAGTTCAATTACCTCAATGAATGTCTAAAACCTCACGATTCACGATCAAACTTTGACGGGTCTCCTATTCGGGTTTGTCGATTCGTCCCTGGTTTTCAAATTAATTCATACGGTTAGTATCGTGGGAGTGTAAGGAACGTTTCTACAAGTTCAATTTGATAATTCCTTACCTCCAACTGGTAGAACTCAAGCTCGATTTTCAGCAGCCATGGAAGCTTCTGTTCTTCCTCAATTCGACACGATTCCTCTTTGTTTTTGTTGCAGGGAGCTTCGTTTTGATTCCAGAAACTTAATTCAATCCTCAATTTCCCTTCTCCTAGCTCACAAATTCGAATTCGAATTTCCCCTAAATTTCTGAATTTTTGAACTCTGAATACCCCCAGTTCTCTCAGTCCCTCGAGTTCCTCTCTCTCAATTTCGTTCCTTAATTTCTTAATTGCACAATGACGTTGAAAATTTGATTTATCTGCCGTTAATTTGACATGGATGAAGACAAACCATAATTTAGGGGTTAATGTCTAAAGTCATATGATTATGTTCTCCCTAAGACCCGATTCCATGTTTTCTGGGGCAAGAATAAGACAAAGGACAGGTGTCATGGTCTGATCATGGTTAAAAGACCATTTTGCCCCTAGTTCGTCAAATTACCATTTTGCCCCTTGGCTTCCGTGACCCGTAACGTTCGTATCCGAACTCCGTTTTCGACGTGCCGCCTGTTGTTGTACTCAGGGCATCGAGACCTACCTAACGGTCCTCGAATCGTGTGAAAATCAGTTTTCGAACAAAAAGTCAACATTTTCCACCTTTCCGTCCAAATTACGAAAATGCCCTCGAACTTCCGAACGTCATAACTTTTTCCATGATCGTCGGAATTGGGCGTGCCACTTGTCTATTGACTCGTGACGTCCCGAACTACGTCATGGTCATCGGTCAACGTCCGTTTGATTCACCAATCAAAAAGTCAACAAATTGACCATACTATTCATAAGGGTAAAAATGTCATTTATTCATTATTTTACACAATTACATTTTACGAATTTTCGGGGCGTTACATGATCGCTTATACAGGTTGCTAATGATGGGACAA
This sequence comes from Prinsepia uniflora, assembly GCA_032719365.1. NCBI lineage: Eukaryota > Viridiplantae > Streptophyta > Magnoliopsida > Rosales > Rosaceae > Prinsepia > Prinsepia uniflora. The sequence continues at coordinate 72,507,752 of CM064868.1, read as the reverse complement.
AGAGATTGGAATTGAAAGGGATGAAAACGGGGTTGAAAAGGGTAAAAAATGGCCTGAACCGGTCACGCCAGTTTAGTTGGACCACCTAATCGCGAGGAAGAAGAAGGATTGTTCCCCGACGCGCGGGCTTCACGCGCAGGTCCTTTGAGAGGCTCATGGAGGCGCGTGGGGAACTATTTGAGGATGATTTCAACATATAAAATCATCTTTTCGCTGTAACGAACATTTTGGGACAAGTTTCGAGTCGATCAGACACCGTTTCAGGGTAGTTTTGGGTGTATGAAGGTTTAGGGGCTACTTAAAATATGTTAAAAATCCGGGGAAATTAGGGGGTTTTAATGAGAGGTTATTGAGGTAGTTAGTAACCCTCTAGTATGATTTGGACTGGTTTGGGAGTCCCGGTGATGGTGATTAGCCAGGAGAGGCTTATTGCACGTGCATCGAGGCGCAGCTTGGACGGTCTATGAATGGACTTTATTTTATGAATCGATGCATGCATAAATATTTTATATATGTTTATAAACCTGATTTGAGATGCCATGAATGCATTTTATTGTGGTATTTAGTATGTACGTATTTGCACGTATTTCGAGATTTATGGTTTTGTACTGTACTTATACGTGTTGGTATTTCATTGATGGTTTGATGAATTGGTTTTGGATTTGGAAATATGGAATCGGGCATGAGACACATTTGACTTGGAAACTATCGGACTTGGAGTCCATTTGACTTCATGAGATATCGGGTCGGAGGCCCATTTGGCTTATATGATCGGGCTTGAGGCCTAATTGAGTTATGATAACGGGCTTGAAGCCCAATTGATTTATGGCACCGGGCTTGAAACCCAATTGGTGTAAGGTATCGAGCTTGAGTCCCAGTTAATTGTGGTATCGGGCTTGAAGCCCAGTTGATTTGTGATATCAAGCTTGAGACCCAATTGGTTTATGGTATTGGGTTTGAGGCCTAGTTGATTGTGGTATCGGGCTTGAAGCCCAGTTGATTTTTGATATCAGGCTTGAGTCCCAGTTGTGGTTTACGAAATGAGAATTCGGGTTTAAGACTCTATTGAGATGTGAATTTGGGCTGAGTCCCTATGAGATTTGGATTTGAATCGGATTCGAGGAATCCTGTTGAGATGTTTGGGTATGAGACATAGTTGAACTATGATTTGAAAGAAAGTATGTGAATATGTATATACCCTCCCGTATAAATAGTCTTCTCCAGACGTCGATGATCTTGGAGTGTCACGATCCATTAGTTGGGAATAGTGACTCCGAGAGGGAGCACATGCCTAGAAGTGAGAGATATGATATAGTCTCAAACAGGGTTCGGAGACAGGTCCTCCTAGACGTTGTAGATCCTGGGGGTAGACTCGGAAATGAGACCCGAGTAGTATGCATACTGTAGATATATCGTGACATGTTCTTGATTGGGCATGTGAGATGCCGAGGATGGGTTATATATATATATATATGCGTATATGATGTTTCACTGAGGTAGGTGTGGGTTGAGACCCCGTGTTTTATGATTTCGAAGATTGGTTTTGGGCTAAGTTCCCATGCGATTGATTTTACAGTTTGGGTTAAGGCCCTAAAGATGATTTGAGGAAGGAACTGGTTTTAGTTGTCGAATCGTTTTATTAAGTAATGATTTAATTAAAGTAAATGATTTGATAACTGGTTTTATGATGCATGCATGCTTTTACGTGAAGGGTATAAATATCTTTTCGATATAAATGGTTTTTATAAACTGTTGTTTTTGTCCACTCACAACCTTTATGGTTTTTAATACCCTTCAGGTTAATAGCGGATGCAGGTTGTAGCAGAGATCGAGACATCACATGCCACCACCGATCCTGGTGTACTCTGATGGACCCCGAGCGGGTGACGAGTGTATCCCTGGTCTGACACACGGCCTGACATTGGGAAGTGGGGTGTGCTGGTGCGGCCGTGCGACTGTGAAATAGCCTTGTTAACTGCGACTGAGTTCTTTGAATTCTGATGACTGATCTCTTGTCTAGGTCTAAGGTTTGGTCCAGTTTTCATAAACAACCCCAATAAAACGACGCCGTTCTTTAAGAGTTTTAATTATTTCAGTTCAGTTCGGTTGGGCCGGTTTCAGTTTAGTTTTATGCTACTTTCGGTCCGATCTAGTTCGGGTCGGTCCTGTGATACAAAAAATTGGAACCGAACTGATGCAGTCCGGTTCGGTCCGATTTTTTTCAAACGGTTTCAGTTTTTCAACGGTTCAATATTTTGCGATTCAGTCCCGGTTCGGTGCGGTTTTTCGGTCGATTTTTCCAAACAAATTAACAGGGCTATTAAAACCTTCGGACATCCCGAAATATATCGAGATGATGTTCGATTGACTCGAAACCAATCCCAAAATGTTCGTTACATCGAATACTTAAAAAGTCACGTTGGAACCTTCCTCAAAATTCGTGCCATGCGCCCACACGCGCCGCCCAAAGGGGCTGCGCGTGGGCCTCAAGCGCCGCCCAAAGGGGCTGCACGTGGGCCTCACGTGTAGGTACTGTTCATCTTCAACTTTAGGTGAACCGGGTTTGAACCGGTCCGGTCTGGCTCGATCCAGCCGAACTGGCTAGGGAAATTTTCTGTCTAAAATCAGTTCGTTTTCAATTCTATTTCTTCCTAAGGTTTCGTCTTTCCCTTTTTAGACAATCTACAATTTAAAACATGAATTTAGGGCCTGAATTATACTTGCCCGATCAACCTTCAACCACCAGTTTTGTTTCCTCTCTGCGTCTGGCCGTCACTGACCATCACAAGCCTCAGTTTTTGGTCCCTTGAATTCCTCTCGAGCTTCTTATCCTCAACCAAGCAATGAATCTAATTATGGTCGTGTAAAACCAAGATTACCATTTCAAACTGAAACAGGGCTCTGTTCACGGGTTGTCACTTACCACCGCCGCCGTTCCTCTCTGTGGCCACCAGTAGACTCTTCATAACTCCATCTCCATCTTCCCTTCACAACCTAAAGGCAAAGGATAAGGCCTGCAGGTGAGTCGAGTGTCACAGTCCTCGAGATGTCCTCTATTTTCCAAGGTTCCCGGGCCGCAGTCCACAGCAGCCGTCGTGGCGGCACCACCACCATGACCCCCTCAGTATCTAGTCCCTCATTGCCCTCACACATCACTCACTGAGATAAGAAGGATTGGATTGTTTTTCACGGTTCAAACTCTCTTCTGTTTCCCTCTGTTCTAAACCAAAACCGTGCACAAAATCATCCCTTTTTGTTTTTAAAACCATTCTGAGGCGGCTGAGAAGATTCCACAACCATCTAGGACAAGCCAAGTGTCCAAAATCTTGTGGGCACACTTCCCAAGGTAGCCACATGTCCAAATCTAATTGGGCACAGATCCCAAGGCAGCAAAAGACCAAAATGCCCCTAAATGACAATTTACCATTTTGCCCCTAGTGTTTTTAGACCAAAGTCCGAACCTACCGACGTCCGATAATAGCGTGCCACCTGTCGTTGTACACAGGGAATCTAGACCTACCTAACAATCCTCGAAATGCGTGACAAAACCATGTCGTAGGAAAAGTCAACAGTTTTCCCTTTTTAACCAAAATTACCAAAATACCCTCAAACTTCCGAACATCATAACTTCTTCCTCGAATGTCGGAATCGGACGTGCTACCTGTCTATGAACTCGTGACGTCTCGAACTATGTCAGAGTCATCGATCAAAATCCATTTGACCGACCGAACAAAAAGTCAAAGTTTCAGCCATTCTAGGGCAAAACCGTCATTTCGCACCGTTCGTCCGAAAGTACCCAACTAAACACCGATTAATCACACTAACCCATCATTAATCACTAATCTAATCCCAGTTTCCGGGACTGGTCTTTACAGTGATAACCCTGGTTTGAGATTGATTGAATAAGTTACCAAAAGAGTGGTACTTGTGGACTGGTTCCCGATGTGGACCAATCGGTGGATACTACGTGTTGTGCGGTTGGTGCCGGCGGTGAGTTGACCGCATGGGTACAGTGTCTCGATAGCGGAGCGTTCTTAGTTGGTCTACACGCGGTTGTGGCAGACGCTGCAATCGATGGATGTAGACGAGTCTCATCACGTTGAATAGGCTCGTGTTACAGTGACGACTAAGACGAAGGAGATTCGCTAGACGTGGCGATGGTACAGAGGTGTGTGAGTGTCGTTCAGTGCGAGTAGTGATTTTGGATTCGACTCAGTTACGATTGAGTATGATCGCAGAATGGGATGTTGGACTTTGGGTGTTGGCGAGTGTGCCACGCTACCTCAGTAGAGGTGACAGAGATGAGCGAGAGATGAAACAGATGTGTTGGATGGAATCCAGTAGTGATCAGATAGTTCTGAATGACACTGTGTGTGTCTAAGTGATGTAATGTCAATGAGGGCTTGGACGATGACCGGTAAGGTAGGTGCGTCCAGAGTGGCGAGCATGTGCGTTCGATGGGCACTGAGAGGGACGAAGAGGATCCCGAGTGGCTCAGTGCAAAGCAGGGGGTATACTTGGTTTGGTGACCAGTTCCCTAGTGATGTGAGACTTGAGACACGAGTGTGCGCTCAAGGATTGTAACTGTAACGGTTAAAAAGTGGGGATTTGGTGTAAAGTATGACATCCTTTTGGATGTGCGTAAATGGTATAATCAGACAGACGAGTTGAGTGTTAGACGGTTTACGGGACACATAGGTAGATGTTGTCCTAGTGAGTTGAGGACTTGAGAGTTTGACTACGCCCAAACTACGCATTAAATTAAACATGTAATTAGAGTGTTATGCAATTTAAACCCTTTTTGTGTAGATGTAGTATTGATAAATAGGGATCGTTCTTAACCGGGGAAATTAGGGATATTAATAATGTGTTAGTGGGAGATGAATAAAAGAATAATGAATTAAAGAATTAAATAATCAAAGAATTAAATAATTAAAGAATTAACAATTTAAAGAATTAATGACTTAAAGAATAAAAGAATAGAGAATTAAAAAATTAAAAAATTAACTAATCAAAGAATCAATAAATTAAAGAGTAAAGGAATAAAAGAATAAAGAAATGAAAGAATCAAAGACTAATAAACTAAAAGTATGAAAGAATAAAACAATAAAAGAACAAAGAATAAAAAGAATAAAAAGAATAAAAGAATAAATAATAAAGAGGTGGGGGGTTTTGAAAAGGTTTGTGATTATGTAAATAAGTAAAAGCATAGATAAACTAATTTTACTTCTACTCTAATTCATGTACAAGTGACCTTCTTAAAGTACGAATCTTACCAACACTCTAATAATTGCAAATATTAAATCAATCACGAAATTTTACCTTAATCATCTTAATTACCTTCATACATTTTTCAATACTATAAATGCACCGACAGCGGACAACACTTACAATATGATTCACCTTTTGTTTTTGACTGAATGCGCCGACAGCGATCAACATTAAGTCTCTTCAATTCTGCTTTAAATGCACCGACAGCGGATAAAACACTTAATATTGAATTGAAGTATGAAGCACTAAAATGTATAAAATAACTAAAATTCATAAAGTAAGACACATGGAGATTGCATTTAACACTTACAAATATTAGTAAGAAAAACCTCACATATATTGAACTATAATCAAAACCAATAACAAAAATGAGAGTTTGAGTAAATGGAGAGTAATTGTTACACTTTCAAGGTGGATGAAAACAATAAATTATTATTCATATGATTCTCCGACAGCGGACGGAACCTTATGAAGATGGAGGAAATAAACTTGGGAAATATGAACTCAAACTCTAAACTTTGTATTGGAGATACTTTGCCAAAGTTTCTCTGAAAGAAGGCTCAAATGTGTGCCTCAAAGAATGTGTGTTTCAACAAATGAATTGAAACTCTATTTATAGGTGAAGAAAGCTACCAAAAATAATATAAAAATACAATAAAAAATGTGGAATAATGGAATGATGAGTAATAAAGATTTGTGATGATGTTTAGAAGTGGTTTTAGTTGTAAAGTTGCAAAATTGGGTTGGAAAGTGGCTGGAAAGTGGCTGGAAATTGGGTGGAATCTGCTGGAAAAGAGGACCAGGATTTTGGCAGATGGCTGCTGAAGAGGAGAGCTGCAGCTCGGCAGGACTACGCTGAAGAGAAGCTGAAGACTTCGGCAGGCGCGCGCTAGAGAGGAATTGGGCAGTTGGCACACGCGCGCCGAACGGTAGCCCTGGGAGTCGGTGAACGCGCGCCGAAGATGGTCTCTGGGCTGAGGCAGTCAGATGCACGCTTGGGCCATCTGATTTGGGCCGAATTGGGCTGCACACACTGGGCCCGCTGGGCTTGGCTGGGCTGAAGGCCGAATTCTGGGCCGGGCCGCTGGGATTTGATGGACTGGGCTGAAACAGAATTAATTAATTAATTAATTAATTTAAATTAATTATTCACCGAATTTCGTCCATAATTTATTTTTTATAATTCCGATCGAGACGATTCTTTCGCCAAAATGCTTCAAATTACAAACTTTATTTATCTAAACATAAAAAATCACAAAATAAATTATTTTATCAATTTATTTAATATTTTAATATTAAAAGTCTAGTATAAAGGGTATAAAATAATATAAAATAATGCTTATTTGAGGCCCTATCAAATACCCCCACACTTAAACTTTGCTAGTCCCTAGCAAATACTAAAATCAAACTACGAATTCAAAACAAGCAAACCCTTAACCATTTGTCTCAATATTTCATTATTATCATGGCATAAAAGATTTTCACTTAAAACATTTAAGCATATGAAATTCAAGAGTTAATACATGGTAACAAAATGTTTAACAAGTAAGATAAGGAGTAAATATGGTGAAATGGAGTTCTGCATGAATAAGACAAGTATGGATCAACTCACAAGGATATGCACTCATAAGTTCACTCAATTTGTGAGGGTTTGTGTTTGCACTCAAAGTATGTGAGAAATACTCACATAATCGAAATGAAGTACTTTTGCAAAATTTCAAACAAACACCTCAAGATAAAAACAAAACATACTTGCACAAATGAACCAAAACCATAAGCTTACTCAAGTGATTAACTCAACTAATCAAAATTTACCATCTTAAGGATCATAAGGTCTTTATAAAGGTTTTAATGGGGCTAAGTTTAGAGGCAAGGAAAATATAGGACAAGTGGTGCTCAATTCGTTCCAAGACTCAATAGACTCCCAAAACGTATCATAGCTTCCCAACCTTAGTGCAATGATGTCAGTAATTCATCCCTTCGAACATAGGCCTAATTCCATCATGTTGGGCCTCATAGTCATTCTTTGTATCGGATTTACAAATGTAAAGGACTTAACTTAAACATTACATAATCAAACCTTATTACCTTGATAAAAACACAATATATCTTTTTCTTTTTTTTCATATATCAAGGTAATAACATGTGTCAAAAATACAACAATGTTTGAGTAAGTAAATCCACATAATACACATAAAAGTCTTTCAATATCATCATTTTCTCTTTACACAATCATTATGTCTTCAACCGAGTCCTTGGAACAAAGGTAAAAGATGTCTATTCTAAGCTCAAGTGTTTAGATAATCATGGTGATGAAAGAAAGGCTTAATGTGGGCTCAAAAGGGTTAAAACTAAGGGGGTCGCAACTCGTGCGCACAAAATAGGGAACATGGATGTTTGAATTTATGGTGTTAACCCTAATGCCTTAATCATATCCAAAATCAGAGAGTTTATTGACTTAAAAGCTTTGAAAATCACATAGAATAAGTTCTAGTACTCTAGAGTTCATTAAAAGCTATGGCAAGCAGTTATGAGGAATATGTATATCAATTTAAACAAAGAACTTATGAATCACTCATCAAAGATGTATATAAGGTTCTAAAGCTCACATATGGTTCAAATGATTCATACTTATCATATCATGCTCATTTATGTACCAATTTACATGCATTATCTTCAAGTTGTAACACTTAATCACAAAATATTAACAAACAAATTCAAGTTGTAGTGATCATCTTTATAGCCATAACATATTCATTTCCGTTCATTTATATCATTGACAAGTTAAAGGGCAACTTATTACTCGTAAAAACACTACGTTAAAATAAAAAGACTCAAGAAAGCAATAATTTTTTTTTTAATTTTTTTTTCGTAAGAAAGACTTAATAAAACAATTTCAATTGCACAAAAAAAAAACTCATAAAAATACTAAGTTAAAACAAAAAGATTTAAAATAGTAAAAAAAAAATTTCTTGTTTTTTTTTCGTAAGAAAGAAATAAAACAATTGCAAATTAAGAAAGACTCAATAAAACAATTTCAAATGCACAAATAAATTTGTAAACCATTCCCCCACACTTAAATTCTACATTGTCCTCAATGTAGGAAAATACGAAATAATTAAACATAGAATCAAAGTAAGGAAGATGATTTAAGAGAATGAAGTAAGAAAGAAAAACATAAACAAAGTAAAAGAGAGTGAAGGGTTGAAAGAAAGCAAATCTGTGTTGATGACTCCTTCACACTCGAGAACACATTGGGTTGCCTCCCAACAAGCGCTTGAAGTTTAACGTCCATCCAGCCTAGACCAAATTCTTTATCTGATGGGACGTAGAAGTACTCTGTCTGACTCCACATCGTGTCCTCCAATTGCCTCGATGTAAGGCTTCAATCGGTGGCCATTGACCTTGAACTCTTTTCCCGTTTCAATGCTTTTGATCTGTATGGCTCCATGGGCAAACACATTAGAAACAACAAAAGGACCTACCCATCTGGAGAATAATTTACCTGGAAAGAGTCTAAGCCGGGAATTGAACAACAAAACTTTCTAGCCAGTGCCAAATGCTTTGCTCTTGATCTGTTTGTCATGAAATGCCTTAGTCTTTTTCTTATAGATCAGAGTGTTTTCAAATGCATCATTTCTGATTTCCTCAAGCTCACTCAGTTGGAGCTTCCGATGCAAACCGGCGTCATCTAGCTTGATGTTGAAAGTTTTGACGGCCCACCATGCTTTATGCTCTAGTTCCACCGGAAGGTGAAATGCTTTACCGTACACCAACCTATAGGGTGACATTCCTATAGGTGTTTTGTATGCCTTCCTGTATGCCCAAAGTGCATCATCCAACCGTTGGCTCCAATCCTTACGATTAGGACCCACGGTTCGCTCTAATATCTTCTTGATTTCTCTATTACTGACTTCAGTCATTCCACTCGTTTGAGGATGGTAAGGTGTAGAGACTCGGTGAGTGACACTATACCGTTTCATTAAAGCTTCAATGGTCTTGTTGCAGAAATGACTTCCTCCATCGCTTATTAGGACCCGCGGGATCCCAAACCTAGAAAGAATGTTAGTTCTGAGGAAATCTGCAACAGTTTTAGAGTTATTAGTCCTGGTGGCCTTAGCTTCCACCCATTTCGATACATAATCAACTGCAAGTAAGATATAGAGATAGCCATTAGATTGAGGAAACGGACCCATAAAATCGATACCCCAAACATCAAATATTTCAACAGTAAGAACATAATGTTGTGGCATTTCATCCCTTCGTCCTAAGTTTCCTGATCTCTGACATTTATCACAGGCTAAATAGAATGAATGTGCATCTCTAAAAAGTATGGGCCAATATAGTCCAGATTCTAAGATTTTGAGTGCAGTTTTTCTAGATCCAAAGTGGCCTCCACAAGCATGGCTATGGCAGAACTCTAGGACTGACCTATGTTCAATATCAGGGACACATCTCCTAATCAATAAATCTGCACAGTGTTTCCACAAATAAGGTTCATCCCAAATATAGTGCCTAACATGCTTTTTAAGTTTATCTTTTTGTGCACGGGAGAGGGTGGTGGGCAACTGCTTGGTGACTAAATAATTGACAATATCAGCATACCAAGGAGTACTTCCCTCGATTCTGAAGAGTTGTTCGTCTGGAAACATCTCTTGAATCGCCACAGGATCTCGCTCATGTGCAATGCGACTCAAATGGTCTGCCACCACGTTTTCTACACCTTTCTTATCTTTAATCTCGATGTCAAACTCTTGAAGAAGAAGAATCCATCGGATTAGTCTTGTTTTTGCTTCCTTCTTGGCTAGGAGATACTTCAGTGCTGCATGATTAGTGTAAATAATGACTTTAGTTCGAAGTAGATAAGAGCGAAATTTATCTAAAGCAAATACAACAGCAAGCAACTCCTTTTCGGTAGTGGTGTAGTTCATCTGGGCATCATTCAAGGTTCTAGATGCATAGTAGATAGTGTAGGGCTTCTTATCCCGCCTTTGTTCGAGTACGGCTCCAACTGCAAAATCAGAGGCATCGCACATTAGTTCAAAGGGTAAGGACCAATCAGGGGCACAAAGAATGGGGGCAGTGGTTAAGAGATTTTTAAGCTTCTCAAAAGCTTCCTGACAGTCTGCATCAAAGACGAAGGGTGTCTCCTTCTGAAGCAGTCGGCACAAGGGCCTTGCAATGTGGGAGAAGTCTTGGATAAATCTTCTGTAAAATCCTGCGTGACCAAGAAATGAACGGATTCCTCTCACCGAAGTGGGAAAGGGTAAGTGGCGCACAGTATCAACTTTAGATTTATCGACTTCAATTCCTCTTTCAGAGACAATATGGCCCAAGAATATCCCTTGTCTAACCATGAAATGGCATTTCTCCCAGTTAAGTACCAGATTAGTTTCGACACACCTTTGTAAGATAAGTGCTAAGTGTTCTAAGCATGCATCAAAACTATCCCCAAAGACACTGAAATCGTCCATAAATACTTCAATTATTTTTTCGACGTATTCAGAGAAAATAGAAAGCATGCATTTTGGAAAGTACCTGGGGCGTTACATAAACCGAAGGGCATTCTTCGGTAGGCAAAACTGCCAAAAGGACAAGTGAAAATCGTTTTGTCTTGGTCATTTTGAGCGATACAGATTTGATTGTACCCGGAATAACCATCAAGAAAGCAATAATAGGAGTGACCTGCTAACCTTTCAAGCATTTGATCAATGAAGGGTAAAAGAAAGTAATCCTTCCTAGTTGCTTTGTTTAGGCGTCGATAGTCGATGCAGACTCTGTATCCGGTCACTGTTCGCAACAACTGTGACTCCACTTTTCTTTGGGACTACTTGGACTGGTGAGACCCATTTGCTGTCTGAAATTGGGTAGATGACACCACAGTCCAAGAGTTTGATGACCTCTTGTTTCACGACTTCCATCATCGGAGGATGGAGGCGACGTTGGGCTTCTCGAGAGGGTTTTGCATCATCTTCTAGCAAGATTCGATGCACACAGGTTGTAGGGCTGATTCCCTTGATATCTGACAGATTCCATCCAATGGCTGTCTTGTACTTCGTCAAGACCTGTACCAATCTATCTTCCTGTGACTCGGTTAGTGCAGAAGACACTATGACGGTCAGAGTGTCGTCCGGGCCAAGATAGGTATACTTCAGGTGGTCAGGAAAAACTTTGAGCTCGAGAACGGGGGCCTGAATCACTGAAGGAGGAGTGGCATTAGTACCAATTGGAAGTGACGAGGGTACCTGATGATTTACCATTCTGGGGGTCTCATTTAGGGTCATGACTTCATCCCAAATTCGAGGCTCTAGTTTGAAATCCGTATCTACAACCAAGGCGTCCCCTGATTGCGTTAGGCCAACTCCTTCCTGGATTATCATGTTGAGTGTGTCTTCTCGAATTGAATCAAGATGTTTCTCTGCGAGAGAAGTGCACACGTCAATAGAAAAAGTAGTATGAGTTGTGGAACTAGGGTACCTCATGGCATCAAAAATGTTGAATCCAATTTCCTCTCCGTCTACTTCCATAGTTAATGTTCCATTGAACACATCAATCTTTGTCTTAGCAGTTCTCATGAATGGTCTTCCCAACAACATTAGTGGAGCTTGATTCGTAGGGGAATCCTCCATGTCTAGGACATAAAAATCTGCAGGGAAGATGAGCTGAGCGATAGGCTAACTGAATGATAACATCGTCATGCTGTAATTTACCTAGACCTAGGGCAACATATAGTGAATATGGCATAACATTAATGGATGCACCTAAGTCTAGCATGACTTTATCAAATGACTTGTTACCAATCACGCAAGGAACAGAAAAACTCCCTGGGTTCTTCAACTTTGGGGGTAGCCGACGCTGGATTACAGCAGAAAATGTTTCACTTACCATCACAACCTCCTTCTCCCTCGTCTGGCGCCTTGGAGTGCATAACTCTTTCAGAAATTTTGTGCATTTCGGCACTTGTTTGATGCACTCGATCAAGGGCATGTTGATTTGCACCCTTTTGAAGATCTCCAAGATTTCCTCATCGGATTCATCCTTCTTAGATTTGGCAAGCCTACTTGGAAATGGTGCATGCACAAACGGGGAATTAGTAACAACCGAACTTGAAGGGATTGGGTTATTACCTTGTGTGTGGGTAGGTTGAACTGGTGGTTGTGTCGTGGTGGTCTTAGTTGCCACCTTGTGCTTTTCAGCCTCAGAAACGGCTGGATCTGGCTCTATTTCTCCTAGCACTTTACCACTTCGAGTGGTAATTGCATTGGCTTCAGGTCTTACATTTGGGTTGGGTGTAGGTTGAGGTGGAAGCACCCCGCTAGCTTGGATCTTACCCATGAAGTCCACGACCTTGCCTATTTGGTCCTTGAGATCAACGATGTCTTTTTGTTGATTTTGCTAACCTGTGACAAGAGCCTGAGTTGACGCCATTAGTGTTTGCTGCCCTTGGGAAAGAGCAGCCAGCATTTTATCATAATCAGGATTAGAAGATGAAGAAGTATGATTATTTGCATGATTATGAGAAAAGTTAGAAAATGGGACCGGGGGCCTTAGTTGCCATGTGGGCCTTGGGAACTGGTCTGGGACACGATTTGGCCCGGTCGACATGTGTTGAGGGTTTAGGACATTGTTCGGATCTCTCCAACTGTAACCTTGGGTCCTTGGCCCTCCTTGAAAGCCTCCAATGACGTGTGCCATTTCAGTTCCGGAGTCTTCCTCCCTCGCAATGTAGGGACATTGCTCCTCAAGATGGCCTTGAGAGCATATGGAAGAAACTGGAGCTACCTGTTTCTTTAGTTCAAGCATATTCGAAAGCATAGAGGTGATCTTATCTAACTTAGAATCATTTATAGCATGGGAACTTACCTCATGTACCTTTCTAGAAATAGGATCGGCACCTTCGTATTGTGCATCATTGAGTGCACGGCTTTCAAGTAGTGCACGACCATCTACTAGGGTCCGAGCTAAGAAACTTCCATTAGCTGCAGCATCGAGCAGTCCTCTATCCCAACCTTTGAGTCCTTCGTAAAAGTAGGTTAAAAGATAACCTTCTGTGATCCCGTGAGTAAGGCATGAAGCACAAAGTTCCTTAAACCTCTCGTAGTACTGGCTGAAATTCTCATCATGTTCTTTCTGTTTGATTCCAGTGATTTCTTTTCTTAAGACCGTAATCTTTGAGGCAGGGAAGTACTTGGTAAGAAACTCCTGAACCAACTTCTCCCAAGAGTCAATATGATTGGGTGGGAGACTTAAAAGCCATACCCGTGCTTTTTCTTCCAAGGACAATGGGAAAGCTTTCAGCTTCATGATTTCCAAGTCCGCATCATCCGGACACATACTACTAATGATGAATTGGAACTCCGTTAAGTGTTTGTGTGGATCTTCATTTCTGATTCCATGGAACTTGGGTAGTTTATGAAGGACTCCACTCTTAAGCTCAATATTTTTCTTGTTGGTTCGAGGCTCGGGATACTGGATGCAGAAGTCTGTAGTACCATTTGTGTTTGCACATGTCTGCTCCCGGATACTCAGGTTTCGTGCCATGGCTATTGGTGTTCCGAAAGTTTGTTCTTCTTCTGAATTACTCTTCTCGCTTTTGGACTCACCGAATATTGGGGATGGAGGTTCGGACGAACCGGTTTGCTTAAGTGCGTCTCTGAATGTCGCGTTGCTTGGTGAGATGTCAAGTTGTCTTCTCAACCGATCAAGCTTTGATTGATGAGCACGCATTCATAAGTTCGTACCTCTATTAAAACAAAACTCCAAGTTAGAAGGCAAGTATACACAAGAAGAGATAATAAGAGTAAGATAGTAGAGATTTTCATAAAGTATTACATAAATGGAAACCAGAATTAACAAAAAGTTACGTTAATGGAAAGAGAATGCACAAGTTCCAAATGCAAACTAATAATGCAATAAGTAGAGTTTTAGAGTGTCATGAACTTCTCATAGTATTTTCCTGGGCGTACGGCCTGCGCGTACTGATAACCACCATTCCACCCTTCAACATTAATCATGGCCAGTTGAGATAGATGTAACACGAGAAGTAAGGATAATTTCAAGAGCACCCCGAGGCTAGCTTGACATATACTCCATTGGTGTTCCCTTTCTTAATCCAAAACTTGTCACCAGTCATAACTCTCCTAGACACCATAATCAATCCAAATGCCGATTTAGAGAATTACTAAACCCTAGTGTTTACAAACTCCGCCCCAACCTCATGTCCATAGATTCGAGTCTATGGTGTGTGGTGATGAAATCCACACATCATGAAGTGTTAAGGAGAAAGTAAATAAGAGGGACACTACCTGTTCCCGAAAGTAAGATTTTGAAGAAAAAGGGGCTAAGAGATTCATGCAACTCTAAAACAGTTAATAGGAAACAATATTTACACTTTAGGAAATTCAAAGATGAATAAAGTTTCTTACTCTTTTTTTTTAAAAAATTATTTATATTTATTTTTATATTTTTTTATTCCGAATTTTCTTTTTTTTTTTTACATTTAAAATTTAAAGTTTAACAAGACATAAACAAACAATTCATTACATAAGAATAAAATAAGTGTAAACATAAAGTTAGTGGAACATAAAGTTTATGGAATAAAATTAAAAGAAAATTAATGGAATAAAGTTAATGTAATATATTTAAAGTTAAGGGAATAAAGGAAAAGTGTGAATATAAAATTAATGGATTAAAGAGTAATAAAAAAACAATGTAATGGAATAAAACTAGTTAAACAAGTATAATGAAATAAAAGTTAAACACATTTACAATATGTAAGCATTATTCATGACAAGACCTGTCCCGATCCTCTTTGGGACCACATGGGGACGTGCCCTGCTCCCGTCTGACACCCAAAATAATGTTCCAATTTTAACCTTAAACGTTCAAATGCATAAAAACCAAATTAAAGTTTTACATCAAATCCGAAATAAACAGATGTCAGACAAGGGATGAAATCCAAACTACAAGTTGCGAGCACGACTCTAACATAAACCTGCGGGTACACCACCCAACAGGGGTTCAGGTACGCAGAAGTGGATCTATGCCTCAGCCTCAGGTTCCTCCTCTACCTCATTAGCACGACCTGGAGGGGTACCAAAACATTAAGGGTGAGTGGACCGAAACTCAAGTTTATAAAATCATTTGATAAGTAAAACATATAATTTACCCCTCCGTTTTCCAAACATGCATGCAGCATTATTTAAAATCATCAATCATATAATATGAACCATAAGGCATGTAATAAAACCATAAACATAATTTTAGCCGCTGCACTATACACTCCAATCCCGACATCCCCGATGTCTGACGTCCCTGACGTCCAATAAGGTCACAATCACAAGGCTACGCGTGCCACTCGGGTCTCAATTCCGAGTTCAATCCCCGAACCCTGTTCGGTTACAGCATCCCCGATGCTTAGCGTCATAGACGCTAGACGTTCTAGACATCCGTGACCACTCCGGAGTACCTCATCCGGAGGAGACAGTATCATACGGAAGGATCTATACAGAGCAGTACCAAATACATTTTATTGATATCCACATGCAAAACATATATGTATACATAGGTAAAATCCGAACCGATCGTTACGTTTCATCAAATGGGTCTCCTGCCCAAATACCGTGAAACGTGCCATAACCGAAATTTCAATATCACCAAAACCATTTATTTATTCCAGCATGTGAACATATAAGTAAATCAGAAAACATTTAAGCATGCAAGGGTTTAACGAAATCGGGCCCACTCACAGTACAATCCTGCTAGGAACCCAACGTATACCCTCGTCCTAGTTCAAATGTACAGTCCTTGTCAAGTACAAAGTATTCGTAAAGGTCAATTTAAACCCCTAACATTCCACCATGAAATCCTAGGCTGAAACCGGCCGGGAAAAGCCTTCCGAACGCGATTCCCAAGGAAATAAATCTCATTTTGACCAACTTAAGGATCTCCGATCGACCCGAAACCACCGACATTGGATCCCGATCGTCGAAACCTAAAGAATGGTGGTGGTCCCACCAAAAACACTGTTCACACGCGCCCCCACGCGCCGGTCAACGCGTCGGTCAACGCAGGAACAGTCCCTGCT
The DNA here is from genome assembly GCA_032719365.1 of Prinsepia uniflora. Lineage (NCBI taxonomy): Eukaryota > Viridiplantae > Streptophyta > Magnoliopsida > Rosales > Rosaceae > Prinsepia > Prinsepia uniflora. The sequence continues at coordinate 72,491,395 of CM064868.1, read as the reverse complement.
GACGTCACTGCTGACGTCATCTGACAGCTGTCAGGTCTGACATGTCAGACTCTGACAGGTGCCACGTGTCAACACCCGATTGGTCCACCTCACTGATCTGTCAGGCCACGTGTCAGATCTGACATGTGCCACGTGTCAGCACGGCACTGGTCCACGTCACTGACATGTCAGTGACACGTGGCAGTCCCTGACTGGGCCACGTCACTGACATGTCAGTGCTAACTATGCACTGACATGTGACATGTGTCGGCTCACGGTTGGTCCACGTCACCTGACAGTCTGATAGGGTGCCACGTCATCACCTCTGTCCTCAGACGGGTTGACCCGTATTTCTGCAACTCGGGTCGATCAGACCCGCGATCATGACCTGGTCACCATTCCTTCAATACTCAACCGTTTTAGTCCTAGTTTTTTCCTAGATGCTCGTCTAAATCCCAGAAAGGGTTCTATGGACTCAAAATCGAAAAACATAAATAGGATCGAGGGCTTACCTCGATGAACAGGGCTGGTTCTCCCGTTGCCGTTTGTCCTCCGTTCAGGCTATCTCCTGTCACGAACTCGAGCCCAAAATGTTCCTAACAGTCCCTAGAGTTGATTAGGGTAAATAAAAACCAAAACCAAACGTTGGAATTCGAGTTACCAATTCCTGAGTTTTTGAAACCGTTTCGGGTTAAAACCGCTCACCTCGCCACCGCCTGCCGCCGTTCACCGCCGTGCCTCAGCCCTCACCAGCTCAATCCAGCCACGCCTGAAGCAAAGGGTCAGGTGCACGCAGGTGTGATGATCGAAATGGCAGCATGTGGGTGTCGGGTATGGAAATATATAGAAATGGAGGGAAATGATGGACGGCCCAGATTGAATCTCAGAAATGAGATCAATGGCTGAGATGAAATCTGAGGGTTTTGAGATGAAGGGCTGTGATCAAAAGTGGTTTTTAATTTTATTTAAATGCTTAGTGGAGCTTGATCCAATCCAGCCAATGGGTGAGTGACACTTGTCACTCACCAGGTGTCCTCCAATCAGAAATTTCAGAATAAAATATTCGACACGAAAACCGAGACACGAACCTCCCGATTTCACGTTTCTGACCATAACTTCCTCGTACGAAGTCCGATTTCGGCGTGCCGCCTGTCTACGGACTCAGGACGTCGTCATCTACCTAACGGTCCTTGAGTCATGTGAAACTTAGTCGCCCAACGAAAAGTCCACATTTTCGCCCCAACCGTCCAAATTACGGTAATGCCCCTGAACTTCCGATAGTCATAGCTTTTTCCCTGATCGTCCGAATTGGACGTGCCACCTGTCTATGAACTCGTGACGTCCCGAACTACGTCACGGTCACTGGTCAAAGTCCATTTGACCCACTAATCAAAAATTCAACAATTTGGCCATACCATTCACAAGGGTAAAAACGTCAATTCATACATTAATTTACAATATTAAAATCCTCGAATGTCCGGGGTGTTACAATTCACAATTATGAGCATTTTATATATAAACAATTTATATACACATTAAGAATGATTTTAATCTCCCCGGCAACGGCGCCAAAAATTGACTACGCCCAATGTAACACCCCGGACATTCGAGGACTTTAATATTGTAATTTAATGTATCAATTGACGTTTTTACCCTTGTTAATGGTATGGCCAAATTGTTGACTTTTTGATTGGTGGGTCAAATGGACCTTGACCAATGACCGTGACGTAGTTCGGGACGTCACGAGTTCATAGATAGGTGGCACGCCCATTTCGGACGATCAGGGAAAAAGTTATGACTATCGGAAGTCCAGGGGCATTACCGTAATTGTGACGGTTAGGGCGAAAATGTTGACTTTTCGTTTAACAATTAATTTTCACACGACTCCAGGACCGATAGGTAGGTCTCGACGTCCTGAGTCCGTAGACAGGCGGCACACCGAAATCGGACTTCGTATGACTGAGTTACGGGTCTAGAAAGTGAAGGGCAGTTTGGTAATTATTTGAACCATTGGCATTTTGGTCTTTTTGCCCTGGTTACTGTAGCAAACCGCGGGGGTCATGGGCGGCACCACCATGTGCGGTGGCTCTGAGTGCGATTTGTTTACTGGTGAGTGTGGGTTGGAAAGTATTGATTGTTTAAACCTTTTTGAAGCATCAAACGTGGTCTGATTCTTCCAGCTACACGATCAAATTGATTAATCAAAATTCGAAGCTTTCGGGGGACAAATTTCAGTGGACAAATTGGACACCCACGAGCCTCTGGGACGGCTTGAATTTGTTTAAAACTGATTAGGACATAAGTGAGCATCACTCTGATGCAGAAATAACTGAGAACGGGTTAGGAAAACCAGAGAAGCCATTTCTGGAAAAATTGGAGGGAAAATCGGGTTTTGATTTCTGGTGACTGTTGGACCAAACCAAGGCCTGGTTTAGTCTTCTGGGAGTGTTTGGAACTCAACCGCATCGAAATCGAAGGCCATCAGCCACGGCTGAGCTGGGACGGTGACTGCTGTTTTCAGGGAAATCGCAGAGCTTGGGACGACGACCTTCAGGTACTTTCAGACACAATTGATTGTCCATTTTGGTTCGTTTTGATCCTGTTATACTTCATGTGAAGTTAATTGGACAATGGGTTTGAAACCAGTGAGTTCTGGTGATTGACCCGTTTGGATGATCACGGGTCGAGGGGCCGTTTGAGGATTGGTTTTGGATAATTAATAACTCAGAACTTAAATTAGATGTTTAAATAACATGTTAGGATCAAATTGGATTGAAATCAAGTAGGAATTGACGGGTAATTAACCGGGTCAAGCCGCGGGTGGCAGGCCCGAATTACAGACAAACGGGTGAAGGTGCTGACACTGTAGCTACAGTGTCAGGCGCGTGACTTTCACGCGCAGCCACTTTAGGCGGCGCGTGAGGGCGCGTTGGGGCTTATCTCCGATCACGATCAACATGACTTTTATTCCTCTCATCATTCTGAACATTTGTGGTGAATTAACCATGTTGATCTGAGATAATTTGAAGGGTCCGGTTATGGTCGGTTGCCTCGGGAAACGTGTTGACGGTTTCCCCGAACCGGCTTCTGTTTTAAAATTTCTTTTGAATAAATATTAAGGACTTGTAGTGACCCTTACGTGTGAATTGAACTGACAGGAATTGTACGATAATCTCGGTACAGGTCCGTACGCGCAGATTCGCAGCGGAATCGTACAGTGAGTGGGCCCGTTTTCATTAAACCCTTGCATGCTTAAATGTTTTCTGATTTACTTATATGTTCACATGCTGGAATCTATAAATGGTTTTGATGATATTGAGATTTCGGTTATGGCACGTTTCACGGTATTTGGGCATGAGACCCGTTTAATGAAACGTAACGATCGGTTCAGATTTTACCTATGTATACATATATGTTTGCATGTGGATATCAATAAAATGTATTTGGTACTGCACTGTATAGATCCTTCCATATTATATTGTCTCCTCCGGATGAGGTACCCCGGAGAGGTCACGGACGTCTAGAACGTCCAGCGTCTACGACGCTAAGCATCGGGGATGCTGTAACCGAACAGGGTTCGGGGATTGAACTCGGAATTGAGACCCGAGTGGCACGCGTAGCCTTGTGATTGTGACCTTATTGGACGTCAGGGACGTCAGACATCAGGGATGTCGGATTAGAGTGTATAGTGCAGTGGCTAAAATTATGGTTATGGTTTTATTACATGCCTTATGATTCATATTATATTATTTATGATTTTAAATGATGTTGCATGCATGTTTGGAAAAAGGAGGGGTAAATTATATGTTTTACTTATCAAACGATTTTATAAACTTGAGTTTTGGTCCACTCACCCTTAATGTTTTTGGTGACCCCTCCAGGTCGTGATACTGAGGTAGAGGAGGAACCTGAGGCTGAGGCATAGATCTACTTCTGCGTACCTGAACCCCTGTTGGGTGGTGTACCCGCAGGTTTACTTTAGAGTCGTGCTCGCAAACTTGTAATTTTGGATTTCATCCCTTGTCTGACATCTGTTTAATTCGGATTTGTTGTATGACTTTAATTTGATTATTTATGCATTTGAGGTTTTGAGGTCAAAATTAGTATGAATTATTGGGTGTCAGACGGGAGTAGGGCACGTCCCCATATGGTTCCAGAGAGGATCGGGGCGGGTCCTGTCACCCAAACTACGCATTAAATTAAACATGTAATTCGAGTGTTATGCAATTTAAACCCTTTTTGTGTAGATGTAGTATTGATAAATAGGGATCGTTCTTAACTGGGGAAATTAGGGATATTAATAATGTGTTAGTGGGAGATGAATAAAAGAATTAAATAATCAAAGAATTAACAATTTAAAGAATTAATGACTTAAAGAATAAAAGAATAGAGAATTAAAGAATAAAAGAATTAAAGAATTAACTAATCAAAGAATCAATAAATTAAAGAGTAAAGGAATAAAAGAATAAAGAAATGAAAGAATCAAAGACTAATAAACTAAAAGTATGAAAGAATAAAAGAATAAAAGAATAAAGAATAAAAGAATAAAAGAATAAAGAATAAAAAGAATAAAAGAATAAAGAATAAAAATGTGGGGGGTTTTGAAAAGGTTTGTGATTATGTAAATAAGTAAAAGTATAGATAAACTAATTTTACTTCTACTCTAATTCATGTACAAGTGACATTCTTAAAGCACGAATCTTACCAACACTCTAATAATTGCAAATATTAAATCAATCACGAAATTTTACCTTAATCGTCTTAATTACCTTTATACATTTTTTAATACTATAAATGCACCGACATCGAACAACACTTACAATATGATTCACCTTTTTTTTTACTGAATGCGCCGATAGTGATCAACATTAAGTCTCTTCAATTCTACTTTAAATGCACCGACAACGGATAAAACATTTAACATTGAATTGAAGTATGAAGCACTAAAATGTATAAAATAACTAAAATTCATAAAGTAAGACACATGGAGATTGCATTTAACACTTACAAATATTAGTAAGAAAAAACTCACATATATTGAACTATAATCAAAACCAATAACAAAAATGAGAGTTTGAGTAAATGGAGAGTAATTGTTACACTTTCAAGGTGGATGAAAAAAATGGATTGTTATTCATACGATTCTCCAACAGCGGACGGAACCTTATGAAGATGGAGGAAATAAACTTGGGAAATATGAGCTCAAACTCTAAACTTTGTATTGGAGATACTTTGCCAAAGTTTCTCTCAAAGAAGGCTCAAATGTGTGCCTCAAAGAAAGTGTGTTTCAACAAATGAATTGAAACCCTATTTATAGGTGGAGAAAGCTACCAAAAATAATATAAAAATACAATAAAAAATGTGGAATAATGGAATGATGAGTAATAAAGATTTGTGATGATGTTTAGAAGTGGTTTGAGTTGTAAAGTTGCAAAATTGGGTTGGAAAATGGCTGGAAATTGGGTGGAATCTGCTGGAAAAGAGGACCAGGATTTCGGCAGATGGCTGCTGAAGAGGAGAGCTGCAGCTCGGCAGGACTATGCTGAAGAGAAGCTGAAGACTTCGGCAGGCGCGCGCTGGAGAGGGATTGGGAAGTCGGCACATGCGCGCCGAACGGTAGCCCTGGGAGTCGGTGAACGCGCGCCGAAGATGGTCTCTGGGCTGAGGCAGTTAGATGCGCGCTTGGGCCATCTGATTTGGGCCGGATTGGGCTGCACACACTTGGCCCGCTGGGCTTGGCTGGGCTGAAGGCCGAATTCTGGGCCAGGCCGCTGGGATTTGATGGACTGGGCTGAAACAGAATTAATTAATTAATTAATTAATTTAAATTAATTATTCCACCGAATTTCTTCCATAATTTATTCGTTATAATTCCGATCGAGACGATTCTTTCGCCAAAATGCTTCAAATTACAAACTTTATTTATCTAAACATAAAAAATCACAAAATAAATTATTTTATCAATTTATTTAATATTTTAATATTAAAAGTCTAGTATAAAGAGTATAAAATAATATAAAATAATGCTTATTTGAGGCCCTATCAGAGTCCAGTGGGAAATGGTTTTGGTCGACGACGGGCGACTATACTTCCTAAGTTTGGTATAAGTTTGGTTAAGGAGAAATCTGATTGTTGAGATAGAATCACCAGGGTGAGTCCAAGGTGGACTTGGCACCCGTTTTCCTATGGGACACGAGAATGTTTGTGTAGAGAGTAAGCTCAGTAATTGGAAAAATTGAACATGCTTCCAACATGGTTGGAACTTCGGTATCAAGAAAAATTGTGATTGAGACGAGGAAAAAAGTGCGTGCTTTTGCAGGTGGTGCTTGGTGCCGCAGGATGACATCGAATGAACTTTGATGTCATCATCTTAGACTTTCCTTATGCGAGCCAATGAGGAAGGATACGACAGTAAAAGGGTCCAAAGAGGGTATAAAAACCGAACCCCTAGGCTGTGAGTCAAATCTGATTGACTTGAGGTGCCGATGGTATTTTACGTCACCGAGTGTGACGAGCGAGTGTCCGAGGTTGTGGGCCCACGGTGGATTGAGGTGAGCTGGATCGAGTAGTGTGGTGACGATCACGATGATCGAGATGATGGATGTTGGTTGGTCTATCTCTAGAGTTGGTCAGGTGACCACGAGTACTCTGAGAAGACGTTGAGGATAGTAAGGATTAGTACGTGATGGGACTTTGCTAGAGTGCAGTCCTTGAGCAGGCCAGGTAGTGCCTTGATGATTGATATGATGTAAGTGCGTTGATGGGTAGTGCACGTTGGACAATGGGATTGACCCCGTCTGATCGATATGGTAGGGTCTGATGTTGATTGTACGGTGAGTACAGTGATCGGATTAGTCTGATGGTGACAGTTCCACTAGGCTTATGATCGGATGTGTTCCGACATGATGAGAGGATGACTAGACGTCGAATACTGTGTGCTCGAACAGTGTGGATTGAGAGGGTTTTGTGTCTATGTGAGCCGAGAGCTCAGTGCCATGTGGGCCAGATGAGCCCTAGTGATTATGCATGTGACTATCCCTACTGAGACAAGAATTCGATAGGGTCCAGATACACCCAGGATGGGTAAGATGTCGAATGTGTTTCGACAGAGTACCTGATGTGATAGTTTGGGACTCGAGATGAGTCAAGATGTTAGCGTAGGTCACAGAGTGACATGAGTTACGGTGTAGGGACTCGAGAGCATGTCGAGATCAGAGTAGCGCAACGAAAGCGCAGTAGAGCCGGGAGTTGCCTACTGGTCACGATAGTTATAGTTGGGATTGGCTTACTATGAAGCCAATCTGGCATTCTGTGGTAATGGACTGAATTGGTATCCGACAGATTCGGATTAGTATATAGCGATGAGACTCTAGGGAGAGTCAGTTTGAGTATAGAAAACGGGGATGTTGGCTGATGTGAGTACCGAGGCCAATAAATGCCGCCATTTTGAGCGATGGAACGAATCTCATTTCATCAGCATGGCACGGTTGGAGGAATTTGTGCCATTGTGACGGCAGGATCTAGAGGGGGATTGTCTGATCGGATGTCGAGTAGGTTGTCAGCTCCAGTTATCGGATGAGAAGGGTCGTCAGGCTGAAAAGCCGATTTGACGACTCAAGGTTGGAAAGTGTTAGAGTGGTAAACTCAGGTTGTTAGATGAATATAAAGAACCATCAGGCTGAAAAGACAAATGACAACAACTTAGTATAATTGACCTGTTAGAGTGGGTGACAGGCGAGACACCGACATTCTGTCTCGAGTGAGACTTACGAGCCTACATGTAGATTCTCGAGAGTTGAGTAGGAGCTTTGGGAGTTCAAGTGACAAGGAGTACCGACGGGTACTGTAGTTGTGTTGGACGTGTACGTTTACACGAGAGTGCCCCAAATTACAGGCAGGATTGGATTTCCACGGTTTAGTTGTGGAATTGGGTTAGTTTGAATTTCGAGGAAGAAATTCGTTAAGGAGAGAAGTTTATAACGGCTCATCCTAAAGTTTTGGGATTAATTAAGATTAAATCGAGGATTAACATGACTAATCCTTGATTAGTTGAGGATTATCGGATGTTCAAGGCGGGATTGAGGATTAATATGACTAATCCAATGCATGAGGATCGAGGACAGTTACGTAGATTGTGTCGATACGAGTCCGCAGACAGGCAGCACGTCGAAATCAGACATTTGACGGGAAAGATATGGGCCACAGAAGTTCCGAGGTACTATTGCACGTTTTACGCGACAGATAGACTTTTGTCTTAAGTAGGCCCAGATATTTTGAACAGGCCAGATGGATGAGTGACAAGTGTCACTCATCCATTGCCCATTCCCTCACATACATGCATCTCTCCCATTCTTTTCTGTTTCATCAACCACACCTAAAACCCATGCCTAAACCCACCACCCCAACCCTCACCCTTCTTCATATTCTGCTTGAGAGAGAGGTAGAGAGTGAGTAATGGACTGTGAGAGGCTATGGAGGCTGCAGAACCGTCGTGGACAGCGGAAGAAGCCCAAAACCAAGGTAAAACTCGAAACCCCTTTTGTATTTAAAATTCAAATTTCTAGTTTTGGAAGTTGAGGATGTTGTCTGTTGATTGAGGGATGATTTTTGGGTTAGTACGATTGTTTAGGAGTGGTTTTGGACGCTGGGGGTTGAGCAACCTAGGGAAAAGGGCTGGAAATTTAGGCCTCTAAGGACAAATTGAACAGGTCGGTTCTAGGCTAGTTTTCTAGGTTTTGATCGCTTATAAATGTTGCTAATAATGGGACAAAGAGATTGGAATTGAAAGGGATGAAAACGGGGTTGAAAAGGGGTAGAAAATGGCCTGAACTGGTCAAGCCGGTTTAGCTGGACCAGCTAACCAGGGGACCGGTCTAGACCGACTGATCGCGAGGAACAAGAAGGATTGTTCCCCGGCGCGTGGGCTTCATGCGTAGGGCCTTTGAGCGGCGCGTGGAGGCGCGTGGGGCACTATTTGGGGATGAGTTCAACATATGAAATCATCCTTTCGATGTAACAAACATTTTGGGACAAGTTTCGAGTCGATCGGACACCATTTCGGGGTAGTTTTGGGTGTCTGAAAGTTTAGGGGCTATTTAAAATATGTAAAAATCCCAGAAAATTAGGGGATTTTAATGAGAGGTTATTGAGGTAGTTAGTAACCCTCTAGTATGATTTGGACAGGTTTGGGAGTCCCGGTGATGGTGATTAGCCCAGATAGGCTCATGTTACGCGCATCGAGGTACAGCTTGGACGGTCTGTGAGTGGACTTTGTTTTATGAATCGATGCATGAATAAATGTTTTATATGTGTTTATAAACTTGATTTGAGATGCCATGAGTGCATTTGATTATGGTATTTAGTATGTACGTATTTGCACGTATTTCGAGGTTTGTGATTTTATACTATGCTTATACGTGCTCGTATCTCAATGATGGTTTGATGAACTGGTTTTGGATTTGGAAATATGGAATCGGACATGAGACTCATTTGAATTGGAACTATCAGACTTAGAGTCCATTTAATTTCATGAGATATCGGGCAGGAGGCCCATTTGGCTTATATGATCGGGCTTGCGACTCAATTGAGTTATGATAACGGGCTTGAAGCCCAGTTGATTTGTTGTACCGAGTTTAAGACCCAATTGGTGTAAGGTATCGGGCTTGAGTCCCAGTTAATTGTGGTATTGGGCTCGAAGCCCAGTTGATTTGTGATATCGGGCTTGAGACCCAATTGGTTTATGGTATTGGGCTTGAGGCCCAGTTGATTGTGGTATCGGGCTTGAAGCCCAGTTGATTTGTGATATCGGGCTTGAGTCCCAGTTGTGGTTTATGAAATGAGAATTTGAGTTTAAAACCCTATTGAGATGTGAATTTGGGCTGAGTCCCTGTGAGATTTGGATTTGAATCGAATTCGAGGAATTTTGTTGAGATGTTCGGGTATGAGACCCAGTTGAACTATGATTTGAAAGAAAGTATGTGAATATGTATATACCCTCCTGTATGATAGTCTCCTCCAGACGTCGATGATCCTGGAGTGTCACGATCCACTGCCTGGGATGAGTGACTCCGAGAGGGAGCACATGCCCAGGAGTGAGAGATATGATATAGTCTCGGACAGGGTCCGGAGACAGGTCCTCCCAGACGTCGTAGATCATAGGGGTAGACTCGGAGATGAGACTTGAGCAGTATGCATACTGTAGATATATCGTGACAGGTTCTTGATTGGGCATATGAGATGCCGAGAATGGGTTATATATATATATATATGTATATGATGTTTCACCGAGGTGGGGTGTGAGGCTGAGACCCCGTGTTTTATGATTTTGGAGATTAGTTTTGGGCTGAGTTCCCATGCGATTGATTTTACAGTTTGGGCTAAGGCCCTAATGATGATTTGAGGAAGGAACTGGTTTTGGTTGTCGAACCGTTTTATTGAGTAATGATTTAATTAAAGTAAATGGTTTGATAACTGGTTTTATAATGCATGCATACTTTTACGTGAAGGGTATAAATGTCTTTTCGATATAAATGGTTTTTATAAACTGTTGTTTTTGTCCACTCACAGCTTTTATGATTTTTAATACCCTTCAGGTTGATATCGAATGTGGGCTGTAACAGAGATCGAGGCATCACATGCCACCACCGATCTTGGTGTACTCTGATGGACCCCGAGCGGGTGACGAGTGTATCCCTGGTCTAACACGCGGTGTCAGACGGGAGCAGGCACGTCTCACGACAATCCAGGAGGATTGGGACGGGTCCTATCAATTTGAACCCAAAGATCCAACCTAGACACCTAGACGATCCTGTAAGTAGCAACGATTTTGAAAAAGAGTCAGTATTGAACGAGTTACAACCGGGTCAGGTTCGCGGGTTTGGGCGACCCAAACATAGAACCCGTCAAGAGGTTAGGGATGACTACGTCAGTGCACAGTCAGCACTGACATGTTAGTGACGTGGCCCAATCATAGGGTGCCACGTGTCGATGACATATCAATGACATGGACTAGTGAGCTGCTAACACGTGGCACCTGTTAGAGCCTGATGCGTGGCACCTATCAGAGTCTGACACGTGGTGCTTGTCAGAGTTTGACCTTATCAGATGACGTCATGCTGACGTTAGCAGAGTTGCCCGTTGACTTTTAAAGAGCAGCATAAACCCGCACATGGAGGCACATGGGCACGAGTTTTAAGGTAGGACCAGCACCATTTTCAACGCTTTGACAATACGAATCCAGTGGTGGTGGTTTCGTGTTGATCCAAGATCGTGAGATAGGTCAAAATGAAGTTTGATGCCTCGGGAAGCGTGTTTGGGGCGCTTTCCCGTGCCAGTTGTGCTATAGGGTTTGATGTTAGACCTAGTAGGGCCAATTAGTGACCTTTCGATGTATTTGGACAGGCCCAAAGACTATGTTTGGCTTCGGGATAGGTTTAGGCTGTTCGTTAGCATAGTAAGGACTGATTGTGAGTGGACTGGTTATTTTATACTGAAGTGCATGCATAACTGTTTTACATGTTTTCACAATTGATTTAAGTTAAATATTTTGGAATCATGAAAATTATATACTCGAATCATTGGTCATGGATTATGTTATGGATTTACGTGAAAATGAGGTTTTCAGGCTTGAGACCCATGGTGACCGTTTGACTCAAGTTTTGAGGTCGACGGAGTTTTGAAAGAAAGATTGATTCAAATGATTTGACTGGTGATCCGGTATGTGCAGGAAGGCAGTTAGTTCAGTTGACGATTTACATATGGTTTACCTACCATTGCTTGTGGAACTCCGACGGGTTGGAGTTAGGCTTGGAGTGGATGGTGATGGAACTCTTTTGGCGAGCTATCATGTGAGACCCTTATTGCTAGAGTCGGGTCCTGACAGAGTAGGGTCGGGTCCTAACAAGGCTACTGTGACTAGTTAATAGGCGACTCTTGTTGCAGGTGATTCTAGGCATCTCCCTTGTGGTCGATCGAGGACTTGTCAGTTCGTGCAGACCATGTAGACCGACTAGTAGGATGTACCCTAGAGTCTTCCAAGTCCTTAGTTGAGGAGGGGCGTCGTGGCTTATGAATTAGAAGTCTCTTGGAAGACGGAAGCTGGTCAGATCAGTCCCCAAAGTGGTGTAAGGACCTAGTAGTTCACTGAGACATAAACCTCGGAAGGTCATATTAGCCCCTTGAAGATGCGCTGATCCACCAAAGTTCCTTGAGAGAGATAGACCTTGGAAGGTCATATCGACCCCTTGAGGGTGTACCGATCAACCAAAGTCCCCTAAGAGACATAGAATTCGATAAGTTAGATCGGCCCTCTGAGGGTGTACTGATCTCTCAAAGTCCCCTAAGGGATGTGAAATTCGAATTTCGCATCGGCCCTTTAAGGGTGTATCAATTCACCAAAGTCCCATAAGGGATATGGAATTTGAAAGGTAAAATTGGCCTCCTGAGGGTGTATCGATCCACCAAAGTCTCATGAGGGATGTGGAATTTGAAAGGTCCGGTTGGCCCCTAAGAGTGTACTGATCCATCAAAGTCCCTTAAGGGATGAAGAATTCAAAAAGCCGAGTTGACCCCTTGAGGGTATACCAATCCATACAAACTTTGTTCTTATTTTTGCAAAAGAAAGTTGGCCACGTGTCACTGTGAGTGGAGGCTGGTTGTTCGGTGAGTAGGTTTTTTCTCGAAGGGAGGATTTATTGCCCTTAGGCCCTATATAAAGAGCTCTAGGGCCTTAGTTGTCCCCATCTTCACCAAAATTTCCAAAACTACTTTGCACTAAACTGCCAAGCTTTCAGAAGAACTATTTGTAGGTCGATCAATTTAGGAGGAGTGATCTTCCATTTGAGCCAACTTGGAGAGGAAAAATTCATTTGATCAAGTTGGTAGGCTCTTAGATGCCTGAGTTAGAGTTAAATTCCAACAAAAGATTCCATGAGACGTTTGGAGATGTGTCATCCCTGTCATGTTCAACAGATGATACCAATAACAGGTCAAATAGCTCCATATCTACCAATGGATCTTCGTCAGCTAGTGGTAGATCTGAGTCAATTACCGATTCAAAATCAGAAGTCCTTGAGATTCCAGTGTTTGCTCGGAAGGAGTCGACCTTGTCTCTGGTGCTAGTGAGGGGAGGCCAACCAAGCGAAAGGCTTCGCTAGATCCAAGTGAGCACCATTGACATAAGTTGGAGGTTTTGAGCAAATGGAGAAGCTTGACTAGTAGTGGGTCGGCAGGGTAGGAATTAGCCAGGGGGAACGCGCATAAGAAGTATGATTCACACACTGTGTTTAGGGTGCTAACCCAAAGCTAGAGACCTTGGAGTATGCTCGGTTGATGGTCAGTAATTGTGATCGAGATATGCCTATGTCACATGCCATGAAGAGACTAAAGAAGCCCAGCTTCAGTCACGCGCTGAAGAGCTTCTATGCCAATTCCTTGGACGCTTCAGAGGTGACGAGGACTTCACAAGTCGATGAGAATTGGGGGTAGGCGACTGAGTGTATGCACTCGTCAGTCATTCTGATTCTTAATAATCTGATCCTTGGCAGGTCAAGTAGTTAAAAAAGAAGGATAAATCGACTGAGTGTACTCTAAAGAAATGTGTTGAGGCACTCTAGGAGAACAAGAATCTACTCGGGCAAGTGAAGATTCTTTAAGACCAAGTGAAGGTGTTCGAGTAGGATTGTATTTAGGATGTAGATAAGGTGGACGAGCTAGAGTCTGCACTGAAGGATGTAACTTTTTATGCTGAGTAGGCTCGGGAGTAGGCAACTGTTGATTATAAGCAGTCAAAAGATTTTCAATAGGCTAACACGAATTATTCAGGAGTATCAACAATCACGGGAGTTTGAGGATGAAGTGGACATCCAGCTCGGAACTATGGAGAAAAAGCTTGTGCAAAAGGTGCCCTTCTTCAACCAAGGTCTATCGATCAGGTTTCCTTAATTGAAAGTTGAGCTACTACTAACCCAAAGCTTCATGCTCCCAAAAGAGGAAGAGGTAGAGTTTGAGCAAGAGGGTGAGCAAAATGATACTCCTGAGATATCGCCAACCAATAAAAAACTCATGTCAAACCCACCAACATCGAATGACGAGCAAGTGGGTAAGGAGGTTCTGATAGACTGAGTTGGCTCCTCATGGTTGATACTAGTCAAGCCAAGCTCAACCAATCATCTTTTTTGCTTGTTATGTCATTGTTTCGTTATTTATTTTGTTGTTTCCTGGGTATGCTGCATGGCATACATGTACTAAACATAATTATTTTTGAATGAATGGTGACTCAGGTTGCCGTGACGATTGTGACGATAGGATTCGTCGGTCGTGACGATGATACGAGGTGCGTGAGTGACGCACAGTACCCGTATAGATTTTGGATTCGACTCGGTGACGACTGAGTTTGATCGCAGAATGAGTTGTTGACGTTGGGTGTTGGCACACTTGCCACGCTGTAGTGAAGGTGATGGTTATAAGTGGGACAGAGAGGATCCCGAGTGACGTCTTATGACGTATGGGTCAGTTTGTCGGATTTGGTAGTACCCAGAGATTTGGCTTCAGATCATGACAGAAGTTGCGATCTGTTTAGCCTACCGACCGATGTTAGTGGATTCCGACCAATTCTATGAGTCAGAGTTGGATCAGGATGATTAAAGGTACAAATTGTGCATGATAGAGGTCGTTTATGCACATCCGTAAATGGTGTACAAGGTTTAACCTTGAGTAGCGTGAGCTCCACTCGGAATGAGTGTAACCGGGTGTACGATATTCACGGACGCGTGGATGGTGTCCGGTTGAGCTGAGGACTTAAGAGTCCATTGTGGATTGGTTTTGGTTGACTACGGTTAACCATACCTCCTGAGTTGAGGACATGGCACTTGTTTGCCTATAGAACGTTAGTAAGTTCGGGTGTTGAGTGAGCTTCGTAATTGGATAAGAAACGTGATTCCAACGTGATTGGAACTTCGGAATCAAGAGAAATTGAAATTGAGATGATGACATCAAGTTCGTTCGACGATGACATCAAATCTCATCATCTTGGTTTCGTTCCTAGGTGGGACGTCGAGGAGTATTATGACAGCTAGGAGTTCAAGAGGGTGTAAGAACCGAACACCTAGGTTGTGGGTCAATTTGATTGACTTGACGAGTAGATGGTGTTTAGCGTCACAGGATGTGACGAGTGAGTGTTCGAGGTGATGGACTGACGTTCGCCTGGTGACGGAAGGTTGGGGTCCGGACCATGGTTGGAGTGCGGACGATAGTTTGTGGTTGGACGTTGCCAGAGAGCAGTCCTTGTGTAGGTCGGAGGCGCCCTGATGTTAATGTGATGTGGGTGCACCGGTGTGTTGTGCACATTGGACAATAGGATTGACTATGGTCAATCGGTATGTTAGGTTGAGAGTGCCCGAGAGTACGAGTACGTTGTAGTTTGGATAGAGTCCTATATGGATATGAGTGGCGATCGGATTGGGTACGATAGTGACAGTTTGGAGACTCACTTGAGTCTAGATGACAAGTGGTATCGCTGAGTGATGCGAGATATGATGCGAGGACTCGAGAGCGAGTCGAGATCAGAGTAGCGCAGCGAAGCGTAGTGGAGCCTGGAGTTGCCAGCTGGTCACGAGGGTTGTGACCTGTGTGGGTATTGGAATGTTAGGTATCCGATGAGTTCGGATAGGTGTGGATTGGTGGGACTCTAAGTAGAGTCAGTTTTGGGTGTACGAAATTGAAAGAGTTGACTCGTGCGAGTATTTAAGTCAGTATGGGCATAGGTCTGAGGATGACCTATGAGATGGGGTTCGTGCCATTGTGATGGCAGGATCTGTAGGATGTTGTCCGATCAGATGCTGAGCAGGATGCCAGCTTGTGATGTGATAACTCTTAGTGAGGGATGCGTTTTCAGCATGACGACTGTCAGAAGAAACGTGTTAGAGTGGCAGACTGAAAAGCCGTTTGAATGTCAGTTTGGTATTTCTTACCTGTCGAAGTGAGTGACAGGCGAGATCGACGAGTGTCGATGTTCTGTCTTACGTGTAGTTCTCGGAGATGAATCGGAGCTTTGGAGGCTCTGGTGGCTGTACGTACCGATGAGTTCGGTATGTATATTGGACGTGTACTACTGCACGAGTATTCTCGTGTGGGTGCAGCGATCCGATTCGAGGAACATGGATGGATTCCACAGTTTGGTTGTGGAATCGGGTCGATTTAAATTTCGAGGATGAAATTCTTTAAGGGGGGAAGTTTGTGACGACCCGTCCCGAATTAGCGGGATTAATTAAGAGTTAATGATGGATTAGCAAGGCTAATCGGAGATTAGACGAGGATTAGCGGACGTTCGGGCGAAATGACGATTTTGCCCCTAGAATGGGCAAATCATTAACTTTTCATTCAGGCGGTCAAATGGACTTTGGCTGATGACTGTGACGTAGTTCGTGACGTCACGAGTTCATAGACAGGTGGCACGCTCGATTCCGACGTTCGGGGAGGAAGTTATGACGTTCGGAAGTTCGAGAGCATTTTGGTAAATTGGGCTAAAAGTTGACTTTTGACCGGGAAGGTCCGATGGCTGAGGGCCAAAGACCGTTACGTAGATCCCGATTATACGAATCCGTAGACAGGCGGCACGTCGAATTCGGACGTTCGACGGCGAAATTATGGTTCACGGAAATCGGAACGCACTATTGCACAAATTACGAGACGAGGATCTTTTGGAATTAAGTGGGGCCCAGAAAATTGTCAGTGGACCAATGGATGAGTGACAAGTGTCACCCATCCATTGGCCAACCTTTTCCTTCATGTATTTCACCCTTCATCTTCATCGATCACTTTTCTTCCTTCATTCCAAACAAACGTGATCTCACCATCCCCCTTAAACCAATCCAACCCTTCCCTTGATCATGACTGAGAGGCCAGGGAGTGAGGAGAGGATGTGTGGATGTTGGTGGCTGGCCAAGGGCACTCCACCGTGGACGGTGGAGCCATGAACCAAGAAGATTTCACGGTTAGGCCCAATTTCCATTTTAATTCTATTTGTGCATTATGGGTCATTTTGGATGTTTTTAATGAATTAAATGGGTTGGTAGGAAGGTGTTAGGATGATTTTGAGGATGGTTAGGGGTTGTAGGACGCCATGGGAGGTTTTAGAAAACTTGAACCGTGGAGGGATTTTTGGGTTCACGGGTTCTAGGCGGTTTTAGGTAGTTTGGTTAATTGGAAATGATAGGAAACATTAAAAGAGGAATTTTTGGATTGAAATGGGACAAAACGGACGAAAAATGAAGAGTGTAGGGGCCTGGACCGGTCACGCCGGTCCAGTTAGACCGGAATTGCAGAGAAAACTGGACCGGCCCGGTCGGCTGGAGGATAGGGATGACCCTGTGCAATGGCGCGTGAGGCCCACGAGTATGGCCATCTCGAGGCACGTGCGGGCACGTGTTAGGGAATTTGAGGATGGTTCCAATGTGTCAAATCATCTATTCGATGTAACGAACATTTTGGGACTGGTTTCGTGTCAATCGGACATCGTTTCGATATAGTTCAGGCTGTCCGAAGGTTTAGGATCGACTTTAAAAATAGTTAGAAATTCCAGAAAATTACGGGACTTTAGTGAGGGGTTATATAAGTAGTTAGTAACCCTCTAAATTAATTTGGACAGGTTCGGGAATCCCAGAGGCGATGTTTGACCCGGGAGACGATTATGGCATGCGTATCGAGGCACGACTTCAGACGGTCTGTGAGTGGACCCTTCTTTCGAAATTGATGCATGCATAAATGTTTTAGAAGTATTTTAATATATGTTTTATGTTTCCATGAGTGCAATTGTTTGTGGTAGCCTAGGATTTACGTATTTGCTCGTATTTCGAGATTTCCGGTTTTATACGATGCATATACGTTCTAGGTTTTCAACGAGGGTTTAATAAATGGATTTCGGATTTAGAAACGTGAACACGGGCGTGAAACCCAATTGATTTACAAACTCTCAGACTTGGAGTCCATTTGATTTGACGAGGAATCGAACCTAGGGTCCAATTGAGCTATACGATCGGACCGAGGGTCCAGTTGATTTACGATTTGGGTTTGAGGCCCAGTTAGTGGTACTATCGGGCTTGATGCCCCGTTGATTTATGATATCGGGCCTGAGACCCATTTAGTTGAGATATCGGGCTTAAAACCCCGTTAGTTGTGAAATCAGACTTGAGGTCCTGTTGCTTTATGGTTCTGGGCGTAGGGCCCAATTGGTTGTGATATCGGGCTTGAGTCCCAGTTCAGTTTGTGAAATGAGAATTCGGGCATGAGACCCAGTTGAACTGAGGATTTAGGTCGAGGCCTGTGAAATGAATTTGAATCGGATTCGAGGAATCTCGTTGAGATGAATCGGGTTTGAGACCCAGTTGAAATGCATGTTGAGAAAGAAAGAAAGTATGTGAAAATGAATGAACCCTCCATATTGATTATATGGTCTCCTCCAGATGTCGACCTGGAGAGTCACGATCCACAGACCAGAGTGGGTATCCCCATAGGGATCCCGTTCCAGAGGTGGAGGTTACTTATGATGTGGTCCCGGACCAGATTCCGGAGAGATGTGTGGACTAGATCCAGAGAGAGAGCTCGGACTAGATCCAGAGATTGAGCCTCCCAGATGGAGATTCCTGGGAGAAGACTCGGAGTGAGACCCCGAGTAGTGTGCACACTAGTTTAGAGATTTGACATCGTGACTATATCGGGGATGTTTCCCTAGGGGCTGTGTGCCCCGAGTTGGCATCTTCTCGGAAGTGCCGCGGATGGGTTATACGTATGTTGATACGTATGAGGTTTTATGGGAAAGTGATTTGGGGTGGAGACCCCGTACTTGATGTTTTAGTATTTCACTGAGAACGGATTTGGGCTGAGACCCACATGACATGATTTGGGGCTGAGTTCCCATGTTTTGAGTTATGGTTTGTACGTGTGATTTCGGGTTGAGGATCCAAATGGATTTACGGGGCATGACGGTTTATGGGGCCGGGCATGATCCCTTGAAAGGTTTTGTAAATGTTTGACAAAGATTTTTATGAATGTTTGATAAATGGTTTTGAATGCATGCGTATGTTTTTATGAAGGGCATAAATGTCTTTATGCGAAAAGGTTTTTAAATGAAAATGTTTTAATTGTCCACTCACAGTTTTCGTGTTTTAATGCCCTTCAGGTTGATCGCGGATGCGGGCTGTAGCAGAGACGAGACATCACTCCCCTCCTCCTACGATCCTGACGCGCTCTGATAGCCCCGACGAGGGCTAGAGACGGAATTTTCCCTGATCTGACACTTCGTGTCAGACGGGATCAGGCGGGTCCCACGTTAATCCTGGGGGATTTGGGACCGGTCCTGACACCTGAGCACTTTTAGGGAACCAATCGATGTCGATTCAGCACTGGTGCTGAAGGCGGCGTCTGAGCACATTTACTTAAACGATCGGTGCCATTTCAGTACTAGTGTCAATGGCGGTGCCAAAGCAAATTTAGTAAACTAATTAGTTCCATTTGGGCACTAGTGCCGAAATGGGTGTCTGTGCATATTTAGTTAACCAATCAGTATTTTTTTCATCGATTGAGGAGGCTAGTCTTGCCAGAGCATCACGTGGTTGTTTTCTTATCCGAGCACCTTGACTAATTCATAGGTCTGGAAGTGATGGAGCAGTGATTTGGTCTTGTCAAGGTAGACAGTCATAATATCCTTGGCATCAAAGGTGTTATTAACATAACTGACCAACTACTAGGAGTCGCTAAAGATCTGGATCTAGTTAGCTCCCAAGTCTTTTGCAAGGAGAAGTCCAGCAATAAGGGCTTCGTACTCGGCCTCATTTTGGGATGCTTTAAACGCAAAGTGGTAGCTCTAGGCTATGTTTGGTACGGTTTGGTATGGAGGTGATACTGGAACTGTACCAATTAATTTGATCGATTTGGTACGATACGGTATTTCAAAATGTGAAATTGATACCAGATCGTACCGTTATTCACTACGGTTTTGTTTTAGAATCAAAATTGCTTAACAAAAAATTGAGCTAAAATTTATACAAAAAACCTTTTGATGAAGTTGTGAAAGTGGGCCTCTTTTAATTGAGCTATTTGCAGAAAAAATTTCTAATGTTACGTCCTCCGAGTTACTTGAAAAATTTAGTGAAAATTGTCGACTAGATGAGTCATGCTTCTTGTGTTGACATGATTTTATAAAGAAGGTGGCAAATATGTTGTCAGGACCCGTCCCAATCCCCCCCGGGATTAATGCGGGACGCGCCTGATCCCGTCTGACACGGAGTGTCAGACAAGGGAAATTTCGACTTTAGCCCGCTCGGGGCTTCAGAGTACGCCAGGATCTAGAGGAGGAGTGTGATGTCTAGGTCTCTGTTACAGCCTGCATCCGCGATCAACTTGAAGGGCAGTCAAAACATTTAAAAGCTGTGAGTGGAAAAAACAAATAATTTATAAAAACATTTTCACAAAAGACATTTATACCCTTCACTAAAAAGCATGCATGCATTCGAAAATCATTTACCAAACCACTAGGGCCTTGGCCCAAAATCTTAAATGAAACCAATGGTACGGGCCATTGCCCAAATCCATGTGGGACTCAGCTCAAAACCAGAAATCTGATCATATAACATATAACCAATCCTCTCACGGTTTCTAAAGCTACGCGGGTGCTACCCGGGGTCTCAAATCCCAAGTCTTCTCAGGGTCCACCCAGGTCAATGTCCGCAAATCAATGACCCCCCCTCGGGGTTATAATCCATAAGCCTTCCTGAGAGTAAGGTACCCAACGGGGGCGACTCCAATCAGTTAGTGCTCCGTGACTACTCTGGGGTCCACCCAGGCCAACGACCCTCCATGGAGGAGACAATCCATAAATAAAGGATGGTATATGAGTAACCATATCGAAAACATTCTTAAAACCTTTCAAAGGATTCATGCTCGGTTCCCATAAACCGCCAAAAACCCTAAAATTCATTTAGGGTCCCCGACCCGAAATAAAAAATGTAAACCAACTGGGCCTCGAGCCCGAACTCATGACTCAACTGGCATCGTGCCCGATATCTCAGGGTCAGTCACGATTCCAATCGTAGTGATGCGTGCAACCATCCGTCCAGGACCAATCTCAATCCTGGTATGTCGCCTTGAACATATCAACCTACGCGATCACCTCTAGATCGTGGTGCACCCAACACCAATCGATATCCTGAACTGTCAGCACTCCGAAATCGAGCCTCCAGTGGCTTCTTGACGACGGTACCTGCATCGTGACCTCTCCGGAATGAACATATCCCAGTCCGAAGGCGAGCGTCGTATTGTCCTTCGTCGTGCATACAACACTCGTTGCGACCACGACTCAGACCCGTAAGTCATCAATAGGACCATATGCCCGAGACAAAACCAAATGGGTCTCATGTCTGAGTTTACCTTTTCAAATCCAAAACCAGTTCATTAAAACCAACATAGAAAACACAAACGCGTATAAGCACCGTATAAGGCCGAAATCTCGAAATACATGTAAATACGTAAATACACACAATTGCACTCATGACATCACAAAACATATATTAAAACACATAATAAACATTTAATGCATCAATTTAGAAAACAAGGTCCACTCACAGACCGTCCGAATCTGCCCTCGATACGCGTGCCATACGCCCTTCCCGGGCCAATCACCATCACCGGGACTTCCAAACTTGTCCAAATCGTAATAGAGGGTTACTAACTACTTAAATAACCCCTCATTAAAGACCCGTAATTTTTCTGAATTTTTAACTATTTTTAATCCCGATCCTAAACCTTCGGACATCCAGAAAGATATCGAAATGATGTCCAATTGACACGAAACCAATCCCAAAATGTTCATTACATCAATTAGATGATTTTTCATGTTGAACATGTGTCCCAAAACTGTCCCACGCATCGTCGCAAGCGACTGCGTGTGAAACCCATGCGCCGAAACAGTGTCGTCGTCTACCTCCAGAGAACCCGGTTCTTTGGTTCAGTCTGGTCCAGCCAAACTAGCAGACCGTCTTGGCCGGTTCTCCCTATTCCAGCCACCATTTTCCTCTTCGTTTGTTCCTACCTCCTCGTCTCATTCCCATAAACCCTTCTACGATCTAAAAACCAAGCAATAGGGTCGATTTCATACCTGTTCATGGAGGAATCCGATCGACCACCTGCAACTCGTCCCTGCCGTCGACTCCGGCCACCATAGTCCATAGAACTGGTCCCAATCGACTCGTCTGAGTCCTAGGAACACAACCATATCATCAAAATCGATCGACATACCCTAAAAACAAACTTTCGAATTTTGAACTAAAACTCACCGTTTCGGGGTTCTCCGGCCACCGTGCACGACGTCCTCCGCCGTGGCCACCGTTTTGACGTTCTGCACAATCAAATATTTCCACATAATCCCTGCCTCGTAATGCGTGCATAGCCCAAACGAACTTCCCGTGACCATAACTTTTTTGTCCGACGTCCGATTTCGACGTGCCGCCTGTCTACGGACTCGTGACGTCCCGAACTACGTCATGGTCATTGACTCTCATCCATTTGACTCCCCAAGTCAAAATTCAACATTTTACCCACGACTAGGGGCAAAACGGTCATTTTACACCGTCTGGTCGATTTCGCTCAACTAATCACCGATTAACCTCACTAATCCTTCATTAGTCTTAATTAATCCTTAAAATCAGGGACGGGTCGTTACATATGTTACAGAAGGTCCAAGAATTATCTCATGAGGATCATTTTAACTTCTTCTTTACCCCAGTTAATATCAGTGACCCTAAAGTCGTGTACCATCTTCTAAGGTTTACTTCGTCATATAACTAAAAACTCCATGTCAATATTGTTATACGTGTACCTAAGTGGTCCGCCAGTAGTAGTAAGAAGCTCTTGGATCTCTAGACCAAGCATCAAGTGTTGTCTACGTATTTATGATTGTCACACCACTTCAAGAAGGAAGCATTTTGTTTGAGGTATGGCCATAAAAACTAATGTGAACCCCCACTTTTTTCCTCTCCACGCTACCAATCAAATAAAATGTAAGCAAAAAGGTGTGAAGTGTATAATTAAGCATGGTGACGTTCAAAAGAAGAAAGTAGAAACATGGTTCTTCACCTTGTAAGTAAAATGAAATATGCAAGGGAACATATATAGAGAAATATCATCAATAATTCAATACAATATGTTTATACAGAGATTCCATAAGATCTGATTATTGCCAACACCATATAAGGTTTTTAAATCTTAAAACGTCTTACTTACATAGTAGCCTGGATGCTCTGCTCCATCGGTCTGCTTGATTAGGAAAAAACTGATTGCCGAAGCGAAGATCGAGAGGTAGACAATGAATTGCTCTCCTTTGTCAAGCCAGGTGAGCAGAGGAGACTTGGACATATATGATTTATGATCGGAAAAAATCTGCTCGAATTTGGGAGTTCACTCGATTGTTCTTCCTTTATCTTGAGGGATTTGAAGAATGATAAGCATTTGTCTGTGGCTCGGGAGATGAATCGGGTGAGTGCGACTACTCTCCCCGTAAGGCTCTGGACCTTCTTGATGGTTCAAGTAAGCATTTATCTTCTAGGTGTCCCAATCGCAGTTTAGGGAAATTCTTGGTGTCCAAGATCAACCAAGAACGTTTTATCCCTTTTCTTGGCCGAAAGGGATTCCTTTACACACTTGGAATGTGTTTGTGATCAACTGTCAGTTAAGGACAACTGTTAAGTCTGAAATTCAAGGGATAACACACCAGATAATGTTCATATTTTCACTCTACAAACTGTGCTTGGTGCCTAAGAAAGGCTAGGAGCTCTTATCAACTCATTGCCACTCAAGGAATCATATATTCCTTCCAATTTAGGCTTACTTATCAATTCCAAAAAGCTCCATAAATATTTCTTAGGCTAGGAGCTCTTATCAACTCCTTGCCACTCAAGGAATCATAATTTTGATTCTATGCATAAATATTTCCTAAGTTCTTAAGGATTCAGCTCTATAAATATGACTCATATAGGCACGGCAGAAAACTCATATTTTTTTCAAGTTTTTACCCTAGCCGCAACTTATAAATTTCAAACTTCAGTTTTGTAATTTTCGATTTTTGCTTAAGACTTGGAAGTGGAGCTTAAGAGAGGAAGCTAGACCGTGTCTTCTGTTGTGCCTTATTGTTCTTTTGTTGATTTGAATTCTGAACCTTTTATGTTTGTTATTAAGCTTAATGCAAGTTTATATTATGATGTTTTTCAATTGAAGCATGTGTGAGTAGTTTTCCTTAAGATTAGGGCTTCTTGAAGCTTTAGCCATGTTAGTTCGTAGCGAGATTTATGGTTTTTGACTGTGATTATTATCCATACTTAATAAGTTGGATTACTATGCTTCATTAACTTAATTTATGCCTATAATCCTAAATAACTTGTTTGCATATAATTATAGATGAAATCACTTGAGTGACCATCATATTACCTTGTGATTCGTGGCATCACGTTTAGGAGGTGGACTCCTATTCATAATCTTAACTTGTGAAACTTAGGATTGTATGTCACTTTTTTAGCTAATGTGTGTCGTAAAATTTCCTTAGTGCTTGTTGCATTATCTAATGGTAATAGACATTCTACACATATGCCATGTCTAAAACATGTTAAATAAGAGGGAAAAAAATGTGTCGAGTGAACCAACGCCAAGACCTAAGCATGGGCATCTAATTCGAAGTTTGTATAGTAATTAGGTCAAGGAAATCTAATAAGGAACTATTATTGGTTAGGGTCGATAGTAAGCCGATTCGCCTTAATCAACCAACTTCAATCAATCAGTCATTCTCGTTTTTAATTTTGTTTTATCTACTTACTTGCTTGCACACCAAATCATCATATCCCCTCGTGGAAGATGCCAATTTTTTTTATGGTTTCAACTCTTCTAGACCCATGAATAATCCATATTCCAACTCATATAATTCGAGGTGGAAGAACCATCCAAATTTTTTATGGAGTAACAACCAAAATATGGTTAATAATATGCCACATCCTGGATTCTAGCAGTAGCAACCTGTAGCCCCTCAAGGACCTTCATCGGGTCCCAGTTGACATGACCCATCCCAATCTCCCCCCCCCCCCCCCCCCCTCGGGGGTTAACTCGGGATGTGTCATGCTCCCGTCTGACACCACGTGCAAGACAAGGGATGCCCCAAACCATGACCCTCCCGGGGTTTCCAGAGTGCGTCAGGATCCGTGGATGAGTGTAATGTCTTGGTCTCTGCTACAACTTGTATCCGCGATCAATCTGAAGGGTATTAAAACCATTAAAAGCTGTGAGTAGACGAAAATAAATAGTTTAATAAAACACATTTCATAAAGACATTTAATACCCTCCATTAAAAAACATGCATGCATTCGAAAACTAGTTATTACAACCAATTGCATTAAATCAAATCATAGGTTTTCCAAATCATATCTCCGTGAAAACATTGTTTAATCAAAACCATTTCCTTTCTCCAATCATTAAGGCCTTAGCCCAAAACCATAAAATCAACCATGTGGGAACTCAGCCCAAAACCAAGTATGTGGGTCACAGCCCAAATCCGTTAACACAGAAATACTAATCCATTGAAATACAGTTTACCAATCCTTGGCATCCCAGATGCTTGACATCCTAAATGTCAAAATGTCACGGTCTAAGGCTACGCGTGCCCCTCGGTTTCCAGGCCGAGTCTCCCCAAGGTCCACCCAAGTCTATGACTGTAACGACCCGTCCCGAGTATCGGGATTTAATAATATTTAATTGTGATTTACTAATCTGGGATTAGTTGGGCGATTTGGGACGAATTGTACAAAATGACCGTTTTGCCCCTAGGCGTGGGCAAAACGTTGACTTTTAATTCGGATGGTCAAATGGACTTTGACCGATGACCGTGACGTAGTTCGGGACGTCACGAGTTCATAGACAGGTGGCACGTTCGATTCCGACGTTCGTGGTGAAAGTTATGATGTACGGAAGTTCATGGGCGTTTTCGTAATTTGAACGTAATAAGGGGGAAATGTTGACTTTTTGATCGGGAGGTCCGATGGCCGAGGACCGTTAGGAAGGTCTCGATGCCCTGAGTTCGTAGACAGGCGGCACGCATCAATCGGAGTCCGTATGACCGAGTTACGGGTCAGGATGCGTGAGGGGCATTTTGGTAATTTTCTGCACAAGGGCAGAATTGTAATTTCACACGGGGTACTGTTTCATTGAACAGCCGTGAGGGTGGATGCTTTGTGCGATCGATCCCACGATTTGTTTATCAATTAATTGAGTTAATTGGGCCAGTTTGAGGTGGAATTGCACATGTATGGTGCTGGAAATCGATCACAATTGCACTGGGCACTGATTTTTAATGGTTTCGGGTCAGTGCAGGGGAGCTTTATGCAGTGGATTGTGGGACACTTTTGGACGCCTTTAACGGCTGAATTGAATTAAAAGAATGGAGAGTGAGTCGAGAGTGGTTCACTGAGATTGAGAATGGAAGGATTGAGTGAATTGGGTGTTGGATATCTCTGAAAACCCGAAACTGGTTTCTGGGAAAATCAAATTCGAACTTCCAGTTTTAGGCCAGCCCAAGCCTAATTGATGATGGATTGAGCTTCCTGGAACTTCAACGTGTCGAACCAGATCAAATGGGGCAAGCTTTGGGGCTCCTAGGGCCGTGAACGGACGAGGTGGACGGCCGGAAAACTCGAGCTTGAGTTGTGGTGATTGAGGTAATGTCGTGTTCAATTAATCATGCTAATTGGTTCGTGTTAATCCTTATATGCTTCATATGAAGTTAATTTGACAATGGTTGAGGATTGATGGAGTTTTGGTGGTTGACCCGTTTTGGGTGATCACGGGTTGTTAACACGATTAATCGATGGTTGATGTTGATCATTGACACAGAACTGAAATTGGTTGGTTGATGATTGTTATAGGATCAAGAACGGATCGAATTGATGTCGAATTTGGTGTGTTTGAATCGGATCCTATCGCGGGCTTTCCAACCCGTTTACCAGGCAAACGGGTGAAGAAGGAACACTGTAGCAGTCACTGTAGCAGACGCGTGGCTTTCACGCGTAGCCACTCACGGCGGCGCGTGACGGCGCGTGGGCACGAATCTCGAGGTGAGGTCAACATGACTTTTATCCTATACAATGTAACGAACATTTTGGGATTGGTTTCGTGTCGATCGGATCCCGTTTCGTTATTGTTCGGGATGTCCGAAGGTTTTAAATCCAGTTTAAAAATACGTTAAAATTCGGGAAAATTACGGGACTTAATTAGGATGTTAATGATGAGGTTAGTAATCCTCTAATGTGATTTGAACAGGATTGGGAGTCCCGGTGATAGTGGTGTGGCCCGGGAAGGCCTATGGCACGCGTATCGAGGCGCTCGGTTAAACGGTCTGTGAGTGGACATTGGTTTTATAAATTCGATGCATGCATAACTGTTTCATGATTGTTATAATTGTGATTATATGATTTATTTTGGATATCAGTGAATTTATATGTTTTCACGCATTTCAAGGCGATTTACGTGTTTGCACGTGAATCGAGGTTTTCTGGATTTGCTCTGATTTCCATAAATGTGGTTGGATATGACTTCATGAAACGGTTACGGATTTGTTAAAATGAATCGGGCCAGGGGCCCAGTTAATTTACGAATCGGGCCAGGGGTCCAGTTAACTTATGAATCGGGCCAGGGGCCTAGTTAACTTATAAATCGGGCCAGGGGTCCAGTTAACTTATGAATCGGGCCAGGGGCCCAGTTGACTTATGAAATCGGGCCAGGGGCCCAGTTGATTTATATATGCGATTTCGGGTCGGGGACCCTAAAATGGAATTGAATAAATGATTTTGGATTTAAATCAACTATGTGGACTTATGACGGTTTTATGGAAATTCGGGGCAAGGCCCTTGTGATATTTTGGAAATAAATAATAAAATGTGTTCCATAAAACCATCTCGATATGAGGATATATATCCTGGTCTCCTCCAAGTGTCGGGGACACTGGAGAAGTCACGGTGCATTGCCTGCGAGGGCTCATTGTACGGAGCTACCGGACCGTATAGTGATCCAGGAGCAGGATTGCTAGACGTCATGGACGTCAGACATCGGGGATGTCAGAGATATGGACCCGGTGAGACCCCGGGCAGCACGCGTTGCTTAATACCGTGAGATATGACGTCTGGAACGTCAAGCGTCTAGGACGCTAGGCATCGGGGATGCCAGAGATGGAAAAATAATAAATGAATATTACTGGATTGATGAAATAACTCTTGGTTTGACTTTTGGAATTTGAAACTATGCTTTGGTTTCCGAGCTAAGGCCCTAATGGTTATTTCTAAATAAATATGGGATTATTGGTTTTTGGTGCATGCATATGATTTTACTGAGGGGCATAAATTTCTTATAAATGTTTTTAACAGAATTGTTTATTTTCGTCCACTCACAGCTTTTGTTTTCAATGCCCTTCAGGTTGATTCCGGATACGACTGCAGCAGAGACTTGAGCATCGCACACCTCCTCCATCGATCCTTACGCACTCTAGAAGCCCGTTCGGGCAATGGCAATCAGTTATCCCTTGTCTGACGCCTCTTGTCAGACGGGAGCATGATACATTCCATGGTAATCCCGGGGGGATTGGGATGGGTCGTGTCAATGACCCTCCTTAGGGGGCAGAGGTTTTAACCTTTAGCAATCCTGATCCTGAGCCTCTCTACAGTTTTTCATGTAGAGCGACCCCTCCCAGGAAATGCTCTGTGACTACTCTAGTGACCCTGACACCTGGAGAGAAAAATACATAGGATGGTATATGGAAAACATTTCACAATCATCTCAAAACCTTTCAAAGGAGCCCACGCCCGGAATATAACCTCACCCATTCCATTTCCATAAAACCATCGTAAATCCGCAACTGGGTCTCATGCCCGAAGTATAACTTTTAAATTCCAAATCCAATTAGGGACTTAGCCCAATTCCAAATCCAAAACCAAATCTCATTAGGGTCTCCAAATACCACAATCATATGCACTCAAGGCATTTCAAATCATGTATTCAAAACATATAAAACAGTTATGCATGCATCATATTTAGAAAGCAATGTCCACTCACAGACCATCTTTACTGCGCCTTGATAACCAGGTCATAAGCCTCTCCAGGCTAATCCAACCTCTCTAGGTCATCCGGACCTATCCAAATCACACTCAAAAGTTACTACCAACCTGGAAAAGTCCTAATCAAGAACCCTCACAACTCTCGAAAAAGTCAACGTGCCCTAGACGCATCCCTAGGCTAAAAACCTCAATTTGACCTATCAAACGATTTCTGATCCACCCGAAACCACCACCATTGGATCTGAATCGTCGAAACCTTTAAAATGGTATTGGCCCCACCTCTAAATTCGTGTCCACGCGCTCCCACATGCGAGTTAACGTAAAATTTAACACTAGTCAAAAGTCAACTGCTGACTTCAGCAAAGTCAACGATGACGTCAGCATGACGACGTCTTAACAGCTGCCAGGTCTGACACGTGTCCGATCTGACAGGTACCACGTGTCTAACATGTCAGTGACACGTGGCACCCTCTGATTAGTCCACGTCACTGACATGTCAGTGTTGACTGGGTACTAACAACTGCCACGCGGCAGTTCCTAATTGATCCACCTCTAACACCTGTCAGATGATGACGTCACCCAATGACGTCATCATCGTCTTCAACCTTCATCCGGGTCACGCAGACCTGTGACTCGACTCGACCTGTTCTTCCTCCTCCGACCACTATTTTACTCTGTTCTTCGACCAATCTCTTCGTCTCACTCCCAGAAACCTCAATAAGGACTCAAAATCACGAAACACAGGCTAGGACTTACCTTTTAAAAGGTGAACAGTGACGCTGAACCTCCAGCTCTATTTCCCGTCGATCATGGCCTCCTCTATCCTTGAAATTCACGTTCCTGAATTTGTACTAGACCCAGGAACATTTCCCAGTCAATAAAATGTCCCAACAGACCCTTAAAACTGAAACTCGAATTTGAACCCGAAAATACTTACCTACGGGTTTCCAGCCACCGTGCTCCTCCATTCTCGCTGTTAGCACCGTCGTGCTCGTCTCGACGTCCACTCTCACTCTCCGTTTCACTCAACTTGCATTGGATGAACAAATAGGGAGGTTTGGGGTGGTTTAGACGTTAGGGGTTTCGGGTTAATAGAATGAAACAGAGAAAATGGGTGGCTGCTTGTATGAAAAGGGTTGGGCAATGGATGAGTGACACTTGTCACCCATGCATTAGGCCTGAACAAATATTTGGGTCCCACTCAAGACAAAAATCCACTTGTCTCGTAAATCGTGCAATAGTACCTCAAACATATCTATGATCCGTAACTTTACCGTACGATGTCCGATTTTGACGTGTCACCTGTGTAACAACTCGTCCTGAATTCCTGGATTAGATTAGTGACTAATCATGATTAGTGAGGTTAATCCGTGATTAGTTGGGTGAAATCGGACGAACGGTGCAAAATGACTGTTAGCCCCTAGGCATGGGTAAAAAGTTGACATTTTGTTCAGGCAGTCAAATGGACCTTGAGCGATGACTGTGACGTAGTTCGGGACGTCACGAGTTCAAAGACAGGTGGCACGTTCAATTCCGACATTCGAGGAAGAAGTTATGACGTTCGGAAGTTTAAGGGCATTTTGGTCATTTTGGTTAAAAGGGATAAATAGTTGACTTTTGGATCGGGAGGTCCGATGGCCAAGGGCCGAGGATCGTTATGTAGATTTGGACGATACGAATCCGTAGACAGGCAGTACGCTGAAATCGGACTCCGAACGGGAAAGTTATGGTTCACGGAAGTTCAGTTTCACTATGCACGTACTTCGAGACGATGATGAGGTGGCTTATTCTGATTGGGCAGATATTTTGGTGGGCCCATGGATGAGTGACACTTGTCACTCATCCCATTGGTCAATTCTCCTAAATTGTGGATCTATCCTAATTATTATTATTATTATTATTATTTTATAATTAAACCTCACTCACCACTCAATCCTAACCCTCAATTTCAATTAATCTCTCAATCCTCACCATTCATCTCATCCCTCTCCCTCTCACCTGATCAGCCATCATCTTCTTCTCTTTTCTTCATCCAAACCCGAAACACACCACCCTTAAAACAAACACACAAACATACCACCCCACACCTCCACCATCTCTGTACTGACTGTGAGAGACTGAGAGGGAGGTCAGGAGTGAGATAGTGACGGCAGGAGGGTGGTCAGACCGCCAGGGACGGCGGAGGAACGGTGAACCCGCACGGGTACCATCCCAAACTCAAACACGAATTCCTGTTAGGGAACTAGGGAACCATTTCTGGTGAGTGGGTGATGGTTGTGAGGCTCATGTGATTCGAATGGGATAAAAAACGACGGGTTTCGATGGCGGAGCAATGCAGACCGACGGCGGGAAACTGGGCAAAGTTCTTCAATGCTAAAGGTACTGACTTTGGCCCATTTTATTTATTTTAAAATGATAGAAAGGTGGAAAATGAATGTAGGAAGATATTAGGATGAAAATGAGATGAACTGGATCGAAAATACAAAGGTTAGAACGATGAACTGATCTAGACCGGTTCGGCTGTTTCAAACCAGTCAGACCGGGTTCGACCAAGGTAGAAGACAGTGCTACAGTACCGGCGCGTGGGCTCACGTGCATGGGCTTCCTTGGGCGCGTGGCCAACATTTTGGGGATGTGTTCAACATGTGAAATCATCCTTTCAATGTAACGAACATTTTGGGACTGGTTTCGTGTCGATCGAATTTCGTTTCGATAGGTTTCGGGGTGTCCGAAGGTTTAGGATCGGGATTAAAAATATTTAAAATTTCAGAAAATTACGGGGCTTTAGTGAGGGGTTATTTAAGTAGTTAGTAACCCTCTATTACAATTTGGACAGGTTTGGGAGTCCTGACGATGACGATTGGCTTGGGAGAGCTGTATGGTACGCGTATCGAGGTGACAGCTCGGACGGTCTGTGAGTGGACCTTGGTTTTCTAAATTGATGCATGCATAAATTTTTATTATGTGTTTTAATACTTTTTTGATGATGCCATGAGTGCATTTGTGTGTGGTTACGTATTTGCACGTATTTTGAGGTTTCGGCCCTATACGGTACCGATACGGGATTGTACTTTCTTGTTGGGTTCTATGAAATGGTTTTGGATCTCAAAAGGATAAACTCGGGCATGAGATCCATTTGGTTTTGTCTCGGGCATATGACCCTATTGGTGACCTACGGGTATGAATCGTAGTCGCGGAAAGTGCTTTGTGCACGGCCACGGACGATACGACGCTCGCCTCCAGACTGGGATATGTTCCTTCCGGAGAGGTCACGATGCACGATCTGTGGTCGGGTAGCCGATGGAGGCTCGACTTCGGAGTGCTGACGGTTTAGGATATCGATCGGTGATGAGTGCACCATGATCTAGAGGTGGTCGCATCAGTTGATATGTTCACGGCGACATACTGGGATTGAGAGCGGTCTTGGATGGATGGTTGCACGCATCACTACGATCGGAGTTGTGACTGACCCTCAGATATCGGGCATGTGTTCGGGCACGAGACCCAGTTACTTTACGTTTTGTTTTCGGGTCGGGGACCCTAAATGGATTTCCAGGTTCATGATGGTTTATGGGAACCAGCATGAACCCTTGAAAGGTTTTTATGGATCATGATGGTTTATGGGGACCGGGCATGAATAATTTGAAACGTTTTAAGGATGTTTTATATATATATATATATATTCATATATTAAATTATCTCCTCCGGGGAAGGTCGTTGGCCTGGGTGGACCCCGGAGTAGTCACAGAGCACTGACTGAATGGAGTCGCCCCCATTGGGTGCCTTACTCTCAAGAGGGCTTGTATTATAACCTTAGGGAGGGTCATTGGTCTACGAACATTGACCTTGGACCCTGAGAGATTTGGGCTTGAGACCCCGGGTAGCACGCGCGTAGCTTTGGGAACCGTGACATGATTAGTTGTGTGAATTATATGTATATATGATATATGATATGTGATGTGTACAGGTTTTGGGTTGAGTCCCGTATGGATTTGGGCAGTGGCGCGTATGATTGGTATCTTTATGGATTTGGGCAGTGGCGCGTATGATTGGTATCTTTATGGATTTGGGCAGTGGCCCGTATGGTTGGATCTTTATGGTTCTTTCGGTTATGGTTTTGGGCTTAGTTCCCACATATGGTTCTTTTGGATTAAATGGTTTTCGACTACATGCATGCTTTTTAGTGAAGGGTACAAATGTTCTTATGAAATGTTTTTATAAACTCTTTGTTTTGTCCACTCAGAGCTTTTAAATGTTTTGACTGCCCTTCAGGTTGAGAGCGGATGTGGACTGTAGCATAGACCGAGATATCACATACCTCCTCTGGATCCTGGCGTACTCTGATAGCCCGAGAGGGCAAAGGTTGGAAATTTCCCTTGTCTGACACTTTGTGTCAGATGGGAGCAGGGTCGTCCCGCGTTAATCCCGGGGGGGATTGGGACAGGTCCTATCAACCTGTCTACGGATTCGTGATATCCCGATCTACGTAACGGTCCTTGGTCCTCGTGCATTTGACCTCCCGAGTCAAAATTCAATTTTTTACCCATTCCTAGGGCAAAATCATCAATTTATGCCAACTGTCCGAACAATCCTCGATAATCCTCAATTAGTCCTTAATTAATCCCGTAAACTCGGGACGGGTCGTTACAACCTTCCCTTCTTAAAGAATTTCATCCTCGAAATTCAAACAACCCAGATCCACATCCAAACTGTGGAAATCCCATTTCTACCTCCAACTCTGGGCACTCTCATGTAAAGGTACAAGTCCAACTACTAACCGTTGTACTCGTCTGTACCCAAACATCACACCAATAACCACGTCGAGTGACGTTGACCACAATCCAACTCACTGGTAGGTTAGACATACTAGTTGTAAGACCCGTGTCCTGGAGGGAACGGTGAACAATCCCACATTCCTGCGAGGGGGGAATGGTCTGGGAAGGGAATGGTTGTGTGCCTTAAAGGTGTAGGCACACATCTATCTAGCATGAGGCCTTTTGGGAGCTCAGTGGCTTTGGGGGGATTGGAACCCCAAAGTTAAGGGAGTTGAGGCTGGTGCAATTCCATGATGGGTGACCTCCTGGGAAGTTGCACCGTGAGCTCCCGAAAACAAAACCTTGAGGGCGCAGGCTTGCCGTTGAGTATTGTTGTTGCCCAAAGAAGACAATATCGTGCTAGATGAGTCGGGACTTAACAGAGGAGGGTCGGGTCCTGACATAATGGTATCAGAGCCAGACCCCAACCGGGAAGTGTGCCAGCGAGGACGCTGGGCCCTAAGGAGGGTGGATTGTAAGACCCGTGTCCTGGAGGGAACAATGAACAATCCCACATTCCTGCGAGGGGGGAATGGTCTGGGAAGGGAATGGTTGTGTGCCTTAAAGGTGTAGGCACACACCTATCTAGCACGAGGCCTTTTGGGAGCTCAAGTGACTTTGGGGGGGGATTGAAACCCCAAAGTTAAGCGAGTTGAGGCTGGTGCAATTCCATGATGGGTGACCCCCTGGGAAGTTGCACCGTGAGCTCCCGAAAACAAAATCGTGAGGGAAAGGGCAAGGAGACCCAAAGCGGACAATATCGTGCTAGATGAATCGGGACCTGACAGAAGAGGGTCGGGTCCTGACACTAGTCACCTACACAGGTTCCACGCTAAAAATTCCGTAAATCAGACTGACTTCCTTCGTATTTTCAGCCTGACGACCCTTCTCAGTCACCAATCCAACATCATTCATCTTTTCAGCCTGACGGTTCTTCTCGGTCTTAATCCAAGCTGACATAAAGCTGACATCCGGCTCTCACTGAGAGTTATTAAACCTCAACTCATCCATCACACTAAACTGTCTCCATAATGTCGTACTCAAGCGGTGTTCACGATGCCACTGTCACTACTCGAGTAACCAATACCACCTCGACTCACTCTGGAGTCCTACCAAGATACCTCGTACTAGATCTCATCTTACTCATCGTCCAATGCTGTGATTCTGACTTGAGAGACTCGACTCACTCTAGAGTCCCAAACTGTCGTCTGATACCAATTTGATATATTACTCGTCTTGTGGTTACACTTAACCACTAACTCACTCAACATCTCGATACATAACCGACATCTCACTCATCCTGAATGGATCTAGACCCCAATGAATACTTGCTCCAATAGTGATATCACAACTCGCACTCTAGGGTTCTACTGGCCATCCATGGCTTTGATCTCCATCTCATAAACTCACTGAACGCACACACGATTACTCTGGTCTAGTGCACAGTATTCAATGTCCAGTCCACATTCTCAACAAACCAATATTATCGGAATCAATCTGATTACCAACACGTCCCCAACTACTGTCCAATGTGAGTAGGGCACAAGTGAACAAAACACACACCCACAAAGCACCCCAACAACCTCGGATTTTGTGGTAGATCTAGTCCGTCCCCTACCCGGCTCAACTGGTGCATACCATACACCACCACCAGGCACCACTTAGGCCTGTTCAAGAATTGCTCTCACACAACGTACGTAGTATGTACAAACACCCTCAAACCAGCCCATAACATGGCTGGGAGCTAATCACGGTTCAATTCTGGAGCATGTCTGTCCAATCCTGTTCTAGACAGAGCATACACTCCAACTCAACGTCCATCTTGATTCTCCTGGTCACGTGACCAATAACTGAGGTGCGTCTAACCCACTCATGTCCACCAATACGTACCAATCCGAACCTCGACACCCAGATGAGGTTCAGATTCGAAAATCGTGTTGTCAACCTCTAATCCAGTAACCCTTTCAAACCAAAATGACTTGACTCTTCCCTGAGTCAATCGTGTCAACAGCTGCAAACACGGAGAACAAAACTCCACCCGATAGCCAATACACTCATCTTGTCTAAGTAAATCCAATCTCCACAATCCTGTTTGGCCAATGCCAATCCCAAACTCTCTCTCGATCCTCGGACCACTCGAGTTCCAACCAACTCGACCAACCACTCGTCCGCCAAGCCTCGATCACCTCGATCATCACAACACCACTCGATCCACCTAGGATCCATAATAACTTTCTTGGCCAAAGAACCAAAACCAACACAGGTCCATCTAACCAATACACGATCAACGTACTGGTGATACCAAGCATCAACCAATAATATATGGTGATAACTACTGTCATGATTCTCCCACGACCAAGTTATTCCTCACTTCAACTAACCTTTACCAACTTACACCTCCACGACTCCCGAGTTCCATCGAAAAGGACATTGGGTCTCCTATCATTGACACTCTAAGTCAATTGATCCTCCAATTCCACTGAGTCTTACTACTAAACTCCCACACTATCAACTCAGTCGATACATTCCGACAATCGGTTGCAAAATGGGTTATGTACTCGATCAGACCTCTGCAAAATAGCAACTACACCACTTCTATGTCAATGGAAAACTAGGCACAACCAACGCTCTCTAAGCTCCCTAAGCTACCTGGGGATACCCTGACACATCCTGTGTGTCCTGGAATACAAATCCAACTCATGGTTAACCCTGACCAAACCGAACCATCTCGGTTCACCAGACTACCAACAACGTAGTACTAGCTCATACATCCCAGCTCTATGAGATCAACTCCCAAGCACCACACTCTTGTACACTTACCAAGATAAGATTAAACACCTGTCTCACAACCACTATGGAACCTATCACCAAAATAGGTATCCTGTACCTTTAATCAACTGAAAACAACTCCATTTCGCTGAGCCACCCGGGACCCTCACTGTCCTACTTAACCATTACTAGACACGTCCAACTGCCACTCAAGTCTCGGAGAATCATCATTAGCTCCACAAATCCACTAATCCCCATGACGTCCATGCGTCATCCAGAACCACTCAATGAACGTTGGGATTCCATCTGACTCATCTCTACCTGAGACTCCACAGTTGTCACTCAGGTCACACTCCCAAGACTCAACACAAACTGACGAATCCTCATCGTCTGGTCAACACCGAACACAAGCGCACCACAACTGAGTCACACCCTCTAATCAAAATACATAGGATGGTATATGGAAAACATTTCACAAATCATCTAAAAACCTTTCAAAGGGGCCCACGCTTGGAATATAGTCTCACCCATTCCGTTTCCATAAAACCATCGTAAATCCGCACCTAGGTCTCATGCTCGAAGTATAACTTTTAAACTCCAAATCCAATAAGGGACTCAGCCCAATTCCAAATTAAAAATCAAATCTCATTAGGGTCTCTTAACCAGAAATCACATTTCATAAACCACAAATGGGACTCATGCCCAATATCATAACCAACTGGGCCTTAAGCCTAATAGTATA
Organism: Prinsepia uniflora; assembly: GCA_032719365.1. NCBI lineage: Eukaryota > Viridiplantae > Streptophyta > Magnoliopsida > Rosales > Rosaceae > Prinsepia > Prinsepia uniflora. The sequence continues at coordinate 72,453,962 of CM064868.1, read as the reverse complement.
AACCAAATGGGTTTCCGCCCCGATACTTCATTAAATCAAATGGACTTCAAGTCTGCTAGTTCATAAGTTAAATGGGTCTCAAGCCTGATTTCATATTTCCAAATCCAAAATCATTCCATTAATCCATTATTGAAACACAAGCATGTATAAACCCAATATAAAACCATAAACCTTGAAATATGTGCAAATACGTAAATACCAAATACCTTAATCATATGCACTCAAGGTATTTCAAATCATGTATTCAAAACATATAAAACAGTTTTGCATGCATCATATTTAGAAAGCAATGTCCACTCACAAACCGTCCTTGATGCGCCTCGATAACCGTGCCATAAGCCTCTCCGGGCTAATCCAACCTCTCCGGGTCATCCAGACATGTCCAAATCACCCTCAAAGAAGTAACCTAGAAAAGTCCTAATCAAGAACCTTCATAACTCTCGGAAAATTCAACATGTCCTGAACACGCATCCTAGGCTAAAAACCTCAATTTAACCTATTAAACGATCTCCAATCGACCCGAAACCACCACCATTGGATCGGGATCGACGAAACCTTTAATATGGTACTGGTCCCACCTCAAAATTCATGTCCACGAGCCCCCATGCGCTAGTCAACGCTGATCAAAAATCAACTGCTAACGTCAGCAAAGTCAACGCTAAGGTCAACATGATGTCATCCTGACAGGTGTCACGTGTCAGTATCCTGTTGGTTCACGTGTCTGACATGTCAGTGACACGTGGCACCCTCTGATTGGTCCACGCCATTGACATGTTAGTGCTGACTGGGCACTAACAACTGCCACGTGGTAGTTTCTAATTGGTCCACCTCTGACACCTATCAGATGATGACATCACCCAATGACGTCATTATCGTCTTCAACCTTTGTTCGGGTCAACCTGGACCACTACAACCAGGTCACGCTGACTTACAACTCGACCCGACCTGTTCTTCCTCCTCCAACCACCGTTTCACTCCGTTCTTCGAGCAATCTCTTCGTCTAACTCCCAGAAACCTCTCTAAGGACTCAAAATCACGAAACACGGGCTAGGACTTACCTTTTTGAATGGTGAACAGTGACAGTGAACCTCTAGCTCTGTTTCCCGTCGATCCTAACCTCCTTTGTCCTTGAAATTCATGTCCCTGAGTTTGTACTAGACCCAAGAATATTTCCCAAATCCCAATCAATAAAATGTCCCAACAGACCCTTAAAACTGAAACTCAAATTTGAACCCGAAAATACTTACCTACGGGTTTCTAGCCACCGTGATCCACCGTCCTCGCCGTTAGCACTTTCGTGCTCGTCTCAACGTCCTCTCTCACTTTCCCTTTCACTCAACTTGTAGAGGATGAAGATATTGGGAAGTTTGGGGTGGTTTGGACGTTAGGGGTTTCGCGTTAATGGAATGAAACAGAGAAGGGGGTGGGTGCATGTATGAAAAGGGTTGGGCAATGGATGAGTGACACTTGTCACCCATCCATTGGGCCTGAACAAATATCTGGGTCCCACTCAAGACAAAACTCCACTTGTCTAGTAAGTCGTGCAATAGTACCCCAAAAACGTATGTAACTCGTAACGTTCTTGTACGATGTTTGATTTCGACGTGCCGATTATCTACGAACTCGTGACATCTCGATCTACGTAACGGTCCTCGTGTATTTGACCTATCAGGTCAAAAGTTAACTTTTTAACCATTCCCAAGGGAAAAATCGTTAATTTACGCCGACTTTCCGAACAATCCTTGAATAATCCCCGATTAGTCCCGATAATCCTCAATTAGTCCTTAATTAATCTCATAAACTCGGGATGGGTCGTTACACCGGTTCCAGCAACAAGTCTTGGGAGGTTTCCTTTATGCTATGGCTTAACAGAATCCTCAGTTCATGCAGACCACCAATGCTTTCATTCATGAGAGTCGTGGCTCCCAAGTCAAAACAGATAATGCCATTGCCAACTTGGATAGGCAATTAGGCCAAATTGAAAATCCTCTCAATCGTCGAGAGCAAGGCAAGTTTCCAAGCCAAGTCTTGGTCAATCCAAAGGCAGCCTACGGTCCCACGGTCAATGCCATCACTCTTCGTAGTTACGGTCAACTTCTAGGACCTTCATGTGCTTCACGTCGAGGACCTTCATGCACTTTGTATGAAGATGACTTCATCATGGACTCAGCTCAGCAGTACTCAATGCCTCCCCTCGAGTCTCGACCCATGGCTATGCCTTACAGTATGTCATAAGAAAACTTGGACCAACAAGCACCCACGTTCGCTCAATCAAGAACCGATGTATCCCATGTGCGCTTGAATATGCCATTATCACAGGCACTACCCAGTGCAGAGCCGTAGGCACTGTCATAAGCCTAGTAGCAAGCTCAAGCTCTTCCTTATAACAAGTCATTGGCACATACATGTTGTGAGGACTTGTGCCCTAGAGGCATGGTTAGCAATCCCACATCGCCCAGAGAAATCTGGGGGATGAGCTTTATATGTGTGGGCGCGCATCTATCCAAAAAGAGGTCTTTTGGGAGCTCATTGACTTTGAATTCCTTGGGAACAACAAAGTTAAGCGATCTGAGGCTAGTGCAATTCCAAGATGGGTGACCCATTGGAAAGTTGCACTTGAGCTCCCAAGAACAAAACCATGAATGCTTGTCCCAAAGCGGACAATATCTTCTTGGAGAAGTTCGGGTCGTGAAAATTTGGTATCAGAGCCCAACCCCAATCGAAATTGAGTGTGCCAGCGAGGACGCTGGGCCCCAACGAGGGTAGATAGTGAGGACATGTGCCCTGGAGGCATGGTTAGCAATCCCACATCGCCCGGGGAGATATGGGGGATGCGCCTTATATGTGTGGGCGCGCATCTATCCAACAAGAGGCCTTTTGGGAGCTCACTGGCTTTGGATTCCTTGGGAACTCTAAATTTAAGTGAATTGAGGCTCGTACAATCCCAGGATGGGTGACCCGCTGGGAATTTACACGTGAGCTCCCGAGAACAAAACCGTGAGGGCTGAGCCTAAAGCGGACAATATCCTTTTGGAGAAGGTGGGGTCGTGACACATGCACAGTGTCTAGCCATATACACCATCTAAGTCCAGCATGGCCCCGAGCCTAATTCTAGCCCCGACCTCTCCTACAGTACCTCTACAGCCCGCCACTCCTTAACTCAAAACCTTCTTCAACTTTTGTTAAAACTTTTAAGAAAGTGTCTTTTGAGTTAGATAATAATGTCTCATATCTCTTATAATGTCTCATATACTTCTCCTATAAAGTTTCAAAACAAAGACAAGCACAAGGAGAAGTTTGAGGAGGAAATAATTTGCACGTTGTAGAAACCTCAAATCATGCTGCCTTTTTCCAAGATTCTCAAACACATGTCTATCTTTACTAAGCTCATCAAGGACTTAGTGTAACAACCCGTCCCGAGAGGTCAAAGATTTTTGGACGGTCGGTGTAAAATGACGATTTTGCCCTTAGAATGGGTAAAAAATTGACTTTGACCCGAGAGGTCAAATGCACAAGAACCAAGAACCATTACGTAGATCGGGATGTCACGAGTCCGTAGCCAGGTGGCACGTCGAAATTGAACGTCGTACAAGGAAGTTATGGTTCACGGAAGAAAAATTGCATTATTTACATTTTACAAGAAATGAGACAGTTGGCAGATTTGGATTGGATAGAAATCTTCACCGAAACCACAAGTGTTATCACGTATTTAATGTTCATTAACCCACCTTCAAATTGAGTAGGAGATATTTGGCCACCAGAACCAAACCTCGATTCCAATTACTTTACTCTTGGAGGAACGAACGAATGAGAGATTGGAAACTCTGACCCAATGAGGGGGTTGAATTTGGGGTTTTGTTCAATTTTGTTAATTGAGTTGCAATGGATGCTGCTGGGGTTTTGTTTAATCTCGTTAATTGATTTGAGGTTTTGTTCATTTTCGTCAATTGAGTTCAAATGGCTGTTACTGGTTTTGTTCAATCTCGTGAATTAATTTGGGATTTTGTTCAATTAAGTTGCAATGGATGTTGCTGGGGCTTAGTTCAAATTCGCGGGCCAAGTTTGATTATGCCATATTTGTATTTAGGACAAGAATATCAATGAACAATAACACTTACAATAGAAAATATTTATGGGCAATGACATTTACGACGGACAAAGCCAACGCAAATGGTTAATTTAAATACAATGCTAAATCTTTTGCAACAGGAACTCGTTGCATCATATAAGGTTTTTGTGACGCTAATATTTGTAGTAATAAGTGAGCAAAATATTTACGACACCACCTTATTGCGACGAAGATGCAACCGTCGTAAGCTTTAACCCATAAACTTTATGATATTGTATAGGGTAAGAAGCTGGGCTCTAAAAATGTGCACTCACATTGCAACCAAAATATGCAATCTAATTTAGCCTATAGAAAGAGTAATTTTTTAGTATTTATAAAAATTCAAACTCATACGATACCCTTCAAATTAATTTAAAAATGTGCATACTCAACTACAGGAAATCATTAAACCGGCACAAATAAGTGATTAATCTCCATACTACAAAATATACCACTTAACACCCACCAAATTCAACCCTTCCAAGTAAAGGTAAAAGCATCTGTAAACGGTTGGCCCACGAATTTGAACAAAACCCCAGCAGCATCCATTGCAACTCAATTGATGAAATTGAACAAAATCCCAAATCAATTCATGAGATCGAACAAAACCAGTAGCATCCATTGGAACTCAATTGACGAAAATGAACAAAACCCCAAATCAATTGAAGAGATTGAACAAAACCCCAGCAGCATCCATTGCAACTCAATTAACGAAATTGAACAAAACCCCAAATCCAACCCACTCATTAAACAAAACCATCAAATCTATATATAAAAAAAAATTAAGGACATTCGTTAATAGAAAAAAGTAGCGTAAAAGATACAATAATTTCAAACTTAACTAGTGTAAATCTTGGTCAAATATTTATCACCATTCATTCACAAACATAATCTTTAATAAAATTAAAATGCAAACTACAGGGCTACTTCAGACATGAAAAGGAAAAGAGTAAAAATATTGAAGAATTGGTATTTTCATAATCCACTAATTCATATATATAATTACATATCATTTACCCGCAAAACTAACTCGGTATTTGGAGCGGTTTTGAATATACTCACATTAGAGAGTCAAGAAACAACCAATCAAATAAAATTTCCTCAGAAACTTATGCAGTCAACAACCAAGTCAATTGATGAAATTGAACAAAACCCCAACTATATTGACGAGATTGAACAAAACCCCAACAGCAACCATTGCAACACAATTAACGAAATTGAACAAAACCCCAAATCAAACCCATTCATTAAACATAACTCATCAAATCTATATATGAAAAAAATTAAGGACATTCGTTAATAGAAAAAAAGTAGCGTAAAAACTTACCAGAAGTTTTTGGAATTTTGATAATTTCTATGAGGATGATAAACGAAATCTACAATACAACTTCAAAATAACAAAGGAACTGAGGAGATGGGCCGAATCACCGATGTTGGTCGTGGGTGGCCGTCAAAGATGGGCTCCCTGCTCGCTAGGAAAGGGGCGAGATGTGGAGGTCCTGGTTGCAGAGTCTTCTTTGTTGATATGAGGTTGCAAAGTCGTTTTTGGTCAAGAAGAAGGTCGTAGTCTAGGGCTTCTTTTTTGTTTCCTTTATTTTGTTTTATTGTATTTTTAATTTAAATTTTTTAATTATTTGATTTATTTTAATTTTTAGATATATAACTAAAATAATAAAATAATTAATTAAAAATGATGTTGTGATATGCCACTCTACATGTCATATAGAGGGAGATTTAAAATGTGAGATTTTAAGTAAAAATATAAGAAGTTGTTTGTGTATCACATGTTTACTTTTCCACGTGTAATTATGTTATTGGCCAGTTGTACCAGGTCAGTTTGATGACATGGCAGACCCATTCTTAAGGTATGACTTTCTAGTTGCGTCACTGCTGCCATTCGTGACACTGAGAGAGGAGACATCGATTCCATCGCGGCTGCACTATTCTCATGGGGTCGAACCCATCTTCTTCTTCTTCTTCAGCTCCCACATGTGGCGGCGTTGGCGTCGGCGGTTTAGCTCCTATATCTTCCGTTGAGGTACTGAAATCCTTGCTTCTTCTTTTTTGTCCTGATATATCTGGGCCAAGCTTAATTCTTTCTGAAAGTTGAACTGTGTTGAGAGAAGTTTAGATTCTACCAATTTCTATTTGCTTATACTTATCCATCTGGAAATAAATAAAAACCTTCTTTCTTTATGCCTGAATTTTTTTTGCTTGTTTATTAGCGGGGTTTGCTTTCTTTGTATTTTTTATGCCTTAGGGTCTGCTTGCAGTGTGCAAATTTTTTCGTAAGTTTAGGGGAAGTTCAAACTTCAACTAATTAGCTTTAGCTGAAAGATTTTTAATTTTTCTTAATATGGTCCAGGATGATGAAGGAATAACTTGAGAACTAGAGTGACTTTCTTGCCAACGAAAGGATTAAAATTATTTGTGTCTTCTTTTGCATCCAGATGATTTCTAGTTGCTATTCTTAACACGCTTTTAATTAATGATCGTTTTAGTTCTCTAGGTTTTTATCTTGTACGTCTTTGATCTCTTTGAATATGTTTCATGACCAGGAATCTCTAAGGACAGAGCTAAAATATTTCTCTCTCTCTCTTTGCCAGGCTATATCTTTTCCTCCTAAGTGATGGGATTTCTTGTAGTACCAGTGCCCACAAGTTGAGCACTTTTTTCTTGTGCCACTTGCAAAAACTAGAATCCTAGTGTACATTATCTCTATATGGGATTCCTCTACAGAAAGCATTCAGAAGCTACTCAATCCCTTTTAAATTTTTTTCTCTGTTAGATAAATCGTTCTCGAGGCTAAGCATATGTATTGAATCTATGCAACCCATTCAACAAAATATCTTGCTTGCGCATTGATGAGCATGGCTTATTGTATACTGCCTGCTAAAATGTAGGCTATGAAACTCTAAAGCCATTCAACTGCAAAGACCCCAAATGCACAAAACAAAGCCTGAAAGGTTTTCCTTTGTACAGAAGTCTGATAATGCGGTCCTTTAAATAAACCTTTCCCCTACTTTTATGCTGCGAGTATGAGTCAGCCATATCTCCTCAAGCCACTGATTGCAAATGTCTGGAACACCTGAATGTTGTAGAAAACAGCATTGATTGCAAAAGGATACAAGTCTAGTGCTTCAAGTTTGAAATATTATTAATGATTATGTCTGTAAAGGGTTTGCAAACAGGATCATTTGACTTGCCAGATTCCAGAGAATCTCTTGAATATTTGATAAGTTCCCTTCATTAAATTTCTAGGTAAACCAAAATTTCCCTCTTGGTCACCTCATGAGCACCGGAGATAAGAACCTCATTCTTAAACCTATTTGACCATAAAACTTTTGCGCAATTTCTGAAAATTTCATGCAACCTCAGTTTATACTTCATACCCAGCCATTAAAACAAGTTCCAAAAGATAAAGGTAGAGATGAGATAGCTTTAAGGTGATAGCCATCAGCATGCTGGGTGAAAATGGTGAAATTTCAACAGTGGCCCCCTCATTTAATAATCTGAAAGGCACTAACATATCAAGTGCAAAAAGATAAGGTACAGGGGATCCCCTTGCCTCAAGCCTTTGTTTCTAGGAAAGTGTCCTTCCAAACCCAATCAAAGGACTGGGTTTGCATTTAGCACTGCTTTTTACAATATGTAAGGATGATATAGGAACACTTGGTTCCAGAATCTGCAACAGAACTTTTTTTCCCCCAAACATTGACAAATGTTTGCTTCTTGGATTTTTCTGTTACGTTTTGCAGATTTCAAGTGTGTCATATTTTGTTGTTATTCTAGTTTTCACTTACATATAATTTTACAGCTTTCAGAAAGGCTACATGGTGACCTTGTTGGCGAGAGAGTTCTGGGAAGGTCCTCCTGTGCATCCAGGATCCATGCTAATGGTACTTGCTCCTGTGATTCGTCCTTGATGGCTGAAATGTCCAGTATCCATGCAACTATCTTGCGGATAATCATGCTTACCGAGTCACTAAATGAGGTGAACTACGTTCACACAATTTTTCTATAGGGTGTCCTGGATGGATTTTTCTTTATGAAAATATTTTGTGGACAAATCTTTCCTTAAAATTTATTTAACTCAACCTTTATGTCCCCTTATCACAGTTTCATGTTCAAGCCAGAGTGTAGATGTTAATTTTAAGCCTGCTATTTATGATAAGGCGCCGGTTTTAATGTTTATTTGGTTTTTTTGTGAAGTCAATAATCTTTTTTCCTTCGTATTATGTCGAACTTCATTTTTGAGAATGCTTATCTGATTGAATTCGGCATCGAATTCAAAATAATGTTCATTATAAATGGTTTTAAGATATATGTTCTAAATTAGTCTTGAAACTATTTGAACTGGACTTTCTGTCCTAATGCTTAGTTGGTTATAAATGTCCCGTTTATTTCCCTCCAAACAACTCTCTACTTCCTATTAACAGAATGTGCAACGGGTGTTCATATATTTTGTAGTGAAATACATATTTATATTTATCTATTGGAAATATAGATTCAGGTCAACTTTTGTATACACCACTAGTTCTTTTACAACCCTCTCTAGTGTAGTCTGTTTGGTTTCAACTACTATTAATGAACATTCATCGTTTCTATGGAACCAGATCTTGGAGGAAATACGCAGTGTTCCTTTGTCACTTACACAATCTATGCTCACACTCCCAGCTCCTGAGGATGTTGTAAACTCATTTCCTCTCAGGAATCATAAGTTCAAGAGCACAGAAGCCAGGCCCCAAGATGTACAGGAGTAAGTTTTCTTGTTTGAGTTTTAAATGTGCGTACATTTTTTATGAATGTTGTAGATGACTGGTGGTTGTGGGAACTGGGAATTCATGTTGGGGTCCCTGCATATTGAGGAAAGGATTCATGTTGGTGGAGGTGGCCCATTTATGAGATAAATGCTTGGTTTGTTATTAGAAACATTGTTTGGCTATACAGTTATAGTATCCCAGGAAATTTTTTTTTGGCCCAAACATCTATGGTAAAACATTATAAAAAGTATTCGTAAACAAATTAAGATTATTTTGTCAACCTTGTGTCCTGAAGTTATTAAACCTTGTGTAGTGCACAATGTTCCTTAAAATGTATCCAGTTTTTGTAGGCTTGTTTAGAAATGTGGCGAATGTTTTATGACCTGAAAATGTATGAACTCTTTTTTCCTCAATTATTAAATGTAGTTTTAACTCAAATGGAAAAACAACCGAAATGTAGAGTAGCATCCATTTCTCAGTGCTCATTCCAACTACATATTCCGTTTTATACAATGTGAATCCCTTATTACTAATATATATATATTGATTAATAAAATTATGATTTCCGGGCTGAAACCTCGGAATATCTAGACATGTTGATCCCCATGTTACAATGGTTCAACAGGTGTTACATTTGCTTGGCCGAGTATAATGAAGGAGATCAAATAAGAGTTCTCCCTTGCTGTCATGAATTCCATATGGAATGCGTTGACAAATGGCTAAAAGAAAAGCAAGGGTATACTCGAATAATAGTTCTTTTTTGTTGTCACGAATCCCATTTTACGATGTGCTTATTTTTTATGCATTCAGTTCTTATATTTGACACTCTTTTGTTCTTCGTATGCTACAGTGTGTGCCCTCTTTGCAGAGGGGATGTTTGCAAGGGTATTGTTGAGGGTTGACTAAAAACCCAGAAATCCAATCCTGCCGATGGTATGTGTATGTATATATTGTGTATATGGTGATTTGAATGTCTTGATTTGCTCTCGGATCGCCCTCCCCTCATGTATTAACAGTAATTTTTTATTTTGGTTGTCACCGGTGAAGAACAATGTACAGCCATAAGATGATACGTAGATCATCATAGTTGCTTCCATCGTACATCAACATGAAATTTATGCGAGCATGAGAGAGCTAAATGGCCTCTTAAAATTGTATTGTTATTTTCCTTATATGTCAAATGTCTATTTTCTTTCTACTCAAAATTTGAAAACCATTTTAAACTAAACAAAAATGAACTCTGTTGATACCATATCGACCAACCCGACCAAGACTCGAAAGATCACTCGAACTAAGCTCGACTCACCATCAGGGCCCATCACGACATAGAAGGCCATATGATTTAGGCCCATCAACAAGGCCCACGGCTAAAGCCCATTATTAGACTCATCACCTAAACCTAGATATTTCCTATAAATAGGGAGCTTCTTCCCTAATTTGAAGGATCCCACTCTCTCTCTCTAGAAATAAGCTATTCCTTCTCTCTATATTCTTATTCTTTGTCTAAGGCTCAAAGCCTCTTGTATCATGTACAAATACTTATATCATTAATGAGAATAGAGCAACACCGTGGACGTAACCAGATTTGGGTGAACCAAGTACATCGCATGTCTCTTGGATGTGTGCGGTCTTCACGGACTAAGTTGATCCATTTCTTGCATCAACAGTTTGGCGCCGTCGGTGGGAATCGATACAAAAAGTTATGTCAGTTTTTTCTTATTTTTCTACCCGCTGAAACCCACTAATCTAGGATCTTCATCCGTGCCTATCCATACAAAGAGAAAATATCTCTCTGCCAAGTACTCTCCCCAGCTACCAATATTCATTTGCTGCTTAGTATCTTTTCAAAGTCTACACACCAACAATGTTGGGCCCACCCAATATGCAAGTATATCATCTTTTCATGGGAGCCATGACCCATGTTAAAAAAAAAAAAAAACATTACATGGCCCATGTGCCTTTCCAGATGGTAAGCAAGGAAGACATCACATGGCATGCAGCAAGCACGATGCATAATTGCAAGCACGATGTGGGCAATTTATCACCACTATGTGTAACACCCCGGAAATTCGAGGATTATAATAATGTAACTTAATGTATGAATTGACGTTTTTACCCCTGTGAATGGTATGGCCAAATTGTTGACTTTTTGATTTGAGGGTCAAATGGACTTTGACCAATGACCGTGACGTAGTTCGGGACGTCACGAGTCCATAGACAGGTGGCACATCCAATTCGGACGATCAGGGTAAAAGTTATGACTATCGGAAGTTCAGGGGCATTACCGTAATTTGGACAATAGGGGCGAAAATGTTGACTTTTCGGTTGACAACTAATTTTTACATGACTCAAGGATCGTTAGGTAGGTCTCGATGCCCTGAGTCCGTAGACAGGCGGCACGCCGAAATCGGACTTCGTATGTGTAACACCCCGGAAATTCAAGGATTTTAATATTGTAATTTAATGTATGAATTGACGTTTTTACCCTTGTGAATGGTATGACCAAATTGTTGACTTTTTGATTTGTGGGTCAACCGGACTTTGACCAATGACCGTGACGTAGTTCGGGACGTCACGAGTCCATAGACAGGTAGCACGTCCAATTCGGACGCTCAGGGAAGAAGTTATGACTATCGGAAGTTCAGGAGCATCACCGTAATTTGGACTTTAGGGGCGAAAATGTTGACTTTTCGTTTGGAAACTAATTTTCACATGACACAAGGACCGTTAGGTAGGTCTTGATGCCCTGAGTTCGTAGACAGGCGGCACGCCGAAATCGGACTTCGTATGTCTGAGTTACGGGTCTAGAAAGTGAAGGGCATTTTGGTAATTATTGAACCAGGAGCATTTTGGTCATTTTGCCCTGGTTACTGTAGCAACCGCGGAGGACATGGGCGGAACCACCATGTGCGGTGGTTCTGAGTGCGAATTGTTTATGCTGGTGAGTGTGCTGGAAAGTATTGATTGTTTAAAGCTTTTGGAAGCATCAAACGTGGTCTGTTTCATCCACACAGCACAGCCATATTGTTAATTGAAGATTCGAAGCTTTCGGGGGACAAATTTCAGTGGACAGATTGGACTTCCACGAGCCTCTGGGACGGTTCAATTGTTTTAAACTGAATAGGAATTGTGTGAGCTTCACTCTGCCATTGAAAGAACTGAGAATAGGTGACGAACCAGAGAGAACCATTTCGGGAAAATTTGGAAGGAAATCGGGTTTTTGATTTCTAGTGCTCGTTGGGCCAAACCAAGGCCTGGTTTAGCTTTCTGGGAGCAATTGGAACTTAGCCATATCAAATTCAAGAGGAACCAGCCACTGTTGGACTGGAACTGAGGTTTCTGTTTCAGTGGAGTTGCAGAGATTTGGACGATCACTTACAGGTAATACCTTGGTAAATTGATCATTTGTTTTAGTTCGTTTTAGCCTTAGGAAGCTTACTGGGAGGTTAATTTGATTTTGGTTTGGAAACCCGTGAGTTCTGGTGATTGACCCGATTGGTTGATCACGGGTCGATAGGTCGATTGGGGACTTGTCGAGGTTGATTAATGACTCAGAACTTAAATTTGATGTGTAAATAACATGTTAGGATCAAGTTGGATTGAAATCGAGTTGAAATTCAGGGTTAATTGCCCGGGTCATGTCGCGGGCTGAAGGTCCGAATAGCAGGGCTATCGGGTGAAGAAGGTGACACTGTAGCGGCTACAGTGTCAGGCGCGTGACTTTCACGCGCAGCCACTTTGGGCGGCGCGTGAGGGCGCGTTGGGGCTTATCTCCGATCAAAATCAACATGACTTTTGTTCCTCTCATCATTCTGAAAATTTTTGGTGAATTAACCATGTTGATATGGGATTGTTAGGGGGGGTCAGTCTAGGGCCGGTTATCTCGGGAAACGTGTTGACGGGCTCCCCGAGCCGGTTTTTGTTTCGAACTTTTTGGATAAATGTTTAAGACTTGTAGTGAGCCTTACGTGTGATTTGGACTGACAGGAATTGTACGATAATCCCGGTACAAGTTCGTACGCTCAGGTTCACCGCAGGATCGTACTGTGAGTGGGCCCGATTTCATTAAACCCTTGCATGCTTAAATGTTTTCCGATTTACTTATATGTTCACATGCTGGAATCAAGAAACGGTTTTGATGATATTAAAATTATGGTTATGGTACGTTTCACGGTATTTGGGCTTGAGACCCGTCTGATGAAACTTAAAGATCGGTTTGGATTTTATCTATGTATATATATGTTTTGCATGTGGATATCAAAAAAATGTATTTAGTACTGCAATGTATAGATCCATTCTTATGATACTGTCTCCTCCGGATGTGGTACCCCGGGGTGGTCATAGTGCATTGCCTGCGAGGGGTCATTCTACGGAGGAACCGGACCGTAAAATGACTCCGGAGCAGGATTGCTTATTTGACGTAAGGGACGTCGAGCGTCTAGGACGCTAGGCATTTGAGATGCCGTACCCGGACAGGGTTCGGGGATTGGACTCGGAATTGAGACCCGAGTGGCACGCGTAGCCTTGAGACTGTGACCTTTTTGGACGTCAGGGACGTCAGGTATCTGGGATGTCAGGATCGGAACGTATAGTGCAGTAGCTAAAATTTATCTTATGATTTTGTTACATGCCTTATGGTTCATATTATATGATTTATGGTTTTAAATGCTGATGCATGCATGTTTGGAAAACGGAGGGGTAAATTATATCTTTTACTTACTAAACGATTTTATAAACTTGAGTTTCGGCCCACTCACCCTTATTGTTTTGGTAACCCCTCCAGGTCGTGCTACTGAGGTTGAGGAGGAACCTGAGGCTGAGGCATAGATCTACTTCTGCGTACCTGAATCCCTGTTGGGTGATTTTACCCGCAGGTTTATGTCAGAGTCGTGCTCGCAACTTGTAGTTTTGGATTTCATCCTTTGTCTGACATCTGTTTATTTCAGATTTGATGTAAAACTTTAATTTGGTTTCTATGCATTTGAACGTTTAAGGTTAAAATTGGAACATTATTGTGGGTGTCAGACGGGAGCAGGGCACATCCCCATGTGGTCCCAGAGAGGATCGGGGCGGGTCCTGTCAGTATGGCTGAGTTACGGGTCTAGAAAGTGAAGGGCATTTTGGTAATTACTTGAACCAGGGGCATTTTGGTCATTTTGCCCTGGTTACTGTAGCAACAGCGGGGGACCATGGACGGCACCACCATGTGCGGCGGTTCAGTGCGCAATTGTTTATGCAAGTGTGTGCTAGAAAGAGAGGTGTGTCTTAAGCTTTAGAACGTGGCCTGAACCATCCACCTTGCACGGTCGATTTGATTAATGAAGATTCGAAGCTTTTTCGGGGAACAAAATTCAGTGGACAGTAAGGCTTCCACGAGACTCTGGGACGGCTTGAATTGTTTAAAAATGATTGAGAAGTGAATGAGCTTCACTCTGCGGTTGAAAGAACTGAAAATAGGCGAGGAACCAGAGAGAAACCATTTCGGGAAATTTTGGAGGGAAATCGGGTTTTCAATTTCTGGTGATTGTTGGACCAAAACAAAGCCTGGTTTAGTCTTCTGGGAGTATTTGGAACTTATCCACATCGAAATCGAAGGCCATAAGCCACGGGTGAGCTGGGACGGTGACTGCAGTTTTCAGAGAAATCGCAGAGCTTGGGACGACAACCTTCAGGTACTTTCAGACACAATTGATCGTTCATTTTAGGTCGTTTTGATCCTATTATGCTGTCTGTGAAGTTAATTGGAAATTGAATTAGAAACCAGGAAGTTCGGGTGATTGACCCGATTGGTTGATCACTGGTCGATGGGTCGATTAGGGACTTGCCGAGGTTGATTAATGTCTCAGAACTTAAATTGGAAGAATAATAAACATGTTAGGATCAAATTGGATTGAAATCGAGTAGGAATTGATGGGTAATCAACCGGGTCAAGCCGCGGGTGGCAGGCCCGTATTACAGACAAACGGGTGAAGGTGGTGACACTGTAGCTACAGTGTCAGGCACGTGACTTTCACGCGCAGCCACTTTGGGCGGCACGTGAGGGCGCGTTGGACTTTATCTCCGATCACGATCAACATGACTTTTGTCCCTCTCATCATTCTGAACATTTTTTATGAATTAACCATGTTGATCTGAGATAGTTTGGGAGGGTCAGTTTAGGGCCGGTTGTCTCGGAAAACGTGTTGGACGGTTTCCTCGAGCCAGTTTCTGTTTCGGACTTTTTGGTTAAATGGTTAAGACTTGTAGTGACCCTTACGTGTGATTTGGACTGACAGGAATTGTACGATAATCCCGGTACAAGTTCGTACGGGCAGGTTCACCGCGGGATCGTACTGTGAGTGGGCCCGATTTCATTAACCCTTTGTTTGATCCTGAAATGACCAACTCGATGAGACCCGCTGGGGGTTCTAGGACCAGTCGCGTGGTGTCTCGGGCCCGCCGGGGGCGTTGTGGTTCGGCAGGGGTCCTGGAAAACTAGACACCGGTGTGGTGTCGGCCAAAGGGGCTCCGATGCCTAAGTTAGTATCTAAATGCTGAGCGGCAAGTAAATACAGTGCTCTGGATCGGTTCCGAGTGTCTTACCTTTGTGAAGGGTTTCGGGGTATTTATAGTAGCCATAACTGCGGTAGGTGGGCTACTGTTACGGGAGCAGGTGGTGCTTTGTGGCTGAGAGCCGTCTGACAAGCCCTGGACATCCGGAGGAGGCGCCAGCTGGAGTCCCAACCTGCCTCCGTCAGGGAGTTGGTGTGGCAGAGTTGGTTAGGTGACTGTCGCAGCCAGCTGTTGTCTGTTCGCTGTCAGATGCCGAATGGCGGGTCTGCAGTATGGTGCCGATCGGTGGACCGTGGGTCGTGAGGGTGCCGATCAGGCGGTCGGTCGGCGGCCTTCCTGTCCTGGTGGGACCTATGCTAGGGTGGTCGGTCGATATGGTGTCAACATAAGTCCCCTAAGTCTTTGACTGAGGTGGGGTTCCTCGGTCGAGGACTTGATATGACGGCCGGTACCTGTCGATCGACCAGGGCGGTGCGCCCTGTATCCCTAGTAGCCCCCCAAGTCATGGAGCGAGGAAGTGCACCGTATGTCCGACTTGAAAAGAGTCCCCGTTGCCGAGTTCAGGAAGCTGCCCACCGTAAAGACCGAAAGATCGTGGAGAGGCGGCTGTGGGGAATGGCGGGGAGACGTCGGTAGCAGTGTGCTTGCCGATGAAGAGAGGAAGCGTGCCGTCAGGAAAGATGCCGAGAGGCTCCGGTCGGCAGACGGTATGGATGCATACCGGTAGCGATGTATGTATGTACGTATGTAGTTGAGAATGTACGATACCGATGGGTATACAATACAAGGTATTCGTAGCCGAAAGGTGGCCGTATCGGCCTGGCGACCGTCAGATCGGAAGCGCGCATCTCGAGGCGGGCCAGGGGCCTATAAAAGGGGCGAAAGCTTTTTGACTTTTTGACTTTTTACTCAGAGCATCTGTGGAATAATTGCAAGTGCCGACTGAATTGGAGACTGCCGATCAAGAAGAAGACGCATGTGGAACCAATTCGACCGAGCAAAATTTTGAAAGGTATAATTCCTGTCGTTCGGCATCTCTACTCAGCATGTGTTCCGTATCGTAGGTGCTTAGTTGTAGCTTCTTTTCTTTTGGTAATTTGTAGATGTCAGAGTCAGAGTCAAACAATGGATCTGGGGTTAGGTCCCCTCAAGCTTTTGGCGGGGAAACACCGTCCAGTTCGGCAACCGACGTGCCGAGCGGGCGCAGTGGGTCAATGTCTACTAGTGGGTCCACTAGCAGCACTTCGTTGTCCAGCAGTGGTGACAGCCTGGATGAGGCTCTCAGGTTGCCGCGGAAGGAGTTGAGGCAGCAGGGCGGATGCAGCACATCGGGTGCCGATCTGCCAAGTGAGAGGAGGACGTCTCCCCGTACTCCCCCTGTCGCCACCGTCGATTCCGAGGCTGAGGGTAGCGGGACGGAGACGAGCTCGCCGATGGAACTAGATGCCGACGGCGTGGTGAAGGTGGAGTATGCCGTGGACTACGAGATGAACACCATTCAGCAGTCCGACCTGGACCGGTTCCGGGAGCTGTACAATGTGCCGGCGGAGATTAAGATGACGGTACCCCCGCACAGCAAGAAGCCGAGCAATCCTCCTGAAGGGTCGACATTATTTTACGTCGATTGCTTTGAACACGAAGTGAGGCTGCCTCTGCACCCGTGGCTCCAGGATATGATGGCGAGGGCAAACCTGGCCCTGGGGCAGCTGAACGCCAACGGCTGGATCATCCTGATCAGCCTGTACACGGCGTTCCGACTGGCGGGACTGCCAGAGCCGACCTGGGGGCAATTGTGCGCCCTGTACCGCTTCAAGAGGTAGACCTACGGGTCGGGGTGGTACCAGATGGAGTGCCTGCAGAAGACGGCCCGGGGTGCCTTTATCAACGACGTGCCGACGTCGCAGAAGAGCTGGAGACACCGGTTTTGCTGGGTGTCCGGGCCGTGGGAGGGAGACGTCAGTGGGGTCCGGTCGAGGATTCCCAGCTACTTCCAGTCTGGAGGTTGTTGGTCTACCGTTTGGCTAGTGGTCATAAGGCGGAAATTGTGGCTACCGAGGCGGAGACTGATGGTGTTTGTTGTGTGTGCAGGTCCGTCCAAGGCAACGGTGACAGCAGAGGATTGGGAGGCGTGCAACCTGGTGCGGGAGAAGCTGTCCGACCTGGAACGCAGTCGTTGCGTCCTGAAGTTGCCGTCGAACCTGCTTTCCGTGGGCCTCATCTCGCCACCTGGTAAGCAGTAGTGTGGAAGTTATAGTGTGTAGGCATGCCAAGGAACTAACAGTTTGTTTTGCAGTGCACCCCCAAGTTGAACAAGCCGCTCAGAAGAAGATGAGTGAGGCGGTGGCGAAGCACGGCGTGGCTGCCGAGGGTAAGGGCAAGGAGCCGGAGGTCCCCCCCCCCCCCCCCCCCCACAGCCGCGGAGGCAGAAGACCGTGGCGGTGAAGCCCAAGGGGACTGGCCGGGAGGAGCCCCAGCAAGGGTCGAGCTCTGGCTATCGACCAGATGGGCTGCCGAAGCCGAGCCGGCCTGAAGCTGGGCAGGGTACGGATATAAAGAGTCCGGTGCTCGGTCTGAAAAGACCCCTGATCGGCGGGCTGGACCAAGCCCGGGTGCACCGGAGGAAGCTAATGGAGGCTCGGCAAAGGCAGTCTCCCCCGGCAGTTGGGCTGTCGGAGAGCGAGAGCGCCGACCGGCGTCGGAGGAGGGAGGCAGTGCTGAGGGCTCCGGAGGTGCCGAAGGGGCAGGAGAAGGAGAAGGAGAAGGGGGCCCGGAGGGAGATGCCGCCGCCGGCGAGGGAGAAGGCGGTTGTCAGCACCCCTGGCGTGGCGTCCTTGTTTGCCGAACCCCTGGAGACGGGCGAGGTGGTGCGGTCTGCCAAGGCCGGCGATGGCTGGGTGCCGGTGACGCACCATGTGCACAAGACGTTGGCGCCAGTTGCCAATGCTTTCGTGCTGGGGTCGCAGGTAACTCCTGCGGAGATAGAGGAGATCGGCACCGGCTCGCATCCCGGTCGGTTTGCTGCCGTGCTGGCCGAGCAAGCCCACGTAAGATCGATCGCTCAGTATTGTTTGCGTTTGTTTGTTTATTTATTTTTTGTTATTTTAGTAAGTGGCATTGTCTCGGCAGTGCTTTGTGCAGACATACGTGGCCCTGCAGAAGGCAGCGCGGCATATGCAGAGGCTAGAGGCCAAGCAGGGCACCGCTCGACAGAGGGAGGAAAAGCTGCGTGCCCGGGAGAGGGAGGGCCATGCCGCGCGGAAGCGGGTTGTGGAGTTGGAGGGGGAGTTCAAGCGGGAGAAGGCCCGTGCGGAGGCGGCGGAGAAGGGGATAGAGGACCGTGAAGAGACGGTGCACGCTTTCTCCCAGTAGCTGAACGAGCAGGAGAGAGCCATGGGTGAGCTGCGGGGGGAGGTGGACCGGCTTCATGTCCTGCTATCGGCCGATCGGCAGAAGACCCTGGAGGACTTCATGGCGAACCCGGTGTATGAGAATCATCTCGACCTGGCGCTTGCCGAAGTGGAAGATGATTGCATACAACGGGTGTTGTACTTCAATCCAGGGGTCCCCCTCAACTTCCCGTGGCTGGATGAGCCCCCTGCGCTGACCAAGACTTTCTCCCTGGACGGTCAACCGTCGAATGCCGAGGGTGAGCGGCCGGCCGGTGCGGAGAAGGCTGCAGAGGCTCCGGTCCGTAGGGAGGCACTTGAGGAGGGGGTGTCGAATCCCCGTCGGTATAAGTGGCCATGCGCCATGGTGTATCGTGCGGACTGGCATTGGATGCGTCGGGCCTCGTTGCGGTTGGGCGGGAGTTCGGGCATGGTGAGGTACCGGACAATGGGGTCCATCCAAGAGGCTTCCTGTGTTGCGACCAGGACTGGTTGCTCGTTTGTGCTCGGGGATGCCAAAAATTCGACGGGAACATGGCGACCTATCTTGTCGTCGATGGAGGAGGCCAGGCGGGCCAGGGCATCGGCGTGGCTGTTTTCCGACCGTGGTATTTGAATGACCTCGTAGCTGCGGAAGTGGCGGAGTAGGGACCGCACTTTTGCCAAGTATCGGGTCATGGAGGCGTCTTTGGCATCATAGAGGCTGTTGATTTGTCGGACGACGAGCTGGGAGTCGCTGTAAACCTGCAGCTGTTGTGCTTGGAGGTCGGTGGCCAACCGGAGGCCAGCAAGGAGGGCTTCGTACTCGGCTTCGTTGTTGGAAGCCTGGAACCCAAAACGCAACGCGTACTCCAGCCGTTCCTGAGTAGGTGTGCTGAGTACGAGGCCGGCGCCAGAGCCAGTATGGCAGGAGGATCCGTCCACGTAGAGAGTCCAAATTGGTCGGGCGGGGTCCAAGGTGGACGGGGTTGGCGACTCGCAGATAGGAGCGGCGGGTGCCGCAATATTGGGATCCGGAGTGTCGGGCATGTGCTGCGTTGTGTTCTATGTGAATTCGGAAAGGAAGTCAGCGATGACCTGTCCTTTGACAGCTGGTCTTGGGGCGAATGTGATATCGAACTCACTAAGCTCCACTGCCCATTTGACGAGTCGCCCCGAAGTGTCTGGCTTTTGGAGCACCTGGCGAAGGGGTTTGTTAGTAAGGACTAACATGGGATGTGCCTGAAAGTATGGGCGGAGGCGCCGGGCCGTTACAATGAGGGCAAAGGCCAACTTCTCCAGGTCGTTTTACCGAGTTTCTGCGTCCTGGAACGCCTTGCTGACATAGTACACTGGGAACTCCGCGCCGTCCCGGCTGGTGACGAGGACGGAGCTGACAGCAGATGTGGAGACAGAAAGATAGACGGTGAGCCGTTCCCCAGTGGTAGGTCGGGTAAGTAGGGGCGCGGTGCTCATGTAAGTTTTGAGAGCTTCAAAGGCAGCGTCGGACGTTGCGTGCCAGTTGATGTGCCGGCCCTGGGTCTTCATGACCTTGAAGAATGGTAAACACTTGTCCGTCGCCCGGGAGATGAACCGGGTGAGGGCGGCGATCCGACCAGTAAGGGTTTGGACTTCCTTGAGTGTGCGCGGGGGCTTCATGTCCAAGATGGCCTTGATTTTCTCGGGATTAGCCTCGATTCCCCGTCGGCTGATCATGTAACCGAGAAATTTTCCAGAACGGACACCGAAGACGCATTTGGCGGGGTTGAGCCGCATCTTGTATTGCTTCAGGACCTGGAACATCCTGTGGAGGTTAGGCACGTGCTGGTCTGCCGAGGGTGACGAGCATATCATCTACGTACACCTCCATGGTCTTGCCAATCTGATCCGCGAACATGAAGTTGACAAGCCGTTGGTAGGTGGCACCGGCGTTCTTGAGCCCGAAGGGCATAACATTGTAGCAGTAAACTCCCAGATTAGTGCGGAAACTAGTGTGGATCTGGTCGTCGGGGTGCATCCAGATTTGGTTGTAGCCAGAGTACGCATCCATGAAGCTGAGGAGTTCGTGGCCAGCTGTGGCGTCGACCAAAAGATCGATCTTAGGAAGTGGGAAGCTATCCTTCAGGCAGGCTTTGTTGAGATCCGTGAAGTCGATGCACATCCGCCAGGATCCGGAGGGTTTCTTGACGAGTACGACGTTTGCGACCCACGTGGCGTAAATGGCATTGCGTACGAAGTGAATGGTGCTGAGCCGAACGATCTCTTCTTGCATGGCTAGCTGTCGTTCTGCGTCATAAGTCCGCTGCTCCTGGGTGACTGGTTTGAAGGAGGGGCTGATGTTAAGCCTGTGGCAGATGACATCCGTGGAGATGCCAGGCATGTCGGCGTAGGACTAAGCAAAGACCTCGCTGTTGTCCCGGGGGAATTGGATGAGTTGTGTCCTGATTTCGGGAGCGAGGGTGCTTCCAATTTTCACTTGCCGCTCGGGGTTATGCGGGCAAAGGGTGATCAGCTCCGTATCCTCCACGGGTTGCGGCTGCGAGACGGCGGAGAGGTCGCGCGGGTCCTCGGGGGGACCCGCCCGTATTTGTTCAAGGAGCTCGGAGACGACAGGGTCGACCTCGTAAGCAGCCTCGGCGACGGCCATGGTCTCTCGCTTGTCGCATGGGTTGAGCTTTGTCAGGGCGGTCTGATAGTAGGAGCGGGCGGATTGTTGATTACCGCGGACTTGGCCAGTGCCCATGACGGTCGGAAACTTCATGAGAAGGGCCCGAGTGGAGATGACGACATTGAGCTGGTTGAGGAGTCCCCTCCCCAAAATGACGTTATAAGCAGTGGGGCAATCGACTACCAGGAAGGTGGTGATGGCTGTTGCGATCTTGGGCGCGCTCCCCAGGGAGATAGGCAGGGAGATGGTGCCAAAGGGCATGACAGAATCGCCTGAGAAGCTGAGTAGCGGGGAACCAGCATGGGTGAGGCTTGTGGAGTTGATGCCCAACTGGTTGAAAGTGTCCATGAAGAGGACGTTCACAGAGCTACCAGTGTCCACCAGGATCCGCCCAACATCGAAATTGGCGATCTGAGCGCGGATGATCAACGGGTCATCGTGGGGAAAGATAACTCCCCGCTCTTCTTCCTCGGAGAAAGTGATGGGCGTCCATCCTGCCCGGGCGACCTTGGCCGCGCGTCCATCCGTGATGTTGAATATTTGGTGGTTGGATGTCGTGGCGCGCAAGAAGTTCTTCTTAGCCCGATTGGAGGTGCAGGAGGAAGAGATGGTAGGGCCCCCGCTGATCGTGTTGATCTGTGGCAGTCCCTGTCCGGGGCGTGCGTGTTGGAGGAACTGGTTGATCTTCCCCTCCCTTACGAGTGCTTCCACAATGTCGCGGAAGGCCACGCACTCGTCGATGGTATGTCCATTGAACTTGTGGTACTGGCAGTACAAGTTGGATTGGATGCCCGGGCGGGGGCCGGGCGGTCGTGCCCGTGGCTTGGGGATTGTGTCCTCGATGCTCATCAAGACGTTCTCGAGGGAGGTGTTCAGGATTGAATAGGTTTCGTACTTTGAGGTGGGCCCCGTATGGGGTTTGCCTGCTTGGTGGTGGCCTGATCCCTGCCCCTTGTTGTGGTACTTGTCCCTCCCACGATGGTCATTGTTGTACGTCCCCTTCCGCTTACCGGAGTGTGAGTCAGATCGGTGATCCGTATGCGCGTTATGGGTCGGCGGAGGTGACCGTGCCTGCCGGTTGCTGGGAGGTGGAGGGCACGCGCCATTCACGTCAGGTCGGGATGCGACCTGGGGAGAGTTGAAGTGCTCCGCCTTGGCGTGTATTGCCGCTTGCCGCATGAGCTCATTGTAATCATCCCAACCCTGGGTGAAGGCATGGTACTTGAAAGTGGACTCCCGCAGCCCGTTGCGGAAAGCGCGGTAGGCGGCCTTGTCGTCCGTCTCGTGGTACTTGGAGTACTCCAGGCTGAAACGAGCGGCGTACTGGCGTAGGGGCTCGCTATCTCCCTGTCGGAGGGTTCCCAGGTCCTCGGTTGTGAGCAGTCGATCCGTCTGGATCATGAACTGGTTCAGGAAGACCGTGTGTAGGCGGTCGAATGAGTCGATAGACTGTGGTTCCAGGCGATAGAACCAATTGAGCGCGGCCCCGGTGAGGGTGGAGCTGAAAATTAGGCACTGCCCCTCGTCGAAGATATTTCTGAAGGCGAGCGCTGAGTTGTAGTTATTGATATGGGTGTCTGGGTCGCCTTGTCCGTCATACAAGACAATCTTCAAGGGTTTTACCTCCGTTTCATGGCGGTACCGCATGATGCGGTCCGTGAAGGGACCAATGTTGGCCCGGGGTCGGGGTAGTGCCCCAGCTTTGGGTCTGGCGGCCTCCAGCTCCCGCACGCGCTGGAGGAGTTCCCGAACCACCTCGTTTGATTGGTCGGGTCGATCTGCCCCAATCGGGCGGTCGTCGATAGGGTGGTTTGCGATGCCGCCTCTGGGCTTCGTGGGTTGCACCGGTCGCCGCCCGGACGAGGCCGTGGTTGAGCTGGCGTTGTCTTCCGGCTGGTGCCTGCCGACCGGCGCGGAAGGACTGTCTAGGGGAGGGATGGAGAGCCGCGGAGGCTATGCGGGTCGGCGTGCCAACCCGGACCTTGACCGGGCGCCCTGGGATAGGACGAGCAGAGGTGGTTGTGCCTGAATGCGGGGGTCGTGGGTAGGGTAAGTCAGACGGTTGGCCGGGGTCTGCGTCTGTCTCCTGTCGAGCAGCTCGCGGGCGTCACGGTAGATCTGTGTTCCCGAGGGTCCAGGCATGTCGGTCTGGTGGAAGAGCAGGCGACCGGACGCCTCCGGTCGGCAGGTGTCACCGATCTCGACCCGGCTGGCATCGAACTCCGGCCGACGAGACGCAGCGGCTAAGGCCCGTTTGGTTGCCTCCCGCTGCTCCTCCAGTTCCTCGCGTGTAGACTGCAAGATGGCCAGGGTGCTTCCATGCTGCTCCCCCCATACGTGGTTCCTGCTCTTGATGGCAGCGTTGCTCTTCCTGAGTTCGGCAACCTCCGACCGGAGGGTCCTCAGCATCTCGAGCACGTCATCGGAAGGTAGGCTGGCTCGGGTTCGGCCGCGATCTCCCTGGGGGGTGTTGTTGAGCTCACCGTCATCCCGTTCGGCAGACATTGTTCATCAGCGGAGGGTCGAGCAGGGGTATGTGAGTTAGTGGGTGTTTACTGAATTCCCACAGACGGCGCCAATTGTTTGATCCTGAAATGACCAACTCGATGAGACCCGCTGGGGGTTCTAGGACCAGCCGCGTGGTGTCTCGGGCCCGCCGGGGGCGTTGTGGTTCGGCAGGGGTCCTGCAAAACTAGACACCGGTGTGGTGTCGGCCAAAGGGGCTCCGATGCCTAAGTTAGTATCTGAATGCCGAGCGGCAAGTAAATACAGTGCTCTGGATCGGTTCCGAGTGTCTTACCTTTGTGAATGGTTTCGGGGTATTTATAGTTGTCATAACTGCGGTAGGTGGGCTACTGTTACGGGAGCAGGTGGTGCTTTGTGACTGAGAGCCGTCTGACAAGCCCTGGACATCCGGAGGAGGCGCCAGCTGGAGTCCCAACCTGCCTCCGTCAGGGAGTTGGCGTGGCAGAGTTGGTTAGGTGACTGTCGCAGCCAGCTGTTGTCTGTTCGCTGTCAGATGCCGAATGGCGGGTCTGCAGTATGGTGCCGATCGGTGGACCGTGGGTCGTGAGGGTGCCGATCAGGCGGTCGGTCGGCGGCCTTCCTGTCCTGGTGGGACCTGTGCTAGGGTGGTCGGTCGATATGGTGTCAACACCCTTGCATGCTTAAATGTTTCTGATTTACTTATATGTTCACATGCTGGAATCAAGAAATGGTTTTGATGATATTGAAATTATGGTTATGGCACGTTTCACGGTATTTGGGTTTGAAACCCGTCTGATGAAACTTAACGATCGGTTTGGATTTTATCTATGTATATATATGTTTTGCATGTGGATATCAATAAAATGCATTTGGTACTGCACTGTATAGATTCATTCTTATGATACTATCTCCTCCGGATGTGGTACCCCGGAGTGGTCATGGCGCATTTCCTGCGAGGGGTCATTCCACGGAGGAACCGGACCGTAAAATGACTCAGGAGCAGGATTGCTTATTTGACGTCAGGGACGTCGAGCGTCTAGGACGCTAGGCATTTGAGATGCCGTACCCGAACATGGTTGGGGGATTGGACTCGGAATTGAGACCCGAGTAGCACGCGTAGCCTTGGGACTGTGACCTTATTGGACATCAAGGACGTCAGACATCGGGGATGTCAGGATTGGAGTGTATAGTGCAGTGGCTAAAATTATGTTTATGGTTTTATTACATGCCTTATGGTTCATATTATATGATTTATGGTTTAAAATTCTGATGCATGCATGTTTGGAAAACGGAGGGTTAAATTATATGTTTTACTTATTAAACAGTTTTATAAACTTGAGTTTCGGCCCACTCACCTTTAATGTTTTGGTAACCCCTCCAGGCTGTGCTACTGAGGTAGAGGAGGATCCTGAGGCTGAGGCATAGATCTACTTCTGCGTACCTGAAAGTCAGCACTGACATGTGACACGTGTCGACTGATGAGTGGTCCACGTCACCTGACAATCTAACAGGTGCCACGTCATCATGCCATGTCACCACCTTCAACCACTCGACGGGTCGACCTGAACCCTGCAACCGGGTCGCCGTGACCCGCGACTTGACCCGGCCGGTTCTCCACTGTCCGGCCACCAAAATCGTTCCCGTTTGTCCCATTCTCTTTGTCTCTCCCTAACCTAGAGTTCTAGGACCTTAGAATGGAAGGGAAACATCAAAAACTAACCCTTCAAGATTGGCTATGGCGGGTGAGTTTTCCCCCGCCGTTCGGCCGTTCCAGACCACCCCAAGCCCCAAAACCAATCCTACTGACCTCTTAGGACTACCAGCAACCTAACCCAATCCTTGGAATCAGCTAAAAACCATTAAAACACAATTTCAAATTTTTGAAGTTTTCTTACCTCACGGGTTCGGCTCCGCCGTGTCCTCCGCCGCCCGCCACCGTCCAGCCTCTCAGCCCTCCGCCTCTCACACTCCTCACGATCATATTATCTCCTAGGGAATGGTGGTATGTGTGTGTGCTGCTTGGAGAAAAATGAAGAAAATGGTGAAGGGGGGGTTTCGGGTTTTAGGAAAAACAAAGAAGAATGAAGTGATGATGAAGATGGTGAAGGATGAAGGCTGATCGGATGTGAGGGAGATGGGATGGAGGGTGTGGATTTAAAAATGAATTTGGAATGGATGGTTAAGATTAATGGTTGTTAGGTTTAATTATAAAATAATTAAAATAATAATATTTTATTATATAGATCCACCAGTTGGGGGATTTAGCCAATAGGATGAGTGACACTTGTCACTCGTCCATGGGACCCACCAAAATATCTGCCCAAATCAGATTTCTCCGAATCGTCCTCGTCTCGAAGTTCGTGCATAATGAAATCGAACTTCCGTGACCTATAACTTCCCCGTTCGAAGTCCGATTTCAGTGTGCCGCCTGCCTATGGATTCGTATCGTCTTTATCTACGTAACGGTCTTCGGTCCTCGGCCATCGGACCTCCCGGTCAAAAAGTCAACATTTGACCCCATTTAACCAAAATTACCAAAATGCCTCTAAACTTCCGAACGTCATAACTTCCTCCCCGAACGTCGGAATTGAACATGCCACCTGTCTATGAACTCGTGACGTCACGAACTACGTCACGGTCATCGGTCAAAGTTCATTTGACCACCCGAATGAAAAGTCAACGTTTTGCCACCATCAGGGGCAAAACGGTCATTTTGCATCGTTCGTCCGATTTCGCTCTACTAATCACGGATTAGCCTCACTAATCGTGATTAGTCACTAATCTAATCTAGGAATTTGGGACGGGTCGTTACGCTGAACCCCTGTTGGGTGGTTTACCCGCAGGTTTATTTTAGAGTCGTGCTCGCAACTTGTAATTTTGGATTTCATCCCTTATCTGACATCTGTTTATTTCGGATTTGATGTAAAACTTTAATTTGGTTATTTATGCATTTGAACGTTGAGGTTAAAATTGGTATGTTATTTTGGGTGTCAGACGGGAGCAGGGCACGTCCCCATGTGGTCCCATGGGAATCGGGGCGGGTCCTGTCACTATGTGTATATTTATATGTGGAAAATATGAGACCACGTGGAGCTTCAACAGGAAAGCTTTACCATATGTATAATTGCAAGCATCTTTCTTTAGTGAAATTAGTTCTCACTCGTTCTTGCTCGATGCCGAAGGTTTCTTTGTCAGCTAAGTGCCCACATCGTTCTGCTCTCACGTCTACAGCCAAAACCCACCAGCCAAAATACTCAAGTATGCGTTGATCTGCTCTTCTTAGAAGCGTGGAAGCCCGCACGGTGCCTAGACCGATCGGCATGCTATCGTGGACAACAAAATTAGATTTGCAGCCAGCAAAGATGGCGACAACCCCTCCAATTTTGGTCGTAGGCCCTTGAGAATTGGGTCTTCCTAAGATGGGAAAAGCTTGCACGATGGGCTGAGCGGTCAATTTCTATCATCTAATTTGTCTACCTCACACATCTAATCGGTCTTTCTCACACTCTCGAATGGCCACCTTCACAAGCTTGATCGGCCTTCTTGGCAATTCCAATCAACCATCATATAAAGTTTGACACTTTCACTATGCAGCTATACGTATTCATTTTTTACTATTACAAAACTAGTCGGTAGGACTTTGTGGAACCTCGCACGACTCCTTGGCCGATCAGCATCAACGTGTAGGAAGAGAGGCCCCAAATTCACAACAGCAAATATAATCATCTTCAACTTCATCTCGGAAATCATGACAAATTGATCAATATTGATCAGACATACTTGAGGACACATCGCACGATGCCTATGCCGTTCGGCCTCCACTAAAAAACAATTAATTTGCTTATCCTTCACATGGGGAGGCTCGCATGGTCATCTAACCGATCAACCTTTATATTTTCATGTTCATTAGCCAACAAACTCCTCATGGTGGGCCCTCACATATATTTGATTAAGTGAAGATGGGCATACCCCACAATATATATGTATATACCAAAGCATGTGACCGTGCATGGTGTGTGCATGTAAGATAGTCATTTTCTCAACAAAACATACGTGAGTCAACAAGATGGGACAAGGTGTGCACCACCCACGTCAATCACCATTTGCTAAAAATGGCAAAAATCATGGCATGCAGCACTTGTCTCCTTTGATTTTAAGCAATCAATATTACAAATCACCTTGGTCACCCTTCGTCTTCACCAAAGACATCTCTTAAGACGATCGGCCAACTCATCGTGCAAGGATCCGCTGAGATTAACCGAAAGGAACTTCCTCGGCCTCTTTTCTCGGCCAACCCGCACCTTGGTCGGCCTACCACTATGCGGCGAACTTCCTCTCGTCCCGTCAGTGGACCCTTGGTCGGTCAACCCTCACTTTAGTCGGCCAACCCTCACTTTGGTCGGCCTACCACCTTGACGCAGTCTTCTTCTCGTCCACCCAATGGACCCTTGATCGACCAACCCTCATTTTGGTCGGCCTACCCCCTTGGTCATCCAAGGCATCACAATGAGTGAGTTAATCTTTTATTCTCACCCTTTACTATACATGAGTCGCATAATTGAAGCATCATGTGCATCATCATTTGCACTCATGCTCACATCATTGCTCATGACACATAAGCATCATATTTACATCATGTGCACATTCACATCATTATGCTCACATCATCACCCATAGCACATGAGCATCATATCCACATCATTGGATCTTATCCATATGCATCAACATGCACGCATCATGAGCTCACAGGCATCCCTTGTATGAGGTAACATGCCCTCACTTTGAAAATGGCTGTCGGTCAACCATGGATATTCCTTGCCGATAGGCCAAGTACAGTGCATCACACGAGTTTTCCTCCGTATCCTACCTCAACCGAGGACTTGGGGGACTGGATATAGTGCACCTACAGATTGATAAACAAAGTTGTTCAATCAGTGCAATCTTGTTACAAGTCCTCCCTTGAGGCAATCTACCTAAATCAACTTAGAGGACTTCCTCTAGGAAGCATGCTCCAATCGGCAAACTCTATCAGTAGCTACCGATCGGATGCACGAGTTTACTTCCTCCGGGAAGCATGCTCCTATCAGCAAACGCTATCAGTAGCTATTGATCGGACGTTCCATTCGACTTCCTCCGGGAAGCATGCTTCGATCGGCAAACGCTATCAGTAGCTACCGATCAGATGCACGAGTTTACTTCCTCCGGGAAGCATGCTCTGATCACCAAACGCTATCAGTAGCTACTGATCGGACGTTCCATTCGACTTCCTCCGGGAAGCATGCTTCGATCGGCAAACGCTATCAGTAGCTACCGATCGGATGCACGAGTTTACTTCCTCCGGGAAGCATGCTCCGATCACCAAACGCTATCAGTAGCTACTGATCGGACCCTCCATTCGACTTCCTCCGGGAAGCATACTTCGATCGGAAAATGTAACCAGTAGCTACTGATCTGATGCTCTGATCTGCATTCTGGGGACTAGGAGGTATACTTCTCTAACCGGTCGACATGCATCGGCCTGGATTACAAGTCCTCGAACCGAGGAAATCCACCTCAGTCAATAACTTGGGGAACTTCTGTTGATACCATATCGACCAACCCGACCAAGACTCGAAAGATCACTCGAACTAAGCTCGACTCACCATCAGGGCCCATCACGACATAGAAGGCCATATGGACTAGGCCCATCAACAAGGCCCACAGCTAAAGCCCATTACTAGACTCATCACCTAAACCTAGATATTTCCTATAAATAGGGAGCTCCTTCCCTAATTTGAAGGATCTCACTCTCTCTAGAAATAAGCTCTTCCTTCTCTCTATATTCTTATTCTTTCTCTAAGGCTCAAAACCTCTTGTATCATGTACAAACACTTATATCATTAATGAGAATAGAGCAACACCGTGGACGTAACCCGATTTGGGTGAACCACGTACATCTCATGTCTCTTGGATGTGTGCGGTCTTCACGGACTAAGTTGATCCATTTCTTACATCAACAAACTCCAAACCACTTACTTCTCTACCCAACCCAGAATGGCCAGATTTGTTTTGCTCCATAACCCCAACCATGGTCGTGAAGATGGGAGGGTAGAGGGAAAAGAAGGAAGGAGGGGACTAGTATGGGAATAACTTTGTAAAAGGTTTTGGGGCTTGTACAGGAGCCAGGAGGTATAAGTTCCCAGGGATTCTATTACGAACCAGTCCATTTACCATGTCAAACTCATCATGTTGTCTCAAATTTTCAAACATGATCAACGTTCATCCTTGCGATCATATGCAATAGATCATTGTTGTCTTTTATATCAATTTTGTTTAATCTTTTTGAAAAAATAATCTCACATGCAATCAATTTTAATGAAAACTCATCTGAAACTGAAGTGTGGCAGAAGAGACCGGAGGAAGATAGAGTGATTGAACTTGAATGTTTTTGGGCAAAAATCATGAATTTGGTATGGTAAAAAACTATTTTGTGAAAAAAGAACTTGAGGAATCTCAATAACCCTAGAACCCTAATGTAGAAAAAGAAGAATATTCGTCATAAGTAACTACAACGTTATAAACCAAAGGCTTCTTAGAAGGTTGTTAAATCGGTCCATGGCTGGTTGACAATTCTTAAATCGGTCCATGACTGGTTGAATAGTTGTCGTAAACATATGACAAGCAAAGAGAAGTTTCTGATTCAATGAGGAACAACATTATGGGTTTGAGAAGCATGCCAGGAGTCCCACAGAAGCAAAGATAGAGAGTGATCAGAAAACAACTGACACCATATATCCAAAGTAGAACTGTAAGTGTATATTGATATATCTTATTTTGGTAGAAAGTTTGTATATCATTTACAAATATTGGGTTGAACTTTTGACCCATGCCCATTACCCAGATCATATTAATTGTGGTAGTTGCAGGCTTTCAAATTTTTAATCCCCAAAACTTTAATGCTTTGCTGGACTGGAGGGTGCAACACACCTGATTTTCATTACACTTTTCTCTCTTGGTTGATAAGCAATGTGATGTTGCCTGAATGATGATCAACATCATTCATGAGCAGTCCTTTCCTTTGATACATCAGGCAATTGAACAGGTATTGACTCTTCATAATATTTGATTTCAGGTGGCGTGGATGGCATGTCAATGTCTTAAATACCCTAAACTCCATCCAAAATCAATTTCCTCTTCCACTCGCAATTGTAAACATTGGCTATTTGATTATAAAAACCGAGTCTGAAATTTGATTACCGAGTCTGAAATTTGATTATAAAAATCGAGTCTGAAGTTTTCAAGACATAATATCAATTACTTAAAATTCACTTAGAACAAGACATGTTTCATTTTGCACCCAATAAGATTTTTTCTTACTAGCTCACTCATAATAGGGACAATGTCAATTCTATTGCAGTAATTCAATATCAACTTTACAAATGCCGGTAGGATGATTATGTGGCACCCATGCGGCAGAAAGTGCAACTTAAACATTCTAACCACATTTTGTAACGTTAGTAACGAAATTGACGTAGACGTTGTCTCCATTCTGAATGTAAAGTGAGGAGAAATTTTATTCTAACTCAAGGTGAAACGGAATTGACGTTGTCTATTATGGGTGCATTATAAGTAATAAGTCATGTCTTAAACTCTTTAATCTCCATCCAAAATCAGTTTCCTCTCACCGAGACCAATATGTGCCTCTGAGTTCACTTGTAATATAAACATTTGGCAGAGATTATAAATATTAGGAGAATTAATGTAGTATAAATCATACAATAAATTTGCAATTCAATATCAAACTCGACACAAATATATTTAACATCAATATAAACCGTAATAATGGCGGTTAAATACGCATTCTTAATTATCTTGCACATGACGAGTATATAAACGTAGTAATATGTGCTAATAAGATTGGATTAATAAGGGGATTAATTAGCCAAAAACGTATTACTGAGAGTTTCTCTCTACTTGGAGTTTAAATGGTGGGAAAGCAATATGAAACTAGGTTAAGTAGTGCGTTTCGTACGATAAAAGTGTATGTCAGTCTTGGCATATATACTTGGAGTCATCTTTAAGTTGTTTTAATTAATATTAATTAGCCTCACCGGCAAGCGTTTGATATTTTTTTTTTGGTTTTTTTTTTTTTGGATTTTTCTCAATTAGAAGGTGCCTCTAGTAATAGAAGTAGCAGAAAATCAGGAAGAACTGCCTCCAAAAACTCTGGAGATACTATAATTATCACATACTGATTTTCCTTACTATTTTAGTCGATATATACGTAAACAGCATCTACTATATATACATATTAGATTTTGACTTGTGAAAGCGATAAATTATTAGAATACGAGTATATACTCTGATTAAATTGAATACGTCATATGATTGATACGATCAACACCAAAATCTTATTATGATAGGCAGATTAACAAAAATCGAAGTCTCAACTCAAATCAAATTACGACAAAACCAAAACAAATTAAATCAGGACTTAGATGGGAGGACAAATTAATCTGAATTGGAATTAAGAGATTCTCATTTCTTTTCAAAAAAGAAAAAAAAATCAATCAAGACTTTGGATCAAGCATCAAAGTATACAAACGAAAGCCCTACGACTTATAACATTTTGATTACTACTCATGTCATGTATGAAAATTCAAGAAAACGACAAGAATGGAACTCCTGTTGTACACATGGAAAAAGAAAGTGTCGCATGTATAGATATAGAGCCCCACATAAAAGCAGAGTCTTGTTTCATGGTATGCAAGACAATGAAAAGAAAACAAACGGCCAAGTCAAAACAAGAACCAGTGTCAAGTTAGATCCAACTTGGTCGTATAATATGACACTCATTATCTTCACAAATCAAAGGGATGAGGGAAGGAGCCTATGGTTTCATTTGGACCACTGAATCTTTGATGTATATGCACCAAAAACCAAAAACTACCTCCAAGTTCCTACTCTCAATAATTTAGCAAAACCATGATGGTCCTCCAAACTCATTTTGGATTATTGAATTTTATTTCCACTTGTGAATAAACAGTGCATTTAATTTTCCATGTAGAAAAGGATGGAGAAAAAAAGATGCAAACCAATCAAAATGTTTTTCAAGCCCCTCCCTTGCCTATCCTTAGAATCTTGGAAAGCTCCACCACACCCAAATCTCCTCTCCTCTCCTCTCCTCTCCTCTCCTCTCCTCTTTTTGGTTTCTCCAATTTGCGTCGGTTTTGTTTCTTCTTTTTTGGTGTCGATTATGTAACCAAGTAACCAAGTAAAGCAAATATTCCAAAACAACCACCAACACACACATCCTTTGTTTTTACGTACACTGATTCTATTCCCTTCTTCCTTTTCTTCAATCAATCCCAATAAAAATATAATACAATTCAACCCAGGCATTGTTAGGATCGATGATCATAATTTTTTTCAATCTTCTTCAAACAGGTAATTAAAAATACATAAAAAATTTGAAAGACCTTACAAAACTTTCAATTGTAAATTTGTAATCGCATGAAGAAAAAGAAATGCCACAAGTATTATGTTTGTTCATTCATAAGTGTTTGAATCAACTCTAAAGACGGACACCGTTTCACATCCATATCAGATGACGAAATCGACGTTTGTTTGGGTACCTTTTTCTTCTAAGGTCTACCAATAACAGCAACAGATATTAAACCACTACACCACTGCAAAATTTAGTATAAAACTCTTCTTTTCTAAATTATATACAGATATGAAAACTAAAAAATAATTTTTGTATTTAACACTCACATTCCTGAAAGCCACCGGAACATTTCGGAAATCTCATCTCCGAGTCGGTTCGCTTCAACTCCCCAATCTCCAGAAAGGGATACATCACTCCGTCGACTGCTCCCGGTGAAGAACCTGCCAGAGCTCCGAAATGATATGTCACGGGACGAAAGAGAGCTTGATATTCGGTCGATGTACTCCTTGAGCCAACTTGACCTCCCTGAACCGGCTTCGGCTGCGAGGTTAGATTGCGGCGGGTGCGGTGGCTCCGGCTCGGCAATGACCAAAATAATTTCATCTTTGTGTGCATTGCTCAACCGAACCTCAGAGGACTCATCGTCCACTACATACTCAAACGAGCCAATGGAATACGATCGGAGATTACCATCAGAATTGGAATGTTGATGCGAGGCCGTTTGGCTGCGTTGGCTTACGTTGCCAATTTCGAGACGGAAACTACCGCCGTTCGTCGCTGCTGCGCTAACATTGGTGACGAGTGTCATGACTTCGGCGTCCGAAGCGAAGATGGGAGCGCGACAGAGCGGACACGTCTGGTGTGATTGAAGCCATGCGTCGATGCACATGGCATGAAATCCGTGGCAGCAGAGCGGGAGGAGGCGGAGCTCATCGTCCGGTTCAAACTTTGACAAGCAAACGGCGCAATCGGCGGGGATGGTTGTGGAGGAGCGACGGTTGATGGAGGAATAGGTGAACAGAGGGAGGGAGGGCGGGGCTTCTGGATTGACTCGTCGAGTCGATATGCGACGCGACTCGGTGGCTGATGCTGAGGAGGGAGTGGCGAGGCGGCGGAGACATCGGCTGTTGAGGTGGCGGAGTAGAAGGCAGAGTGAAATTGAAGCAAAAACTGTGAGGACGAGGATGCCAAAGATGATTAAGAGGCTAGGGCTCATAGTTTTGAATGACAGAGCACGGCGGTGTGTTTCGGAGGTCATTAATGGCGGCGGTGGTGTTGCTATCTGTGACATGGTTTTGAGAGAGAGAGAGAGGGTGGGGAGAGAGAGAGAGACGGAGGTGGTTAAGTGTGAATTTGGTGAGCAAGTCAGAAAGAGACAAAGAATAAATGAGGAAAAATGGAGATGGGAGGGGTTGGCACGTGAGTGGCACGTGGGGTGTGTGTACGGTTAAGGTAGTGGTTGGACTTGGGACCGGGCCGTGGCGACTGCTGAGGAATTGATTTCTGGGAATCAGAGGAGCTGGGAAATTGAATGAGCAAAGAGTAAATGCGCGCAGGTTTTTGAAGAGAAAGGCAGGGCAGGGGCATCGAAATTACGGAAACACCCCTCTTGCTGGAATAGATAAAAGATGGTCCCAAAGCTTGAGGCATGGGAACTGGATTGACTTCCATTTCAATTTCAATTTGGGTTGTGTGTGGGTATTTCTTGTTAGCTTATTCAACCGTGAACCTCTTATTTTATGAAAGGATTTTTTACGCTCATTTTTTCTCCATTTGTACTATTTAAATCGCTTATGTTAATTGATTTTATCATAGTTTATTCAATCTAATCTTTTTTTTTTTAAGGATACTCAATCTACTGTTCAAAAAAGAAAATAAATAAATTTATAGAAAGAAAAATAGACTTTATTTTGAGCAGCTTTTTCTAAAGCTATTTGTATTCGGTGCTATTGGAATTTATGAAATTTGACTTTCAGTAAGGATTAGTCTTAATAATTAAATTAGTGTTAAACCTGGTGTAAAGCTATTCCATATGATCCACAATCCCAGGTCCTTGAATCAGTTTTTTCAGGTAAACAAAACCATTCATGGGTCCAGTGAAGCATATATGTTATACATTTTTTTTTTTTTTGTACTTTTATATTATTTAAAATTGTTTCCGATACTTGAAAAATAAAAATAAAATAGAAAAAACAACAGCATGTATCGTATATGATTATTTTTATTAATACTAGGATTTGCAGAAGCATGATGAGCTGCTATGCTTCTGGCATGGAAGCCCTAATCAATAATACTAATTACTATAAAATTTGTAAAGAAAAGCAACATGACACTCTCGCCAAGGTTGCAAGTTTTCTTTTATAATAGCATAGCCAAAGAAAGCATTACCCTTTTTAATTAATCATCTTCGATTATATAAAAGTTGCCCAACATGCTCTAATTAATTATATACATTTGTAAATAGCACTATCCATTCATTCATACTATTCTCTCTCTCTCTCTCTCTCTCTCTACTGTGGTGTTACTTCATTCATACTCTTGGCATGCATAATGTTTCTGAAATCCAAAATTATACGATTCTCTTTCCAATGAAATATCCTCATCCTTTGGAAATTAGGTGTTGTTTGGTTGGCATTGGGCAAACAACAATAATTTTTCTGTTTATGTTGAATAAGATTATATTTATGCCAAAATGGCTTACAATTCAATATTTCTATTAATGATTTTATTGGGAAAATAGTTGCTTGCATATCTGAATTTTACAGTAATTTTAACTATCGTCCTTAAACTCTATTATTAGTAGCCGACATCTCTAAACTATGTATAAACGTACAAAGACAATTCTTCTGTTAAATTTCTCAACGACGTATGTAAAATGAATGCACATGATAGGATTATTTTATTTTTATTCTAAACATAAATCGTTGAAAATTTTAACATGATGATTGCTTTATATATTTGGACATAATTTAGGGACGAGGATGTCTGCTATTAATAATACAATTTACGAACGACAATCTTAAGGACGAGAATGTCTGTTATTAAACCATTTTTTGGAATAGTCGAGTATTGATAATAAGAGGATGAGATATAAACTCGTATATCTTCAAATTTGAAATCTTGCGTACCCAAAAAAACATTCAAATTGAGTTATTAATTAGGAACTGATTTTTATATTTCATTTTTACTTTTTTGTACTTCATATTTTCTTTTTAAAAAATAAAAAGGTAAAATTAAAAATTAAATGTAACAAATAAAAAATAGAACGTAAAATTCAATTCACTTAATTATTTCATGAGTAATTGCATACATTAGTGTTCTCATGTGACTAATTGATGATACAATGAGTTGAAGGTCATGTGAACTTTCATACACATACACCACTTGTCACTTTGAGAAAGCAAATGGAGGAAGACACTGATTTTGAAGTGTTCTCGAAATTTATATTATAATACATACATTTTTATATTGATATATAAATTTTATATTTCAGATATGTACTTGTACATGTATTTGTGGAGGAATTAGGGGATAATATATTTTTCTTAGTAAGTCATAATACGACTATGAATCTGACAAATGGTCAATTAATCAGGTCACTTACCCAGAAATTTACACTAAAATTCATGTAATTGCTGACATAGCATTGGTGGATGTTTCGGGAGAGTTCAGCACTTTGGTGGAGTGTCAATCCGAATTTGGGTTACTTGTATAATTAATTAAACTAGTAATTGATTAATTAAGCTAGCCAATCTCTAATTTGTTGTCGTTTGGCTCCAAGGTTGACCTTGACCAAAACGACCAACCACTCATCCAAAACGCACACAGTGACGACAAAAACAGAAATGGATGATACGTGAGCAAGGGAAGAAGCTGGAGTCACAACTTTCATCATGTTTGGTTTTGTCGCATTGCATGACCTAGCCGAAAATGCCTGCTACGTAATTTCCGAGGTTAGGACGTTAAACCATTCTTCGGTTTTTTCAGTTAGGTGGTATATATGTTATAAGCTTTAACACGCACGTGTATAGCAACGGGAAAATAGGAAGCTTTTTCGGTTCAGCATTTTCGTCTAGCTAGAGTATTTGTATACCGTATATTAATTATATATTATAATTAAAATTGTGTATTTTTAATCATCAAATTAATTAAAATCGCGTGTTTACATAAAAAAACAATCTAAATTAGTGATTATCTAATCGTATGTATCATAAACAACAGCCATCGATTTGTTTATTATCTAAATTGGTTATTGTTATAATAACAGTGATTATCGTTCATTTAATTTAAATATATGAATAATTAAATCACTATTTTTATTGATTTTTTTTTTAAATTTACATAACTGATTTGCAAATAACCCTTTTGATCGATTATGACAAATTGATACATGTAAAAAAAGTTTGCCACATATGAAGAGTGAAACGAGCGGTTTTGGGAGTAAACGCAAATATTGTCCAGCTCTCGTATTGGGCAATTATTTGGGTAGGCAAAATTGTAAATCTTCCTAATCTGCATCGGGGGTCGAAAAGACGCAGTTACATCACACCTCTAATCACAATCAGAATATAACACAAGGGGAATCGAACTCAGGATAACCAAGAACATTCTAGGTCTGCGATATACATATATAGCTCTCCTACTACAATCGGTTAAAACTATAAACACTATCATCAAGTTAGATTTCTCTAATTACTTGTCAATGAAGTCTCAAATCTAATTTTCATAAATAATGAAAACATTTAATTTTGTGTAAAAGTTAATATTTAGTAACTTAATTAATTGAGATTCAAGAGCCCTGGATTTGTAATTAATGAAGCAATTTTTACTAGATGGTGAGTTGATTACTTGATTGTTTTATGCCCATTATTATCTGGGTAATATGTATATATAGTTGAGTGTCTCTAAAATTTTACTACTAAACATCTTGGTAGTTGATTTGATCATAAATGATGTACGTGCTCTTTATTGAGTTGTGTTCCTACCTTCCTAGGTGGTAGCTGGATCTTCAATTAATGTTCATTTAGCTCATTCAATTCTAGCCCTAGCTCTACCTCGGCCCATTAAATTGAGTTTAGGAATTAAACTGTAGCAATATTTTTGATAGATCCTTCGGTAAAACTTTTTTTTTTAATTTTTAATTTCACTATTTCAATTTTTAAATTTAAATTTAAAATATCTTTGTTTCGAAATTCTCTTGTATTTTAGTGGAGTAATATATTCTATGAATAAAAAATAAAATATATAGGAAGAATGCTCTTTCAATCAAAGAAATTTTTCCTCTGCATTGACTCGATTTATGATACTATCGGTGTGAAACAAGGGATCTAAAAAAGAACAGAGACTCGACTATATTAGTAACAAGTTAAATTTCACCAAAATAGTTTCTTTAGCGCCTGAAGTAATATAAAGGAAAACGCAATGTAATATAGTTATAGTATTTGAATGAAATCGATTAAT
Organism: Prinsepia uniflora; assembly: GCA_032719365.1. Lineage (NCBI taxonomy): Eukaryota > Viridiplantae > Streptophyta > Magnoliopsida > Rosales > Rosaceae > Prinsepia > Prinsepia uniflora. Next base: position 72,415,132 of record CM064868.1, on the reverse strand, counting down.
TAGCAGATTGTTTATATATCACGTATATACCTTTATATTACATAGCTTCTCGTGTTATGAATCAACACCCATTATTTTTCATAATTACTTTTTATCTCGTTACTTAATACCAATATAAAATGCATGATTTTACGATAAACTCCACGTATCAATACAATAATTGTGACCGTATTATCACCTGAGCAGTGAGCACGTACGTACTTGCTGACAAGCACACCGCATTGTGTTATATAAATTAATGTCGCTTATGTATAGTTGTTAAAAGCCTCGAAGGTTTGCTGTAGATTGTCCTTCAATTTGAAATCCGTCCTTCTTCAACAGTCGTTCCCATTCAAATTGACCGATCTATATATATATATATATGCACGCATTATGCATAATGTAACCTAAAATCGTTACCGTAGCATTTGAATCTTATTCTATTCTTTGTGCATGCTCGTCTTTTTGGGTCCTCGGGATCCCGATTTGTCCTTGAAGTCAATAGAATTATCTCTCTTTAAGAGAAGGCTGAGCTACAATCATACGTTGGATTACATATAATTAATAGAATTATAATAATTTAATATCTAATAAATTAATAATCTCGATAAAATATATTTTGACTGATCTTAATTTTGGAAAATTCGCATAAGTCTCATGTAATATATAAATTAACAAATTTTTAATACATAATACTTATGATTCTACTATTTGCAGAATTTTTTCTTCTTGAAATTGTTTGGACCTTATATATCTCTAAAAAAATTTAACATGATAAGAAGGTCAAGTTAGTATGTTTTTCTCATATTTCAACAAAAAATTATTCAATGCTATTATGACATTGAAAGCTTCATTTTCGTAAAATAAGTTCAGTGGTTGTAAAACTATCATCTTTCAATTTCATTATTTAAATCATTAATATTAATTAATAGCGTTAAATTAATAAAATTTCTTAATCTCAATTATATTAATTTATAGGATTTTAACTATATATAAAAATATGAATTTTTTTTATTAGGAGGTCATATTGGATTTGGTTATGTAAGATATATAGAACCTATCTTGGTATGATCATAAGTGAAATCAGACTGGCGATATGTTGAACACAAAATGTAAGTTTACCCTGCACACTAAGTTATCTAAAAATGCGTGATTATAAGGTGTATTTTAGGTGACCTCATTAAAATCTTTTTAGGTATCCTCATGGTCTCATAATTGTTCCCTAAAACTACAAGAAAAAATGCATGTCCCAACAAAATTTTGTTTGTCGCAAAAAGACCAAATACTGTTTTGTTTCCTGTTATAGGCGACGAAGATAATTTGTCGCAACGGAACGTTAATGACAAAATTTTTTGTCATAGGGTTGTGTACACAACAAAATATTTTGTAGTAAGGTTGTCTAAGTTGACAAATATGTTTGCTGGGGGAAATGCTTTAATCTATGGTGACAAATAGAGATTCGTCGGGAAAGGATTTTTTATTTAAGAAAATAATAAACTTGCTTTTCCACTGCTAAACAAGGTGGAGAGCAAGATCGATACATATTACATTGCTATTGCGCGCACCAATTACAGATGCTAGGAAATTAAAGATAGATAGAAAAATATTAAGAGAGAAACTAAGAAAAACTACTTGAAAATATATAACCCAAATTGAAAGGTCAATCCATATATATAAAATAATTATGCACAGTCTTTTACACCAGATGAAGCTGCAACCCAAGTTTTTTTTTTCTCCCGGATGCTAATTTCCGATTCTTTCTTGGGACTAGTTGTTGGCTATATAGTTCAAACAATTCAGAACAAAACATGCACATAAGAACATTCATAAACACATACCTCTTGATGCCACCGAGATGAGATTGTAATGAAGACCGGCTGCACAGGGAAGATGTCAAGCGTCTTCTTTTCAGTCAGGAACCTTAACACAATACTAGATGGGGTAGTGAATGACAAGACTCACCCCTAATTCCCTGGGATTAAGGGCTAAATCTCGATCCTGTCTAACTTACGCATGACACGAAGGCTAAACTGGCGTCCAACCTGCATGTGACACGTAAGTCGGACAAGGGAATCTCGAACCAACCATCCGAAAAGATACCGGTCTTCCCAGATTTGCCCATTCCAAGGGCAAAATCGTCATTCTGCTCTAAACGTCCAAAAATAACCAACTAACCACCAATTAACGTGTTAATCCGTCACTAATCACTAAGCTAATCCCGACTCCCGGGCCGGGTCGTTACAGTGAATCTCTTTTATGGTGATGTTCAAATGAGAAAGGACCTTAACTTATATAGACTTCAAATCCTAGAGAGTCTAACCCATAAAATAGCTCAATAGAGTATCTTTATGCCTTAGAATCTAAGTCATCTATCCATTATTGCCTAAGAATCTCGTCAATTTTAGATTATGCCTTATTGCACAAGTAATCTAAAATTCATGACTGTTGAAGCGTTAAATGTTTCAACTGTCGATTACTTGTCGTCTAATCACCAAATGACGTGTGTCCTCCCTCGTAACCTGCCAAGTAGGAGAGTAGTGGGTCTTCCGTTAGTACGGACACCGGTGTGGTGTCGGCTTAAGGTTCTCCGACGGTTAAGTCAGTAACTTTGTTCGTAAGAGGAAACAGTAAATGGTAAGTTCGGTAGAGTAAGAGTGAATAGTAGATCTTAGTTGCCTTTATTGGGAAATGTGTACCCCTTATGTATGGGTAAGTGGGATGTTCGATTTCCATAGTTTCAATGTAGGATAAATGCTTATCGATTTTCGTGTTGACATGTGTTACGCAGATCGAGGGTAGTTAAGCTTCCACGTGGCATCCCGCATCGGGCCCAGTGTTGGGGCTATGTAAGTACTGTGGGCTTTAGGTATACAGTCCAGTGGGTCTGGTCAGATATGGTGTCAATAATGACTAACTTCAAAAATCAAATTCTAATTAGAATCAAATCAATATCTTTATTGAGTAGGAAATTAAATCTGGATTGGAATTACTTCCAACATTCTCCCACTTGAATGACTAGTCATATTGATTTGTTAAGCTCACTTTATTGGCCTTGTGGATTCTCATAAGATCCAATCCTTATCAAGTTTCTATCATAGTCAAATTTCCACATTGGGCTACCAAGACATCCTACATTGTTAGCGTTTAGTGCTTTCCCAGGCACTAATGTAATCATCTAAAAACACATGAGACTCCGTCAAGATAGATGTACCAGAATGATTTTGTGTTTTATATGGGTTGTTCTCTTGCCACATGACAGGACCTATCCTTAATTTGTTTTAATAATCGTACTCGGTTCTGCTCTCATTTGACAACAATTCTCAAATACTGAGGTTCCCCTTAAATTTTTTCAGACTAGGGATATTTCTTAGTTTTAACCATATTTACATCATGTTGGATTTAACCAAATAGGGCCTACTCCTGCGGAGTTACCGTCCACATCCAGCCCACTAACTGTGAGGACTCGTGCCTTGGGGGCATGGTTAACAATCCCACATCGCCCAAGGGATCTGGGGGATGCGTCTTACATATGTGGGTGTGCATCTATTCAACAAGAGGCCTTTTGGGAGCTTACTGACTTTGGATTCTTTGGAAACTCCAAAGTTAAGCGAGTTTGGGCTAGTGCAATCCTAAGATGGGTGACCCACTGGAAAGTTGCACGTGTGCTCTCGAGAACAAAACCGTGAGGTGTCAGGGCCCACCCCTAATCCCCCGGGATTAAGGGTTAAACCCTGCTCCCGTCTAACTTACGCATGACACGAAGGCTAAACTAATGTCCAACCTTCACGTGACACGTAAGTCAGACAAGGGATTCTCGATCCGACCGTCCAAATAACTTCCGAACTTCCCAGAGTGCGCAGAGTCTACTGTGAATCGTACGTGTGATGTCTCCGACTCTTTCAACCGACAGCCCGCGCCACAACAACCTGGAGGGTATAAAAAACACGAAAAGACTGTGAGTGGACAAAAATAAGGTTTAAGTTCAAAAATAGTTATCAGAAAACACATACATTTATACCCTTTGCGTAAAAACCAATGCATGCATATCAATTTCATATCATAAAACCATGTACGAAAACAAAACACATTTTCCTTTTCCAAATCCCGGGCCTCAGCCCAAAACCATCGAAAAACCGTTTCCTCCGGGCCACTGCCCAAAACATCGGAAAACCATTATTAAAAACCATGTCACATTTCCATTCATCGAACCTGCTGGATCTATCTGAGTCTTTAAACTCCCGAGTCTTTAAACTCAATATCCAGGCCTCAATAATCCGAGTCTTTAAACTCCGAGTCTTTAAACTCAACAGGCCTACGGGGGAAATATCAATATATGAGTCTTTAAACTCCGAGTCTTTAAACTCAATCCGGGTCTTTAAACCCAATCTCGGCCCGTCCCCCGTCAATCATAATATCCGGGTCTTTAAACCCAATAACCAGATCCAGCAAATCCAATCCAAAACCATTTGAAAACCATTTTCCATTTCAAAATCCACATCCAAACCCGAATCCGAAACCACTGGTCTGAAGCCCTTCCAGCATCCAGAACCGTCATTCCGAATCCAAATCCAGAACTCACATCCATTTCCTTTCCAGATCCGAGTCCGCAACCATCATTCCGTAAGCCGGCATCCGGAATAACCATTCTGAACCCAAACCCGGAATCCATTTCAAGTCCCGAATCGAATCCCGAATCGTCACCCCGGAATTCCGATTCCAAAACCCGAAATCCTCTTTCTCAAAACCACTTTTTGAACTAGGCTTCAAGCCCGAAAACACTTTCCAAAATCCTTTTACTTTCTTTGAAATCAAACCGTATTTCAAATTCCGAAATCAAATCATTAAACCAAGTTCAATTCACAATATCCGTTAAAACCTCGTAAAACGTGAATTTCCGTAATTTCCTTGAAAAACGTGCAAAACTGGAAACCATCAAAATCATAAATCAAATCATAGAATCAAGTATAGAAAACATATAAAAACATCTATGCATGCATCAAGAGTTAGAAAGCAAAGTCCACTCACATACCATTCCGTTGTCGCCTCGATACGCGCGCACTTACGCCGTTCTCGACCAGTTTGCTATCCTCGGCTTTTCCGAACCTGTCCAAATCCCAATCTAAGGTCACTAACTACCTCACGATACTCATACTAAAGCCCCATAATTTTCCCGTATTTTTGGCTATTTTTAACCGAGCCCTAAAACCTTCGGACAGCCCTAAACATATCGAGCCGATATCGTATTGACTCGAAACCAGCGCCAAAATGTTCGTTACATCGAATACTTTAAAAGTCATGTTGAAAACTTCCCCAAACTACCCTTCACGCGCCCCCACGCGCGTCTGGAAGCTCCTGCGCGTGAAACCCACGCGTGTGAACAGTGTCACCAGCAACCTCTGGTCGACCCGGTTCAGACTGGGTCAGACCGGTCTCTGTAACTCGAACAGGCGTGGCCGGTTTCCCCTCAAATTCAGTCTGTTTTTGATCCTTCCAACACCATTAGGATCGTCCTACTCCTAGCAACCTATTCCACTAACTAAAAACACTAATTAGGAACCAAAACCTCACCTGTCAAGCTCGAACTAGAAACCCAGAAAAACCAGTTTTCCGATTCCGGCCATCCACCGTCCTTCCAGCCACGTCTCCGTTTTCCAAAGCTCAATTATAACCTCCTTAAGCTGTCAGGATCATCAAAACAAGCCAACAATCGTCCAAAAGTCATGACTTTTGATTCAAACCAAAACTGAAAACAGGGGAACCAGAGCTTACCCGTGTCTCTACTCACAGTCGTGAGCTCCACCGTGGTCTCAGGGTCCCCCAAACTCCTTCTCTGGTCCTCCTCCGTCCATAGAACACCACCACAAACCACAATTGATCAAAACACGACAGCACCACCACTAAATCTCCCTCTCTGTTTTCCTGGTTTTCTACCATCCTCACACACTCACTCGACTCTCCAGTTCCTCCCAACACATTCCCGTCACTCTCAGCCTTCCTCTGATCACACTCACACAATCACAAGGATTAAACCTCCCTGTAATTCGACCAATTTCACCTCTCCCACTCAGTCTCTGTTTCTCTCTCGAGTGCACGCTCACACACACAGTACCAATTTAATTTTTTTGCCCGTGCACTGCCTAGAACCCACTAGACCACTGCCAGGTGTCCTTCATCCAACGGTCCAGCCCAAAAAATCTCCAATTCCTCAGGCCACATGTCCCCATCTGATTACTCATAATTCCCAAGGTGCCAAAAGACCAAAATGCCCCTAAGTGTCCAAATTACCATTTTGCCCCTTCAACTTTACAGAACCATAACTTCACCGTCCGACGTCCGATGACAGCATGCCGCTTGTCGTTGTACTCAGGACGTCGAGATCTACCTAATGGTCCTTGGTTTACGTGTCAAAATCTTATCGTGTGAAAAGTCAACTTTTCCCCCTATTATAACCAAATTACGAAAGTGCCCCCAACCTTCCGAACATCACAACTTCCTCCTCGGATGTCGGAATCGGGCATGCCACCTGTCTACGGACTCGTGACGTCCCGAACTACGACACGGTCATCGGTCAATATCCAATTGACGGCCCGAACTAAAAATCAACAATTTACCCAAACTAGGGGCAAAATCGTCATTCTACACTAACAGGCATAAAGTAACCAACTAAACACCAATTAGACTCAGTAATCCGTTACTAATCACGTCCTAACTCCTAGTTTCCGGGACGGGGTTGTTACATGAGGGCTTGGCCCAAAGCAGACAATATCTTGTTGGAAAAGGTCAGGTCGTGATAATTTAGTATCAGAGCCCAACCCCGGTCGGAATTAAGTATGCCAGCGAGGACGTTGGGCCCCGAGGGGGGTGGATTGTGAGAACCCGTGCCTTGAGGGCATGGTTATCAATCCCACATCGCCTGGGGGATCTAGGGGATGATCTTTATATGTGTGAGCACGCATCTATCCGACAAGAGGCTTTTTGGGAGCTCACTGGCTTTAGATTCCTTGGGAACTCCAAAGTTAAGCGAGTTTGGACTGGTGCAATCCCAAGATGGGTGACCTATTGGGAAGTTGTACATGAGCTCCCGAGAAAAAACCATGAGGGTTTGACCCAAAGCAAACAATATCCTATTGGAGAAGGTCGGGTTATGACACCAACTGACACGACCCATCCCAATTCCCCCGGGATTACCGTGGAATGTGTCATGCTCCCGTCTGACAAGAGGTGTCAGACAAAGGATAACCTGATGCCACTGCCCAAACGGGGCTTCTAAAGTGCGCAAGGATCGATGGAGGAGGTGTGCGATGTCCTAGTCTCCACTGTAGTCGCATCTGGAATCAACCTGAAGGGCATTAAAAACAAAAGCTGTGAGTGGACAAAAATAAATAAGTTTATTAACACATTTCATAAGACATGTATGCCCTCCATTAAAAACGTATGCATGCCACGAAAATCAGTAACCAAAACATTTGCTCAACAAGGTATTAGGACCTTAGCCCAAAACCGTAAACCATAAATCCAACCGAAAAACCATTTCATAGATCCAATAGTTCATATTTACCACATTACCATAACCGGCATCCCAGATGCCTAGCGTCCCAGACGCCTGACGTCCCAGACGACATATTTCACGGTATAACCATAAGCTACGCGTGCTGCCCGGGGTCTCAATCCCGAGTCCAATCCCCAAACCCAGTCCAGGTACAACATCTCAGATGCCTAGCGTCCGTACGCTCGACGTCCCAGACACCCAATCATAGCAATCCTGTTCCGGAGTCACTATACGGTCCGGTAGCTCCGCACAATGACCCCTCGCAGGCAATGCACTGTGATTTCCCCAGTGTCCCAGACACCTGGAGGAGACCTTCACATATTCTCGTATCAAGATGGTATATGGAAAACAGTTTTATTAAATTGTTTCACAACATCTCAATGGGTCCTGCCTAAAATCTCCATAAAACATCACAATTCCATTTAGGGTCCCTGACCCGAAATCACATTTATAACCCAACTGGGCCTCATGCCCGATTCTGTAAATCACTGGGCCCACAGCCCAAATTCATAAATCATGTAGAAAGATATAATTTTCTGATATCATTTACAAGCCAACTAGGCATATTTATACACATCAGTATGGGAGATAAGATGTGACAGTTATCTCCCATCTAAATATGATTAGGACATCTGTCCTAAGTAAGTAACTGCTACAAACTAACTAGAGTACATGTGTCTAGGTCTATACAGATGTCTAGTCTAACTGTGATATCCAATGATGTTTGAACAGGTGTACACGGGTCTGTCTTAGACAAGTGTACACTGTTCTGTACACTGTTTAACATCCCTCCCGCAAACTAGGCACCCTTTAGGTGACGAGTTTGTTGGATAGGCTGCGATGTCTTGCCACTGGTAGACCTTTGGTGAACAGATCCGCAAGCTGGTGGGCAGAAGGGACAAACTTGACTTGGTGGGTGCCAGATGCTACTCTTTCACGGAGAAAGTGATAGTCCAAGGCAATGTGCTTTGTTCTGGCATGAAACACTGGGTTGCTGGTCATGTAGGCAGAACTGATGTTGTCATAGTGAAGTAGAATCGGTAGGGGATGCTGAAGATGGAGTTCTCGAAGTAGGCTGAGAGTCCATAGAGTGTCTGCACAGGTGTAGGCGAGAGCACGGTACTCTGCTTCTGCACTAGAACGGGAGACTGTTTTCTGTTTCTTTGCACACCAAGAGATCAAGTTTGGACCCAAGAATAGGCAAAAGCCAGTCACGAATCGTCTGGTGTCATGACAACCTGCCCAATCAGCATCAGAATAGGCATGGATGTGGAGAGGCAGGGGGCTGCGTTGGATGTGTATGCCTGTACCCAATGTACCCTTTAAATACCAGATGATGCGTTTTACTGCAGTGAGATGAATTTTTGTGGGGGAACTCATGAACTGCGCAACCTGTTGGACAACATAGGAAATATCTGGTCTAGTTAAGGTTAAATAGAGTAGGGCACCTACTAGTTGTCTGTAGAGAGTGGCATCGGTTAGGAGCTGTCCATCATAGGCAGAAAAGCTGGTTTTGGCAGCAACTGGAGTGGGGGCTGGTTTACAATCAGTGAGCCCACTACGTTGGAGGATGTCGGTGGTGTATTTATTCTGAGTGAGATGAAGGCCAGATGCTGTTTTGGTGGCTTCAACACCGAGGAAGTAGTGGAGAGGACCTAAGTCCTTGATGGCAAATTCACGGGCTAAGGTTTGCATGAAGTGGGAGACTGTAGTGGTTGAGTTACCTGTCAATATGATGTCATCAACATAGAGGAGGAGGAACATTAGGGAGCTGTTGTTGTGGAACACAAACATAGACGGGTCAGCCCGACTTTGAATGAAGCCGTGTTGAAGGAGGAATGAACTGAAGCGTTCAAACCAGGCACGAGGTGCTTGTTTGAGGCCGTAGAGGGCTTTGTTGAGGCGGCAAACATGAGTGGGCCGATTGGGGTCAATAAAGCCAGGTGGCTGTTGCATATACACCTCTTCAGTTAGGTTGCCATGTAGGAAAGCATTAGTGACATCCATTTGACGGAGGGGCCAGTTGAGGGACACAACAATGGTAAGAACAACTCGGATGGTTGCTGGTTTGACCACAGGACTGAAGGTTTCCTGATAGTCAAGTCCTTCTTGCTGGTGGAAGCCTTTGGCCACTAGGCGGGCTTTATATCGCTCAAGTGTGCCATCTGCGTTGCGCTTGATGCGGTAGACCCATTTACAACCCACTGTATTGGCTGTAGGAGGCAGGGGAACAAGAGTCCAGGTGTGCTGTTTGTGCAGAGCACTGTATTCTGTGTTAATGGCTTGAATCCAATGAGGGGATTTAGAAGCTTGCTTGTAGGTGGTCGGTTCTGAGGGGGGGACAAGAAAAGTAGTGTATAGTTGGGGGAGAGGGTAGCGGGAGACATGTAACAGGTTTCGGGACTTGGAGATCCCTGCCTTGCTGCGGGTGATCATAGGGTGGGTGTTTCTGGGGGGAATTTGATTGCTAAAGGGGGATATGAACGAGTTTTCTGTGGTGGTGGGAGATGGTGGTGCTGGAGCAGAAACTTTCGAGGGTGGTGAGGAGGGAGGGACTATTGGAGATAGTGTTTGTGGGGAAGAAGGACTTGAAGAGTTAGATGCAGAGGTGGGAGGACTGGATACTGGGGTCTGATTTGGGTGATCAGATGTTAAGGTGGGTTCAGTTTGTGGGCTGAGATAATTGAATTTGTGTTGGATGGGGATGAAGGAGAAAGTAGGGGTAGGATTTGGGTGCTTAGTGAATGGGAAGGCAGATTCATTGAAGATGACATGGCGGCTGATGTAAACACGTCCAGTGGAGACGTGTAGACATCGATAACCAGCATGGGAGGGGCTATACCCGAGAAATACACAAGAAACAGATCGAGGTTCTAACTTGTGTTTGGTATAATCACCAAGATATGGGAAGCAAGAGCAGCCAAAGGTGCAAAGGAGATGATAGGGAGGCTGTTTCTGGTGTAGCTGAAAATAGGGTGATGACCATTTGAGGACAGGGGTGGGTAGAAGGTTGATTAGAAAAACTGCCGTGGTAATTGCCTCTGCCCAGTAGCAATAGGGAAGACCAGCAGTGATTAAGAGGGTGCGTCCAACCTCAGAAATGTGTCGGTTCTTTCTTTCGGCCAGGCCATTTTGTTGAGGGGTATGGGGGCATGAGAACCTTTGATGGATGCCATGGTTAGTGCAAAATGTGGTAAATGAATTGTTGGCAAATTCTTTGCCACCATCACTCTGAAATTGTTTGATGGTGGTGGAAAACTGAGTTTGAATATAAGTAAAAAATATGGTGAAGTGGGCAAAAACTTCAGATTTGAGTCGAAGGGGGTAAATCCAAGTAAAACGGGTGTAGTCATCCGTAAATAGAACATAATATTTATAACCAGAAACTGATCCATACATCTGAGTGGATTAAATCAAACGGATGTTGAGAGGTGTGATTAACAGAAGAAAAGGACTGTCTAGTACATTTGCTTAATACACATTGATTACAAAAGGGACTAGTAGTAGAAAAAACAGAAGAACTGAGATGGTTCTGATTTGCCAGCCTGCGTAGGACTTGGTGAGATGGGTGGCCTAGCCTTTGATGCCACAGAGTGGGGGTAGCCGTGGTGAGGAAGGCTTGTGGTGGGTTGTGTGGCTTGATGGGGTATAATCCATCCTTACAGGGGCCCTGAAAAAGAATAGAGTTGGTGGTTAAATCCCGGATAATAAAGTGTGTAGGAAAGAAGGTGAGGCTAACATTTTGATCTTTGGTGAATTGAGCAATAGAGAGGAGGTTTTTGCGGATAGTGGGAACGTTAGGGGAAGAGATAGGAGAGGAACAAGAATCGGCAGCCATAGATAGGGTTTGTGAGGGATCGGTTTATGGTGATCAGACAGATGGCTCTGATACCATGTAGAAAGATATAATTTTCTGATATCATTTACAAGCCAACTAGGCATATTTATACACATCAGTATGGGAGATAAGATGTGACAGTTATCTCCCATCTAAATATGATTAGGACATCTGTCCTAAGTAAGTAACTGCTACAAACTAACTAGAGTACAGGTGTCTAGGTCTAAACAGATATCTAGTCTAACTGTGATATCCAATGATGTTTGAACAGGTGTACACAGGTCTGTCTTAGACAAGTGTACACTGTTCTGCACACAGCCCAAATTCATAAATCAATTGGGCCCCTGGCCCGATAATATAACTCAAATGGGTCTCAGCCCGATTTCGTAAATAACTGGGCCTCTGGCCCGATTTCGTAAAGAAATTGGGCCCCTGGCCCGATTACGTAACTCAATTGGACTCCAAGTCTGAGGTTTCCAAAACAATTGGGCCTCATGCCCGAGTTTCTCTTTCCAATTTCAAAACCATTTCATGGAATCATATCCAAGGTCTTAAGTATGAAAAATCAGTATAAAACCCGGAAAACCTCGATTTACGTGCAAACACGTAAATCACCTCGAAATACGTGAAACCGTGTAATTCACCAATATCCAAATCAACATCATACAATCACAATCATAATCCATATAAAACAGTTAAGCATGCATAGAATTTATAAAACCAAAGTCCACTCACACACCGTTCAACGATACACCTCGATACGTGTGCCATAGGCCTTCTCGGGCCACACCACTATCACCGGGACTCCCAATCCTGTCCAAATCACATTCGAGGGTCACTAACCTCTACATTAACATCCTATTAAATTAGTATAATTTTCCCGAATTTTTAACTATTTTTAAACTCGATTTAAAACCTTCGGACGTCCCGAACAATATCGAAACGGTGTCTGATCGATACGAAACCAATCCCAAAATGTTCGTTACATTGAATATATTAAAAGTCCTGTTGGAAGTTTCCCCAAAATATCTTACACGCGTCCCCACGCGCCGGTTGAACCCCCTGCGCGTGAAACCCACGTGCCGGGTACTGTTCATCATCGTCAAGTTGTGGACGGGTCCTACAACCGGGTCGTCGTGACCCGCGGATCGACCCGATTAGTTCTCAGCCATTCCTCGATCATTTTCGACGGGGTTTTCACCTACAAGATCATCCAAGTTCAACTAAGGGTTCTGTGGGATCAAAAACAAGAAATCACGTCTAGATCTTTACCTATGAACAAAAATCCGAAGCCCAGAATTTTCGTGCCTTCTCCCTATCGATCCAGACCACTTCAAGCCTCGAAATCACGTCCACTGGGTCTGTTTATGTCCCTAGGTCTCATAAGAATCAAGAAGGAGCTCAAAAACTCAACTAAAGGTCAACTTTCAAAACCTGGACGTAAATACCCCTCAGGTTAACACACCTGCCGTGAACCACCGTGATCGCCGCCGTCGTTCTTGCCGCCTCCCGTCGTCTCTCAGCCCTCACCAATCCCAGTCGCTCACACACAAACACAGAGGATATGGGTGATGAGCAGGTGTGTTTGTATGGAGAAGGAAAATGGTATCGGGTTGGGATATAAGAGAGAGGTGGAATCTGTTCAAAATGGGAAGGATGAGATGGACGGTCTGGATTGAAAGCTTAAGTTGGATGAAGGGCCCAGATCAAAAGGTGAAGTAAGTGGGAATTAACAATTAATTAAAACCTTAATATTTTAATCCAACCTCACCAATCAAGATCTAAGTCCATATTTTAAGGTTAGTGGTCCACATGTCCCACTCAGAATGTCTGACCCAATCAGAAAAAGGCACGTGTGCTCGCCTCGTAATGCGTGCATAGTGAAACCGAACTTCCGTGACCCATAAATTTCCCGTTCAAGGTCCGATTTCAGCGTGCCAGCTGTCCATGAATTCGTCCATTGGACCTCCCGGGTCAAAAGTCAACATTTGGCCTCTTTTTCGCCAAATTACCAAAATGCCCCTCGACTTCCGAACGTCATAACTTCTTCCTCGAATGTCGGAATCGAACGTGCCACCTGTCTATGAACTCGTGACGTCCCGAACTACGTCACGGTCATTGGTCAAAGTCTGTTTGACCGCCCAATCAAAAAGTCAACATTTTGCCCATGTTTAGGGGCAAAACGGTCATTTTGCACAATTCATCCAACTTTACTCAACTAATCCTAGATTAGTCATTCTAAATCATAATTGAATAATATTAAATCCTGATACTCGGGGACGGGTCGTTACAACCTTCCCCCCTTAAATAATTTCGTCCTCGAAATTCCAACTTTTCTTATTCCACATCCACCTCGTGGAAAAACAATTTGGTCTCACAACAAGTGTACACTTGTACACCCACTAACCGGAACAACATTTTTCTGTACCCAGACATCCCATCACAGTTTTACGTCATATCGACTACACTCGACCACCTCGAGTGAATATAATCACCTGATCCGCGTTAGAACTTGCTTAACCATTAAGCTGACTCCTTCAGCTAGACGGTTCCTTTCCATTGCTAATACATCCTTACATCTGCTCCCATTGGGAGTCACCAAATCCCACTTGTCAGTCCACGCTGACACTACCAGCCAAACTGTAACCACTAAGCTTTACCACCCTAGTAAAGCTCCAACCATCGACTAATCAGTGACATCACCCCATACTGCCACTCGCTCAAAGTAGCGTAAGATCAACCACATGATCTCATTTCGCAGGGCAAGCCCAATCCTGCGACATATATTAATCTCAATGTCCATAACCGCCGACTCCTTCAGCGAACCATGACGCTGGAAATATCTCTCGGCGTGATAACATCACACAAGGCTACTCGTAGTTACACTGACCACCAACTCACTCATCCTGAGTGTACGTATACCGTCAACTTACTCAATCAAGTGGTAACTGGAACACATTGAATGCCAGCCTAGCAGTGATCACACATCTCAATACTAGGGTTCCACTAGCCATCCATGGCTAAGAGCACCTGCTCATACAATCACTGAACCCGACAAAATCACTATGCTTAGCTCACAGTATCCAATGTCCAGTCCACAATCACAACCAAACAAATGATATCGGAACCAAGCCGATTACCAACCCGTTTAATCGCACACCACTGGTACATCCCATGTACCGTCACTAGGCACCACTCAGCCTATCCAATATCGATCCTCGTACAACATACCTTGTACGTACATCTATCCATCAATCCGCCTACAACCACCTAGGTCGTGGCAAAACACGTTCTAATTACTCTAAAGTCCATCTGTCAGATTCTGTACTAGACAGATCAAAACTCCGACCCTATATCCATTTCCAAATCCGAATCTGAAATCACTATTCCGTAAGCTAGCATTGGAATAATCATTTCGCACCCAAATCCGGAAATCCACTTTCAAGGTTCGAAATCGAATCCTGAATCGTCACCCAGAAATTCGATTCCAAAACCCGAAATCTCGTTCACGTCTACCAAGACGTACCAAAACCGAACCTATTGGTTACCTGCTCAATACACTCGATTGACTTCATAGGGAAGCCAATCCCAATATCCACACGTCTAAGTTTGACAAAATCCGACCACTTCGGAAACCTACTCACCCGAGTAACAAACCATATAGGACTCATTTCGAAAAGAGTTTAGTCCCTACATCCTACCCTCAAACATCCAAGTAAGAGTGATAAACTCTCCACCTATCTGGATCATCAAGATCACGATCCAGATCCATCACTACGTCATCCGACAAGTAACATCACGATCCTAGATCGTCACCATGCCCAAAGTCCACAACATCACAATTCAGATCCACCTAGGATCCATACATGCTCACGTAGCTACCAATCCATCTGAAAACTGATCGTAGGGTCTTACACCTTCTTTGAATCCTTCGTTAAATTTCCTTAGGTGGAATGATGACCTCGATTTTCACCACCAAATCCAGAATTATACACAACTCTTTGTGTCCAATGACCCAAGGTCAATAATGAGTCCACTAACCAATACACGCTCAACGTACTGGTAACAATAATCATTGTCTGCCAGGGCAGAAAACAAGTAGTCAACCCCAATGACTTCAGAATACCTATCACCAATGTGGAAACGAGCACTCCTCTCGTCCCATAATCACAACTCTCCTCGAAACTAAGGTTCCAACCGTGTTGGAAACAGATATGCTCCCAACGAGATGTCAAGTTCAACCACTGGACTGCCCACATCCTCACCTTTACAGGTTCAACACTCGGTTTCCCAAATTGTACTCAATTACAAATCCCCACATCTATACCACCAATGATTTCCTCGTCTTTTTTCATACAACGTAAAATTGCCAAATCTTTAGTTATACATCTTTTTTCATACTTTTTTTTTTATAAATTTTCTAGTTTCCATAATGGAGTATTAATATCCCAAATAATCTTAGTCTTAAATCCCTTAATTTTTCCTGGATTTAATTCACAATTTAACATATAAACATAACATATTGGATATTCATAATTATACTCTAACGATGTACGATTAACTCAAAAATTGTACCATTAAACTCATAATCTCAGAATAAGAAACTTTTTTATTGATCGTTGTAACGACCCGGACTTTCGGAAAAGGAAAATTTGGAAAATTTGAAGAAAAAGACGATTTTGCCCCTGGAAATTTGGCGAACCGTTTACTTTTGGCTCGAGCGGTCAAACCGAATTTGACCAATGACTGTGACGTATTTCGGGACGTCACGAGTTCATAGACAAGTGGCACGTCTGATTCTGACATTCGAGGAGGAAGTTATGATGTTCAGAAGTTCAAGGGCATTTTGGTAATTTTGTGCACAAGGGCAAAATAGTAATTTTACAGAGGGGTACTGTTTGAATCGTGGAAACAGGACTGAACCACCGTGCTTGGGTGGTCTGATCAATGAATTGTTTAACCTTGTTAGTGGCTGGACAAGGGAATTGTTAAATGGCTTTGAGGCAGTGGAAACACAGAAGTGTGGGCTGAAACATAAACCAGACACAAGCACCATTTTTGAATTGATTTTGGGACTGTTGCGGGAAAAAAAAATCCAGAGAGGCCTGAGAGATTCCTTAGGTTGCTGTGAGGCCTGTTTTGATTATAGGGAGTTAGAGAAAGTCATTCTAAAGAAAAGAGGACTGAGAGCTTGAGAGAAAACAGAGTTCGGAGAAAACTGGAAATTGGAGGAAAAAATCGAATTTTGATTTGTGAGTCGAGAGGAACAAAACCAAGGATTGAAACAGCCTTCTGGGACCATTTAGAGTTCAACCGTATCAATTTTGAAGAGAATTGATCACGGTTTGGCCTGGAACCCAAGTTCCAGTTTTGAAGAAATTTCAGACCTGAGGACGATCATCTACGGGTAAGTTTCCCCAAAATTGGTTGTGGTTTAAGGTTCGTTTAGGTCCTATGAAGCTTCAGTTTAAGCAAATTTGAAAATGGAGTTGAGTCGAGTGAGTTACAACGGTTGACCCGTTTGTTTGATCACGGGTCGAATGGTCGATTTAGAGCTGGTTGAGGATAATTAATGAATGGGAACCTTAATTAGATCCTTAACGAGACTAATGGACAGTTTAATTGTAGAAATCAAGCAAGGATTAAGGGAGATTCAGCCGGGTCATTTCGCGGGTTACCGGACCCGTTTACCAGTCGATTGGGTGAGGACGATGAATAGTGCTTGCACTAAAGCTGGCGTGTGAGTTTCACGCGCAGCCGCTTACGGCGGCGCGTGAGGGCTCGTGGGCCCGATTCTCGAGGTAAGTTCAACACGACTTTTATCCTATACAATGTAACTAACATTTTAGCGTTGATTTCGAATTAATCGGACACCGTTTCAATGTTGTTTCGAGGGTCCGAAGGTTTATATTACGTTTTTAACTAACGTTTAATTCCCAAAAAATTATGGGAAATTAGTATGCTGTTATTTGAGTCCTTAGTGACACTGAGGAATGTTTTCGGACAGGATTCGAGATTCCTGAAAAATGTCAGAAATTACGGAAACGCGTGCAGCGTGAAAACGGGCGTTATGGACGGTGTGTGAATGGACTTTGCTTTCAAATTTAATGCATGCATAAATGTTTCTATGATTTCTATGATTATGATTATGACTTGTGATAATTACGATTTTCGTATTTATACATATTTTGGTATGCAATACATAACTGCACGTATTTCGAGACTATGGTTTCTTTTATGATGTGATGATGGTTTGATGCACGATTTTATATGATTTGTGAGTATGATGTTTTAAGGATGTTTTGATTATGATTGTGAGTATGACCTATGGCTTTGACACGGATTTCGAGATTATTACGATTTTGCACGTTTTACGAGATTTCGAGTATATTGTGTTTTGATCTTGGTTTTGATGCCTTGACTTTGGAATTTGAAATGTGATTTGATTTGACTTTGGGATTTGAAATGATTTCAAAGATTTAAAACGGATTTTGGAAAAGGTGATTTCGGGCTTGATTCCCAAGGCATAAAAGTAATTTTGATGAACGAGATTCGGATTTTGGAAACGTGAAAATGGATTTCCGGATTTAGGTTCGGAATGATGTTTCCGGATGCTAGCTTACAGAATCATTATTGCGAATTCGGATTCGGGAATGGATGACGAATATGATTGGGGATTTGAATGTGAAATTCGGACATAAGTCCTATTATGACAAAATGTGATTTCAGATTGGTTTTGGAATTTGGATCACGATGGATCCTGGATTGTTGTGGTTTACAAACGGTTTTGGGTTTGAAGTCCCGGTACTATTGCTGGATTAAGTTTTGGGCTTAAAGACCCGGTTAATTGATGACGGGGGCGGGTCCGGATTGGGTTTAAAGTCCCGGATTGAGTTTAAAGACTCGGTTATTGTGATACCCCCCGAGGCCTATTGATTATGTTCTGAGTTTAAAGACTTGTTGATATCCCGGGAAGGCCTGATTATGCACATGGTTTTGAGTTTAAAGACTCGGGCGTACTTGAGATCCAGCATATTGAATGACTTTTGAATTATTGTTGATTTCTGATGTTTTCGGATGTGTTGGGCAATGACCCGGTTTATGTGGTTTTGATGGATTTTTGGATTATGTTACGTACTTGGATTTGATTCATGATTTTGGGTGGAGGCCCTGTGTTTATGATTGCGGGCTAAGACCCGAAGGTTAAGAAACGAAAAATGATTTGATTTTCATACACGATTTTCTTATGTTGGAAATGAAATGGATTGCGAAATGATTTTCAAATGCATGCATTGGTTTTACGTGGAGGGTAAAAATGTCTTTATGTAACTGTTTTATAAAATGATTCATTTTTGTCCACTCACACCTTTTTTGTTTTTATTGACCCTCCAGGTCGTGGCGCGTTGATCGATGCTGATCGAGTGGTGGAGGTATGAGTGAGTACGTGTGTGGTTATCCCTGATTTGACAAGTACTGAGGGTAATTTGGGAATTTCAGTTGACTTGCCAGACGGGAGCAGGACCGGGCAAGGTTATCAATGTCCCTTCGGGGGCGGTCCTGTCAATTTGGTATCAGAACACTAGATTGATGATTCTGTTGCCACACCATGCCTCCGAAATGTAAGCCTGGTGCGCAACCTGGTAGTGTGACGGGTAGACGAGGGTGTATGAGACCTCGTGATAGATCTCGGACTAGATTGACCCTGGATTGAGGGTCCGATGTTATCTGGTACACTGTGAACTACTGTTTGTTAGACATAGAATTGTGAGGGTCCCAGGGACGAATGAGCCCAGGGGCTAGAAAGGTTGCACAATCGAGCGAGTTGTACTCGTGATGAGATTATTCACAGTGAATTTGTTACGTGGAATGTGTATTTAAAGAGTCTAAAATGTGATGATATATCTCTTAGGCCTTATCGGTCGTATAAGATGTGGTTGACCATTGGTACTTGCTCGGTGACTGGGTATGCCAATGATGGCATGATTGATTGGTATGAGATGGGACTCAAGACGAGTCGAGATGTGGATGTGGGACTCAAAATGAGTCAGGGTTTTGGTTAAAGACTTGAGATGAGCCATGGTAAGGTATCAAGGCTCGAGAGGAGCCAGAAAGGCTGAGTGAGGAATGTTTGGCACTTAGGATGCTAAAGACGGGTATATGGTCAGACACTGTCGAGTTAGGAAATTGTGGCTTGGTCTTGTTTAACCTTGTTTATTGGACTTTTGGGACGTGTCAGTGTCCTTAGTGACTGAGGTTCGGGCGGAGACCCGAAGGGTGCAAGGATTTGGACGTAGGAGATAGTCCAGTTTAGTGGGATGCAAGTCGGGTCCACTGGAAGGTAAAGTAACAAGGGTAATTATACAGTAATAGTTATGATTGTGAGTTTTCTTGTCATATCATAAAGGAATGGTTGTATAGATTGATCGCGATAAATGAGATGGCACTGTTGGGATGTGTTAGAGTGAGGATTGGCTCCTATATTGATTGTTGATATGACATGCAAGGGGAGAGTTGGTGGGGCCCGTGATGGACCATAGGGGTGTGGTCAGTTGGGACCACATGCCCGGGGATTGCAATTCCTTCATAGGGAGCCTGAGTAGCCCTGGAGTGATGGTTCGGATACCCATTACTTGTGGTCGTGATGTAAGATTAACCAGGACGTATGTACTTGGTAGGTCCCGGGTCATCCACTCTTCCATGTCTTGGGATTTGGCTATTGGTCAGATATGGGTGTTGTTGGTGATTGGTTTTGGTATGGAAGTCATTGAACTAACTAGAGTTATCAATGTGAAACTTTGATAATAGTCATGTGGTAACCTTGGTAATCATGTATGGTAAGATTGGCGAGATTTAAGGGGGGTAGACCTATCGATGTGAGGTTACCCAGGATGACTGGTGTTATTCGCCTTGTGACGGACTTAGATTGGATGATTTGGCTGTCATCCTTTGATTGGATTGGTTGATGACCCATGAGACCCCTATCGAGTATGATGATTAGAGAGTGACATATGGAGTCTAGGATTCCAGAGGTTATGTTTCAGGGAGACTCGAGAGTGTTACCCTATAAGATGATTGTGATCCTCACAACCAATAGATGGTTGGGGTATGAGGTATTCAAGTTTACTGGTCACATGTGTGGTATATGTGCCTAATGTATGAGATGCCTAGTGAGGGTTGAGGATGCCCAGATTTCTCAACCTATTCCTGAGATTTTTCTAGGATGAGAAATTGAGTCTAGAATGATTTGAGTTTATATGTTGATTATGGGCGACTTAATAAGGTAACGGTATGGAATAAGGATTCCGTATCACGAGTTAAGGAATTGTGGTTTCGTGGGAAGGTTGTGAATAGTGACCTTAAAAAGAGAGGCCAACATGGTGATGATTGCCGGTTTTGAGTAAAAGAGAGAAAAAAGATGATGTTCAGATTTGATATGGCTAAGGTTAGTTGATGGTGATACCCTTGGATAGCCATTGGACTAGTTATAGTTGGGAGATGAGGAGTTGGGTAGTCTGACCACATTTGAGTGATGTGTGGTACCATGATTGATGATTGGTTGGCTGGTGTACTTACATGTACCGATGGGCATGTAATATACTGAACAGATGTATTGAATGCCCTCAGAGAGAGAGAGATAGTTGAATAAGTGTTAAGTCTGATAGACCAAAGTAGGTTTGGGGAACATGAGTTGGTCTGAGATTTGTTGGAGACCACAAACGATTGTAAGGATCTCTTCCATGTTTTTCCAGTTATGGCGATTGACCCGGAAGGAGGTCAGAGTTATTGGAACTGAGAACTGAGTGTTGATTGGTTGGTGTCCTCCTATGTACAGAGGAGTGTGTGAGATACTGGACAGATGTAGCGAATGCCTCAAGGCGAAACATATGGTTAAATAAGTGCTAGGTCTAGTCGAACGAATAATAGTCGGGACTAGAGTGAATCCTAGGAAAAACAGACGTTTTGGTCAATGGAGATAAGAACTGAGATAGAATGGTTACAAGTGGAGAAAAAGTGACTTATGTTCGATCACTCACTATGAGATTTTGGATTCAGTTAGTCGGGTATTGATGCTAGTTGAACCCTCAGAAGTTGACCTTCCTTGTATGAGTTGAGATCGACCCACGGGGTTGAGTATGCAGAGGTCATATACCTTTAGGGAGGAATGTACGAGTACCATATCGACCTTTAGAATTGGTAAATATGGATAAAAATAAAGGCCTAATGTGTGATAAGGTGATGGTCGGAATATTGAGATGACGACCACATTGTCGGATCAGGTATTACTTGGGGAGAGGATTGTCATGTTGGATAACCTAAGGATAGGTGGAATCCTGTTAGTTACGGAACTCCATAGGATTGGAGTAGTACATGATTTCTGATAACTTGGACGGTTGGCGTCCAACTGCAGGACCATACTTGGTGTATGGTGGAGTCAAGGTTAAGAGAGGGGTGTGATTTGCGATATAGTATGAATGATTGTACTGAGTGCTTATTGGAAATAGGAAGGAATCAGGAGAAAAGGTTAAAAATCATTATGCATATTGACCCTGGGAAAGGGTTATGGTGTGATTGACCTAGTGAGGGGAATGAGTTCCCGAGTTATTGAACCATATGAGTTTATCGACCTGGTGGTCTGATGACAATTGTGCGGATTTAGCCATTGAATCATGTCACGAGTCGATGACCCGTAAAAGAGAAAATCTGACTGATTCTGGTGTATCTTGGATTGTGTGGACTCGAACATGAGCTAGGCTATGTATTCCGAGCCTGTACGTGGCATGACTGCCCATGGGGAAGGATTTTATATAGAGGTTGAGACTTGTTGTATGATTTCTATAAGCGGGATATGACTTATATCCGGTTGAGGTTAATTATGTTTCGAGTTCATCTTAGACGTGTTTCCTTGGGAAAATATTATGGCTCCCACTCATTGGAATTTCGAGTACGAAATTCTTTAAGGGGGGTAGGTTGTAACGACCCGGACTTTCGGAAAAGGAAAATTTGGAAAATTTGAAGAAAACGACGATTTTGCCCTTGGAAATTGGGCGAACGGTTGACTTTTGGCTCGAGTGGTCAAACGGACTTTGACCGATGATTGTAACGTATTTGGGACGTCACGAGTTCATAGACAGGTGGCACGTCCGATTCCGACATTCAAGGAGGAAGTTAAGATGTCGGAAGTTCAAGGGCATTTTGGTAATTTTGTGCAGAAGGGCAAAATAGTAATTTTACAGAGGGGTACTGTTTCGAGCAGAGCAATCCCAAAACCTATTTTTACAACTCACGACCATAGGTGGGCTTTTTACGGGTTTGCTCATGTCCACTGAACTTGGGATATCTCCATCTCCCTAGTTTCTCTCTGGATCTTCCTCGCTTCATTTTCCTCGTTCTCTTTTTTCTCTTCTCCTTTCTCCATGGTTGTTTCTGACAGGACCCACCCCGATTATCACCCCGATAACCGAGACGAACCCTGTTCCCGTTTGACAAACCAATACAAAAGACCAAAACAACCTCACAAAAACCCACAATTTATACATTGCTAGACCATGGAGAATTTAAATACAACAAGTCCACAGTAGCACAGAGCATAGTACAGTACAAGAAAAAACGAGAATCCTACTAAAATTTGGCTACACGCGCAACGAGAAAACTCTATGCCTCCGCCTCTGCCTCAACGTTAGCCCCGGCGCTAGCACCACGACCTGTAGGGTGTTAAAAACATTAAAAACGTGAGTGGACTAAAAATAAATAAAAGTTATAAAACCATTTACGAAATGGAACAGGGTTGCACACTCCGTTTGAAAACATGCATGCATAACCAAGTAACTTAAAACAACCAAATGCATAAGTGTGGAAACCGTCAGAAGTGTGGAAACCGTCAGAAATCAAAAACCAAAGTTCAGGCACTAGGCCCTAAACCCATAAGAAACAAGTTTTTCGGGTCACAGCCCAAAACATTGGAAAACCAGTGAAAAACATTAAGCATACAAGTTTACTGGATCTCAAGTGCGCCTGAGTCCTTAAACTCAAAACCATGCGCAAATAACCAGGCCTTCCCAGGATATCAACGAGTCTTTAAACTCAAAACATAATCACAGGCCTCAGGGAGGGGTATCACAATCACCGAGTCTTTAAACTCAAAATATATACCGAGTCTTTAAACTCAAAACATATCAATCCAGGGCCCTCCCCCCGTCAATCAATCCTAGTCTTTAAACTCAAAACCAGATCTAGTGGGTTTTTCTCTTTTTCCAGGTCATTAAACCCAAAACCATTTTTCAACCATAAGAAAAAACATCAAAATCAAAAAACCAAAGCCAAACTAGAAAGCTTCGAAAACCGAAATCACGTTTATCGAAATGGGACTTCCACCCGAATTTCCCTTCCAAATCTCAAATCAAATCCACAAGTCTTTAATAAAACAAAATGCGTATAAACATAAATCATTCATCTGAAACCATATTCAAAAGCATAATAGAAATTATATTCTTGAAGTACGTGCAAAACCGATAACTCGTATTGAAAAACGTGCAATCAAGTAAAACAAGAATATAGAAATCATAGGCATAAAATCATATATCGAAAGCATAAAATCATATATCGAAACATAAATAATATAAGTAAAAACAGTTATGCATGCTCGGTTAGAAAACAAACAGTCCACTCACAGTTCCGAACACGTCACTCGCGTCCTGTACCCTCCTCAGCTGTCTCAGGAATTTCCCGACCTGTCAAAGTCACCAATCCGGGTCACAAGCACTTCATTTAAGCTTACCCTAATTTCCCCAATTTTTTTTGGATTTTTAAATGTAATTTAAACGAACCCCTAAACCTTCGAACACTCAAAACTACCCTGATCCGATGTCCGATCGACTCGAAACTTGTCCTAAAATATTCGTTACATCGATTAGAGTGAAAATCATGTTGAACGTTTCCCCAAAAGTAGCCCCACACGCCTTCACGCGCCGCCCAAAGGGGCTGTGCGTGGGAGCCATGCAGCTGCTACAGTGTCATCGTCAACCTCTAGCCAATCCCGTTTAAGACTGGTCCGGTCCAACCTAGCGGCGAGGCTGGTTTTCACCCATTTTCAGTCTGTTTTCCATCCTTTCTAAACCCAAAGTTTCGTCCTTGATTGGTTGATTGATTTACTTACTAAAAACACGAAATAAAGTCCTAATCCTTACCTTCCAAGCTTGAACCAAAAACTCAGAAAAATAGATATCGGATTCCGGCCACCCGTCGTCCTTCTAATCACGGGTTCGAGTTCATGAGGTAGATAGCAACTTCCTAAAGCTTTTAGTGTCAACCAAAACACCCAACTAATCGCTAAAACTCATGACTTTGATTTTGAACTTTTCGGGAAAAATAGGGAAACCAGGGACCATACATGTTTTTGCTCACCGCCGTGAGCTCCGCCGTGGCCCTGCCCGTCCTAGAATCTCTCCTCCGTCCTCTGAACACCACCACAAACCCAGACTCGATTGGTTTGATCAATCGAACACTTAGTCATGCACGATAACCTATCTGTTTTTATGAGATTTCTCAACTTCCTCTGAGGCTCTCACTCAAACCTAACACCCCAGTGCACTCACTACACTCTCAGCTTCTCTCTGCTCACACACACTTGATCACAACTCACACACCCTGGGAACTGATAGATTACTCTCAGTCTCAGTCTCTCTGTTCTCTCGTTTGCACGACTAACCAAACACAATTTAAACAATGTTGGTGCAACCGTGAAAGAAAAGGCTGGAAGCCTCTAAGAACCAGCCAGGTGTCACACACCCTGTGGAAAACTCTCCAAATTATCCTATAAACTCAACCCATGTGTCCTTATCCGGTTTGCACAAATCCCAAGGGGTAAAAAGACTGATTTTCCCCTACTTGTCAAAATTACCATTTTACCCTTCACTTCCTAGACCCATATCTTACCCGTCCGATGTCCGATGAAGGCGTGCCGCCTGTCGTTGTACTCAGGACGTCGAGATCTACTTAAAGGTCCTATGTGTGCATGAAGAAACCTTGTCGTTCAAAAAGTCAACAAATTCCTCCTTTTTAACCAAATTACAAAAGTGCCCTCAACCTTCCGAACATCATAACTTCCTCCTCGGATGTCGAAATCGGGCGTGCCACCTGTCTACGGACTCGTGACGACCCGAACTATGTCACGGTCATCGGTCAAAGTCCATTTGACAGTCTGAACTAAAGGTCAACATTTTGCCCATTCTTGGGGCAAAATCGTCATTCTGCGCCGTCCGTCCAAAAGTATCCAACTAATCACTGATTATCTTCGCTAAACTATCATTAACCACTAATATAATCCCGACTTCCGGGATGGGTCGTTACAGTTTCTCCATCTCAGAAAATTCTAGAATACCCTAAGTCCTTCTTGCAAAATTACCAAAATACTATTATGTCCAAAATTACGAAAATGCACTTAGTCGCTTTTGACCCATAATGAACCTATTAGATCTCCGATTTTAGTATGCTCCCTATCTATGGAATTAGAAGTCTGAGATCTTCGTAACGGCCCTCGCAGATTGTCCAAAAAGTGTCCAGGCCAAAAAGTCAACATTTTGACCTTTTAAGGGTGAAACCGTAATTTCCATTTAAACTTTTATTTTTCTTGAATTTTTGGGTTGTTATCCCACACCAATCATTCATCAGTCCACCTTATGAGGTGAACAAACCTCTACTTGTAGTTCTCATGAACCTGCGATCTCGCACCAGCAAGGTGCACCAAGTTTCATTTGTGAATGTAAATTTGTTGTAACCAAAATTTTACTAACTAAAAGTAATAGAAACTTTGTTTTCACTTGAAACAGTGATAACAACTTAACCCACTCACTATGAGTTGAAATTTTCACAATTCATAATTATAATAAAATGACATAAAAGCATAATGCAAAGTCTAAGAGAATGGAAAGGAAAAACACAACAAGGACGTCTCTTCCATTAGCTACCTTAATATATGCCTCCCACTAACTCGGCGCTTCAAGACTGTCCACTAAACCCATATTAGTAACATGTCTCTTAACATATGTGTTTGAGAGTGCTAGTCTGCAATCATTTGCTCGGTCCCTATGTGCTAAAAATCAATGCATCCTTACTTGAACTTTTCTCTGACTAATACACATTTGAGTTCCAAATGCTTAGTTCCTAAGGATCTCTTATTGTTCTTGATGAAATAGACTGTTGAGCTGTTGTCACACCATAGGCTGATAGGTTTCTCAATTAATTCTACAAGCTTTATGTTTGAGATGAAGTTCCTCAACCAAGCAGCTTGAATGGTGGCTTCATAGTAGGCAATAAATTCAGCATTCATTGTTGATGCTGCCCCCGTGGTTTGTTTAACACTCTTCTAAGAAACCACACGGCTTGGTAATAGGAACACATAACTAGAGGTGGATTTCAATGAATCTGTGCATCATGCGTGATCAGCGTCTAAGTATCCTTCCAATTCCACTTTATTAGTTTTTCTATAAATTAATTTGAAGTCCTTGTTCCTTTGTAGGTTCCACATGACTTTCTTTGCAGCAGTCTAGTGTGCTAGGCTTGGATTGGATTGAAATCTGCTTAGTACTCCCATAGAAAAAACAATGTTTGGTCTAGTACAAACTTAAGCATACATCAAACTACCTACAAAAGATGCATGGGGCCTTGTATTCATTTCATTTCTCTCTTCTATCTTGGGACGTTGTTCTTTGCCGACTTTGTAATTGGTGCATCTCTCTTTGAACAATGTTCCATATTGAAATGCTTTAGTACTTTCTCTATGTACCCTCTTTGGGATAGTCCTAGAAAACCGCTATTTTGATCTCTACTAATTTCATTTCCTAGGACATAAGATGCCTCTCCCTTGTCCTTCATTTCAAAATTATTTGACAAAAAGTTTTTAGTGTTGTGCAGCATCGTGAGGTTGTTAGTGGCAAGTAGTTTGTTGTCCGCATATAGAATCAATATAATGAAATTTCTCCCACTGACCTTCAAATATATGCATTCATCCACTGGGTTCTCATGAAAGAACCCTTCCTGAAAATTCTTTAAAAATCGTGAAAGGTTCTGCTCCCGTCTGAAAAACAAATCGGAAACCCAAGAATACCCTTCATACCTATTAGACAAGGGATGTTTCACTTAAAATCCAAGCAGATAACTCAAAGTTCAACAGTCTTATAAAGGTCCAAAATAGTAAACAGAGTTACTCGAAAAAGAAAACGACAAATAATACAAAGATCCTACTTAGAGGATCACGAGTGCGCACGAAACTGAAAGTAAACCTCCGTCCAAAAGTATATCCCTGCTCCTATATCACGGTCTAGACGGTAAGTAAAATTATAAAAATATGAATAGATAGATAATCAAATTGCAACACATTTACCGAGGAAAATAACATGTACCTCTAGACTCTATATATCTCACTTAAATCTAATCGAACAAAAGATGTGAATATGTGATTCGATAGTCACTCTGTCTTTCTTACTTCTTTGTTTGGTGATACCTTCTCCTTTACTACCATATTTATATAGTTAATATATATATATTTTTTTTATACACATCAGAAGCCAAGTTGCCTCTACAATATCCACGAAATTGTAGATAGAATTGTAGATAGATAGCCACTCTTACAGCCTTACATGATTTTTCAAGGAAAAAACAGGTGATTACAAATATGTCAATCAAGAAGACTCTCATTTTGTCTCTTAACAAGACCCTATGGCTCTGTTTTTCCAATTTCTAAGTATAACACTCAAAAAGAGTCCACATACATATTCATAAACATATAAAAAATGAGTCAACTAAAGAAAATAAACATACAACTTACTATAGTGAAAGATAAACAGGCTCAAATACCAAAAATCAAAACCCTATTGGGATATTAGCTTATCAATCAAATTCTAAAGCGGCTAGAGAAACATATTTTCTATATATAAATCATAGAAATATAACCATGATTTAGTAATATTTTCTTTCATTATTAAGTGAGAGTTTATTCTCAATTTACCGAGGTTGTTGCATATTTACTTAAACTAAAATATGATATTATTTTAATTCAAAATTATGTGGTTTACCCCTAGTTTATGAGGAATTTGAAACCTAACTCAAGTAGTGGAAAATTAATATGCTACGTGTGAGTTGTGACATACCAATAGGTAAATTCTGGATTTCCATGGAATTGGTTTAACTTTATATAAGGCCATTCATGAATCTTCTCTTTTTTTTTTTTTTTAATAAGAAACTAAAGAACAGGATTACAAATTAAAACCCCGAGAACAACCAAAATTCAAGGAAAAATCTTCTTTTGTTGGTTTAAACTTCAAACAATGCAAAGAGTTAAGAGGCCAAACAAAGTAAGAACAATCCATGTTTCGGGCTTAGTCTTGTAAATTTGGAGATCAGGTCCAATCCCAAGCGCGAACAAAGCCTTCTTTTCTCAATGCTCATTTTTTTTTGCCCCAAACTTGTTTTCTCAATGCTCAATTTCTCAGTTTTGTGCAGAAGCTTCCTGTAACCATTTTCTTATGCCTGGCAAACTCATCAAGAAAAAATCTATCAAGAATCAAGGAAAAGAAGCAGACACATAAATTGTACTTCAAGCCTTGTAGCCTGTGTTTCTCACACTGTCTTCTTAACTCAATAATATTCATATATGAAACAAAAATTTGAGCTTCGCCTTGCGAAATATCTCAGTCTCATGACTTATAAATTAAAATGCAACTGTTGCAAAATATAAGTTACACATAGAAAGCCGATGATCATAAAATTGTTCATGCTCAGAGAAGCATTCGTCTTTCCTGCACTGCATGGTATGCTACTTCCACTATAGCATCCTTTCTTTTGCTGGATTCCGGCACCGCGATTTTCAAGAACAAATGTTGAGTTCGTCTGGCCACTGCTGAAGAGAACAATCCAAAAGAATGGACCTTTATGAGCCCTAACCATCCCTACGCCCACCTCAGTGTGTGACTTATTTCTTGAAATTGACAATGCCTTGCTGTCCCGGACAAGAACACATGGAAAGGCTAGTGATGGTTCGAGATACTTGGATTGGCAACCAGCAATGTGGCTGGTTATGGTGCCAATAGTTGGAAGTTCCACACCACAATTAGGGGCAAAAACTTCGGTGAAGTCATCTTCGGATGGTTTGCAGTTTACGGTGTTGTTCATAGTGCAGTTTCCCTGGCAGAATTCAGCATATTGTAACGCTATGCATCCAAGTCCAGGGCTGTCATTTAGTTTTGAAAGCTTATGGGATGTTCGATTGTTGTTGATGATCTCGACAAGGTCATTTGCAGGGTTTCCTAAGGGGCAAAATGCATCCAATGTCACAAAATCAGCATGTTGTCATATAAAAGACAATACATGTCTACAAATATCTACATACATTAAAATAAGTACGTGAAGCATGGGAATGTACATATTTCTAAGTTAATTGAATTATGTTGGTTTTATGAGGCTACTAATTATGCCACTGTTTCTATAAGATGCCAAAGCTATGAAGAGCTAAATTTTGAGATTTGGGATGCTCAATCAAATAGATGTCTCTCTAGTTCAGTTGGGGCTCTACTGTTTGTTCAGGATCATAATGAGTGAAAGGAAACACCAAGCATGCCCCATGAACAAAACATTAAGAGTGAGGCACATGAATTTCCCAATGGCATTTTGGTCTGTAAGCCATGGAAACCTTCTTAATTTGTATGAAATGAAATGATGAAAGGTGATAGAATGGAAACATTGTTCCGAGGATATGACTCTTCTAATCCTACTATTTTTGGGAATTTGACGGGATATTACCTTGCGAGACTAAAGCTATCTAATCCCTTCATTTTGGACAAAACATGGAAGTTGTCCTTCATTGCTTAGTTCAAGATGGCTATGAATCTAGTGAGTTATCTAACCCTTAGCGCTAAATGTGGCCTAAGGATCCAGAGATAGTTCCCAATATTGGGGAGAAAATGAGGTAGAAGAGCAACTTAATAATGAAATGTCTGAAACAAAGCCTTCAATGGTAGGCGTGAGAGAGAGCATCAGATCTCTCTACAACACTAACTTTCTACTGATTGCCTACTTAGATTTTTTACCGTGGAAATTATTAGGATGAATAGCAAATAATATACTCCTGTTGCGGTCTGAAAAGGCAATTAAGGTCAATTGGTGTGTAGGACTTTCTTAGCACCCCAGGCTATTCGATAATTATAATGACCAGCAATTAAAAAAAAAAATTTAAGCATATAGCATATGAGCTATTTTCTTATTCAGAACAAGACCTAACTAACTCTTCATCTGTGCCAAAGTGCACATAACAAATAATATGACAATTCTATCTCATTTTTGCTACTAATAGCAAATAAGTTACACAAGTTAGATTAATGTTAGGCCAAATAAGTGACAGATGTTGTGATAATTTTATCTCATTTTCAAGAAGCACAATAGTTATCATATTCATATTTCTCAGCTGAGATTAGAAAGGGCAAGATTCAAGTTCAACATATTGGCCTTAAATTTGAACAGAACTTACAAATAATGATAAAAGCCGGGATATATTCTCAAAATAGAAAGGAAAAGCAGAAAAGTTAGATTTTGGGAAATTAAGAAGGCAATGTATCGGTAAGTTAACGAAGCTTCAGAAAGTTTTAATTGGAAAAAAAAAATCAAATCTTTAGTAACATACCATGGTGCTTGGAGCAAACACGAGCTGAAAGTAGCAGATGACTGAAAATTATGAGCCACCCACACCAAGAAGGCCGCTTCTTCACCATTTTCACTTTACTTTTGAGCAGCAAAAATGGGAATTGGTTTTACCAAAAACAAAGAAAAAGAAAGGAAAGTTGAGAGTTTTAAGAAAAGTACTTTCGATTATTTTTTATAAACAAAGAGAAGGAGGAGGAGGAGGAGGAGGTGTTCGTCGGGGAGTGAGAAAGCGGAGATTTTAACAGGAAGAAGAAAAAAAGTGTGGGGAGGAAAGTGAGTGAGAGAGATTAAGTGTTGGAGAGTTTCAAGGACAAAAAATGGAGGTGGTGGACCCCTGTAGCCGTTGTGTGTTCCGCGCTTGCGATTCTTTTTCTCAAGAAATGGAAACGATTTCAAAAAGCTTGGAATTGGGTGGGCCCAACTTTGTCGGATTTTAGAACTGGGTTGGGCCAGTTTTCGGTGACAGAAGAGGTAAAGGACGCAATGTAGAATGTACCCATTAGCTCCATCAGCGCACCCAATCATTCATGTTATTAATGTATTCTTACATAATTGTTTTGGGTACAGTGGAGGGCAGCTCCCAGAAAAGCCAACAAGAAACTAAACAGGAACTAAGAAAGATCATAAAGAGTTAGAAGCGAGGATGACAGAAGTAGTAGAGAGGGCGGGGGGCTGTGGGTTGTTGGGAGGCTTCCAGCACGTGTAGACCAATATCGCGTGCTACGACTTTAATTGGCTAAAAAATCAGTGATTCTTCTCCTAATAAACATTACGGAGCTCATACATCTCTTCAAAATCATTTTGCAGTTATAGACAGAGCAAGGAGAGGATGAAAGTATCAATGTGGAATAAGATAAGCGAAATGACAACTCTAAATCCAACCTCCCACACTAAACACAAACCCATGTAAATCCCTCGAAGTTCAGCTTTCAAATTATTACCACGATCAAAATTAACAATAAACCCCTTATCCAACTTCCATTATGGTCACGAATTAAACCACGCACATTAATATATTCTATTCTCACATAATTTGATCAGTTCACTTACTCAAGGTTCCACTCTGGTTTACAATGAGATATTTTTAATATGGGATATGTGCTTAGAAAATCAGAGCTGATGGACAGCTAGTACCAATAATATATTTCTTTACTAGTTTAATATGAGGAGATTCAAAATTAGGGCAAAAGTCTCAAAAAGTTTCAATAAATTTTTTTTAATAAAAATATTTTTGAATTATTTAATAATTAAAAATATAGTATTAAATTTATAATTAAAAAATTAATAATAATTAGTTAAAAGAAAAAGGAAAAGGAAAAGATAATGGCTCTTATTACTCTTATTTTTATTTAAAAATTAAAATTAACTATTTAATTTTAGATGAACTAGTACTCACATCAGCGAGTGACAGAAGTCTAATAGTTGTATAAAAAGAGTAGCTGAAAGCATTTATTCGTCTACATGAAGTCTTGGTCTTGCCTTTGAGAAACCTTACCAACTTACCAAGGGATTCTTGGGTTTGGGTCACTTTTTGCATTACCTAATAGATTTGGGCTTTGAAGAAACACTGTAGGCCCAACCAATCCGCATCTACTCTGCACTCCCACAACATATTAACAACAGAAAACGTTGAGGAGCCGAACCATCTAGAAACTCTGGTGCTTCAACATCTCGCTTCTTATCTCACACAGAAAAGGGTTTAAGGTATCTGCCCACTTCTTGCAAACACAACATTTCTTCATCTTCAGCAGCTCTAAGAATAAATTTTTGCATTTTTGTCTCCATCTTTGTTTGAGTTTTTGTAATGGCTTCCACTTTCGTCACACTACCAAACCCTCTGACATTCAAACCCAACATTGGTTCTTTGTCGAACCAGAAGCTTCTGCCAGGTATGCTGGAATTGGACCTTTTTCTTATCTCTTTGTTAAATTTTGATTGTTATAAGTTTTGTTCATTTTAGAATTTTTTTTTTCTGAATTGTTACGTGGGTTTTTGAACTTTTTGTACAGGTCTGCGAAGAAACTCTTTGAGAGTGAATGCCATTTCCAATAAATGGGAACCCGCAAAGGTTTCAATTTTTTTTTTTTCTTTCTAAAATTGTTGTTGCAGTAATTTCAAATAGTTTTGAATTCTATATGGGTTTTGACTTTTATGGTGGTAATCTGATTTGTGAGTTACAGGTAGTTCCACAAGCTGACAGAGTGCTTATTCGTCTTGAGGAACTCCCTGAGGTATGCTGGTCTTCTGTCATACGAATTTTTTTTTTTTTTGAGAATGTTTTATCATTTTGAACACCAAACAGCTGTGTCATGAATATTTTAGTGTAGTGTAACTGGTGTTTGATTTTCTGGAAAGCCTAATTTATGAAGTTTCATAACATTGTGCAATGGTTCAGTGCGCTAACAAAATGATTTGATGTAAGTTCTCCGGTTCATTTGGTAATTTTGTTTTAAATATAAGGCAGTGGGGTTATTTATAGGTGGGATACTAAGGTGTTCAACTTCAAGTAGATTGATAATGGGTGCCAAAATGGACCAAGGATCTTGACAGCAACCAGGGTTGAGGCTTCATTAGAGGTTTCAAAATTCAAACTGTACTAAGGATCTTGAACTTCATTAGGGTTGAAGCGTTGAAGGTCATGTTTGAATTTGTGGAACTTGAGTTACAGATATTCCTTTACACGCTTGACTTTAGAATTTAGGGTTTGATGATAGTTAAAAATATTATCCTTTGTATGTTTGAATTTAAATGTCTAAATGAATGTTGAGTTGGGGTGGGGTGGATTTCAAATAAAGATCAAGAATTTCATGCCAATAGTACTAGATTTGAGAAGGCATTCGACTTATTTAGCGTGACTTAAATAAAAGGTATAATTTGCCTAGTTGACGTAACTTGAGTTATGTTGCCCTTACGTGGGTTTTGTGCCTGGTACGTGCCCTTAAATGATTTGAAAGGTCAGTCATAATCATTGTTGTTGTTGTTGTTGTTGTGCGGCCTCATGTGATGAAAGAGATAAAATCTACCCCTTGAATGGCAGCGATGGAAATCTACCCCTTCAATCTGACTTAGTTAAGAAGAAGTTAGTATGGTGGTAGGGGCACTTAGTTATGAATAGATTGTAGTGATTGTGGTGAATAGATTCTAGTGATTTTAGGGAGACTTCTAACAGCATGCATCTGAACTCTCTTTTCTTTAGTAATCCAAAACCCAAAAGCGTATTAATCAACTTTTTTTTATTTCTTTTATTATCATCTTCCATGGGGCTAGATGAGTTCTTTCAAAAAATTACAGCGGCAAAAACTAGCCTACTTTGCATGAATTCCTTGCAAAGTATATAATATTACAAATATTTTTTTCGTTTACGATTTTAACCAAACTATTAGGTAATAGTTGAATATTAAAGACAGTTCAAATTGAATAAGGTTTTTATTGTTTTATTCTTTTTAGTTATTAATTGCTTTTCTTCTTTTCTTTCGTTAGATCAATTGTAGAAATATCTATCTAGATTTGAAATTCTGCAATTTTGAAATATAGTTTGAAGGTGTTATTGATGTAGTAGTTATGAATGATTGAACTGTTGTATGCCACAGAAATCAGCTGGAGGAGTTTTGCTGCCCAAATCAGCTGTAAAATTTGAGCGGTATCTTATGGGAGAAGTATGGTGACTGTCTCTCTTTAGTTATGGTATAATTTTGTTAGTAACTAGTGGATAATTTACCAAACGTTGTTATCTCAGATTCTTTCTGTTGGTGCTGAGGTTGGGGAAGTGAAGGCTGGAAAGAAGGTGAATAATTTAAACATTCTCAAATAATGGCTACTATTTTCTCGAGTGATGTGATTTAATGTTGATTTCTGATACATTTTGTATCTTAGACGATAAGTTTCTGAGCTAATGAAGTTCTCTGTTGTTTAATGGTTTAATTCCAACTAGTGATTTATGTTCTTACCATTTCATCTAAACTCGAAATGCTTATCCTTTCACAGGTTCTTTTCTCGGACATTAATGCATATGAGGTAAGTAGAATCTATTCATGTTGCAAATATCATACTCAGTCCTGATGTCAAGAGTCTAAATTAAATTGATGAAGGGACGTGCACTATGAGTATTTTACCTATTGCATCACATTGTTACCTGTTCTTTGTAACTTACTGTCTTAACATATTAAAAAAAAAATCCTTCTTTTCTGTGGTCTGACCTCAAAATTGTTAAACCTGTCCTAGTTGGCTAGCATGTGTAGCAAATTCCCTAAACCTTAAACCCTAAACCCACTCCAATTCCGAGGGTTTGAGATACAATCACAGAATCATTGCTAGACATTCTGTCTTGACTCCTCCCAAGAATGGCCGACTGAGTGTAAAGTAAAACAGGAAACAGACATATAATGATTATTATCTTAAATTGAACTGAAGTCCTTGTTGTACAATGGGTTGTTCCCTGCAATGGATTGACATGCTTCTTTATTTTTCTTGCCTCAGGTGGATTTGGGAACTGATGGCAGGCACTGCTTCTGCAAAGAGAGTGAATTGTTGGCCGTAGTTGAATGAAGTTTGGCTATTGTGGGTGGTAGGTACAATGTTTTGCAGGACTATTTGGTGAAACAATTCAATGTCAAGATGTTTTTCAAGTGTCTTCAACTCCGAAATGATATTTCGGTCTAGAATTGTTAAGTACATACTCTTTCAGCATTTTTTTGGGATGGATTTTGTACTGTTCGTTCTTTATGGCACTTTAAAAGCAAGCTATCCCCCCCTCCCCCTCCCGTACACACACACACACACACACACACAGACAGAGACAAAGAGACTAGAAGATTTGTGTCATCCGGATCCTTTAAAACCTTCCAAGAGTGAAGAGTGCTTCTAACTTCTACAGATTATTCTAGTTTGTAGCTTCTAATTAAGGAAGGTTTCAAAGCCCTATCTTCACGTTTCATGATTAGAATTGAAAAACAATGTCTGTTCTAGGTGTGAACCTGCTGTGGCCATTACCCACTATCCCATCCACACTTTATCCCAAAATCTCCCTAACACATAACCTCGTTGACATGGGCACCCCTAAAACCATGCAATGATTTTTTATGGCCGATGCAAATGGCTTCGTCTTCACACTCATGAGCCATGAGCGTCTGCGGTTATTTGTGTTACGAAACATATATGAACTTGTTCATACCTCACCTTAATTTTTAAAATACCAAAATTGGGTACGATCCCGAAGACTATAATGTCCTTTACCTGCAAGTACATATTTTTCTGGGGAGGCTTTGCAGCAGTCAGCTTTGACCTACTGTAATGTACGTGAAAGACTCAATCGCATTAGACGTAATTGGTGCGCCGGATAATTTAGTCTTGCTTGAAATCAAGGCCAGGATAACCAGTGACCCTTTTGGAGTCATTACTTCCTGGAATCATACCATCCACTTTTGCCAGTGGTGAGGTGTCACGTGTGGTCGACACAAGAGGGCCACCGGAGTGAACCTGGATTCCTTGAAACTTGCAGTATCCTTTCCTCCCCATGGTGGCAGCATGAGTTGTCTGAGAGTCGTTGATCTCCAGAACAACTACATCCACCAAATCCCTCCAGAAATCGGCCGTCTGCGCAGAATGCAATACTTACTCTTGAACAACAATTCACTTTCCGGAAAAATTCCCACCAGCTTATCATCCTGGTCACAGCTCCTCCGAGTTGATTTCGGCCTCAACTCACTGGCCGGAACAATTCCTCCGGAGCTCGGTGCATTGTCACAGCTAAATGCCATTGTTTTGGGCTACAACAAGCTTAGAGGAAGTGTTCCATTCTCTTTCAACAACTTATCATCTTTATCAGTGCTTTCTGCATCATCTAACTATTTAAATGGCGGTATTCCGGACGTCTTTGGCCAGCTGAAAAATTTATCA
Organism: Prinsepia uniflora; assembly: GCA_032719365.1. NCBI lineage: Eukaryota > Viridiplantae > Streptophyta > Magnoliopsida > Rosales > Rosaceae > Prinsepia > Prinsepia uniflora. Next base: position 72,378,182 of record CM064868.1, on the reverse strand, counting down.
GAGATTCGACTCGCAGGCAAACTCTCTCCCTGGTATGATCCCACCTCCATCTTCAACTTGCCTTCTCTTATCGGATTTTCGTTGCAATTCTAAACAAAATCCAAGGTACACTACTCTCTAACTTGGGCACTTTTTCTCCAAGTCTCCAATATTTTGACATTGCTTGTAACCAATTTAGCGGAACAATCCCAGTTTCACTATCAAATGCCTCAAATCTAGCTCAAACATGGGAATGTACCATCTTTGAAAATTTTACATAGCCTTGAGCTATGTTGCACCGAAATGGATACGGATACGAGGATACGATACGATACGATACTACGATACGCCAAAATCAAAAAAACAAAGGATACAAGAAAGATATGGAAAATAATGGATGGTTTCCAAATATAATATATATAGAGAGCGAGAGGTTATCACAAAGGGAAAAACATCCAGCATCACCTCACAAAGTTCCTATGTGACATGGCAACCTGTACACACGTTTCATGGAAGCTCCAACTCCGCCTACACATTCAGAACTCGACGCGGCGGAGAGGATTATTCTCTTCTGGGACTCTACAGCCTCTAAATGGCTCGACTCGAGGACGAGTTCCGGAATATCCTCCTCACCCACACCACTCCCATCGAGCCCGACACGTTCACTTTCACCGATCTGAGCTCCTCGACTCACTCCAGCTCCGTTGATTTGAGCTCCGAGTTCGAGGATTACTCAGCTGACGACAACGTCGGTTTGACCACTCCCAAGGCTTCATCCGCCTCTGCGGCTGATGCAGACGTGCTTCTTCAGCGTGGCGATTCGTCGAACACTTGCAGCTATAGGTCCAATAGTAGCATCCGAGAGCTCGATCTCATCCCTTCCGATGCGGTGGTCGATCTTCGCAACATCGTTGAGAGGATGATTGCCGCCGGCTCCCTCCGGGAGTATATTCAGGTGTACGGCGGGGTACGAAAGTCTGCTGTGGACTCTAGTTTCCGAAAGCTAGGGATAGAGAAGTTGAGCATCGGCGATGTGCAGAGACTTCAGTATGAACAGCTCGAAGCCAAGATCCGACGGTGGATATGAACGGCCAAGGCCTACTTGAGGGTCATTTTCGCGTCCGAGAAGAAGCTCTCCAAACAAATCTTCAATGACATAGGCACCTCCATCGACGATGCTTGCTTTATGAAGACAGTTAATGGGCCAACGATTCAGTTATTTAACTTCGCTGAGCTGGTCAGCATCAACCGAAGGTCGCTGGAGAAGCTATTCAAGATTCTTGACTTGCACGACGCTCTGATGGACTTGGATACGAGCCTACAGGGAATCGGATCCCGAGTCTGAGCGGAGTCGATGGAGACGATGGCGACGTATCCAGCAAAATGACAAAATGACGTATCCAACTAAGAAAGGTATGTATCTAAATCGTATCCAAATGTCGATATTGTATCCAACCGGTGTATCAGACGCGTATCAGACCGGTATCGGTATCCGAAACGCGATACCGGCCCCCGCGGACATTTCAGTGCAACATAGGCCTTGAGAGGCTTGTTCTAGCTTAAAACCATCTCGGAAATGGGGGAATTGATAACGACATGAGTTTCTTTGCGATTTGAGTAATGCCACTGATGTCAAACAACTGAACCTTAACATGAACAATTTCGGCGGTGTTTTACCTAAATGCATAGCTAACTTTCCTTTATCTCTTGCACGTTTTTATGTCAATGACAATAGGATTGTGGGAAGCATCCCAAATGGAATTAGAAATCTTGTCAACTTGGAGATCTTGTATCTATCTATGAACCAGTTCTCAGGTCAAATGTTAGGACCCGACCCTCCTCTGTTAGGACCCGACCCTCCTCTGTCAGGACCCGACTTATCTAGCACCATATTTTCTATTTTGGGTCTCGCCCTCACGGTTTTGTTCTTGGGAGCTCACGTGTAACTTCCCAGTGGGTCATCCATCATGGGATTGCACCAGCCTCAACTCGCTTAACTTTGGAGTTCCCCAGGAATTCAAAGCCAGTGAGCTCCCAAAAAGCCTAGTGCTAGATAGGTGTGTGCCTACACCTTTAAGGCACATCACCATCCTCTCCTAGACTATTCCCCCTCGCAGGAATGTGGGATCGTTCACCGTTCCCTTCAGGACACGGCTCTTATAATCCACCCCCTTAGGGCCCAGCATACTCGCTGACACACTTCCCGGTCGGGGTCTAGCTTTGATACCATTCTGTTAGGACCCGACCCTCCTCTTTCAGGACCCGACTTATCTAGCACCATATTTTCTATTTTGGGTCTCGCCCTCACGGTTTTGTTCTTGGGAGCTCACGTGTAACTTCCCAGTGGGTCATCCATCATGGGATTGCACCAGCCTCAACTCGCTTAACTTTGGAGTTCCCCAGGAATTCAAAGCCAGTGAGCTCCCAAAAAGCCTAGTGCTAGATAGGTGTGTGCCTACACCTTTAAGGCACATCACCATCCTCTCCTAGACTATTCCCCCTCGCAGGAATGTGGGATCGTTCACCGTTCCCTTCAGGACACGGCTCTTATAATCCACCCCCTTAGGGCCCAGCATACTCGCTGACACACTTCCCGGTCGGGGTCTAGCTTTGATACCATTCTGTTAGGACCCGACCCTCCTCTGTCAGGCCCCAAATCACTTTCACAATTTCAAATACGGGGGTCTCCGCCCCAAATCATTTTCTAAAACATAAAACATAGGGTCTCCGCCCTCAAATCTCGTATACGGGGTCACAACCCCAAATCACTTTTATAAATCATAAAACATAGGGTATCCGCCCTCAAATCACTTTTCCATAAACCACATACGTATCGACCTACGTATAACCCATCCGAGGCACTTCTGAGAAGATGACAACTCGGGGCACACAGCCCCTAGGGAACACATCCCCGATAAATGTCACGATGTCAAATCTATATTAGTGTGCACACTACTCGGGGTCTCACTCCGAGTCTTCTCCCAGGAATCTCCATCTGGGAGGCTCAATCTCTGGATCTAGTCCGAGCTCTCTCTCTGGATCTAGCCCACATATCTCACCGGAATCTGGTCCGGGACCACAACATAAAAAGTAACCACTACTCCTGGAACGGGATCCCTATGGGGATACCCACTCTGGTATGTGGATCATGACTCTCCAGGTCGACGTCTGGAGGAGACCATATAAATCATGGAGGGTTCAATCACATTTTCAATTACTTTTTTCTTTCTTTTTCAAATCACTTTTCAACTGGGTCTCATACCCGATTCATCTCAACAGGATTCCTCGAATCCGATTCAAATCCATTTCACATGCCTCGTCCTAAATCCTCAGTTCAAGAGGGTCTCATGCCCGAATACTCATTTCATAAACTGAACTGGGACTCAAGCTCGATGTTACAATTAATAGGGTCCTAGGCCCGAAATCATAACCCAACAGGACCTCACGTCCGATTTCACAACTAACGGGGCCTTAAGCCCGAAATCTCAACTAAATGGGTCCCATGCCCGATATCATCAAACAAAGGGGCATCAAGCCCGATAGTACTACTAACTGGGCCTCAAACCCGAATCGTAAACCAACTGGACCCTCGGTCCGATCGTATAGCTCAAATGGACCCTAAGTCCGATTCCTTGTCAATTCAAATGGACTCCAAGTCCGAGAGTTGTAAATCAAAGGGGTCTCGTGCCCGATTTCATATTTCTAAATCCCAAAATCCGTTTATTAAATCCTCGTTGAAAACCTATAATGTACACGCATCGTATAAAACCAAAAATCTCGAAATACGTGCAAATACGTAAATCCTAAGATACCACAAACAATTGCACTCATGGCAACACAAAATATGTATTAAAATCATTTATAAACATTTATGCATGCATCAATTTCGAGAGAAGGGTCCACTCACAGACCGTCTGAAGTCGCGCCTCGATATGCGTGCCACAATCGTCTCCCGGGTCAAACGTTACCTCCGGGATCCCCGAACCTGTCCAAATTAATTTAGAGGGTTACTAACTACCTAAATAACCCCTCACTAAACTTCCGTAACTTTACGGATTTTCTAACTATTTTTAAAACCGAACATAAACCTTCGGACGTCCCGAACTATATCGAAACGATGTCCAATTGACACGAAACCAGTCTCAAAATGTTCGTTACATCAAATAGATGATTTCGTATGTTGGAACCTTCCCCAAATTCCTCCCCACGTGCCGCCTGAAGTGGCTGCGCGTGGGCTTCACGCGCCTGTTACATTACCCGTCTTCAACCTCTCGACACCAGTCCGGGCCGGCCGGTCCGGTCCAACCCCTGCAACTGGACCGGCGTGATCGGTCCAGGCCCCTACAACCCATATTTTTCGTCCGTTTTCTTCCAATCCAATCCCTAAATTCCTATTTTTGTGTTTCCTATCTATTCCAATTAACGAAACACATCAAAACTCACAAAATCACACGGTCCAAGTTTGAACCTCACGGTTCAAACTTCTCCTTTTCTTCCCACGGCTTCCCAGCCGTCCACAACCACCAAAACCTCACTAACCACCCTCTAGCAACCTAAATAACCCATCCTAATCAACTAATAGCAACCATAATGTCCAAATCGAAAAATAGAAGAAAAATGGGTTTATCGGGCTTACCGTGCATTGCCCCTCCGCCATCCACGGCGGCGCCGTTCCTGGCCGGTCACTAAGCTCCAAAGGTCCTCCTCTCACTCCCTGGTCTCTCACCAATGGTTTACAGGGTCAAGGGTTTGGATTGGATTTGAAAATGGGATCGGGTAATGGGTTGAAATGGGAATGATCGATGCAAAATGCAAGGGATGATATGCATGTATGTGTGAGATTGGCCAGTGGATGGGTGACACTTGTCACTCATCCATTGGCTATCTAAAAATCTGGGCCCACTAGAGACAAAACTGCGCTTTTTGTCTCGTAAAACGTGTCATTGTGAATAGTAACTTGGAACTTCCGTGAACCGTAACTTCGCCGTCGAAAGTCCGAATTCGACGTGCCACATGTCTACGGATTCGTATCGTCATGATCTACGTAACGGTCTTCGGCCCTCGGCCATTGGACCTCTCGGTCAAAAAGTCAACTTTTGACCCTTTTTTGTCAAAATTACCAAAATGCCCCTAAACTTCCGAACGTCATAACTTCCTCCTTGGACTCGGAATCGAGCGTGCCACCTGTCTATGAACTCGTGACATCACGAACTACGTCACCATCATCGCCCAAATTCCGTTTGACCACCTGAACAAAAAGTCAACGATTCGCCCCTTCTAGGGGCAAAATCGTCATTTCGCCCGAACGTGTAACAACCCGTTCCGAGAATTGGGATTAGTAGAGTGATTAAGGTGTGATTAGTAAGGTTAATCAGGGGTTAGGTGGTCCCGAGGGGTCCGGGAACTTAGAATGACGATTTTGCCCTGGGTCGGGCAGAAATGTTGACTTTTATTTCGGGTGGTCAATTGGGGATTGACCAGTGACCAGGACGTAGTTTAGGACGTCATGAACCCATAGACAAGTGGTATGTTTGATTCCGACATCCGTGGAGGAAGTTGTGCTGTTCAGAAGGTCGAGGGCATTATCGTAATTTTGGTAAAGTAGGGGGAATAGTTGACTTTTTAAATAATCGAGTTTTGGTAGGTTGACCTAGGATGGTTAGATAGTTCTTGTCGTCCTGAGTTCGATGACAGGCGGCACGTGTTCATCGGACTTACGAGGTGAGAGTTACGGGTCTAGGAAGTTTCGGTAAAACCGTAAAACTGAGTTAACAGGAGGGTATTTTGGTCATTGTGGCACCTTGGGATTTGTGCACAGAAGAAAGGAATGGACGGCTGGGATTAGGCCAGGTGGGAGTGTGTGGAGTGGATGGTGACACATGGCATGTGTGTAGAGGATTCTGGTGGAATCCTGTGCATTCACGGTCCCAAATAATTGGGGTGCACTCGTGCAACCGTGCAGTCCTTCGATACACAGAGAAACAGAGTGAGAGCTTGAGGGGAAATCGACCGATCTGGGTGCAAGGGTGAGTGACGGGTGAGTTGTGAGAGTGACAGTGAAGCAAGGAGGAGCTGCTGGTCGTGTTTTGGCAGTGCAATTGTGCACGGCGGCACGGCGGAGGTGAGGAGAAGAATTGGGGGAAGCAGGGAGGCCGTGAACGTTTGGTGGTGGCTACGCCGTGAGGCGGTTCAAATCAAGACAAGGAGAGGCTGAGGAGGTTGCAGGGAGCCCAACGGCCACCGTGGTAGGCGGCAGTGCGCACGGCGGAGCTGCAATCGAAGGGTAAGTCTTCCTGCTCTGTTTTTCCGTGGAATTTCAGTTGGGAAGTCGTGACTCTGGGCTGAGAGTCGAGAGGATTGGAGGTTAGGGTAGTGATCAGGGAGGTCCGAGGTGTCGATTAAGGTGGTTGCCGTGACGGGGCCGTACACGGCGGAGCACAGTCGAAGATGGGTTTCTTTTACCCTGTTTCGGCAGTGAACTTCGAACGGTAAGTCGACGAGTTTGGGGGTGAGTCGACGGTATAGGAAGGTTGGTCTGGGTTCAGGGAGGTCTTAGGGACCGTCTGGTGTCACCACCGTGACGGGAGGTGGCTGGAGTCGAGGAGTCGTGAAACAGGGGTTGAAAGGCTGTCTGGTTTTGAGTTCAGTCGAGGGGATTGAGACAGTGTCGAGGTGAATGGAGTTGGGGAATCGATAGGGTTGGCTTGGACGATGCTGTTGGTGAAGAAAGGAACCGTTTTGGTGGACGGAGGAGGAAGAACCGGGTACGCCGGTCTGAGTGCAGACCCCTGTACTGAACCGGGTTTGATCGAGGAAGGAGGTGGTACTGTAGCAGCGCGTGAGGGCCACGCGCAGCCACTTTGGGCGGCGCGTGGAGGCGCGTGTGGCGGTTCTGGGGGAAAACGGTCAACTTGACTTTTGGTCTAGGAGTTGTGGTGAGTTCCATGGAGTTGGTTTCGGGTTAATCGGAAGTCGTTTGAGTTTAGTTCCGCGAGGGTGAATGTTTAGGGTCCCGGGGTTTTAAGTCTTCGGTTCGGGGATTTTTGAGGGAATTTAGGTGGACCTTCGTAGACGTACTAGTAACGTAATTTGACGGTGTTTGACAGGATCGGGATTTCCCGAGGAAGCCGAGGAACGGGCTGGACGTTCGGGACGCGAGTAGGGCTCAGTACTGTGAGTAGACCCTTTTCTTAAACTCGAGCATGCATAACTGTTTTTATATACGTATTTTATGGTTTTACTTATGAATCTATGTTTATTGAATATGAAATGATGATTTTATGTGTTTGCACGTTTTTCGAGAAAAAGACGGTTTTGGCACGTTTTTCGAGAAAATGTTGGTTTCGGATTTTGATGACACATTTGGGGATTTCCACCGATAAAGGTTTTCTAATAATGATATATGGGTTATGAAATGTGATTTGTGATTACATGGGGTTTTGGTATGAAAATGGATATTTTCCGGATTTGGGTTCGGAATGACGGTTCTGGATGCCGGGAGAGCATCGAACCAGTGATTTCGGATTCGGGTTTGGATGAGGATTTGGTAAATGGTTTTCAAATGGTTTTGGGATTGGATTTGCTGGATCTGGATTTTGGGTTTAAAGACCCGGATATATGTGACGGGGGACCGGCCGGATTGGGTTTAAAGACCCGGATTGAGTTTAAAGACTCGGGAGTTTAAAGACTCGGATATATATTGATTTCCCCCGTAGGCCTTGAGTTTAAAGACTCGGGAGTTTAAAGACTCGGATATGATTAAGGCCTGGATTGAGTTTAAAGACTCGGGAGTTTAAAGACTCGGATGGATCCAGCAGGTTTGATCAGGACATTTATGAGTTAATGTTCATGGGTTATGATACAGTTTTCTGATACTCATGTTGTGGTTTCTTATGGTATTTTATAGTGTTTCTGTTTCTTATGATGTTTATAATGATTATTTTATAAATGTGTTTATAACTGTTGGTTATGCATGTGGTTTCAAAACGGAGGGTTTAACTCGGTTTTCTTATAAAATGGTTTTTGAACTTTTGTACTTTTTGGTCCACTCACATTTTCTGTTTTAAATTGCCCTCCAGGTTGTGGAGCGAGCGCGGGGTCTTGACGTCGAGGCAGTGTCCAAGGCATAGAAGTGACGTGAGGGATCCTAGAAGAGTTAAAGGCTTTTGTGTGCGTGTATTTATCGGTTTTATTTTCTTCGTATGTTCGTACTATGTTCTGTAAATGCGGGACTTTGTGTCTAATTACTCCTGCGTTTGACTGGGTTCGAGTAAGTGCTCCTTAGGTGTTGTGTCGGGGAGTCAGACGGGAGCGGGATTTACCTCGGGTTTCGGGGTGAAACCGGGGTGGGTCCTGACAATTGGTATCAGAGCATAGGTTTGTCGAGTTTGTTGGGTCTGTCGGTTTGTGAGGTTGTGTTTCAGTTGTTTGACTACTTCTATGCCTCTTTCAGCGTGCGGTTGACGATGCCTCCGAGACGTAGACCCTCTCCACAACCTGAAGAAGTAGCCAGAGAGACGGAGAGTGCCACGATTGAGCGAGCCCAGCGGCTCGGGGCTACTACTTTTAGTGGTGGGGCTGATCCTGAGGAAGCCCAGAGGTGGATTACCCGACTTGAGCGGATTTTTGCGGTGATGCATTGTCCGCCGGAGGAGCGAGTATTGTTGGCTGCATTTTTACTAGATGGTGCGGCGTACGAGTGGTGGTATACCCTCGAGTTGTCCGGTTGGGATGTCCACAGTGTGACCTGGGAGACGTTTAGGGAACGGTTTCTGGAGCAGTATTATCCTCGTTCTTTCCGGGATGCCAAGGAGGCGGAGTTTTTGCACCTCCAGCAGGGGAATTTGACCGTGGCAGAGTATGAACGGAAGTTCCAGATGTTGTCTCGGTTTGCTCCTGCCTTTGTGGCCACTGAAGCCGAGAAGTGCCGTAGGTTTGAGTTGGGTTTGCGAGGTGAGATTCGAGCCGTAGTGACGGCTGGATCTTTTGCTACCCTCCGAGACTTGTCGGATGCTGCGGTACGAGTTGAGGCTAGTTTGCCGGTGCGACGCCGGGAACTATCTATTCCTGGAGCTTCGAGCCAGTGGACACCGAAAAGAGGTAACTTCGGTGGATCGTCCTCGTCGGGCGATGATCGTTTTGGTATACCTGGTAGTGCCCAGAGTTCAGGATTTTGGGGTTATCGAGTACCGCCGACTCCGCAAGCGAGTGCGACGTCGGTAGCGTCCACAGGGAGACCGAGTAGTGGACCAGGCTGGAATGTGTGTTTCTATTGCGGGGAGCGAGGTCATTTTCGACGTGAGTGTCCACTGTTGCCACAGGAAGGTGGTGTAGGCAGAGGAGTAGCGGAGTCCGGACAGAGTACAGCGTCAGGGACAGCGGGCACTAGAGGAGGTGGTGGCACAGCCACGAGTAGTTCGAGGGGACGTGGTGGAGCGTCAGGATCTCAGGCTCGGGTGTTCTCGATGACTCAGCAGGAGGATCAGTCGACACCAAATACGGAGACAGGTACTTGTGTTACTTTTGGTTGTCCTGTTGGTTTGGTGTTTGGATTTCGGGGTAGAGTCTAGGAGTTAAGTTCCGTAGGAGGGTGACGGAAGGTATAGGAAAGGAGTGACTATAAATGATCGATTGGCGACTGTGGAAGGAGAGAACCCACAAGCTAGAGTTTGCCTTTAGGACTTTGTGAAGTTAGTCCGACCGTGGCCGGAATAGTAGCCGAGGGAGATGGGTGGTGGTATACGAGGAGGTACTCTATGACTTCTGTCGGGTACTGTGACATGAGGTATTTTATAATATCTTTGTTTTCTGTTCATAGAGTTTCCCTTGCGTACACCATGTAGTTGGTACATAGCTAGGGTTGGCTGTGGTAACAGTAGCTGGGGATGGAGTGAAATACCCAAGGTGGAGATGATAGACAGGAAACCTAGGAGAGGTTGTTCTTTACCGGGTAGGAGACCCTCGGTGTTGGGAACTAGCGGTGGAATTTCGGGGACGAAATTCTTTTTAGGTGGGTAGATTGTAACAACCCGTTCCGAGAATTGGGATTAGTAGAGTGATTAAGGTGTGATTAGTAAGGTTAATCAGGGGTTAGGTGGTCCCGAGGGGTCCGGGAACTTAGAATGACGATTTTGCCCTGGGTCGGGCAGAAATGTTGACTTTTATTTCGGGTGGTCAATTGGGGATTGACCAGTGACCAGGACGTAGTTTAGGACGTCATGAACCCATAGACATGTGGTATGTTTGATTCCGACATCCGTGGAGGAAGTTGTGCTGTTCAGAAGGTCGAGGGCATTATCGTAATTTTGGTAAAGTAGGGGGAATAGTTGACTTTTTAAATAATCGAGTTTTGGTAGGTTGACCTAGGATCGTTAGATAGTTCTTGTCGTCCTGAGTTCGATGATAGGCGGCACGTGTTCATCGGACTTACGAGGTGAGAGTTACGGGTCTAGGAAGTTTCGGTAAAACCGTAAAACTGAGTTAACAGGAGGGTATTTTGGTCATTGTGGCACCTTGGGATTTGTGCACAGAAGAAAGGAATGGACGGCTGGGATTAGGCCAGGTGGGAGTGTGTGGAGTGGATGGTGACACATGGCATGTGTGTAGAGGATTCTGGTGGAATCCTGTGCATTCACGGTCCCAAATAATTGGGGTGCACTCGTGCAACCGTGCAGTCCTTCGATACACAGAGAAACAGAGTGAGAGCTTGAGGGGAAATCGACCGATCTGGGTGCAAGGGTGAGTGACGGGTGAGTTGTGAGAGTGACAGTGAAGCAAGGAGGAGCTGCTGGTCGTGTTTTGGCAGTGCAATTGTGCACGGCGGCACGGCGGAGGTGAGGAGAAGAATTGGGGGAAGCAGGGAGGCCGTGAACGTTTGGTGGTGGCTACGCCGTGAGGCGGTTCAAATCAAGACAAGGAGAGGCTGAGGAGGTTGCAGGGAGCCCAACGGCCACCGTGGTAGGCGGCAGTGCGCACGGCGGAGCTGCAATCGAAGGGTAAGTCTTCCTGCTCTGTTTTTCCGTGGAATTTCAGTTGGGAAGTCGTGACTCTGGGCTGAGAGTCGAGAGGATTGGAGGTTAGGGTAGTGATCAGGGAGGTCCGAGGTGTCGATTAAGGTGGTTGCCGTGACGGGGCCGTACACGGCGGAGCACAGTCGAAGATGGGTTTCTTTTACCCTGTTTCGGCAGTGAACTTCGAACGGTAAGTCGACGAGTTTGGGGGTGAGTCGACGGTATAGGAAGGTTGGTCTGGGTTCAGGGAGGTCTTAGGGACCGTCTGGTGTCACCACCGTGACGGGAGGTGGCTGGAGTCGAGGAGTCGTGAAACAGGGGTTGAAAGGCTGTCTGGTTTTGAGTTCAGTCGAGGGGATTGAGACAGTGTCGAGGTGAATGGAGTTGGGGAATCGATAGGGTTGGCTTGGACGATGCTGTTGGTGAAGAAAGGAACCGTTTTGGTGGACGGAGGAGGAAGAACCGGGTACGCCGGTCTGAGTGCAGACCCCTGTACTGAACCGGGTTTGATCGAGGAAGGAGGTGGTACTGTAGCAGCGCGTGAGGGCCACGCGCAGCCACTTTGGGCGGCGCGTGGAGGCGCGTGTGGCGGTTCTGGGGGAAAACGGTCAACTTGACTTTTGGTCTAGGAGTTGTGGTGAGTTCCATGGAGTTGGTTTCGGGTTAATCGGAAGTCGTTTGAGTTTAGTTCCGCGAGGGTGAATGTTTAGGGTCCCGGGGTTTTAAGTCTTCGGTTCGGGGATTTTTGAGGGAATTTAGGTGGACCTTCGTAGACGTACTAGTAACGTAATTTGACGGTGTTTGACAGGATCGGGATTTCCCGAGGAAGCCGAGGAACGGGCTGGACGTTCGGGACGCGAGTAGGGCTCAGTACTGTGAGTAGACCCTTTTCTTAAACTCGAGCATGCATAACTGTTTTTATATACGTATTTTATGGTTTTACTTATGAATCTATGTTTATTGAATATGAAATGATGATTTTATGTGTTTGCACGTTTTTCGAGAAAAAGACGGTTTTGGCACGTTTTTCGAGAAAATGTTGGTTTCGGATTTTGATGACACATTTGGGGATTTCCACCGATAAAGGTTTTCTAATAATGATATATGGGTTATGAAATGTGATTTGTGATTACATGGGGTTTTGGTATGAAAATGGATATTTTCCGGATTTGGGTTCGGAATGACGGTTCTGGATGCCGGGAGAGCATCGAACCAGTGATTTCGGATTCGGGTTTGGATGAGGATTTGGTAAATGGTTTTCAAATGGTTTTGGGATTGGATTTGCTGGATCTGGATTTTGGGTTTAAAGACCCGGATATATGTGACGGGGGACCGGCCGGATTGGGTTTAAAGACCCGGATTGAGTTTAAAGACTCGGGAGTTTAAAGACTCGGATATATATTGATTTCCCCCGTAGGCCTTGAGTTTAAAGACTCGGGAGTTTAAAGACTCGGATATGATTAAGGCCTGGATTGAGTTTAAAGACTCGGGAGTTTAAAGACTCGGATGGATCCAGCAGGTTTGATCAGGACATTTATGAGTTAATGTTCATGGGTTATGATACAGTTTTCTGATACTCATGTTGTGGTTTCTTATGGTATTTTATAGTGTTTCTGTTTCTTATGATGTTTATAATGATTATTTTATAAATGTGTTTATAACTGTTGGTTATGCATGTGGTTTCAAAACGGAGGGTTTAACTCGGTTTTCTTATAAAATGGTTTTTGAACTTTTGTACTTTTTGGTCCACTCACATTTTCTGTTTTAAATTGCCCTCCAGGTTGTGGAGCGAGCGCGGGGTCTTGACGTCGAGGCAGTGTCCAAGGCATAGAAGTGACGTGAGGGATCCTAGAAGAGTTAAAGGCTTTTGTGTGCGTGTATTTATCGGTTTTATTTTCTTCGTATGTTCGTACTATGTTCTGTAAATGCGGGACTTTGTGTCTAATTACTCCTGCGTTTGACTGGGTTCGAGTAAGTGCTCCTTAGGTGTTGTGTCGGGGAGTCAGACGGGAGCGGGATTTACCTCGGGTTTCGGGGTGAAACCGGGGTGGGTCCTGACAATTGGTATCAGAGCATAGGTTTGTCGAGTTTGTTGGGTCTGTCGGTTTGTGAGGTTGTGTTTCAGTTGTTTGACTACTTCTATGCCTCTTTCAGCGTGCGGTTGACGATGCCTCCGAGACGTAGACCCTCTCCACAACCTGAAGAAGTAGCCAGAGAGACGGAGAGTGCCACGATTGAGCGAGCCCAGCGGCTCGGGGCTACTACTTTTAGTGGTGGGGCTGATCCTGAGGAAGCCCAGAGGTGGATTACCCGACTTGAGCGGATTTTTGCGGTGATGCATTGTCCGCCGGAGGAGCGAGTATTGTTGGCTGCATTTTTACTAGATGGTGCGGCGTACGAGTGGTGGTATACCCTCGAGTTGTCCGGTTGGGATGTCCACAGTGTGACCTGGGAGACGTTTAGGGAACGGTTTCTGGAGCAGTATTATCCTCGTTCTTTCCGGGATGCCAAGGAGGCGGAGTTTTTGCACCTCCAGCAGGGGAATTTGACCGTGGCAGAGTATGAACGGAAGTTCCAGATGTTGTCTCGGTTTGCTCCTGCCTTTGTGGCCACTGAAGCCGAGAAGTGCCGTAGGTTTGAGTTGGGTTTGCGAGGTGAGATTCGAGCCGTAGTGACGGCTGGATCTTTTGCTACCCTCCGAGACTTGTCGGATGCTGCGGTACGAGTTGAGGCTAGTTTGCCGGTGCGACGCCGGGAACTATCTATTCCTGGAGCTTCGAGCCAGTGGACACCGAAAAGAGGTAACTTCGGTGGATCGTCCTCGTCGGGCGATGATCGTTTTGGTATACCTGGTAGTGCCCAGAGTTCAGGATTTTGGGGTTATCGAGTACCGCCGACTCCGCAAGCGAGTGCGACGTCGGTAGCGTCCACAGGGAGACCGAGTAGTGGACCAGGCTGGAATGTGTGTTTCTATTGCGGGGAGCGAGGTCATTTTCGACGTGAGTGTCCACTGTTGCCACAGGAAGGTGGTGTAGGCAGAGGAGTAGCGGAGTCCGGACAGAGTACAGCGTCAGGGACAGCGGGCACTAGAGGAGGTGGTGGCACAGCCACGAGTAGTTCGAGGGGACGTGGTGGAGCGTCAGGATCTCAGGCTCGGGTGTTCTCGATGACTCAGCAGGAGGATCAGTCGACACCAAATACGGAGACAGGTACTTGTGTTACTTTTGGTTGTCCTGTTGGTTTGGTGTTTGGATTTCGGGGTAGAGTCTAGGAGTTAAGTTCCGTAGGAGGGTGACGGAAGGTATAGGAAAGGAGTGACTATAAATGATCGATTGGCGACTGTGGAAGGAGAGAACCCACAAGCTAGAGTTTGCCTTTAGGACTTTGTGAAGTTAGTCCGACCGTGGCCGGAATAGTAGCCGAGGGAGATGGGTGGTGGTATACGAGGAGGTACTCTATGACTTCTGTCGGGTACTGTGACATGAGGTATTTTATAATATCTTTGTTTTCTGTTCATAGAGTTTCCCTTGCGTACACCATGTAGTTGGTACATAGCTAGGGTTGGCTGTGGTAACAGTAGCTGGGGATGGAGTGAAATACCCAAGGTGGAGATGATAGACAGGAAACCTAGGAGAGGTTGTTCTTTACCGGGTAGGAGACCCTCGGTGTTGGGAACTAGCGGTGGAATTTCGGGGACGAAATTCTTTTTAGGTGGGTAGATTGTAACAACCCGTTCCGAGAATTGGGATTAGTAGAGTGATTAAGGTGTGATTAGTAAGGTTAATCAGGGGTTAGGTGGTCCCGAGGGGTCCGGGAACTTAGAATGACGATTTTGCCCTGGGTCGGGCAGAAATGTTGACTTTTATTTCGGGTGGTCAATTGGGGATTGACCAGTGACCAGGACGTAGTTTAGGACGTCATGAACCCATAGACATGTGGTATGTTTGATTCCGACATCCGTGGAGGAAGTTGTGCTGTTCAGAAGGTCGAGGGCATTATCGTAATTTTGGTAAAGTAGGGGGAATAGTTGACTTTTTAAATAATCGAGTTTTGGTAGGTTGACCTAGGATCGTTAGATAGTTCTTGTCGTCCTGAGTTCGATGATAGGCGGCACGTGTTCATCGGACTTACGAGGTGAGAGTTACGGGTCTAGGAAGTTTCGGTAAAACCGTAAAACTGAGTTAACAGGAGGGTATTTTGGTCATTGTGGCACCTTGGGATTTGTGCACAGAAGAAAGGAATGGACGGCTGGGATTAGGCCAGGTGGGAGTGTGTGGAGTGGATGGTGACACATGGCATGTGTGTAGAGGATTCTGGTGGAATCCTGTGCATTCACGGTCCCAAATAATTGGGGTGCACTCGTGCAACCGTGCAGTCCTTCGATACACAGAGAAACAGAGTGAGAGCTTGAGGGGAAATCGACCGATCTGGGTGCAAGGGTGAGTGACGGGTGAGTTGTGAGAGTGACAGTGAAGCAAGGAGGAGCTGCTGGTCGTGTTTTGGCAGTGCAATTGTGCACGGCGGCACGGCGGAGGTGAGGAGAAGAATTGGGGGAAGCAGGGAGGCCGTGAACGTTTGGTGGTGGCTACGCCGTGAGGCGGTTCAAATCAAGACAAGGAGAGGCTGAGGAGGTTGCAGGGAGCCCAACGGCCACCGTGGTAGGCGGCAGTGCGCACGGCGGAGCTGCAATCGAAGGGTAAGTCTTCCTGCTCTGTTTTTCCGTGGAATTTCAGTTGGGAAGTCGTGACTCTGGGCTGAGAGTCGAGAGGATTGGAGGTTAGGGTAGTGATCAGGGAGGTCCGAGGTGTCGATTAAGGTGGTTGCCGTGACGGGGCCGTACACGGCGGAGCACAGTCGAAGATGGGTTTCTTTTACCCTGTTTCGGCAGTGAACTTCGAACGGTAAGTCGACGAGTTTGGGGGTGAGTCGACGGTATAGGAAGGTTGGTCTGGGTTCAGGGAGGTCTTAGGGACCGTCTGGTGTCACCACCGTGACGGGAGGTGGCTGGAGTCGAGGAGTCGTGAAACAGGGGTTGAAAGGCTGTCTGGTTTTGAGTTCAGTCGAGGGGATTGAGACAGTGTCGAGGTGAATGGAGTTGGGGAATCGATAGGGTTGGCTTGGACGATGCTGTTGGTGAAGAAAGGAACCGTTTTGGTGGACGGAGGAGGAAGAACCGGGTACGCCGGTCTGAGTGCAGACCCCTGTACTGAACCGGGTTTGATCGAGGAAGGAGGTGGTACTGTAGCAGCGCGTGAGGGCCACGCGCAGCCACTTTGGGCGGCGCGTGGAGGCGCGTGTGGCGGTTCTGGGGGAAAACGGTCAACTTGACTTTTGGTCTAGGAGTTGTGGTGAGTTCCATGGAGTTGGTTTCGGGTTAATCGGAAGTCGTTTGAGTTTAGTTCCGCGAGGGTGAATGTTTAGGGTCCCGGGGTTTTAAGTCTTCGGTTCGGGGATTTTTGAGGGAATTTAGGTGGACCTTCGTAGACGTACTAGTAACGTAATTTGACGGTGTTTGACAGGATCGGGATTTCCCGAGGAAGCCGAGGAACGGGCTGGACGTTCGGGACGCGAGTAGGGCTCAGTACTGTGAGTAGACCCTTTTCTTAAACTCGAGCATGCATAACTGTTTTTATATACGTATTTTATGGTTTTACTTATGAATCTATGTTTATTGAATATGAAATGATGATTTTATGTGTTTGCACGTTTTTCGAGAAAAAGACGGTTTTGGCACGTTTTTCGAGAAAATGTTGGTTTCGGATTTTGATGACACATTTGGGGATTTCCACCGATAAAGGTTTTCTAATAATGATATATGGGTTATGAAATGTGATTTGTGATTACATGGGGTTTTGGTATGAAAATGGATATTTTCCGGATTTGGGTTCGGAATGACGGTTCTGGATGCCGGGAGAGCATCGAACCAGTGATTTCGGATTCGGGTTTGGATGAGGATTTGGTAAATGGTTTTCAAATGGTTTTGGGATTGGATTTGCTGGATCTGGATTTTGGGTTTAAAGACCCGGATATATGTGACGGGGGACCGGCCGGATTGGGTTTAAAGACCCGGATTGAGTTTAAAGACTCGGGAGTTTAAAGACTCGGATATATATTGATTTCCCCCGTAGGCCTTGAGTTTAAAG
The DNA here is from genome assembly GCA_032719365.1 of Prinsepia uniflora. Lineage (NCBI taxonomy): Eukaryota > Viridiplantae > Streptophyta > Magnoliopsida > Rosales > Rosaceae > Prinsepia > Prinsepia uniflora. Next base: position 72,361,051 of record CM064868.1, on the reverse strand, counting down.
ACTCGGGAGTTTAAAGACTCGGATATGATTAAGGCCTGGATTGAGTTTAAAGACTCGGGAGTTTAAAGACTCGGATGGATCCAGCAGGTTTGATCAGGACATTTATGAGTTAATGTTCATGGGTTATGATACAGTTTTCTGATACTCATGTTGTGGTTTCTTATGGTATTTTATAGTGTTTCTGTTTCTTATGATGTTTATAATGATTATTTTATAAATGTGTTTATAACTGTTGGTTATGCATGTGGTTTCAAAACGGAGGGTTTAACTCGGTTTTCTTATAAAATGGTTTTTGAACTTTTGTACTTTTTGGTCCACTCATATTTTCTGTTTTAAATTGCCCTCCAGGTTGTGGAGCGAGCGCGGGGTCTTGACGTCGAGGCAGTGTCCAAGGCATAGAAGTGACGTGAGGGATCCTAGAAGAGTTAAAGGCTTTTGTGTGCGTGTATTTATCGGTTTTATTTTCTTCGTATGTTCGTACTATGTTCTGTAAATGCGGGACTTTGTGTCTAATTACTCCTGCGTTTGACTGGGTTCGAGTAAGTGCTCCTTAGGTGTTGTGTCGGGGAGTCAGACGGGAGCGGGATTTACCTCGGGTTTCGGGGTGAAACCGGGGTGGGTCCTGACAGAACGTCCCCTAATCCTCGTCTAATCTCCCATTAGTCTCGCTAATTCGTCATTAGTCCTTACTTAATCCCGTTAATTTGGGACGGGTCGTCACAGCTTGCACACTCACGAGTCGACACTCGACTACTACTCCTCATTACTGATGAACGTATACAACGGATGCGGTGAGTCATGAGGGAATGGTTCAAATTAAGTCTAGCAGCTCAAGTTTCTACCATGGCAATAGACTTTCCGACATTCTTAGCTCGAAATTTTGGGTCAACCTTAAGTCCATAACGTATGGAAACTATTGGAGATGGCACTAGTTGCTGGACCGACCTTGGACAGAGTACAAGTATGATCTTCTTACTCAAAAACTCTAGCTGAACTTGTTTGTGAATCGAGATTAGCCCGTGACTATGTGTTTATCCTTCTCTTGCTTACACTTAATCACACACACAATAACAGATTGAATTCCTAATCACAACTAGATGAGAAAATTCAGAATTGAATTATGCTCACCAAATGTTTGATTAAATGTCAAGAACTGTATTCTTGAACAACCATAAATCTTTCTCAGATTTTTCTTCCTTAGATTAAGAGAATGTGTACAATCATTCATATACCCTCACTCTCTCAATCAACATGGTGAGGCATGTGACTTCATCCGAACCATTCCTTAGCTGCCACATACTTCAGCAGTTATAGGAAGTTTTCTTGAGTACTAAGTAACAACTAACACTCTCCTCACTTTTACAATTCTGTTATAACAAACTTTCTAGCTCATACTTGAGCTCATTGACAATGTCTCACATGCACACAACATATCCTACCTCACACACTTACACGACTAGCCGTAGGATTCAAATAATTAGCTGTAGAACTTCATATTCAAACTTGCTATGCTGCTTAATCACCAACACTCCCTCTTAAGCTAGCAGCAGGTTTGACACTTAGTAAGTCTCTTAGGTAGCGTGATACTCAAAAACTAAGCATTAAAGTAAATACAAAGTCACACTCAACACTTAAGGAAACGTATGCAATTAAAAACTTTTTTTTTGGTAGATGTAGAATTGGTAAATAGGTATCGTTCTTTTTCGGGGATTGAGAGTACCTAAGCATGATTATCGTTTGATTAATTAATTACGGGGGGTACTTGATTGTTTCTATTGTCTTACATGATTAACTAATATAAACTATTCTAATCTATTATTTACATGGTCAACTTATTTTTAACCTAACTCATTCATGATTGTATTAACTTCAACCTACGTAATCCTATAACCTTAATCTTATGAGTTACTTGTATATTCTCTTAAGTACGTGCTCGGGGCTCTCGACGACACTTTCAATGACCTAAACTCAGGGCTCCCTATATCTAGTCAAGCATTAAGCGCGAACACATAAACATAACAAAAATTAGAATCATAGAACACATAGAATATTAAAGCAATAGAAATCATAAAACCAAGAATATTATTAGAAATCAATTCATATAACCAATTTTCAAACATAAGAAATAACTATAAGGTAAAGAGGCCGTGTTACACTTTTTCTCTTCGGGGCTCCCTATGGATACAAAGTGATTGGGCACTCTTTGGTGAGACAAGCGAGGGCTCCTCAACTTAGTCACGGATAAAGGTGTAGAAGGTGAAGTATGGTGTAATTATTCTTACACTGGAAATCATGAATATGATGAAAGGGAAAAATTGGTTGAGTAGAGTTTTGATACAAAGAATGAGCGACCTTTTTACAAATAGCCTAAACCTCTCTATTTATAGGAGAAAATTAATTCCCAAATAAATAGGAGTTCACAATTTAAATTCTAAAAGGAAAACGTTTCCTAAATATATAAGAAAACTAATTAAAAACCTTTCCTATAAGAAAACTGGGGGAAAATAAAAAAAAGAAAAAGAAAGGAAATAGGATTGAAATCCTAATACAAAATGGATAATAGATGTGAAAAAAACTTTAATTAATCCTAAAATTAACCTCAAACTCGGATTTAAAGTCCCAGAATCCGATTCGGTGGTCAGCTGCCGAAACTGGTGGTCAACATTGGTAGGAAGCCTTCGATCAACGCCAAGTCAACTCGGCTGGGCTGCAGTTGGGCTCTTCAGTGGATGCTGGCCGAAACGTAAAGAAGGAGTGCAGGACGAGTGCGCCGAGCCGAAGAGGAAGAGTTTGGTACACGTGCGCCGACGGTTTGTATGGGAATCAGGGGGTGCACGCCGAAATGGTTCTTGGGCTGATTAAATTGGTTCGGTAGCTTCCTACCAAAATTGGTTATACTTTTTGGTGGCCTCCTTTGTTTTGATCATAACTTTTTTGTTATAACTTTGATTGAGGTGATTATTTCACCTAAATTATCGTAATTTCGTTCTTAATCCAATTCTGCACATGTCTCACAAAATGGATTATTTTCTACAATTTTTTGATATTTAGATATTAAAAGATAAGTATAAAGGATATAAAATGATGCTTAATTCAATGTGTCATGATCCATCCCAAATCCCCCGGGATTAACGTGGGACGTGCTTGCTCCCGTCTGACATTTTGTGTCAGACCAGGAATAATTCCAGTCTCAGCCCACTCGACATCCAGAGTGCGCTAGGATCGGAGGAGGAGTGTGATGTCTCGATCTCTTCTACAGCCCGCATCCGCGATTAACCTGAAGGATATTAAAAACCATGAAAGTTATGAGTGGACGAAACAAATAATTTATAAATTTTTTTCATAAAAGACATTTCTGCCCTTCACTAAAAAGCATGCATGTATTATAAAACTAGTTAATAAAACCGCTTCTTATACGAAGCTATAACTCAGTAGGGTCTCAGCCCAAAATCTAAATAAGGAAACTCAGAACGAGTCTCATTTCAAATCATAAAAACACAGGGTCTCCCCCCCAAACAAGTTTCCGTAAAATCTCGTATACATATACATATACATATATGATCCATCCTTGACATTCTCTGATGTTTAATCAATACCCGTCACGATTTATCTATAAGTATGCATACTACTCGGGGTCTCACTCCGAGTCTTCCCCCAGAATCTATGACGTCTGGGAGGATCTGTCCAAAATCAAGGATCTACGACGTCTGGAGGACTATCTCCGGACCCAGTCCAAGACTATATCATATCTTTCACTCCTGGGATATGCTCCCTCTTAGAGTCACTCATCCTAGGTAGTGGATCCTGACTCTCCATGATCTACGACTTTTGGAGGAGACCAATCCGCTCATAAAGGAGGGTATATGCATACAAGTGTGAAAAACCACAATTGGAACTTAAGCCCGATATCACAATCAATTGGGCCTCAAGCCCGATGTCCTAAATCAACTGGGCCTCAAGTCCGATTTCACAATTTAATTGGTGCTTAAGCACGAACTCAAAATTCAACAAGACACCAAGCCCGATAGCATACAATAATCTTAGGTTCAGTCATGATTCCAATCATAGTAATGCGTGTAACCATCAGTCCAGGACCGCTCTCAATCCTGGTATATTGCCGTGAACATATCAACTGCCGCGACCACCTCTAGATCATAGTGCACACACCACCGACCGATCTCATCTACCGTCAGCACTCCGAAGTCGAGCCTCCAGTGGCTTCTCGACAACTGTAAGTGCATCGTGACCTCTCCGGAAGGAACATATTCCCAGCCTAGAGGGGAGCGTCGTATCACCCGTCGCCGTGCACACAACACTCGTCGCGACCAAAACTCGGACTCGTAGGTCATCAATAGGGCCATATGCTCAAGACAAAATCAAATGGATCTCATGCCCGGTTTCACATTTCTAAATCTAAAACTTTTCCATTAAACCACCATAGATAACACCACACGTATAAGCACCCTGTAAAACTGAAAATCTCGAAATACGTGCAAATATGTAAAACTAATCCCCCCAAGAAATGCACTCATGGCATCACAAAACATGTTTATAAAAACATATAAAACATTTATGTATGCATCGATTCATAAAACAAAGTCCACTCATAGACCGTCCAAAGCTGCGCCTCGATACGGGCGCTATAAGCCCTTCCCGGGCCAATCACCGTCTCCGGGATTCCCAAACCTGTCTAAATCATTTTAGAGGGTTACTAACTACCTCATTAACCTCTCATTGAAGCCCCGTAATTTTTTCGAATTTTTAACTATTTTTAAACTCGATCCTAAACCTTCGAACATCTCGAACTATATCGAAAAGATGCCCGATCGACTTGAAACTTGTCCCAAAATGTTCGTTACATCGAATAGATGAAATTACATGTTGGACACTTCCCCAAAAGGTAGTCCACACACCCTCACCCGCCGCCCAAAGGGGTTGCGCGTGAAGCCCACACGCCTGCACAGTATCATCTTCAACCTTTGGTCAGACTAGTTCGAACCGATCTACTGGTTTTCGATCCGACCAGACCGACGAAATTGGCCCAATCCCATTTCTCTCTCATTTTTGGTCCGATTTCATCCCTTCCAATTCCTATAGCTTCTCTCCTCAATTCCAACATATCTATGTGATTAAATCCAAGAAAAAAATCCTAAAACCCATTGGTTCAGAAAACCATTTTGAACCCAAAACTCCATTCTATGTTCTGGGCACTTCTAGGGTCCAAAGCTTCAACATAATGATCCCATTTAGGTCCTAAGGTTCCTAAAAACATGTTTGGAGGTTCCATTTGGGTTTACATGGCCGAAAAATGATTTCAGTGGGCAGCCACCAAAAATCTTCCCTGCCACCGTTCTGGGCTGCTCAGCCGTTTTCAGCCCCTGTTTCCTATTTCACACAACTCGTACAACCCCCACAACCACCCTCCAATCCCTAGACAACTCCCCTAACGTCCAAAACAAAATTTGAAATTTAAAAAGGAAAAGGGGTTCGGGTTTTCACCTGTTTCCCGCGGTTCCTCCGCCGTCCACGACTGCTGGTCATCCTGCCACCATCATCAAGTCCTCCTACTCATCCTCAGCCTCTCTTGGCTTCACATGGATTCAAATGGGGGAAGGGTTTGGTTTTGGGTTCATCGGGGTGTTTGGTCGATCGAATGAAGAAAGGAATACAGATGCATGCATATGTGTAATGGGAGCAATGGATGGGTGAGACTCGTCCATTAGGCCTAAACTAAATATCTATGTCAGGACCCGTCTGTTAGCACTACAGAAGCACAAGTCAAGCACAGGTAGTTAAGCTAGGGTCATCACACACGGGTTCTCATGAAGACTGATACAATTCCACCGTTGGTTAGTTAAGCATGTGATTGTGACAAGTGTCACAATCACCATGATTCTAGGGAACAGATTTGTAAGAGTTGAAGGGAATCCCCAACTGTATTTGGGAGATCAACCGTGCTATGTCTTAGACTCAAAGAAAAGGTGAGATATATAATCTGTACCTATACACACTGTAAATGAACTAAGGAAATAAAACTGAAGGTGGCTTTTTCTTGATTTCTCTGTATTCTCTCAATTCATTCTCTATTCTGTCATGGATTCTCCTTTCTATCATGGTATCAGAGCCTAACAAGGCCTGATGACCTCATCTTCATTCTTCCGCTTCGTTACTTCTCTGTTTTCTTTTCATTAGTGTTCTTGTTCACAGTTGTTCTTGATTGAAGCTCAAAGAAGCTATATGTAAACAAATATTCTCAAGAAGAAATTCAGAAGAATCTGTAGACAGATCAAAGCAAGGATCAAGAAGCTCAAGAAGCAAGAAGATCCAAGAAGCTCATATTGAAGAAACCTCAAGAAGCCAGAGAAGCTCTTCAGGTGTTTGATAAAAAGCCTCAGTGAATTGAGGAAAGATTGAAGTCCAATTATGGTGAGTGTTTCACAACTTCAAATCCTGCAATCGCCTATTGCAGGACTCACAACCACAGTAGGAAACTCCGTTCAGTAAAACTTGTTGACCACAATTATATGACCTGGAATTTCCAGATGGAGTTGCTGCTCAGTGTACACAATTTAACAGGGTTTGTGAGTGGTTCAAACCCTTGTCCGGAAGCTGTTGATGGTTCAGACTCTCAGAATGCTCAATGTGCTCAGGTTTGGAAGCTACACGATAGAGCCCTCATGCAACTGATCACAGCAACACTGTCCTCCTCTGCTATGTCTTGTGTTATTGGCTGTAGAACTTCACAAGAAATGTGGTCCAATCTCAGGGACAGGTTTGCTTCCATTACCAAAGCCTCCATCTTTCAAATGAAGACTGATCTCCAAAGTATCAAGAAGGGTCCTGAGAACATGGTACAATATCTGCAAAGGATCAAGGATGCTAGAGACAAACTTGAGTCTTGTGGTGTCCATTTCGAAACTGATGATATAGTGATTCTTGCCTTGAGGGGTCTTCCTGCAGAATACAACACCTTCAGGTGTACGATCAGAGGCCGTGAAAGCACCATTTCTCTTAAAGAATTCAGGGCACAACTGCTGGCTGAAGAAGCAATCATAGAACAAGGAGGAGATCAAGTTCCCTTCCCGTCTGCATTAACAGCAACCCGAAATCCAGCCCCTCATTTCCAGGTTACAAGTTTTGAACCTGCAGGGACTAGTTCATCTGGAGGCTTGTCTCCTGCGCTTTCCTCCAATACCCTCACTGTTCTATTGAGCCTGATCAGCATCAAGACAATGTTCAGCAGTTGAACAACTGTCAACAGTTCAGTGGCAATTTCCAGCAGTATGGGTACAATGGGGGGTACAATGCCCCTTCTTTCAATAATCAGTGGAGAGGACAAAACAACTCCTATAGAGGCCGAAAGAACAAGTTTTACAACAATTACAATGGTGGGAGATTCAACAGCCAAGGAAGGGGTTCAAATCCTCAAAACTCACAGCCAATTCCCACCTGTCAGATTTGTGGGAAACAGGGACATGTTGCATCAGATTGTTATCACATACAATCTTTCTCCCAGGGTCCCCAACTGTCAGACCCTTGCCAAATCTGTTGGAAGTATGGCCACAGTGCTCTGAACTGCTACCACAGAGCTAATTTTTCCTATCAAGGCACTCCACCCTCCACTGTCCTGACCAACAATCTTCAAGCTATGACAGCCACATCTCCAGGTTTCTCCTTTTCACAGCCAAACTCTCAAGGACCTTCCCAGAATCAAGACTTCTGGATTGCTGACACAGGTGCCACAGCTCCCATGACAGCTGACCTTTCACACCTGAATATGGTATCACCACATACTTCCTCTGAAACGGTTACCACAGCTGGTGGAACAGGTTTTCATATTGCTCACACAAGAAACTCTTCTCTTGTCACTAATTCCCCTTCTCCACAATCATTTAAGCTGAATCAGGTGTTACATGTGCCCAACATTACTCAGAACTTGCTTTCTGTTAATCAGTTCTGTAGAGATAATCAGTGTAGCTTTGTTCTTGATGATACCTGCTTTGCAATTCAGGACAGACTCACAGGACAGATCCTCTACAAGGGGTTGAGCAATGAAGGACTTTACTCCATCCCGTGTCAGCTGCCATCACTCCCTGCCATCCAGGTTCAGAAATCCTCTCAGTCTGTCTTTCTGTGTAAGAAGGTTCCCTTCAGTCTGTGGCATCATCGATTAGGGCATCCTGCCAATGATGTAGTTTCTTTAGTTCTTAAGAAATCTAGTGTAGCTGTTTCTCCTGACAAACACCAATATCCATGTGAACCTTGTTTACAAGGAAAGTTCACAAAACTGTCATTTCCCTCTTCTACTTCAAAATCCCTGAGTTTCTTTGAAATTGTTCACACAGATGTATGGGGTCCTTCACCTCAACCTTCTCCTGAAGGATTTAGATACTATGTTACTTTGATAGATGAATGTACACGGTTTACTTGGTTATTTCCCCTGAAGAACAAATCAGATTTCTACTCCATCTTTGTCAACTTTTATGCATCTATCTTGAATACCTTTACTGTTTCTGTCAAGACTCTCTAATTTGATGGTGGGGGAGAATACTCTAGTTTTAAGTTGCATCAGTTTCTTACACAAAAGGGGATCAGGCACCAGAAATCCTGTCCTCACACCCCTGAACAAAATGGCTTAGCAGAAAGAAAGCACATGCATATAATTGAAACCACTGTAACATTGCTACAAACTGCTAAGCTTCCTGCACACTTTTGGGTTTATGCATCTCTCACTTCTGTCTATCTTATTAATCGAATGCCCTGCTCTAATCTGCAACTGGTGTCACCTCATGAGAAACTATATGGTTCACTCCCTGATATCTGCTCTCTGAAAATCTTTGGATGCTCCTGTTTTCCTTTGCTCAGGCCCTATAATAGGACTAAACTTCAACCAAAAACTGTTAAGTGTGTGTTCCTGGGTTATGTAGCATCCTATAAGGGTTATATTTGCTTTGATCCAGTCTCCAAGAGGACTTACTTTTCAAGGCACGTACTATTCAATGAATCTGAGTTTCCTTATGAGTCCCTCACACTTAGGTCTCCCTTACTGTCATCTGGGCCATCTTCTGATTCCATTCCCCAGTACTGTCACTTACCCGTTTCTCCTGAGACTCCTCTTCACAATTCTGTATGTACACCTGGTTTTCCTGACTCCAACAGGTTCTCTCAACTTAATACATCTCCTGGAATTCCTTCACCTCCTCAGTCCTCCACACTTCCTTCAATACCAGATACTCTTCCTGTCCTTGGGGTCCCCACAGAGGTGCCTTCAGTTCCTCACACTTCAGTCTCCTCAGTGGCTCCATCCTCTGAGCCCTCTACTGCAGTGGCCAATTTGGATCATGATTCCTCTTTTAATCCTGATCTCCTCCAGATTGTTCTTCCTATTTCTGGTGTCAACATGCATTCTATGCAGACTAGGTCCAAGAGTGGGATTAGCAAGAAAAAGGCCTTTAGCTCCAGCCTTACTGGTCCATCTGCAGATGCTGACTTATCTGTTGTTGAACCTGCATCTTTCAAATCTGCCGTTACTTCTCCTATCTGGTTGACTGCACTGCAGGAAGAGATTGATGCTCTTCAAACTCAACATACCTGGACCCTTGTTCCTCTCCCAGTAGGTAAGAACCTAGTCGGCTGCAAGTGGGTGTATAGAGTCAAAAAGAATGCAGATGGCTCTGTTGCAAGGTATAAGGCTAGGTTGGTAGCCAAGGGGTTCAGTCAAGAAGAAGGGATCGATTATGGTAAAACTTTCAGTCCTGTTGTGAAGCCTACTACTGTTAGATTGGTTTTAGCTCTGGAAGCTCAATTTTCTTGGCCCTTGAGACAGCTTGATGTGAAGAATGCCTTCCTTCATGGCATTCTCAAAGAGGAGGTCTTCATGTCCCAGCCACCAGGGTTTGAAAGTCCTCATCAGAGGGACCATGTTTGTCTGTTGCACAAATCTTTGTATGGGTTAAAGCAGGCCCCTCGTGCTTGGAATGATCGGTTTACAAGTTTTCTCCCCAGTCTTGGGTTCAAATCTACCTGGTCTGATGCTTCATTGTTTGTGTAGCACACTTCTGCTGATCTAGTGGTTCTCTTGCTCTATGTAGACGATATCATTCTCACAGGTAGTTCCACTTCTGCTATACAGGCTGTCACTGACTCTCTCACTAAAGAATTCGACATGAAGGATCTAGGGGAGCTTCATTACTTCCTTGGGGTCCAGATTACCCATTCTCCTTCTGGTCTCTTCTTGTCCCAAGAGAAGTACATCCTTGATTTGCTTGCTAAAACCGCCATGACTCACAGCAATGGCTTTGATACACCAAGTGCCCCGGGTACCAGACTTCGCAGGCATGATGGTCCTGCCTATCACAGCCCTTCCAATTATAGAAGTATTGTTGGGGCGCTGCAGTATCTCACCTTCACTAGGCCTGATATAGCCTTCTCTGTCAACCAGGTGTGTCAATTCATGCAAGAACCATGTGAGTCTCACTTCATGGCTGTTAAGAGGATCCTAAGGTATCTCCAGGGCACTTCTCATCGTGGCATCAGGTATACCCCTGGTTCCCTTGAACTTACTGCCTATACAGATGCAGATTGGGCTGGTGACCCCAATGATCGCCGGTCTACTACGGGTCTAGTTGTCTTCCTTGGCCCCAACCCCATTTCCTTGTCTTCCAAGAAGCAGCAAACCGTCTCTAAGTCAAGCACAGAGGCTGAGTATAGAGCACTGGCCATCACTGCTGCTGAACTAACTTGGATTCGACAACTTCTCTGTGTCATTCATGTTCCTTTACTCAAGGCTCCTCTCATATGCTGTGATAGTACTTCTGCTACTTCATTGTCTGCCAATCCAATGTTCCACTCACGGGCCAAGCACATTGAGGTTGACTATCACTTCGTCCGGGAGCGTGTCATTCGTGGGGACCTTGATGTCCAACATGTTTCATCTTGTGATCAAGTGGCTGATATGTTTACAAAGTCTCTTGAAGAGAAGGTGTTTAATATCCATGTCTTCAACCTGATGGAACATCAGCTTGAGGGGGGATGTTAGCACTACAGAAGCACAAGTCAAGCACAGGTAGTTAAGCTAGGGTCATCACACACGGGTTCTCATGAAGACTGATACAATTCCACCGTTGGTTAGTTAAGCATGTGATTGTGACAAGTGTCACAATCACCATGATTCTAGGGAACAGATTTGTAAGAGTTGAAGGGAATCCCCAACTGTATTTGGGAGATCAACCGTGCTATGTCTTAGACTCAAAGAAAAGGTGAGATATATAATCTGTACCTATACACACTGTAAATAAACTAAGGAAATAAAACTGAAGGTGGCTTTTTCTTGATTTCTCTGTATCCTCTCAATTCATTCTCTATTCTGTCATGGATTCTCCCTTCTATCACCGTCCTCGATCCCCCCGGGATTAACGAGGAACGACCCTGATCCCGTCTGACACGAAGTGTCAGACAAGGGAAATTTCCAACCTTAGCCCTCTCGGGCTTCATCAGAGTACACCAGGATCCGGAGGAGGTATGTGATATCTCGGTTTCTGCTACAGTCTACACCGTATTCAACCTGAAGGGTATTAAAAACAGAAAGACTGTGAGTGGACAAAAAGTAATAAGTTTCGTAAAACACATTTTATAAAGACCTTTATACCATTCACGAAAAAGCATGCATGCATAGTAAAACCATTTATCCAACACATATGTTTAAACAATCGTAATCATACGGGCTCCTGCCCAAACCATTCACAGAAAACCATAACATAGTAAACATATGTGGGATCTCAGCCCAAATCCATTTATCATCATAAAACAAAATTTCCCAAACCAATTGAAATCATGTTTATCCATCGTATTTCATATCACCGAACCTGTCACGGTATATAGAGCTACGCGTGTAACGACCCGGAAATTCAAAAAACGAAAATTTGGAGAAATTTAAGGAAAATGACGGTTTTGCCCCTGGTTATAAGGGCTAAAAGTTGACTTTTTGATCGAAACATTGTTTGGACTTTCCGGGAAGACCGTTGGATAGGTCTTGGGACGCTGACTCCATAGACAGGCGACATGCGTCAATCGGAGTCCGAATGAGAAAGTTATGGGTCTAGAACTATGATGGGCATTTTGGTAATTTTTCTAAGTAAGGGTAAAATGGTAAAATAAGTAAGAATGAAACGGTGCAAGGTATTAAATGAATTATATTGGCTGATTCAGCCTAAGATAGTTTAGAGTGTGACACATGTCACTTGTTAATATCACTTAGTGGCACTTTTGTATAATTAACTAATTAACGGTTGCATTGATTAACATGTGAACTGTTTGTATTTAACCAAAAACAGAGAACAACACAAAACCACTTCAAAACCTTGATTGATCCATCATCCCAGAGAGTAGAGCAATTGAATAGAGAACAAAAAGGGAGGAATTTGGGTAAGCATACTGAGTGAAAAATCGAGAGGAACACTGGATTTAGAACTGAGAAAAACCCGAAAAAACATTAAAGGGCCTCAAGATCGATTTCGAATTTGTAGATGTTTCTGAGTGAAATTGCCCTTAGATTTAGTCTTCCGACATTGAAACGAGTCGAACTAAATGAAATTCGAAGACAATTAAGGTCATATTGCCTTAGAACAGAGCGGGGGAACACTTCGGATTTGTGAGCTTGATTTGAGGAATTAAAGACATGGAATGATGAAATTGGATGTGGAAATCTGTTTACTGGAATCCCACGATACGTCATGCTAGATCAATTGAAGAAAACTCAATCGATTTGGTGAAGTTCGATGATGAACAGTAACCAGCTATGCTTCGAAGTTCAAACTCGAATCGTGTGGATTCAGGTAAGGTTTAATGTTATTGACTTCACAGAACCCTAATTAGTTCTACAACGATGCTAACAGACGTTTGAATTGGTCAAAATGATGTCGAATTGATGGCAATGGAACCGGGTCACCTCGCGAGTCGCAGGACCCGTTTACCAGTCAGACGGGTTGGAACGACGACTGTTCACAGTACTGTAGCTGGCGCGTGGCTTCCACGCGCAGCCACTCATGGCGGCGCGTGGGGGCGCTTGTGTCAGGACCCGTCCCAAATATCACCTCGATACCCGGGACGAATCCTGCTCCCGTCTGACAATCACACATAAAGTACCAAAATAATTACAATACCACTATACGCATAACTATCAGACGAAGGAGTAAATATAATACAACTGTCAGTCAGAGCATAGTTCTACAAAATGGGCACAAAATCCTACTATGCTAGTGTGGCAACAGAAGAACGTCAGAAGCTCTATGCCTCGATATCTGCCTCAACGTTCACCCCAGCGCTATCACCACGACCTAGAGGGAAAATTTAAAACCAAAAGATGTGAGTGGACTAAAAGAAAATAAAAGTTTGAAAACCGTTTATTATTAAATCAAAGCTAAGAAACTAGAACACTTTGTTCCCTCCGTTTTGAAATCACATGCCTAACTCAGTGAGTAAACTAATTATAAACCAAGAAACATCATAAGAAACAGAAACACTATAAAATATCATAAGAAACAGATACACTATGAAATATCATAAGAAACAGATACACTATAAAATATCATAAGAAACAGATACACTATAAAATATCATAAGAAACAGATACACTATAAAATACCATTTTCTGGTCAATATGCTGGGTCTATCCGAGTCTTTAAACTCAACCAGGCCTTATATGTAATCCGAGTCTTTAAACTCCCGAGTCTTTAAACTCAATAAGCCTATGGGGGTAATATCATAAACTCTCGAGTCTTTAAACTCAATCCGGGCCCGTCCCCCGTCAAATCAGTATCCGGGTCTTTAAACTCATATCCAAATCCAGCAAATCCAATCCAAATTCAATATAAAACCATTTCCAAATCCATAACCAAACTCGAATTCGAAATCCCCAGTTCGAAGCCCTTCCGGCGTTCAGAACCGACATTCCGAACCCAAATCCGGAGATCTACTTTTATACCCAAAACTCATGTTAAATCACAAATTATGTTTCACAATCCATTTATCATCTTCGGAAAACACTTATAGATTAAAATCCTCAAATATGGCATCAGAATCCGAAAACCAGCTTTTCTCGAAAAATGTGCAAAATCACGAAAATGTCTCGAATCACGTGCAAACACATCAACCACATATACTCATCATTAAGAAGCATAAAAACATAGTTAATATCACAAAACATTCATAAAACAGTTAGGCATGCTCGGGTTTAAAGAAAGAGTCCACTCATAAATCAGAACGAGCCAATCGCGCTCCGTGCGCTCCTCGACCGTCTCGGGTGCCTCCCGTCCTGTCAATATGCACCAAATAGAGTCAAAAACACATCAAGGATACTAACCCTAATTTCCCCAATTTTTTGGGAATTTAATAATATTTTAATCCGAAACCCTAAACCGTCCGGATTCCCGAACCATCCCGTAACTTTGTCCGATCAACTCGAAAATTATACCCTTGGATTCCTTAGAACATTTAGGACTAAAACCATATTGAAAACTTGGCCGGATTCCTCCCCCCGCGCCTCCACGCGCCGCCCAAAGTGGCTGCGCGTGGGCCTCACGCGCCTGCTACAGTGCCACCGTCTTCCTCGATCGAACCCGGTTCGCACCAGGCTGCAACTCAGACCGGCGAGATCCATTCTCCACCGCCCGGCCACCGTTTCCCCTCTTATCTTCACCTACAGCTTCGTCCAGTCTCAAAGAACTCATCCCCCTCACTCTCTTGGTTTGACTCGACCCACAGCTTCACGACTGAAGCTCGAAAGAAAACACAGACAAACCTCTGTTTTCCTTCCCGGCCGCCCAGTTCTTCCCCCTTCACGGTGGTGATCCCAACCTCTTCCTAAGACCTCACTAAGTCACACCCAATTCACAGAAACCTTCGATTCACCCCCCAAGTCCACGACTTCCCGTTTGAGCTCACGACCAAAACAGAGTACAGAGTACTCGTCGTCGTCTGAACTCCGCCGTGTACTCCCCCGTCACGGCGACCGTCCTAAACTACTCCTAGGGCCTCCCTAAACATCACTGCACTCACCAATCCCCTCGATTCTCATCCTACCTTCACGACTTTCAAAATGAAATTTACGGGAAAAACAGAGGAATAGTACTCACCTCTCAATTCCGTCTCCGCCGTGCGCACCGCCGCGTGCCACGGTGTTCGTTGGGTCTCCTGCAACCTCCTACGGCTTCCACTGCCTTGGTTTGAGCCACCACACGGCGTAGCCACCACCACAGTCTCACGGCCTACCTGTTTTCCCAGAACTTCGCCGCACCACCACCGTGCCGCCGTGCACGATTTCTCCACCAAAACATGATCACCAGCTTAAACACTTCTCTCTGTCACTCTCACAAATTACTCTTCACTCCCCCTTGCACTGAGTCGATCAATCTCTCCCAATCTCTCACCCTCTGTTTCTTTGCGTTCAAAGGCAAAGCACGGTTTGATTTTGTGCAAAGTGTGGCCGTGCACACTTTAGTAGCCCCTGGAACCATCCAGCCCCTTGCACGTGTCCATCATCCATAGGTCAGCACAAAATATCCATGCCACTTGCCCTTATCTGATTGGGCTGAGGGAAAAGACCAAAATGCCCCTCATGCACAAATTACCATTTTACCCTCACACTTTCCAGACCCGTAAATATTTCATTCGACGTCCGATGACAGCGTGCCGCCTGTCGTTTTACTCAGGACGTCGAGACCTATCCAACGATCCTCAGTCTACGTGAAAATCACAAGTCCTCCAAAAAAGTCAGCATTTTCCTCATTTACTCAAAATTACGGTAACGCCTCCAATCTTCCGAACGTCATAACTTTTTCTCCGATTGTCCGAATCGAGCCTGCCACCTGTCTACGGATTCGTGACGTCCTAAACTACGTCATGGTCAAGGGTCGACAGTCATCCAATCGGTAATTCAAAAAGTCAACTTTTAGCCTACTATTCACAAGGGCAAAATCGTCCTTTATATACAAAAATCTTATAAAATTACATTTTTACCCTTCCCGAAGGTACGGGTTGTTACAGCTTGCGGGGGAATTTCGAGGTGAGATCAACATGAAACTTGTCCTATTCAATGTAACGAACATTTTTGGCGTTGGTTTCGAGTCAATCGGACACCGTCTCGATTATGTTTCGAGTGTCTGACGGTTTATGTTATATTTTAAAATAATAGTTAAATCCCAGAAAATTATGGGAAATTGATATGATGTAAATTGAGTTGTTAGTAACCCTGCATAATGATTTTGGACAGGATTCGAGATTCCTGGCAAGTGTCGGAAATTACGGAAACGCATGCAGCGCGGGAAACGAGCGGTTTGGACGGTGTGTGAGTGGACGTTTGTTTTATAAATTGATATGCATGCATAGTTAAATGTTTTACATGATTGATTGCATGAATTGGGTTGCCATGATGTTATGATTTGTTTGGATGATTAGTTATGATTTAATGATTATTTTAATCGGTATTTCGGGCACGTTTTACGAGAAATACGCAAATGATATTTTGGGCTTGGCCCGGAGTCAAAATGGTTTCAAAATGGATATTTTGATGAATTGATAAGTCTATGATGATTTCTAGATTATTGTAATGTTTTCAATGTGATTTTACGGATTTACGTATAATTGGTATTTGAGCCTGAAACTCTATCGGGAATGCTTATGACTTGATTTGAGGTCATGAATATAATTGATATGTGTTGTGGTATGGATTGTGATTGTGATTGTGGTTACTGGATACTGGATCATGGGCTGGATGGTGCTAGTGCAGTTCCTAGACGGGACTCGGATGTTGCGTGAGTGCAGTTCCCGAGTATGTGGTACGTCTAGATGGTGCGTTTGCGGTTCCCAGACATGATGGATATGACTCGGATGGTGCCTGAGTACAGTTCCCGAGATTGGCCTACGCGTAGTGCGGATGTGACTGTGTGACTATTTACATTGATTGTGAACTTGTGCATAGTATTGCTTGATGATGATTGTGATTACGTACTGGTATTGAGTACGAGTTCTGGTCTGTATGGCCAGGTGATTATGTGTTCGTATGTTTTGGCCTGAGAGCTGGGATTTAACTTGTTATGTGGTTTGGCTGGAAAGCCAGTGGTTGTGTTTCATATGTTTTTCCCTATGCATGCAGGTTTGATAAACTCGAGGGTAACAAATATATTTTTGTCCACTCACCCTTTTCTGTTTTTGATGACCCTCCAGGCCGTGACACGACGTTCTGGGCTAACCGAGAGGCGGAGGCATAAGCGGCGATAATCCCTTGTCTGATAAGTGCTGAAGGATTGTTTTGGGATTTCAGTTGACTTGTCAGACGGGAGCAGGAACGGGCACGGTTATCGAGGTCCAGTTGGGACGGGTCCTGTTAACGCGAGTGCTAACCGGGGTCTCAAACCCAAGTCTCTCCAGGGTCCACCTAGGTCAATGTCCGTAGATCAATGACCCTCCCTGGAGGTTACAAACCATGCCCTTCCTGAGAGTAAGAAACCCAACAGGGGGAGACTCCACTCAGTCAGTGCTCCGTGACTACTCCGGGGTCCACCCAGGCCAACGTCCCTCCCCGCCGTGGCCATCGTCGTGGGCCACCGTCTCAGCCTCTCATCATTTCCTCACGGCCACACACGAGCTCTGAGGGTCCTAGTGATGGTGAGGTCTGTGTTTGTATGGAGAGCAAAGAAGGAGGAAGTGTGAAAATGAAGAATGGAGGGGAAATGGGTTTCGGGTTATGAAGATGAACAAAGATGATATTTGATCAGATGAGAGGGGAGAGGATTAGATGAAGGGTGAAGATTTGAGAGATTAAATGGAACGGATGGCTAGGATTGAGTGTTAGAAAGATTAATTATAAAATAATATTTATAATAATAATTATAATAATATTTAATTATATAGATCCACAATTTAGGGGTTTTAGCCAATGGGATGAGTGACACTTGTCACTCATCCATGGGTCCCACTTAAAATATCTGCCCAATCAGATATTGCCAAATTATCATCGTCTCGAAGTATATGCATAGTGAAATCGAACTTCCGTGACCCATAACTTTCCCGTTCGAAGTTCGATTTCAGCGTGCCGCTTGTCTACGGATTCGTATCGTCCCGATCTACGTAACAGTTCTCGACCCTCTGCCACCAGACCTCCCAGTCCAAAAGTCAACTATTTGCCCCTTTTAACAAAAATTACCAAAATGCCCTTAAGCTTCCGAACGTCATAACTTTTTCCTCGAATGTCGGAATTGAACGTGCCACCTGTCTATGAACTCGTGACGTCACGAACTACATCACGGTCATCGGTCAAAGTCCATTTGACCGCCAGAATGAAAAGTCAACATTTTACCCATTCCAAGGGCAAAACGGTCATTTTGCATCGTTCGTCCGATTTCGTCCAACTAATCACCGATTAACCTCTCTAATTGTGATTAGTCACTAATCTAATCTTGGAATTCAAGATGGGTCATTACAACTTTCCCTCCTTAATTAATTTCTTCCTCGAAATTCCAACCGAACTAATTCCAACCGTTCTTCCCTCCTTAATTAGTTTCGTTTTCGAAACTCCAACTATCCTGATTCCACATCCACCTTGTGGAAATAATTCGATCTCACGACACGTGTACACTCGTACACCAACTAACCAGAACAAAACTCGTCTGCACCCAGACGTTCCACTGACACTCACGTTATATCGACTACACTCGACTACGTTGAATGATAGAAATTGCACGTTCCGAACTGACATCACTTGTCAGTATCAGAGCAGCCTGAGTATCCTATGAGTTAACCACTTGTCAGATTTACCATTTCGCTGACACAAACAACTCAAAGGTTTCCTTGCTCCATCACCAATCTATCCTGATATCTACTCCCACTGGGAGTCACTAAAACTCACTCATCGATCCACGATGAAACATTCGACAAACTGTCCCCACTTGGCAGTCGTCAGTAAAAAATTGACATTATACCCACTTGTGGTTATACCAACCACCAACTC
The DNA here is from genome assembly GCA_032719365.1 of Prinsepia uniflora. Taxonomy (NCBI): domain Eukaryota; kingdom Viridiplantae; phylum Streptophyta; class Magnoliopsida; order Rosales; family Rosaceae; genus Prinsepia; species Prinsepia uniflora. Next base: position 72,342,048 of record CM064868.1, on the reverse strand, counting down.
ACTCATCCTGAGTATACGTATACCAACATTTCACTCGACCTGTGTGTAACTAGACCCATCAGGAATATCATGACCCAGTGCACAGTATCCAACGTCTAGTACACGTTCTCGACTAATCCAATGGTATCGGGACTAAGCCGACTACCAACACGCTCACCAACGTACCACTGGTATAACCTATATACCATCACCAGGCATCACAAGTCTGCCCAGTATCGTACCTCGAACAACGTACAAGGTACGTACATCTACCCATCAATCAAACTACAACCACCTAGGTCATAGTCAATCACGTTTCAATATTGGAGTCCATCTGTCCAATCCAGTACTAGACAGAACAAAACTCCAACTAAACATCTACTTCCAAATCCGAATCCGAAATCATTATTCTGTAAGCTAGCATTTGGAATAACCATTCCGAACCCAAATCCAGAAATCCACTTTCAAGTTCCAAAATCGAATCCTGAATCGTCATCCAGAAATCTGATTCCAAAACCCGAAATCTCGTTCACGTCTACCGAGACGCACCAAAACCGAACCTATCAGTTACCTGCTCAAACGATTACCACAATACAATCGATTGACTTCATAGGAAAGCCAATCACAATATCCGCACATCTCTAAGGCTGACAAAATCTGACTTCCTCGGACACTTATTCGCCCGAGTAACATACCATACGGTATTCACTTCGAAAAAAAGTTCAGTCCCAACATCCTCAACTCAAACATACAAGTAAGAGTGATAAACTCTCCACCTATCTGGATCATCAAGATCCCGATCCAGATCCATCACTACGTCACCCGACCATAAATGTCACGATCGAGATGCATCACTGAGTCACCCGACCATAAACGTCACGATCGAGGATCGTCACAATACCCTATATCCTCAACACCACGGTCCTGATCTACCTAGGATCCTCGCAGTTAACTACTAGATTCCAAACCATAAGGTCTTACACCCTCAACGAATCTGCATACTGACACATCGTTTTTCAACCAATTCCCACATCTAAATAGATAAGTCAACGACGAGACACGTCGAGACTGTGGGTTCTCTCTAATTACTTCGTATCAATCCTTGTCATTCCACCTAGGAAAAACCAAGGATGATCCAACACGATGACATCAAAACTCATCCTACGTGAATGCAACCAAAACTTGCTGCACTCACCACACCACGTAATCAACATCATCTACCACCTAGCAAAAAATGAGAAATCTCAATCATCTAACTTCGATATACTCAACTACTCCTGATGACCCAAGACAAATCCTGAGTCCACTAACCAATACATGATCAACATAATGGTGACACACCCATCATCCACCATGGTAGAACCTGAGAAGTCACCCTAATGACTTCAAAACACCCATTACCAATGCAGAGAACCCGTACTACTCTCGTCACCTCAATCATAAACTCTCTCGATCCTGAAGTTCCAACCCTATCGGAATCACGTTTAATGGTTTATATTCCTGAGTTAGAAGTCATTCTCAGACCTTTCCGTCCAACAACGGTCATCGATAACTACTATAATGACCCATTCTATTTCATACAATCAAATTCCTCCACAAATAAGCCTACCCGAAGCTCAGGAGGTATGGTCAACCGCAGTCAACCATAACTAATCCGAAATGGACTCTCAAATCCTCATCTCATCCGGTCACCATCCACGTGTTTGAGTTCAGTCTAACTCACCTCTCCGATTTCGACCGTATATGTACATCCAAAAGGATACCAATTCATCATAATCTAATGCACTGCTGGACTGACGAGTCACAACAGACTCCTGCTGTGATCTGCAGTCAAATCTCTGCATATCGCCGTATCTGACCAATTCTGACCAACTCTGGCCAACACTGCCCAACTGGTCGCTAAACCCCACGACAGATCGAGTCTGACCAACCGGTCACTAATCTCTCATGACAGTACTCGATCCTCACGTCTTAACTACTGCGGATTCAATCCAATCCACCACTATCCGTGATCCACTCCCGGACCACGGATAATGAACACATGCCCATCTCGACGGAGTCACATCCCGATTCGCGACTCACCGTTATCACACTCACCGACACCAGCACCAGCGCTAGTACCAGCACCGTCACTAACAACAATACTAGTATCAGCATACTAAAACCTATTAGTATCAGCACAAAGTGTGCGAATCAGACAACCCTAGATCTCCGCTCATACCGAGTGACGATCCCACACCTCTACTCGAATGGGAGAAACTTTGCCTCCCTCGTACCTAAGCCTCGGTATTGGGCCGGGTCGGGCAAGCCCGGCCCAAATTTTTTCGGCTTGGGCTGGGCGAGGCCGGGTTTATTAAATAATTTTTAAATTTTCGGGCCGGGCCGGGCGGGCTTAACGACATAAAAAAGAGCCCACGGGCTTTTATCGGGCCGGGTTTATATCGGGCTTTTCGGGTCGGGCCTATTAAGCCCACTTAAATCGGGCTTACGTGGGCTTTTGCAATAAACTATGTCTCAAATTTTAAAGTTATAAAAAAATATATGCATGAAAAAAAATATTAATAATGAAAAAAAATACTCAAGGATGCAAAAACCTGGCATCGTTAAAATAAAATACTCAAGGGTGCAAAAACGTTGGGCCTATTAAGTAGGTGGAGGAGTGGTTAGGGTTTGTATTAGGTATCAGGTATTGGGATTTTTAAAATAAATTAGGTGGGCATGGGGCCGTGATTTGGGTTTTGGTTGAAATATTAGTATTAAGAATGAGTTGAGTATTAATTTTTAAATAATAAGTATTTTATATTTTCGGATTTATGGACCGAGTTTATTACGGGCGGGTCGGGCTGGGCTTATCGGGCTTTATCGGGCTCGGGCCTATCGGGTCTATCAGGTTTGAACACCATAAGCCCAAGATCAGCCCGCTAACTCTCAGGCCGGGCTAGACCACGGCCCATAGCGGGTCGGGCTGGGCTTTTGTCCATCGGGCTTATCGGGCCCCCATAAGCCCATGGGATTTTGGGCAAAATGGTGAGGGCTACTCGTACCCAACAACTCTGGGTACAGTCATCCTGACCACGCATACGAGAAAAGGAAACGTCCCCGATTCCTAACAACCATAACTACAACCATTCTCGGTAGTCGTGCCTGCCACAACTCTTGCAGACCTAACTACCGGACATCTCGATATCTAGACTCCGCATCCAATGGAATCAACTGCACATACTACTACTCCGTATCCCCACTCTGGGATTCCATCGACAAGTACGAACCCTGGTAACTTGTCCAACCAAACTCTAACCAGTCGTAACTCGACTTAACCAATGTTGTCTACCAGGTCGTCCATGACCTTAGTTGCACCAACTATCCATCACAACTAGAGTAGCACGACAACCATCTAGGTATAACCGATAAGTACAACCCCGACTGCAAAGTGCAGTCCCTACACTAAGCTGACATGACTAGATCTGACATGACCGACGATCTCATCTCCGAGAAGTCGCCAAAGTCAACTACTTGCCAACTCACCTTTCCGAACCATACACCCTAAGGTAGGGTTCCACGATCACACCTAGAGTTCCTCTAAACCGAACAGTATAAGACCGTATAATCTACGAGTTGACCGACTACGCGGTCCCGACATCGTAAGGACGTCAATCCAATCCTACCGTCAATCCAAATAGAGTTCCACGAACTCGACTGCTCCCAACAGTAAATCTATCTAACTCAATAATATCCGACCAGCTGATGGTCACACACCAAACTAGTCGTCAAACTAATCATACAACATCGTGAAAGACGATCCCAACTGACCGTCTCACGATCAAAACTCCAAAGTACTGTTACGTTCTCCTTCCGTAGGGTCCCACACTGTCATCCACGATAGAACTATGGCAACCCCGACATCTAGTAGCGAACCAAGACGTTCCACGATTCAATCCTACTAAATATTGTATCTGCATCCTAACTATCAGGTTGATAATGAACTGTAGCCCATTGAGGCATCACATCCTCGACCTGCGCATCACTCCAAGAGCTACACGGTTGCTCGAATAGAGACAACCCCACTCTGATAAGCAATCCTATGCTCTGATACCACCTGTCAGGACCCGTCCTCAATCCCCCCGGGATTAACGAGGAACGACCCTAATCCAATCTGACACGAAGCGTTAGACAAGGGAAATTTCCAACCTTAGCCCTCTCGAGCTTCATTAGAGTACACCAGGATCTGGAGAAGGTATGTGATATCTCGGTCTCTGCTATAGTCTGCACCGTATTCAACCTGAAGGGTATTGAAAACAGAAAGACTGTGAGTGGACAAAAAGTAATAAGTTTCGTAAAACACATTTTATAAAGACCTTTATACCCTTCACTAAAAAGCATGCATGCATAGAAAAATCATTTATCCAATCACATATGTTTAAACAATCATAATCATACGGGCTCCTTCCCAAACCATTCACAGAAAACCATAACATAGTAAGCATATGTGGGATCTCAGCCCAAATCCATTTATCATCATAAAACACAATTTCCCAAACCAATTGAAATCATGTTTATCCATTATATTTCATATCGCCGAACCTGTCACGGTATATAGAGCTACGCGCGTGCTAACCAGGGTCTCAAACCCAAGTCTCTCCAGCGTCCACCCAGGTCAATGTCCGTAGATCAATGACCCTCCCTGGAGGTTACGAACCATGCCCTTCCTGAGAGTAGGAACCCAACAGGGGGGCGACTCCACTCAGTCAATGCTCCGTGACTACTCCGGCGTCCACCCAGGCCAACGACCCTCCCTGGAGGAGACAATCATATATAAAGGATGGCATATGAAAAACCTTTTGAAATCATTCTTTAAACCTTTCAAGGATTCATGCCTAGCCCCCACAAGCCGTCATGAACCATAAAATCCTTTCAAGGGTTCATGCCGCTTCCCATAAACCGTCATGAACCACAAATCCATTTCAAGGGTTCATGCCGGTTCCCATAAACCGTTATGAACCATAAAAACCATTTGTAATACATAGTTGGGCCCTAGGCCCGAATCCACATACAAACTGGACCTCCGGTCCGAATCGTAAACCAACTGGGCCTCCAGCCCAATGCCTTGTTAAATCAAAAGGACCATAGGTCCGAGATTTCGTAAATCAAATGGGTCTCGTGCCCGATCCATATTTCCAAATCCGAAATCGATTCGAGAATCAATTGGGCCTCTAGCCCGAGAACGTCACTAAAAGGACTTCGAGTCCGAGGGTTTCCAAAACAGATGGGTCTCGAACCCGAGTTTACCTTTTCGATTCCAAAACCATTTCATGAAATCATATGCAAAACCGTCGTTCAGGGGCAAAATCGTAATTTTTCCCTGAATGTCTGTTAATCCTCGGCTAATCCCTGATTAGCCTCGCTAATTCATAATTAGTCTTAATTAATCCCTAAAATCAGGGACGAGTCAATACACAATGCTTATCAAATACCCTCACACTTAAACTTTGCTAGTCCCTAACAAATACCAAAACAAACTAAGAATGGGCAACAAAATTATTGTTTTTTTTCCTCTTTTTTTTAAAACCACTAAATTTAAAACAATTAATCCCTATTTTCTTTTTAGCACAACTAAACCCTGATTGATTTCCCCACACTTGAACTTTGCTAGGCCCTAGCAAAACGAAAAACAAAGAAAGACTCAAAACAACTCTAAAAGCCCTTAACCAAATGTCTCAAAAATTATTATAAGTATATGACATTATGATATCCAACAAATATGCATAGGGAATTCAAGAGATAATAGAGATATAAATATGTTATGAACAAGTAAGACTTGGAGAAAACAATGGTGAAATTAAGTCTGTGCATACTTCGAACAAGTTAAGATCACCTCACAATGGATGCACTCATAATCTGCTTCACTCATGAAATAGGGTTTCACTCAAAGATATGTGAAATAATTATTCACATATTTCAACAATAAAAACACTTAAACAATACCACATGAATATAATGAAATACTTGCACAAATGAATCCAAACCATATGCTTACTCACACAACTTACTCAACAGATCAAAAACTACTTATCTCATGGATCATAAAGATCTTTAATTAGAGGTTGTAATGAGGCTAAGGTTAAGGCATTCAAATTTTTGGATATGTGGTGGTAAAGAATATTCAAAAGACTTAGTCATTGTACCAAAACTTGATCAATTTCAAACATATGTTCTTCCAAAACATCACCAAGATCACGTGGGAACCAAATGTCAACTTGTAATCAATCCAAGTACTTACATTCAAAACATATTACCAAAGAGCTACATATTTTTTTTTGAAACTCTTTCTTGCTCTCATATTCATTTATTTTTATTTATTTTTTCACATTTTTTTTCTTTTTCACGTGGGAGACATTTTTTTTTCTTTTTCAATCTTTTTTTTCTTTTTATTTTTTCGACAATCACACAATACATCAAGTAATTGGGACAATCCTATTCCCATACACACATCATCACCTTGAATAGAATATCTTCATGCCATCTTCATGTATGCTAGCTTCAAAATCTTCAACCAAGTGTTTAGAATAAGGGTAAGGATATCTATACTAAGCTAAGAGTTTAGATATGCATGGTAAAGAAAGGAAAAGGCTAAATATGGGCTTAAAGGGGCAAACTAGGGGTGTCACAACTCGTGCGCACAAAAGGGACACATGGCTATTTGGAAAAGTGGTGGAAAACCTAGGTGCCTTCAATCATATCCACAATCAAAGTATACATTGACTATAAGCTTTGCAAATTAACATGAATAAGTTCTAGTAACCTCTAGTTAATTAAATCTATTGCAAGTAATCATATGAGGCATGTATACACTATAAATGATTTACACTCAAGAAAGAAAGAACATATAGCTCAAAAGTTCACAAGGGTTTATGCGATTCAAAATATAATTCTAACATGCGAATTATGTACCAAGTTTTACAAACCATATCTACTACAATTCATAATAATCAAAATATCTCAATTAGCACAAGAATTCCAACAAATTGATATGAAAATGCCATAATAGTCTTGTTTTGTTCCAATTCATCATTGACTAGTTAAGGGCATCCTAAGACTCTTGAAAACAAAAACTTACAACACACAATTTTTCTTTGGTTTATTTTTTTAACAAAGGTTAAAAAAAACAATTAAAAAAAAGAAATTCTTTTTATTTTATTTTAAAAACAAAGAAATTAAAAGCATAGAATCAAGTATGAGATAAAGTTTAACAAAAATAACTAAGAGAACAAAAGTAAACAAAATTAAAAGATAAGAGAAGAGAATGCAAATCTATTGTAGACTCCTCCATTGGGTTGCCTCCCAACAAGCGCTTAAATTTAACGTCTTCAGCCTAGACGAAATGATTCAATCAACTCATTTGATGCGAAGTCTGTGCACTCTTTTGGACTCCACATCGTGCGCACCAATTTCCTTGAGGTACAGCTTCAATTGGTAGCCATTTCTCTTGAACTCTTTTCCTGTTTCTTCATAAAGTAAGTTAGTACTCAACTTTAGAAGTTAATTTCTTCGAATATATAAATAGAACTAAGACTATGTTTCCACAATTTACAAGTGTGAAAGTTATGCACAAGTATGATATTTACATTATGAATATATTTACACAAACAAAATCACAAACAAAATATTTTTCAATCCCCAACAACGGCTCCAAAAATTGATAAGCAAAAACTAAGCATTAAAGTAAACGCAAAGTCACACTCAACACTTAAGGAAACGTATGTAATTAAAAAAACCTTTGTTTGTAGATGTAACATTGGTTAATAGGGATTGTTCTTAACCGGGGATTGAGGGTACCTAAGCATGATTATCGTTTGATTAATTAATTAAGGAGGGTACTTGATTGTTTCTATTGTCCTACATGATTAAATAATATAAACTATTCTAATCTATTATTTACATGGTCAACTCATCTTTAACCTAACTCATTCATGATTGTATTAACTTCAACCTGCGTAATCCTATAATCTTAATCTTACGAGTTACTTGCATATTCTCTTGAGTTACTTGCATATTCTCTTAAGTATGTGCTCGGGGCTCCCGACGACACTTTCAATGATCTAGACTCGGGGTTCCCTATATCTAGTCAAGCATTAAGCGCGAACACACAAACATAACAAAAACTAGAATCATAGAACACATATAATATTGAAGCAATAGAAATCATAAAACCAAGAATATTATTAGAAATCAGTTCATATAACCAATATTCAACTATAAGAAATAACTACAAGGTAAAGAAGCCGTGTTACACTTTTTCTCTTCGGGGATCCCTATGGATATGAAGTGATTGTGCACTCATTGGTGAGACAAGCGAGGGCTCCTCAACTTAGTCATGGATAAACGTGTAGAAGATGAAGTATGGTGTAATTATTCTTACACTGGAAATCTTGAATATAATGAAATGGAAAAATTGGTTGAGTAGAGTTTTGATATAAATAATGAGAGACCTTTTACAAATAACCTAAGCCTCTCTATTTATAGGAGAAAATTAATTTCCAAATAAATATGAGTTCACAATTTAAATTCTAAAAGGAAAAAGTTTCCTAAATATATAAGAAAACTAATTAAAAACCTTTCCTACAAGAAATATGGGGGAAAATAAAAAATAAAATAAAAAAGAAAGGAAATAGGATTGAAATCCTAATACAAAATGGATAATAGGTGTGAAAACAACTTGAATTAATCCTAAAATTTACCTAAAACTCGGATTTAAAGTCCCAGGATCCGATTCGGTGGTCAGCCACTGAACTGGTGGTCAACGTTAGTAGGAAGCTTTCGATCAACGTCGAGTCAGCTCGGGTCAAGTCGGCTGGGTTGTAGTTGGGCTCTTCGGTGGATGCTGGCCGAAACGTAAAGAAAGAGCGTAGGACGCGCGCGCAGATCCGAAGAGGAAGCGTTCGGTACACACGCGCCGACGATTTGTATGGGAATCAAGAGGCGCACGCCGAAATGGTTCTTGGGCTAATTAAATTGGTTCGGTAGCTTCCTACCAAAATTGGTTATACTTTTTGGTGACCTCCTTTGTTTTGATCTTAACTTTTTCGTTATAACTCCGATTGAGGTGATTGTTTCGTCTAAATTCTCGTAATTCCGTTCTTAATCCAATTCTGCATGTCTCACAAAATAGATTATTTTCTACAATTTTTGGTATTTAAATATTAAAAGATAAGCATAAATGATATAAAATAATGCTTAATTCAAGGCTTATCATAGCGCCTTTGTGAAAATATCAGCTATTTGATCTTTTGATTTGCAGAAGATTAAACTGATCTGCTTGTCCTGCAAAACATCACGGATGAAATGAAACTTTATGTTGATGTGCATAGTTTTCTGATGGAAAATTAGGTTCTTGGTCATTGCTATGGCTGACATATTGTCACAGGGCATTGGAGTAGGTTCTCCTTGTTCTTCTCCTAAATCTTTGAGCACAAATCTGAGCCAGATTGCTTATGAAGTTGTCTCTGCTGCACTCACATGTTCTGCTTTTATATTGGACAAAGCCATTGTACTTTGTTTCACTGATGCCCAAGAAAACACCCCACTTCCAAATGTAAATGCATAGTCTGATGTACTCTTCATGTCATCCTCAGATCCACCCCAATCACTGTCACAAAATCCAATCAAGGTTGAAGCTTTTCCTTTCTCATATTCAATCCCATAGGATAGAGTACCTTGAATGTATCTCAGAACTCTTTTGGCAGTTCCAAGATGTTTGCTTGTAGGTCCATGCATAAATCTGGAAAGTAAACTTTCAGCATACATGATGTCTGGTCTTGTTGCTGTCAAATAGAATAGACTTCCCACAATTTTCCTGTATAGCTGCTCATCTACAGCCTCACTTCCATCCTCTTTTCTGAGTTTCTCTGCTGGTACCAGTGGAATACTCATTGGTTTACAGTCCTTGAGGCCAAACTTCTCAAGAAGAGTAACATCAGACTTCCTTTGGTGAATAAAAATGCTTCTATCTGTCTGTATTACTCCCATCCCGAGGAAATGATGCAACAGTCCCAAATATATCCAAATATATCATCTCATACTTGTGTGAAATCTTGAATCAAAACATGTGAACTTCTAGTGTAGATTATGTCATCCATATAAACTGACACGATTAGAACTCCGCCATCTTCATCAAACATGATGTAGAGAGTTGCCTCACTTGTTCTTCTCTATGCATAGCCCTTTGCCACCAACCTAGCCTTGTGTTTCTCTATGGAACCATCCAGGTTTAGTTTGGTTTTGTAGATCCATTTAACACCAATGATAAGTTTATTCATTGGTCTGTCTATCAAACACCAAGTCTCATTCTTCTGGATCATGTCCATTTCAGCCTCCATAGCTTTTCTCCATGGTAGATACTTAGTTGCTTCTTCATAGGACTCAAGTTCAATTATGAACATGCGACATCGCGCATAAATGTCATGAATACTTCTGAGATTTACAGGAGTACATGAGGAGGATTCTCCTTCTTCTTCCACAAACTGAGTCTCATCATGAGGATCAGGATCTTCAACTGGTTCTTGTGGAATCTGAGCTGAATTATCAGCTGGATTAGTTGTCATGTCACAACCATAATTGATTCTGAGAAACCTTTTAGAATCTACCTTGGTAGTTTCCCGGTCATATGCACTCTTCCCATCAAAGATCACACTCCTTGAAACCACAATTTTATTGATTTGTAGATTGAACAGCTTGTATCCTTTTTCACAGCTTCCATATCCCATGAAAATGCACTTCGCACCTTTCTCATTGAATTTCTACCTCAACTGGTTAGGAATGTGGGAATAGCATACATGACCAAAGATTCTTAGATGTTGAACCCTTGGTCGTCTCCCACTAAATTGTTCAAATGGAGTCTTCCCATTTAGTGACCTTGTAAGGCTTCTATTCCGCGGATACACTACAGTGCTCACTACTTCTCCCCAGAACATGTAAGGAACATTTTTCCCATACATCATAACCCTAGCCATTTCCACCACAATTTTGTTTTTTCTCTAAGTAACTCCATTTTGTTGAGGTGAGTAGGCAACAGTCAGCTGCCTCACAATTCCTGTATCATCACAAAAGTTCTCAAAGTCTTTTGAGAGATACTCCCCACCCATGTCATTCCTCAATCCTTTAATCTTGAAACCACTTTGCAATTCAACCATAGCCTTAAACTTCTTAAAAACATTAAGAACTCTTGACTTGTGTGATAAAAAATACAGCCAACACATTCTGGTGTAATCATCAATGAAAGTCAAGAAGTACTTATTACCTCCAATGGTTTCCACTTGCATAGGTCCACAAACATCTGGGTGGATGAGTTCTAAGGGTTGAGTTTCCCTTAGAGCAGGTTATATGTCAAATTGTTCCACATACTGTTTTCCAGTAACACAACTTGCACACACATGAGCTCCATCTTGTAACTTAGGCGTCCCAATCACCATGTCCTTCTGTTATAACTTCTTGAGACTTGAATAATTCAAATGACCATATCTGCCATGCCAAAGTTTAGAATCTTCTGAAATAGTAGCCTCATTGCTATTGGCTTCACACAATCAAATGTCATGAGAAAACATCTGTTTTTGGTTATGGGAATCTTGGCTACTCTGTGAACCAGCTCTTTATCCTCAAAAATGTCAACATACTGATCACCAAAAATAAGGAAATATCCATGTTCAATCATCTCCCTAACACTAAGTAGATTTTCTTCCAAATCAGGCAGCAACATTACATCCTTGATGTACTGATCTCCCTGTTTAGTCTGAATAACCAATATTCCCTTTCCTACTGCTTGAACCAGCCCACCATTTCCCGTTTTCACTTTAGCCTTGATACTTCTATCAACATTTACCAATACTGATTCTTGAGCTGTCATATGGTTGCTACATGCACTGTCCACATACCACACATTGTCAGTCTTCACTGAAGTTGAATTACAAGCATAAAAGAAATTTCCAGGTGTTGGTGCTTCAGTCACTTCTTTGGCCATGTTCACAGCCTTGACACTCATACAATCCTTGGCTACATGTCCAGGTTTGTTGCAGTTGTAGCACTTAGGTTTAGTCTTAAACCAGCATGTCCCAGAGTGCTTCCTGCCACAATAGGGATTATGTTTTCAGTCTTCCCAGAATTCTGGTGATTTCCTCACCTCTCACTATTGCTGGCCCTCAATCCACACGGTGAAGCATGTGACTTCATTCGAACCACTCCCTAGTTGCCTCATACTTCGGCATTTATAGGAAGTTTTCTTGAGTGCTAAGTAACAACTCACACTCTCCTCACTTTTACAATTTTGTTATAACGAACTTTCCAACTCATACTTGAGCTCACTTACAATTTCTTTTATGCACACAACACATCTTACCTCACACACTTACACGACTAGCTGTAAGATTCAAATAACTAGCCGTAGAACTTCAAATTCAAACTTGCTGTGCTGCTTAATCAGCAACACAGCAACTAGCATTCTTCAGTTGTGTTATTCTCATCTTAATTATTTGTGCATGCATGCTTCTATTTTTAATGCATGCCTTGGCATGGCCTTGACCGAAAATGAGACCGATAGTCTCGCCTTGCTCGATATCAAAGCTAGCATAACTGCTGATCCTTTTGGATTCATGGCTTCATGGAATTAACAAAGCATCAACTTGAGCTTCCTCAGAGTCATTCATCTCCAGAACAATAGCTTTTCTCATCAAATCCCTAAAGAAATCAATGCGTTGCGGAGATTGAAAGGTTTGCGATTGAACACCAGTTCACTCACTGGTAAAAGTCCCTCCAACTTACCAGCTTGTTCACAACTCCTTCGAATTGATCTTGTTCGCAAGTCACTAGTAGGAACAATTCCTCAAGAGCTTGGCACCTTGTCGTCGAAGCTAATTAAACAACAATGGCAGTTTCCTATACCAAGCTTAGAGGAAGTACTGTGCCTTACTTTTCCAGAAACTTATCATCTCTTGAGGTCCTTGCAGCATATTCTAATTATTTGAATGGCAGAAATCCAGATATTTTTGGCCAACTTACGAAACTGACGCAGATTAGTTCGTTTGACAATGATTGGTCCGGTATGATTCATTCTTCCATATTCAATCTCTCTTCCCTTACTCGATTTTCCATTCAATTGAACAAAATCCAAGGTACATTGCCCTCAAAATTACCTATGTTTTCTCCGAGTACTGTCCAACATTTTTACATCGCTTTGAACCAATTTCGTGGATCCATTCCGGTGTCATTATCCAATGCCTCAGATCGTCGTTTCCTATCCTTGCTAGGAAATAACCTACATGGAAAATTTTCCCTTCGTTGGTAATTACAAAGGCTTGAGAGATTAATTCTAACGAACAACAATCTTGGGTGTGGGGGAGTTACTGACTTGAGATTTACCTGTGATTTGACTAACTTCTTCCAACTTCAACCTTTTGCACCTTAGTATGAACACTTTTGGGTGTCTTCCCACAATGCATAGCTAATTTGTTTTCTTCTCTTTTAAAATTTGTAGTAAGTGACAATAAATTAATAGGAAGAATCCCAAATGGGATTGGAAATCTTGCTAACTTGGACCTCCTATTTCGTCTATGAACCAATTTCCTCTTGGGTGTGGGGGAGTTACTGACTTGAGATCTACATGTGATTTGACTAACTTCTTCCAACTTCAACCTTTTGCACCTTAATATGAACAATTTTGGGTGTCTTCCCACAATGCATAGCTAATTTGTTTTCTTCTCTTTTAAAATTTGTAGTAAGTGACAATAAATTAATAGGAAGCATCCCAAATGGGATTGGAAATCTTGCTAACTTGGACCTCCTATTTCTGTCTATGAACCAATTTTTTGGAGGAAATAGTAAATTTTGTGGAGGCATACTTGAGCTTCATCTTCCAAAATGCAAATTTGGAAAACTCAAAAAGATAGGATTGATCCTCACATTGCAAATAATTATCGCTCTTGTTTGTTCCCTTCTTGGAATCACATTGGCATTCATTTTTGTGTATCATTATTTTTGTGCTGCAAGGAAGGGAAGAAAGGATGAGGATGCTTCTAGTAACTCAGAACGGTTTCTGAGGGTGTCTTACCAAAGTCTTTTGAAAGCTACTGATGGATTCTCTTCTTCGAATTTGATTGGAGCATGCAGTTTTGTGTCTCTGTACAAAAGATTACTTGACCGGCAAGGCAAGACTACAACAACCACTGTCAAGGTGCTCAACCTTGTCCATCCTAGAGCTTCCAAAAGCTTTACTGCTGAACGAGAGGCCTTGAAAAATATTAGATACCTTAATCTTGTTAAGGTACTCTCTGCATGTTGTGGTGTTGACTACCAGGGTCACGATTTTAAGGGTTTAGTTTATGAGTTCATGGCGAATGGGAGCTTAGGGGAATGATACCATCCAGCTCCGATAATCGAAGAATCGAATGAGAGACCAAGGAGGAGTTTAAGTTTATCTCAGAGGCTGAGCATTTCTACTGATGTTGCTATGGCATTGAATTATCTCCATCATCAATGTGAACTCCAGTACTTCACTATGATCTCAATCCAAGCAATGTTCTTTTGAATGACGATATGGTTGGACAGGTCGGCGACTTTGGGTTGGTTAGAATCCTTGTCAATCCTGCTGATAGGTTGTCTGGTAATCAAACAAGTCGCTTGTAGTAAAAGGAACAATTGGTTATAATCCACAAGGTAAAAAGTATTTACTTGATAGTTATTCAATAATTAAGTTAATAGTTTGGAACATGAATATATCACTTAGAAATAAGAATTGTTATCTGATGATTTAGGTTGTGTGATTATGCAGGGTATGAAATGGAAATGAAGTGAGGACACAAGGTGCTGTGTACAGTTACGGCGTCCTGCTGCTGGAATTGTTTAATGGAAAAAGATCTACATATGACATGTTTCGAGGAAATGTAAGCCTCTATAAGTTTGTTAAAACGACTTTGCCTGATGAGATGGAACCGGTTGTGGACCCTGTTCTTCTTCAAGAAGTCGGGAAGCTGTCACAGGCATCAGCATTCATGAAAGATTGATTTCAGTTTTAGAAGTTTGTGTTGCTTGTTGTGCAGATTTTCCAACTGAGACTGGAAATTACTGATGCTCTTGCAGAGATGTGTAGGATAAGAGACAAAACTTCGAGCAACTAGAATTACTTTATGAACAAAAAGCCGACTTGTTCCAATTGTTACTGCAGTTCAAAACCCTTAGCCTTGCTTTAGGGTTGTAAATTAAAAAAATGCTTTAACTACAAAATTCATGGGAAAAAAAAATTACCACAAACACTAGCATGTTATAGCAATTTCTTCTAAACAAGATCGAGTTTTTCAAGCCAAGTTTGATTAAAATGCTTGGGATAATGAATAATACACAGATAAAGGTTCTTCAATTGCCAACAGGCCCAACAATAGTCAATTCACTAGCAAACGCTATCTCTTGGTGAAAACAGGTTCTGAGTCCGCAGTTGGTTGTGTTCTTCTCGTGTGTTTGAGAAGCAAACCTTCTGCAGAAAGACCCGGCACATTCAAGTCCCTGGAAAGTAGATTCACATATGGTAAAAGTAAATAACTTTTGATAGAATGCAGGAGAAGGATGATGATCACAATAATATGTGAAGTAACCTGATAAAGGGCTGTAGATCCTTCCACTCCCATTTTGGATGCTCTTTGAAAAGGATTGAGAATCGCTCTGCAGGATCGTAGGGTAGAGATGAAACACTGAAGGCTCGAATCCATGTCTCAGCGCCAAGCTTCTCTATCAAAACTTCCCCTTCCAACATGTCAAAACTTGCAGGCATCCCTTCCGGAACCTTTTGCATCCACTCCTCCATGAATCTCTCCATCTTCCTCTTCCCGTCTCGCAAGATTTCCTTTGCAAAATGCACACATACCTTCCTCTCATCCAACTTCCATATGTTACTTGTCCTCACACCATCACCAGGCACCTTACTACAATAAACATGCAAGCAATGGTTTGCAAGATTGCGAGGATACCCATCTGATTCCAGCACATTAACCACGTCATCTTGATTAAGAAAAGATAATGACCAATCATTTAACACTGAATTGTGCATAAGCATGCGTAGGATTGTGTCCATGTACTTATCATCCACAATTCTCCAATACCCATGAATCTCCACTGCTGAAAGAGCCTGTAACCCAGTCCTTAGTTCATCATTGCTAGCTTGAACCTTCTCAATAAGATCATCCCATCTATAAAGTCCTATACCTTTTATCTCCATCTCTTCCGGATCCACCATTTCTACGTCCTCCTCATATCTGTAAGGATTCTCAGAAAGTAGAAACCTTAGCTTGTCAAGTCTGGGAGCAACTTCAACGAGCTCCATGTTACCAGTTGCAACCTTAATGACAGATGCAACAGATTGTGGGTCATGATAGTTCTCTTCACAGCATTTTGGGCTTTCAAACGAATTAAATTGACTTGACGGGGGAATGAGAAAAACAGAATTTGAAGTTCCAACAGACTTGATTGCATAAGTTTTTGACTCTGTGCATAGCACTGCATCTTCGTCAGGCTGTCCTCTAATGGTTACCCTATAGAAGAAAAAGAGGAAGCCTTAAACTAGAATCAATGCATAAAAGAAAAAAAAAAAAAAACGGAAATAAGACTTGTAAAAGACTCTGGAAACTAGATTTAAGTTATTCCTCACCTTTGGTGCAGGACATCAGGGACAAGTTTCTGATCCAGCTGAAGGAGGATTAGATCATCATGAGGGCCAAAGAGAGGGTGATACGTAATAGGAATCGACAAATTTGGTTGAAGATTTAGGACTGCTTCTGCACCTCTGCAATCTGGAGATGGTTGTTCCATCTCTCACACTCTCCCACCCTCCCTCTATAGTCAATAGTTAAAGCCAAGATGATGAATGCCCGTTGACCCTTTGTTTTCCAGTCAATGGTTGTCTTCAGTTCCTTTTTTTCAACAGACTTGTCTTGAGTTTGCAGTGTAAGAAATGTTTTGGTTTCTGTTGTTAAATGTGCCAAGTTCAGAAAATACAAATGAAGAACCTATATAAAACTACAGCATCAGTTTAGCACACTATGATAGCTTATGATTACACAATCAACTCATTAAGGCTTTACCAACAAACAATCCAAAAATTCACATCACAGATACAAATGAACTATTTAATCTTCAGTCGTTACACTCAACTAGAAAACGGTACTCTTTATGTAGCAATTTAACTTGCAATGTCATAGAATTGTAACAAATAATTATGCAATGGAACTTTCCAAATAATTATCATCACAAATTAGAAGAAGCAAATTGTAACATTGAGTCAAACATGATAAAGGGATTTGACCCAGTTGAAAGTTTAATGAATCTTACTGAATCAACACCAGAAAGCCTTATCATTGATTCCGGCCCCTAAAACCCAAAAGCTGAATTCAGATTCTTTTTCTTTTTCTTTTTATCTCATTTTCCTGCGCTTTCCGGCAACCAAACATAGCATAACGGAAATACGAAAGCAAATGAAACAAAAATTTTACAAATCTGAAGTTGCAATCATTTTCAGGTACCCCAAATGAAAAAACAGACGAATTTGCCACATAAAATTGCAGAAAAGAGAGAGACTTACATGAGATAAGGAGCAATGCCAGCCGAAGATTTTGGTAGGCAAAATTGCGTGTTTGGGGTTCTTACATTGGCTAGGGTTTAGAAGCGTGAAGCGCGACGAAGGCGAACGGACTTCCCAGTCCTCAGAGGTTTATGGCGCGCGATTTCCATTTTTTTTTATTCTTTTACCCGCGAAATGGCGAACGCCGCAGTTTTGAGACCCTAGGATCATGAACCAGGCTGGGCTTTAACTGTGTTAAAATCATAAAATATCTGAACCTGGTTAGGTCCGGCCCGTTGTTGACCTCTCGGGCAAAATATGTAAGCCTGGTTAGGCCCGGCCTTCCAAAATACGTAAGCCTGTCCTCATGTAGCGATTTTTTAGTTTGTTTTACTTCGTAGTTTATTGTTTTAACTTTTTTTTTGGTAAATACTATGAAATGTCCCAACACTAGAAGAGTAGGTCTAATCTCTATCCGGAGTTTAGTTATTGACAGCGGTTTCAAACTCTTCCAGTTAGGTTCCAAAAAATTTATCCTTTTAGAAATAACAGTTTGTCAAATACACCGCATCTTATGATTTATTGTTTGACTTTCTTCAGAGTTAGGTTCCAAAAAAATTTTTCCTCTTGGAAATAACAGTTTGACAAATACAACACATCTTATGGTTTATTGTTTGACCTTTGAAGAAAGTTTTTATGTCGTACGTGGTACTTTTTTCACTCTTATATATAGTTTTCACTCTTCTAAATTTGATAAATGTCACTTTATATAGAATTACAATACAAACTCCGTTTTAATGTCCGTGAGGGGTGCATATGTGGCATCTATGTGGCATTTATGTGGCAGTATTTAGGTGGGTATTTCAGTGAAGGAAGAGTAATAGGGGTTGCAGTAAGGTAGGGAGGTCGAGGTCGAGTATGAATCAAATGTTCAATGGTGGAGTAAGAATGAAATGGTCTGGTCGAATTGAGAAGGAGGGGTGCTGCATCGAGGGAGGGAGGTCTATGGATATGGAAGGAAGTGGAGATAGGGAGTAATATCGAAGTTGCCGTTGTGGGAAGGTTGCTACAATGAAGACCTCATGGACCGACGAAAACCTAGGCATGAGATTTCTTGTTTGGCCAGATGGTCGGGTAAGAGAGAAAATTTCTGATTTGGTTATGAATTTAAACTGATTTGGTTATGGAAAATTTTCTGGGTTGCTTTGATTCGAATTGGTGGGTTAAAATTTTCGGTTTAGGGGTTAGGTGGTTGGGCTATGATTCAAATTTTTGAATTGGTGGTTTTAAATTTTCAGTTTAGGGTTTAATTTTCAAATTGGCTATGAATCAAATTTTCGAATTACTTTTGCTATGATTATAATTTTCGAATACTAAATTCGAATTGATGCTGCTATGATTATAATTTTCGATTTTGGGAATAGATTAGAGATTTGAGCTAGATTTAAAACATCTCATTAAATTGGGTTTGTGGTAAGGTTGCGGGTTTTAACTAAGCAAATTGGGTTTATGGTAAGGTTGCTGCTGCTATGTTTGAAGCAAGTTTGGACAAATTTATATAAGTTTTTTTGAAATGTCAATTTGATTTGTATGTATGCAAAAGAAAATCAGTTTGATAATGCAAGTTAGGGGTTACAAAGGTCGTGGCAAAGGCAGTGATTTTTGGGAATGGTTAGATCTGAAGATATGCAAAAGGTCAACGATAATAATTCTTGGCTTGCTAAGGAAACTTGATAGAGAAGATGAGCAATTGTTGATTGAGAAAAGTAAGGTTTTTAAGCTTAGGATTACTCTCATGTTCATTTGCTTTATATGCGTTGGAATAATGTATGTGTAAGGTGCAAACCGTAAGTTAGAATAGTTTGTGCAATGGATGGGCAAGCTTGTTCTAGATGTATATTTGATGGATTCATGATTTTGTTCAATGCTAGAATAGTTTATGCAATGGATGGGCATGCTTTTGTTCAATAGTTTGCGACTTTTGATGTATGTTTGAGAGTATGTTTGAAAATTGCGCATAAGATGATTGAGCACGTAAATTGACCATAGCATGTTGAGTATTAAAACCTTAAAGGAAGCATAATACTTAACAATAACGATTTAAAAATAAAGTGAGCATAAATCATGTTTCACCTTCAGACCATTACAAAAGGATGCATTGGACTTTACAAGTCCCCAATACACTACAATTAGTCTTTTCAAACAACAAAAGCTATGTAAGGGACCAAAGTTTCCAATTCCTAAAATTAGACAACAAAGTTTGCAAATGCTAACATTAGATAACAAAGTTCCCAAATACTAAGATTAGCCAACAAAAAAGATGAACCTAGCTACTAGGAGGCTAGTAATGGTGCCACTCGGGTAACAATTCCCTTGCCCTCTTTTGCCAATCCTTCTTGCTTACCTTTGGCTTTGGTTGTGGCTGCACCTTTGGCTTTGGTTGTGTCTTAGAAGACCTAAGTCTCTTTTCTGGCATTTTCAGTCTCATTTTTTTGGTTGGGGTTCTGGAAGGGGAACTTAATGATGTAATTGGAGGTTGCTGGGAAGAGTCAGTTGTGGGAGGTGGAGTTGGTTGCTGGGAAGAGGCTGTTTTGGGAGGTGGTGTGACAGGACCCATCCCAATCCCCCCGGGATTAACGCGGGATGACCCTGCTCCCTTCTGACACGAAGTGTCAGACAAGGGATATTTTCAACCTTTGCCCTCTCGGGCTATCAGAGTACGCCAGGATCTGGAAGAGGTATGTGATATCTCGATCTCTGCTACAGTCCACATCCGCTGTCAACCTGAAGGGCAGTCAAAACATTAAAAGCTGTGAGTGGACAAAACAAGGAGTTTATAAAAACATTTTAACGAAGAAATTTGTACCCTTCACTAAAAATCATGCATGCATTCGAAAACCATTTATCAAACCGTTCATTAGGGCCTTAGCCCAAAATCGTAAATGAAATCGAATACACGGGTCACTGCTCAAATCCATAAAGATACCAAATACACGGGCCACTGCCCAATACCATACGGGACTCAGCCCAAAACTTGTATACATCACATATCATATATACATATAATTCACACAATCAATCCTGTCACCGTTTCCAAAGCTACGCGCGTGCTACCCGGGGTCTCAAACCCAAGTCTCTCAGAGTCCAAGGTCAATGTCCGTAGACCAATGACCCGTCCTGAGGTTACGATCCATGCTTTCCTGAGAGTACGGAACCCAACTGGGGGGCGACTTCACTCAGTCAGTGCTCCGTGACTACTCCGGGGTCCACCCAGGCCAACGACCCTCCCCGAAGGAGATAATAGAAGTAAAGGAAGGTATATGAATACATATATATACATAACATAAACATTCATGCCCGGTCCCCCTGAACCGTCATGATCTATTACATCCATTTAAGGGTTCATGCCCGGTTCCTATAAACCGTCATGTACCACAATAACCTTTACGTAGATCGGGACGATACGAATCCGTAGACAGAAGGCACGTCGAATTCGAACGTTCGACGACGAAGTTACGGTTCAAGGAAGTTTCGAGGAACTATTGCACGTTTTATGAAACAACTTAACTTTTGGCAGTTAGTGGGCCCAGATATTTGTCCCAAGGCCCAATGGATGAGTGACAAGTGTCACCCATCCAATGGACACCATTTTCCCTTCATGCATATCATCTTCATCGATCATTCTTCCTTCATTCCCAAAACACAACCCGATCTCAATTTGAACCCAAAACCCATCCAACCCAACCCCAGATGATCATGACAGAGAGGCCAAGGAGTGAGGGAGGATGTTGGATGTTGGTGGCTGGCTTGGACGGCGCCGCCGTGGACGGTGGAGCCACAAACCCGAGAGGGTACTCGATAAGGCCCAAATTCCATTTAAATTCAATATATGCATTATGGTTTGTTTTGGATGTTTCTAATGAATTAAATGGGTTATTAGGAGGGTGTTAGAATGATTTTGAGGATGGTTAGAGGTTGTAGGACACCAGGGGAGGTTTTGGAAAACTTGAACCGTGAGGTTCAATTTGGAACCATGGGTTTTAGGTGTTTTTGATTAGGTTTAGGGATTGGAATGGATAGGAAATGAGGAAATAGGAGGAAAGGAATCGAAAAGGGAAGAAACAGACCAAAAATTGAGGGTCTAGAGCACCGAACCGGTCACGCCGGTCCAATTGAACGGGCCAAACCAAGTGAACCGGTCGGCGGGAGGTTGATGGTGCAGGAACAGTGCGGCGCGTGATCTCACGCGCAGCACCTTCATTGGGAGCGTGGGAGTGTGTGTCCCACTGTTTGGGAAAGTTTTCAACATGTGAAATCTTCTATTCGATGTAACGAACATTTTGAGACTGGTTTCGTGTCGATCGGACACCGTCTCGATAATGTTTGGGGCATCGGAAGGTTTAGGATAAGGATTAAAAATAGTTAAAAATTCCAGATAATTACGGGGCTTTATTGGGAGGTTATTTAAGTAGTTAGTAACCTTCTATTACGATTTGGACAGGTTTGGGAGTCCCGGTGACTGTGATTAGCTAGGGAGAGCTGTATGGCATGCATATCGAGGCGACAGCTCAGACGGTCTGTAAGTGGACCTTGTTTTCTAAATTGGTGCATGCATAAATGTTTATTATATGTTTTAAATACATGTTTGGTAATTCCATGGGTGCATTTGGTTGTGGTTACGTATAAGCACATATTTCAAGGTTTCGGCATTATACGGTGCTTATACGAGTCTGTATTTCTTTAATGGTCTAAATGAAATGGATTTGGATTTCAAATAGATAAACTCGGGTATGAGACCCATTTGGTTTTTTCTCGGGCATATGACCCTATTGATGACCTACGGGTCCGAGTCGTGGTCGCGGCAGATGCTTGGTGCACGGCGACGGACGACGGACTTGGGATGTGTTCCTTCCGGAGAGGTCACGATGCATGATTCCTGGGGAGGCTCGACTTCGGAGTGCTAACGATTTAGGATAGCGATCGGTGATGAGTTCACCATGATTTTGTGGTGGTCGCGTTGGTTGATTCGTTAACGGCGACATACCAGGATTGAAGGCGGTCCTGGATGGATGGTTGCACGCATTACTATGATCAGAGTCGTGACTGACCCTTAGATATCGGGCACGGTGCCTAGCTGATGTCATATGTTCGGGTACGAAACCCTGTTGATTTATGGTTATGGTTTCGGGTCAGGGACCCTAGATGGATTTCCAAGTTCATGGCAGTTTATGGGAACCGGCATGAACCCTGGAAAGGTTATTGTGGTACATGACGGTTTATAGGAACCAGACATGGAGGATGTTTTCTATATATATATATATGAATGGCATGGATATTATGGATCATCAAGGTTCAGGGGGACCGAGCATGAATGTGTATGTTATATGTATGTATATGTTCATATACCTTCCTATACTTCTATTATCTCCTCCGGGGAGGGTCATTGGCCTGGGTGGACCTCGGAGTAGTCACGGAACACCGACTGAGTGGAGTCGCCCCCCAGTTGGGTTCCTTACTCTCAGGAAGGCATGGATCGTAACCTCAGGACGGGTCATTGGTCTACAGACATTGACCTTGGACTCTGAGAGACTTGGGTTTGAGACTCCGGGTAGCACGCGCGTAGCTTTGGAAACCGTGACAGGATTGGTTGTGTGAATTATATGTATATATGATATATGATATGATATATGATGTGTGATGGACACAGGTTTTGGGCAGTGGCCCGTGTACTTGGTTTCATGATGGATTTGGGCTGAGTCCCTTGTGGATTTTGGCATTGGCTAGTATATTTGATTTGATTATGGTTTTGGGCTTAGTTCCCACAGGTGGTTAATTTGGTTAAATGGTTTTCGAATGCATGCATATTTTTTAGTGAAGGGTACAAATGTCTTTCGTTAAAATGTTTTTATAAACTTGTTGTTTTGTCCACTCATAGCTTTTAATGTTTTGACTGCCCTTCAGGTTGACAGCGGATGTGGACTGTAGCAGAGACTGAGATATCACATACCTCTTCCGGATCCTGGCGTATTTTGATAGCCCGAGAGGGCAAAGGTTGGAAATATCCCTTGTCTCGTGTCAGACGGGAGCACGGTCATCCCGCGTTAATCCTGGGGGGGGGGGGGGGGGGGGATTGGGATGGGTCCTATCACCGATAGTAGTGATGTGTGGAACCATCCATCCAGGACCGCCCTCAATCCTGGTATGTCGCCATGAACGAATCAACCGACGCGACCACCACAAGATCATGGTGCACTCATCACTGATCGATATCCTGAACTGTCAGCACTCTGAAGTCCAGCCTCCCTCGGCTACCCGACAACGAATCGTGCGTCGTGACCTCTCCGGAAGGAACACATCCCAATCCGGAGGAGTGTATCGTATCTTTGATTTCCGTGCACATAGCACTCGCCGCGACCACGATTCAGATCCGTAGGTCATCGATAGCGTCATATGCCCGAGCCAAAACCAAATGGGTCTCATACCCGAGTTTATCCTTTTGGAAATCCAAAACCATTTCATTGACCATCAGAGAAGTACAGAACCGTATAGGCACCGTATAGGGCCAGAATCTCGAAATAGGTGCTTATACGTAACCACAACCAAATGCACTCATGGCATCCCCAAACATGTATTAAAACATATAATAAACATTTATGCATGCACCAATTTAGAAAACAAGGTTCACTCACAGACCGTCCGAACTGCCGCCTCGATTTGCATGCCATACGGCTCTCCTGAGCCAATCACCGTCACCGAGACTCCCAAACCTGTCCAAATCGTAATAGAAGGTTACTAACTACTTAATTAACCTCCCACTAAAGTTCCGTAATTTTCCGGAATTTTTAACTATTTTTAATCCCGATCTGAAACCTTCTGATGCCCCGAACATTATCGAAACGGTGTCCGATCGACACGAAACCAATCCAAAAATGTTCGTTACATCGAATAGAAGATTTCACGTGTTGAAGACATTCCCAAAAGATGGGACACGCGCCCTGAGAAGCCACTGCGCGTTGGCTCCACGCGCGGTGTACAGTTTTCTCCTTCCTCACGTGAACCGAACTAGACCGGCGTGATCGGTCCAATGATTTTCCTCCTTCATTTTGGTCTGTTTCCCTTCCTAATCATTTCTAATGTTCCTAAATATGTTCTATGAACCTAAATACAATGATTAAGACATCAAAAACCCACACAAAACCATCCAACCGATTTTCCTCTTTTCGATCCAAACCTCCATTTTCGTTCCCAGGCTTCACAGCCATCAAATCCCATAAAAAAACCTTCATATCAAATCCCTAGCAACCTAAATAACCTTATCCAAACGTCCAAAACAACCCATAACGTATAAATCGACAAATATAGGAAAAATGGGCTAACTGAATACCTTCTTGGGTTGCCTCCTCCACGTCGCCGTCCGCGGCGGTTCTGGCCGTCCAGCAACCTCCTCTCAGTCCTCAGTCTCTCACTGTCTCATCCTCAAGTTGAACCAAGTGAAAGGAATGGTTTGGGTTGCACATGGATGAAGGAATGAAATGGTGAGATCGGGTTTGGTTTGAAAAACAAAGAATGAGATTTTCGATGCATGAAGGTATAAGGATGGACTGTGGATGGGTGACACTTGTCACTCATCCATTGGGCAGGAACTAAATATCTAGGGCCCACTAAAATCCAAAAGTTAAGTCGTTTTGTAAAACGTGCAATAGTTCCCTTGAACTTTCGTGAACCGTAACTTCGTCGTCGAACGTCCGAATTCGATATGCCGCCTGTCTATGGATTCGTATCGTCCCGGTCTACGTGACGGTCCTAGGCTCTCGGCAATCCGACCTCCCGGTCAAAAATTCAACTCTTTGCCCCTTTTAACCAAAATTACCAAAATGCCCTTGAACTTCTAAACGTCATAACTTTTTCCTCGAATGTCGGAATTGAACGTGCCACCTGTCTATGAACTCGTGACGTCCTAAACTACGTCACGGTCATTGGCCAAAGTCCATTTGACAAACAGAATGAAAA
Organism: Prinsepia uniflora; assembly: GCA_032719365.1. NCBI lineage: Eukaryota > Viridiplantae > Streptophyta > Magnoliopsida > Rosales > Rosaceae > Prinsepia > Prinsepia uniflora. Next base: position 72,316,472 of record CM064868.1, on the reverse strand, counting down.
GTCAGCGTTTTGCCCACGCCTAGGGGCAAAACGGTCATTTTGCATCGTTCATCCGATTTCGCCCAACTAACTACCGATTAACCTCACTAATCGTGATTAGTCACTAATCTAATTCTAGAATTCGGGACGGGTCGTTACATGGTGGTTGGGAGGAGGCTGTTTTGGGAGGTGGTGGTTGGGAGGAGGCTGTTTTTGGAGGAGGTTGAACTGCACGAGCTCAAGCAGTCCTCCTATCTAAAAATTTAAGTACCAAATTCCAGTAGAAGCTTAACTTTGTCAAGCTAATATTAATTTGTATGTTTTCGGTAGTAAATATTAATTTTTACGCTTTCTGAATATCATCTGTAGCACCTTTATACTGTAGAATGAAGCAAAAGGAGAAAGCAACTCAAAATCAAAACCAAAATCAAAATCAAAATTAAAATCAAAATCAAAATCAAACTCATAATCAAAACCAAACTCAAAAATCAAAATCAAAATCAAACTCAAAATTAAACTCATAATCAAAACCAAACTCAAAAATCAAAATCAAACTCAAAATCAAAATCAAACACAAAATCAACATCAAACACAAAATCAAAATCAAAATAATTATAATATCCTCAGCTAAAAACCGAACCGAACCAAACTGACTCGAACCGAAATGCTTTAGGTTACTTTGTAATGGACATTAATTAGTTATAATGGATATTGATTAGTTGTAATAAACATTAATTAGGTTGTAATGGACATTAATTAAATAATAAATATTGATTATTGTATAAAAGTACAAAAAAAACCGGGTTTTAGAGAAAATTGAACCAGTTCAACCGAACTGATTCACCATAATTTGAAGAAATAAACACCGGCTTTAACCAAAATCGAACCGAACCAAACCAAATAGGAGGAAAAATCGAACCAAACCGCATTTGAGGAAAAATCGAACCGAATCAAACCGATTCCCCAACCGATTTCGGTTTAGGTAAAAAAACCAAACCAAAAAACCGATTAACACACCTACTGAGCATTACCCAAATCAACATCTATTCTGAAGATACTTAGACGACAATGTCTTGGCACAGAAATCACCAATCTAATGGACTATTTGATCATCGGTTACACCATGATGTCATGTTTAATATTTGTGTGCCCTACTACATGTTCACTTGTGACATCAAGACTATATGCCCTATCTAATAAGCCTCTACTAGGACCTTGTCTTTACAAGAAACCCATAATTTATCATTCAGTTCCTTTTAGCAGGATATACAAGATCTTCTTTGCATAATATTGCAGTAGCTCTACGAGCTCAAGCAGTCCTCCTATCTAAAAATTTAAGCACCAAATTCCAATAGAAGCTTAACTTTGTCAAGTTAATTAATTAATTTGTATGTTTTAGGTAGTAAATATTAATTTTTACGCTTTCAGAATATCATATGTGGCACATTTATACTGTAGAATGAAGCAAAAGGAGAAAGGAACTCAAAATCAAAACCAAAATCAAGATTAGAATCAAAATCAAAATCAAGACTAAAATCAAAATCAAAATCAAACTCAAACTCAAACTCAAAATCAAACTCATAATCAAAACCAAACTCAAAAATCAAAATCAAACTCATAATCAAAAATCAAAATCAAACTCAAAATCAAAATCAAACACAAAATCAAAATCAAAATAATTATAATATCCTCACCTGAAAACTTGAGAGAGGAAGTTCTATCTATAAAATAATTGAGTTGAGGAATAATTTTGTTGGGTAAGATAAAACTTTAAATGTGGAGATTTGTCGTCTAAAATTCATTTAGCCAATAAAATAGGCAATGACGAAATTATAAATTTGTTGTGAATAAAGACTACAACAAATTATTTTATTGGCTATGACTAATGTTGATGCAAAAATCGCTCAGTTCTGTGAAACTCCTTCTCGATCCCTACACACAATAACGAAAATCAAATGGGGATAAGGTTGAATCCCGGAAGGGGGGGGGGGTGGTTCAACCGAAAACGCTCTGATGCTTAAGTCAGTTTTCTGAGAGAAAATAATCTGATAGAGTGTTTGCAGAAATTTTTGATTACCTTTAGAAGTGAGATGAGGTCTTCTATTTATAGTGAAGCCTTAAGAGTCACCGGAGCGTCTGATTGGTTGAAGAAAAAAGTATTAAATAAGTGATTGTACCGAGTGTAATCACTTATTTATTAATGAATAAATAATTCGTTAGGAAGTTATTTATAATCGACATTGATTCGATTAATTAATATATTTATCTGGTAAATATATTGAATTAATGCGGAGATCATAACATATCGATGTCAATTTTACCAAGGGTAATATTGGCATTATGGGAATTGTTGGCCACGTGGCGGCTCCAAAATATTCCGATAATTTATGGTTCCACAAATGCCCCCACATCGCTTAGGAATTCAGGGAATCCTAAGGGATGTAGTCTCCTTGTGGTTCTAGTAAATCACGTCTTAATATTTCGTATAGGAGTAGGACTCCTCTTTCCCGGACGTAGCTGGAGACTGACTTTGATCTGGTCCCAAAAAGGAATTCTCTGGGCTTGTAGTCCTGCCTTGAGTTGGTTTTGCAAGCCCAATTAACTATTAGGGTTTGCTTAATTTTCTTTATTTAAATGAGAGTGTGTGACTCTGATTTTTATAAAGCAAAACAAACCCTAATATTACTTTATTGTTGAAGGAGGCTAACGTCTGAAGTGAATTTGGCAGGGGAAGGATTTGCGTCTTGTTGGTGAGGTAATTAATTTATCTCTTTCTCTTTACGTTCTCTTGATTTTTGCAGACGCTTTCATATCAAATTTCGAAAGGGGAAATAGTAGTGGGTGAAACTACTATGTTGGATGTCTGCGTGGGGAGAGAGAAAGTGTTGCTCGACTGTTGTCTGCTTGGTGGAGTTCAGCGGGTAAGAGGGCTGCTAAAGAGGTAGCCGAGTAGCTGGGCGTGCAGAAGAGGCTTCAGGAGGGTCCCGCGCGTCAAGGCTTGTCAACAGTCTCTCTTGACTCACTTATGCATGTGTCTGGCGCCAGATCTATAGTTGGTAAGGTGAGCTTTTGGCGCCTTGAAGGTGAGAGTGCAGCGGGGGCGTGCAGCTTGCAAAAAAGCAAGAAGAAAATCCGGTGCACAGCTTGCAAATAAGCAAGAAGAAAAAGCAAGGAGAAAATCTGGGGTGTGCTGCACGGCTTGCAAATGTGTGCAGCAGCGGACGTTTTTGGGCGGAGAGAGGGAGAGCGCGCGTGTGATGGGCAAGCGCGAGTTGCTGTTGGCGTGTCTGGTTGCAGCAGGCCCCGTTCGACAGCTCCTGTTGGTCCTTGCTATGGCTGAACGGAGACAGCCAACCATTGTTTATATTTTTTCTGTTTTCAGCGGTTTTTTTTGCAGCTTTTTTTCTTTTGTATAAAATATGTAAGTAAATATGTATTAATTAAAAAAATACATATTTACCTCTTTTATTTTTGTACGTATATGTAAATAAATATATACTAAAATATAAAGTATATATTTACTTTTTTTTATAGGTAATAGATATGTATACGTATGCATATTTATTTTTTATATTTTTTGAAACTAACCAACTTTGTTCCCTTTATAGCTGTGCTTCTTTTGGACGTTCCGGAAGTTCGAAGTTCTTGATCACAGCGATCTCAGGGATGTCAAGTGGGAAGCAAGAAGTGAAGTCGATGAAGCTGCACTTGTGGGAACGAGGAGGCTCACGTAGCGGGCGTCCATTCGTAGGGGAGCAGATTGAGCTACTCGACCTTGACGAGTTTGAGAAGTGGAAGAGTCTCCATGAAGATGTTTTCCCTGAAGGTGTGGTTGCTGCGCTTGGCGACGCGTGTGGAGCTACGAAGGCCCCGAGGGGAGCTGTTTCCAGAAGCAAGAACGCGAAGCTTCTCCGGTGGATCCAATTTCACCCTCTGATCATCAACTGGGGTTTCAAGTTTCCGTTTTGGAAGCTATTCACCAAGATCATTTGCCAGATGGGGTGTTTCCCTTCCCAACTGCACGTCGATGCTTACCGCCACATCATGTGCTTTGAGAAGCTGAATGAGCTCTTCAACTTGGAGCTTACTGAGGATGAGTTCTGGCATTGCTACTCGGTGGAGCACAAACCAATTCCCGGCACGCGGAGTACACATGTGGTCCCAAAGGTTGAGCTTTTCATGATCACGTTGTTTGATGATGAATTGTATCGAACTTCGTGCATTGAAGTTGGTGGCGAATGGGATCGTAATTGCGTCAATGGTCTGAATATTGCTTCGAGCTACCATGGCCCGTCTGACTTGTACATCATCACCAAGTTCCATGCTGACACCGAGAAGGTTGACAAAGTTCTCATGGTTCCTCCGCAGTTTCGTGAGATAAGCTGGTTACTTAGTCCTCACAGATGCATGGCTGGTGGGCGTCCTCCCGCGGACTTGGTCAGAAGCTGGTTTATTACACCGAGACACAGGAAGCAAGGAGTCCAGTCAGTGCGCACGAGTCAAGACGAGTTGGGCGCCCCTTCACCGAAGGTGCTCAACCAGCCCGTGCCCCCAAGCGGCACTTCCCAGATCGTGTCTTGTCCATCGAGCCCGGCGGGATCATCGAGCAAGCGCAAGTCTTCAGGCGAGCCTCAGAGAAATCCAGTGAAGAGTTCAGTCTGGTCCCCGAAGAAGCTGAAGGTTTTTCACACTCCCTCTGAGGTTCGGGTGGTGCCCCTCTGCCCGAGTGTCAGCTGCATGTTCCCCTTCGAAGAGACCAACTTCAGATCCCTCGAAGAGAACCTGCGGTAAGGTCTTGGGCACTGATCATGGAGGAGTCAGAGTTACTTTCGGGAAGGCAGGGAGTTCTCAAGTCCGTGAAGGCGAGATGCCCTTGAAATGCGACAAGGGTGGAGTAGCGCAGGAAGTTCATGACAAGGTCGCCAAAGAGCTCGAGATTGTAAAGGCGGAGGCTCGTAAGCTTGCTGCTATACTGCGCCTCCGGGCCAATATCCAAGCTGAACTAAAAAAACTAAAGTTCGAGCACACCGTACTTCAAGAATCTCACATCCAATTTCAACGAAAAAAATGAAGATTTGGAGAAAGGGTTGGGTTTGCTAGAAGCCAGTTTGGATAAATTGAGGAGCGTACAAGCTGAGAAGTTGTTGTTGGAGAGTGAGCGAGACGTCGCTCTTGACGAATCTGAGCTACTGTGTGGCTCTCTTCAAGAATCTCGGGAGAAGATTGGGCTCCTGGAGGTTGAGGTAGAGCGAGCTCGTGCTGAGATTGAATGTTTGAAATCTGAGTCATACTCGCCTCCTTGTGCTCCCCTCGCCTCGCGTTAGAATGTAGTGGAGCTCAAAAATTCTGTGAAGAATTTGAAGTTGAAGCTGTTCGTGGTGGGTTGCAGTGAGTCCGAGATGGAGGCACGCCTTGCTCGTGAATACCTCAAGGGGTATCTTGATTGTCAGAACAACATGTCCCCTAAGTACGCGATTCAGGAGGGAGACATTGAAGATGCGTCCCGGCGAGCTGCAAACTTAGAGCAAGAAGCGCATCATGGAGAAGTGATCCCACCTGAGGTACCAGGTACCGCGCCGCTGGGTTTCCTAGAGCATTTTGGTGATGACCCTGTTCCCGACATTGGCGACTCGTTCTACGATGGGATTCCTGAGCTATCGGGCGAGGACTGGGCCCATTTTACACATTTAATGGGTATAGAAGATGTGATTTCGGACTTGCCTTAGGCTTGTAGTGGGGCTTCTCCATTTTTATGTGTTTTATCAAACAAGTTGTTGAGTGATAATGCCCAAACTACGCATTAAATTAAACATGTAATTTGAGTATTATGCAAATTTAAACCCTTTTGTGTAGTTATAGTATTGGTAAGTAGGGATCGTTCTTAACCGGGGAAATTAGGGAATATTAATAATATGTTAGTTAAAAAAAGAATAATGAATAATTAATGAATTGAAGAATTAAAGAATTAAAGAATTAAATAATCACATAATTAATTAATTGAATAATCAAGTAATAAAGAATTAAAGAATTAACAAATAAACGAATAAACGAATTAATAAATAAGAGAAACAATAAATTAATGAAATAACGAATAAATGAATTAAACGAATAAAAGAATAAAGATGGGGTTTTTAGGGATTTTGATCATGCAAAAATAAGTAGAGACATAAATAAACTAATTCTATTCCTATTTTAACATATATACAAGTGGACTTTCTTTAAACACAAAATCTACCAACACTCTAACATTTGCAAAGTTTGAATACATCACAAAATTCTACTTTCACCATCTCACTCATGCATACATTTTATAAACATTATAAATGCACCGAAACGCGGTCATAAACACTTATAAATTGATTAACCCAATGTTTATGATTTGAATGTGTATTAAACATTTAAATCTCTTCAATTTTATACTAAGTGCACCGAAACGCGGTCATAAACACTTAGTATAAAATTGAAGCTTAAGCACTCAAATGTATGAAGTAAATGAAGTTTGAAAAGTAGAACACATTATAATAATATCCTTATCTACAAAAGTTAGAAAGAAAATACCCACAAAAATATTGAACTAAAGAAAATAAAACCGAAACAACAATGAGAGTTTAAGCAAAGGAAAGAACAAGTTACACCTTCGGAATCCAAGAAAGCTTGTGATTCTTGGATTCCGAAAATGGATGGAATAAAAATGACATGTTATTCATAAGATTTTCTGACAGCAGAAGAAACCTTATGAAGATGGATGAATAAACACGAGAATGCGAACTTAAACTCAAGAATTGCAACGGAAATACTAGGCTTGATATTTCTAAAGGAAGGATACAATTTTGTGTTTTGGAGTTCTTTCTCAAAACAAAGTCCCCCCAAAACAAGAGAAATGCACTCCTATTTATAGAAGGAAAAAGCTACTAAAAAACAAATAAATTAATTAAGAATTACAATAAAATAAAAGAAAATGAAATGATGACTAATTATGAACAATGATGTTTAATGATGAAAATTAGGTAAGGTTTGGAATTAATTTGTGGCTGAAAATAAAAGAAATAGGAGAAATGGGACTGTTGGGCTGCTGGTTTGTACAGGCTGGTGAAAATGGGCTGCACTGTTGGAGGCTTCGGACCAGGCGGCAGGTGAAAAGCAGGTGGGCTGGGGGCAGTTGGGCGTACAGACTGGAGGCAGACGGGCCGGCTGGTTTGGTGAGCAGTAGAAGCATGGCTGGAGTGATGGACGGTTGCTGGAACAGGCTGTGCAGGCGTGATGGGCTGCGTGGTTTGACTACGCCCAAACTACGCATTAAATTAAACACGTAATTTGAGTGTTGTGCAATTTAAACCCTTTTTGTGTAGATGTAGTATTGGTAAATAGGGATCGTTCTTAACCGGGGAAATTAGGGAACATTAATAATGTGTTAGTGGGAAAGAGTAATGAATAAATGAATAATGAATAAATTAATGAATTAAATAATTAAATAATTAACAAATTAAAGAATTAATAAATTAAAGAATTAATTAATCAAAGAATAATAAACTAAAAGTATTAAAGAATAAAAAATAAAGAGATGAAAGAATCAAAGAATAATAAACTAAAAGTAGAAAAGAAGAATAAAAGAATAAAAGAATAAAAGAATAAAGAATAAAAACGATAGAAGAATAAAAAAATAAAAGAATAAAGAATAAAAAAAAATAAAAGAATAAAAGAATAAAAGAATAAAAGAATAAAGAATAAAGAATTGAAAAGGGGAGTTTTGAAAAGAGTTGTAAATATAAAATAAAGAAAACAAGTAAAAATAATTAAATACTTAATTTTACTTCTACTTTAACCTTTGTACTAGTGAACTTTCTTCAAACACATATTTTTACCAACACTCTAACATCATGCTTATATGGAACCAATCACGAAATCTTACCTTAATCATCTCAAATACATGCATACATTTTTCATATTATAAATGCACCGAACAGCGGATTATTACTTACAATATGATCCACCTTAAGTAAGTGATTTAATGCGCCGAACAGCGATCAAACATTAAATCTCTTCAACTCTATTCTAAATGCCCCGAACAGCGGATCAACATTTAGTTTCGAATTGAAGTTTAAGTACTAAAACATATGAAGTAAAAGAAACTCAAAAAGTAAAACACATGGAGATTGCATTCTTACTTACAAATGTTAGAAAGAAAATACCAACACATATATTGAATTATAAGTAAAACCAATAACAATAACAAGAATTTAAGTAGAGAAGTATGGATTTTCACAAGAATCACCGAACAGCGGCAGGAAACTTGTGAAGATGGAAGAAGAAATACGAGGAATTCGGTCTTAAAACTCTTGAATTGCCTTAGAATTACTTGGCCTAGGTATTTCTTAAGGAAAGCATAAAAATGTGTTTAAGAGATCTCAAAGAAATATCACAAGAACAAAGTAAAGAAGAAATGAAATTAAGAAAAATAAAAAGAACATAAATTAAGAACAAGAATTAAAAGAAAGCTAATTAATAAGAAAATCTACAAGAAGTTAAAATGGTCCCCAAAATTGTCTCTCAAAAGAGAGAAATAAAAGAACTAAACTAAGAACTAAGAACTAAGAACTAAGAACTAAGAAAGAAATGGAAGAATGAAACTAATTGGGGACTCTCCAAAATACAAGAATTGAAGCCCTATTTATAGGTGGAAAAAGCTATCAAAAATACATAAACAAATACAATAAAAAATGTTAAATAATGGAATGATGAGTAATAAAGATTAGTGATGATGTTTAGAAGTGGTTTGAGTTGTCAAGTTGCAAAATTGGGTTGGAAAGTGGAAGGAATTTGGGTGGAAGTTGGGTGGAAATTGGGTGGAAGCTGCTGGAAATAAATTCAGCAGAGAGCTGCTGAAAAGAGGAATGGAATTTTGGCTGGAGGCTGCTGAATGAAGGGACTGGAGCTCGGCGGGCTGCTGCTGAGACGGTGCCTGGGAGATCGACAAGCGCGCGCCGAATGGAGGAACAGCAGATCGGCCAGCGCCTGTCGACGGGTCCGCTGGGCTGGTGGATGTGCGGGCTGGGCCTGGCGTGCTGGGCTGGTGGATGTGCGGGCTGGGCCTGGCGCGTGTTGGGCTGTGCAGCCGGGCCTGCACGGATTGGGCTGGGCTGCAAAATAAAAATTAATTAATTTATTTAGTTAATTTAGTAATATTTCACCGAAATTCGTCCATAATTTCTTCGTTATAATTCCGATCGGGAAGATTCTTTCGCCAAAATACTCCAAATTACAAACTTTATTTATTTAAACAAAAATAACACAAAATAAATTAATTTATCTAATTATTTATTATTTTAATATTAAAAGTCAAGTATAATGGGTATAAAATAATATAAAATAACGCTTATTTGAGGACTTATCAAATACCCCCACACTTAAACTTTGCTAGTCCCTAGCAAATACTAAAATTAAACTACGAACTCAAACAAGTAACCTTTAACTATTTGTCTCAATATTTCATTATTACAATCATGGCATAAAAGATTTTCACTTAAAGCGTTTAAGCATATGGAATTCAAAAGTTAATACTTTGTAACAAAATGCTTCAACAAGTAAGATAATGAGTAAATATGGTGAAATGGATCTCAACATGAATAAAACAAGTATGAATCAACTCACAAGGATATGCACTCATAAGTTCACTCAATTTGTGAGGGTTTGTGTTTGCACTCAAAGTATGTGAGAAATACTCACATAATCGAAATGAAGTACTTTTGCAAAATCTCAAACAAACACCTCAAGATAAAAACAACGTATACTTGCACAAATGAACCAAAACCATAAGCTTACTCAAGTGATTGACTCCACTAATCAAAATTTACCATATTAAGGATCATAAGGTCTTTACGAAGGTTGTAATGGGGCTAAGTTTAGAGGCAAGGAAAATATAGGACAAGTGGTGCTCAATTCGTTCCAAGACTCAATAGACTCCCAAAACGTATCATAGCTTCCCAACCTTAGTGCAATGATGTCAGTAATCCATCCTTTCAAACATAGGCCTAATTTCATCATGTTGGGCCTCATAGTCATTCTTTGTGTCGGATTTACAATTGCAAGGGACTTAACTCAAACATTACATAACCAAACCTTATTACCTTGATCGAGACTCAACTCTTTTTTTTTTTTTTTTGAATTTTTTTTTTTATATCAAGGTAATAACATGTGTCAATGATACAACAAAGCATGAGTCGGTAAATCCAAATAATTCACATAAAAGTCTTTCCAACATCATTATTTTCTCTTTACACAATCATTATGTCTTTAACCGAGTTCTTGGAACAAGGGTAAAAGATGTCTATACTAAGCTCAAGTGTTTAGATAATCATGGTGATGAAAGAAAGGCTTAATGTGGGCTCAAAAGGGTTAAAACTAAGGGGGTCGCAACTCGTGCGCACAAAATAGGGAACATGGATGTTTGAATTTGTGGTGTTAACCCTAATGCCTTAATCATATCCAAAATCAGAGAGTTTATTGACTTAAAAGCTTTGAAAATCACATTGAATAAGTTCTAGTACTCTAGAGTTCATTAAAAGCTATGGCAAGCAGTTATGAGGCATATGTATATCAATTTAAACAAAGAACTTATGAATCACTCATCAAAGATGTATATAAAGTTCTAAAGCTCACATAAGGTTCATATGATTCATACTTATCTTATCATGCTTGCTTATGTACCAATTTACATGCATTATCTTCAAGTTATAACACTTAATCACAAAATATTAACAAACAAATTCAAGTTGTAGTGATTATCTTTATGGCCATAACATATTCATTTCCGTTCATTTATATCATTGACAAGTTAAATGGCAACTCAAAACTCATAAAAACACTAAGTTAAAATAAAAAGATTCAAGAAAACAATTTTTTTTTTTTTAATTTTTTTTTTTAATAATTTTTTTTTTTTTCATTTTTTTTTAATATTTTTTTTTTTTTTTGAACAATTAAAATTGTAAACCATTCCCCCACACTTAAATTCTACATTGTCCTCAATGTAGGAAAATACGAAGTAATTAAACATAGAATCAAAGTAAGGAAAATGATTTACGAAAATAATAGGAAAACATTAAATAAACAAAATAAAAGAGAGTGAAGGGTAGAGGATAGCAAATCTGTATTGATGACTCCTTCACATCCCGGGAACACATTGGGTTGCCTCCCAACAAGCGCTTGAAGTTTAACGTCCATCCAGCCTAGACAGAGATGCAAGTTAGTTAGTCAGAGATGTACGTTAATTAAGAATGCAAGTTAGATATGCAAATTAAACTTAAGGATGCAATGTGAGTTAAAGATGTAAGTTAGAGGAAGAGTGCAATGCAAGTTAAACTAAATATGCAAGTGAAGTTAAAAATGCAAGTTAAATGAAATATGAAATGCAAGTTAGAATGAAAGATGCAAGTTAAGTGAAAATCCAAGTTAAATGAAAGATGAAATGCAAGTTAGAATGAAAGATGAAATGCAAGAGAAAAAGAAAATAATTTATTTACGTATGAACAATTTTTTTATTTTTATTTTTTATAATTTATTTATTTATTTATTTCGGAATTTAAAAATTAAATAAATGAATTTTTTTTTTTTACGAATTTTATGCTCTTTTAAAAAAAAAATTAAAAAAAACCAAAAAAAATTAAAATTAAAATTAAAATAAGGAAAAGTGAATATTTACTATAAGCATTTATGAACAATTAAAAAGAATGAACATTATGTACAAGTATGAACAAGAGTAAAATAATAAGTAAGAGAATTATAAACAAACATAAATGAAAGATTATTATGAACAAGTATGTATGTATACTAAGAAATATAAAAGTTATGAACATGTATAAAAGGTAACAAGTAACATATATACAATATTTATTTACAAGTATGAATTAATACTAACATAAAGCTAAGATAAGATTTTTTTAGTTATTTCAAATTTCAAAAAGTTAATGGAATAAAAGTTAATGAAATAAAGTTAATGGAATAAAAAGTTAGTGGAATAAAAAGTTAATTGAATAAAAAGTTAATGGAATAAAAAGTTAGTGGAATAAAAAGTTAATTGAATAAATTTAAAGTTAAAGGAATAAAGAAAAAGTTTATGGAATAAAATTAAAGTTAATAGATTAAAGAAAAAGTTAGAAAGTGTAAAGAAAAAATTGACTACGCCCAAACTACGCATTAAATTAAACACGTAATTTGAGTGTTGTGCAATTTAAACCCTTTTTGTGTAGATGTAGTATTGGTAAATAGGGATCGTTCTTAACCGGGGAAATTAGGGAACATTAATAATGTGTTAGTGGGAAAGAGTAATGAATAAATGAATAATGAATAAATTAATGAATTAAATAATTAAATAATTAACAAATTAAAGAATTAATAAATTAAAGAATTAATTAATCAAAGAATAATAAACTAAAAGTATTAAAGAATAAAAAATAAAGAGATGAAAGAATCAAAGAATAATAAACTAAAAGTAGAAAAGAAGAATAAAAGAATAAAAGAATAAAAGAATAAAGAATAAAAACGATAGAAGAATAAAAAAATAAAAGAATAAAGAATAAAAAAAAATAAAAGAATAAAAGAATAAAAGAATAAAAGAATAAAGAATAAAGAATTGAAAAGGGGAGTTTTGAAAAGAGTTGTAAATATAAAATAAAGAAAACAAGTAAAAATAATTAAATACTTAATTTTACTTCTACTTTAACCTTTGTACTAGTGAACTTTCTTCAAACACATATTTTTACCAACACTCTAACATCATGCTTATATGGAACCAATCACGAAATCTTACCTTAATCATCTCAAATACATGCATACATTTTTCATATTATAAATGCACCGAACAGCGGATTATTACTTACAATATGATCCACCTTAAGTAAGTGATTTAATGCGCCGAACAGCGATCAAACATTAAATCTCTTCAACTCTATTCTAAATGCCCCGAACAGCGGATCAACATTTAGTTTCGAATTGAAGTTTAAGTACTAAAACATATGAAGTAAAAGAAACTCAAAAAGTAAAACACATGGAGATTGCATTCTTACTTACAAATGTTAGAAAGAAAATACCAACACATATATTGAATTATAAGTAAAACCAATAACAATAACAAGAATTTAAGTAGAGAAGTATGGATTTTCACAAGAATCACCGAACAGCGGCAGGAAACTTGTGAAGATGGAAGAAGAAATACGAGGAATTCGGTCTTAAAACTCTTGAATTGCCTTAGAATTACTTGGCCTAGGTATTTCTTAAGGAAAGCATAAAAATGTGTTTAAGAGATCTCAAAGAAATATCACAAGAACAAAGTAAAGAAGAAATGAAATTAAGAAAAATAAAAAGAACATAAATTAAGAACAAGAATTAAAAGAAAGCTAATTAATAAGAAAATCTACAAGAAGTTAAAATGGTCCCCAAAATTGTCTCTCAAAAGAGAGAAATAAAAGAACTAAACTAAGAACTAAGAACTAAGAACTAAGAACTAAGAAAGAAATGGAAGAATGAAACTAATTGGGGACTCTCCAAAATACAAGAATTGAAGCCCTATTTATAGGTGGAAAAAGCTATCAAAAATACATAAACAAATACAATAAAAAATGTTAAATAATGGAATGATGAGTAATAAAGATTAGTGATGATGTTTAGAAGTGGTTTGAGTTGTCAAGTTGCAAAATTGGGTTGGAAAGTGGAAGGAATTTGGGTGGAAGTTGGGTGGAAATTGGGTGGAAGCTGCTGGAAATAAATTCAGCAGAGAGCTGCTGAAAAGAGGAATGGAATTTTGGCTGGAGGCTGCTGAATGAAGGGACTGGAGCTCGGCGGGCTGCTGCTGAGACGGTGCCTGGGAGATCGACAAGCGCGCGCCGAATGGAGGAACAGCAGATCGGCCAGCGCCTGTCGACGGGTCCGCTGGGCTGGTGGATGTGCGGGCTGGGCCTGGCGTGCTGGGCTGGTGGATGTGCGGGCTGGGCCTGGCGCGTGTTGGGCTGTGCAGCCGGGCCTGCACGGATTGGGCTGGGCTGCAAAATAAAAATTAATTAATTTATTTAGTTAATTTAGTAATATTTCACCGAAATTCGTCCATAATTTCTTCGTTATAATTCCGATCGGGAAGATTCTTTCGCCAAAATACTCCAAATTACAAACTTTATTTATTTAAACAAAAATAACACAAAATAAATTAATTTATCTAATTATTTATTATTTTAATATTAAAAGTCAAGTATAATGGGTATAAAATAATATAAAATAACGCTTATTTGAGGACTTATCATGGTTAGGTGGAGCAGGTGGCGCAAGTGGGCTGGACACGGGCCAGGCGAGCAGCAGGGGTCACGTGAAGGTTGTTGTGCAGATGTACGGGCCGAAGATTGGTTGGGCTGGCGTGCAGGCGGAATTTGCAGTGGGCTGGTTCGCGCGAGTCCAGGGGCCGAGCAGGTGAAGCTGGGCTGAGCGCGCGGAATGGGCTGGAGACTCGGGCCTGGACTGGATTTGGGCAGCTGCTCAGCAAAAGAAATGGCTTGGGCTGCACAAAGGAAAACAATGGGTTAGATTTATTTGGGCTTATAAAATTAATTAAACAATTAAGTAATATTTCATCGAAATTCGTCCATAATTTCTTCGTTATAAATCCGATCGGGACGATTCTTTCGCCAAAATACTCCAAAATACAAGTTTTATTTATTTAAATAGAAAAATCACAAAATAAATTAATTTATCTAATTACTTATTATTTAAATAATAAAAGTCAAGTATAAGGGTATAAAATAATATAAAATAATGTTGATTTAACGACCTATCATTGAGCAGTCGACTTGTGACTCGCCAACCTTTTCTTTTGTTTTTGTTTTAGTTCAAGTGTTTGAGCAATCGGTATGTGATTTGCCTACCCAGATTTCTCAACATTATCAATATAAAGTCTTCCTTTATTTTCCTTCAAACTTCGTAGAATCTTTACCTTTATAGGCTTGCTTTGAGATGTAGAAATTTGAGAGATGTTGACTATTTGAGTTTTGTTGAACCAAGCGGAACTTGGGCTCATGTGTTGTTCCACAAGGGTGACCTTTACGTATAGAAATGCTCGCCGGGAACTTGACATAACTCAGAATTGAGTGAGGTTGATAAGGTTGGAAAGTTAAGTTCCATACCTTTCTACTGCCACCAAGTTTGTTCCAAGATGATCCGAATTGAGCTTTGTAGGATCAGTCGAATCTTGAGCTCGTGCGCTGGTACGTACAATTGACCTTCGCATACAAAAACGTTTGCTGGGAACTCGTATCAACTCGGAATTGTGTGAGACCAACGGCGTTCGAAGGCTGACTTCCATATCTTTCTAAATCCGTCGACCTCACATCAGGGTGATCAAAATTCAGTAGTCTAGGACTGAATGAATCTCGTACTCATGCGCTGGAACGTGCAATTGACCTACGCGTGCAAAAATGTTCGCTGGGAATTCGTCACAACTCGGAATTGAGTGAGATCAATGGCGTTAGAAAGATGACTTCTGTAGCTTTTTAGGGCCATCAGGTTTATGTCAGGGTGAGCAAAATTTAGTGACCTATGATCGAATGAATCTCGTATACGTGCGCTGAGATGCAAAATTGGACTTCGCATATTGAGACATCTGCCCCTTGTTTGTCGTGGCCTGGTGGTTGCCCCTCTTGGTGGGGTTGGAATCATTTTTTTAGTAGCTTTCTGACTCCACAAAGTCTAGATTGTGGATGGTTTCATATGCTTTTCCGAGGCGGGCCTTGGGCCTTTCGCATGACGAAGACTTGAGTGCTTAGAGTGGCGAGGACTTGAGTGCTTCGAGTGGCGAAGACTTGAGTGCTTCGTGTGGCGAAGGCTTGATGTGTTTTGCATGGTAAAGGCTTGGCGTGCTTCGCATGACGAAGACTTGAGTGCTTCGAGTGACGAAGACTTGAGTGCTTCGAGTGACGAAGACTTGAGTGCTTCGCGTGGCGAAGGCTTGATGTACTTTGCATGGCAAAGGCTTGGCGTGCTTCGCATGACGAAGACTTGAGTGCTTCGAGTGGCGAAGGCTTGACGTGCTTTGTATGGAAAAGGCTTGGCGTGCTTCGCATGACGAAGACTTGAGTGCTTTGAGTGATGAAGACTTGAGTGCTTTGCATGGCGAAGGCTTGATGTGCTTTGCATGGCAAAGGCTTGATTGCTTCGAGTGACGAAGACTTGGGTGCTTCGCATGACGAAAACTTAATGCGTTTTTCGTCTTCTAAATAAAAATGTAAGCGATAAGAAAATTTCATTAGACGTTGAAACAAAACATCTTGAATCTTATTGGAAGATACTATGTGAGCAAAGTAGGCGTTGAGCCGAATTTTATCCACTTGTTTTGTGTCTTTGATGATTATTTGGTCACTGATTCAGTATCTTAGATGTAGTACTTCCGAAGGTGATGGGCATTCAGTGCTCCGCTTACAAGTTTCTCGTCCATGGTCTCCAAGATGTAGCTTCCTTTCCCACCTACTTGTTGGATGCGGTAAGGACCTTCCCAGGGGGATTTGAGCTTTTGAGACCCGGGGCGGTTTGGTGTTGCAAATTTTTTCTTGAGGACCAGATCGCCAGGAAGAAATTGTCGAATCTTTGCCTTTTTGTTGTAGAAACTTCTGACTTGCTGCTGGTAATTGCAGATGCGTTTGACGACTTGTTCTCTCAACTCTTCGCTTAAGTCAAGGGATGTTCTTAAGGCCACAGAGTTGACGGTATAATCGTCAAGCTCCGTGAAAGGTGCCGGAACGACGACGTGTGGCGGGATGATAGCGTTTGTTCCAAATGCAAGTGTAAATGGGGACTCGCCTGTCGCTCGTCGCGGGGTCGTCCGGTAGGCCCAAAGTGCACCGTCTAGCTCTTCCTCCCATAGTCCTTTTTTGTCGTTGAGCCTCTTCTTGATGCAATCAAGGATGGTTTTATTTGAAGCTTTGGCTTTGTAACGACCCGTCCCGAATTCTTAGATTAGATTAGTGACTAATCACGATTAGTGAGGTTAATTGGTGATTAGTTAGGCGAAATCGGACGAACGATGGAAAATGACCGTTTTGCCCCTAGTCGTGGTAAAATGTTGACTTTTCATTCGGGCTGTCAAATGGACTTTGACCAATGACCGTGATGTAGTTCGTGACGTCACGAGTTTATAGACAAGTGGCACGTTCAATTCCGACGTTCGAGGAAGAAGTTATGACGTTCGGAAGTTAAGGGGTAATTTGGTAATTTTGGTTAAAAGGGCCAAATGTTGACTTTTGGACTAGGATGTTCGATGGTCGAGGGCCGAGGACCGTTACATAGATCGGGATGATACGAATCTGTAGGCAGGCGGCAAGCTGAAATCAGATTTCGAACGAGAGAGTTATAAGTCACGGAAGTTCGGTTTCACTATGCATGTACTTCGAGGCGGTTATAATTTGGCAAATTCTGATTGGCCAAGATATTTTAGGTGGGTCCCATGGATGAGTGACAAGTGTCACTCATCCCATTGGACAAACCCCTAAAAAGTGGATCTACTTAATTAAATATTATTATATTTATTATTTTATAATTAATCTTTTCTAACAATCAATCCTAGCCATCCATCTAATTTAATCTCTCAAATCCTCACCATCCATTTAATCCTCTCTCATCTCATCAAATATCATTCTTCATCTCCTTTGTCTCTCACAAACCCGAAACCCCACCATTTTCTCCCTTCCTCCATTTCTCTTCAAACACAAACACACATACCACGACACCTCACCACCATTCCTCATGTGTGACCGTGAGGGAGAGGAGAGAGTGATGAGGGACTGAGGACTGAGAGGCTGGACGGTGGCTCACGGTGGGGAGGTCGAACCCGTGAGGTAAAACATTCAAAATTCAAAAATCGGTTTTGTTGCTTTTTGTTCAATTCTAAGGATTGGGTAAGGTTTCTGGGGACCCTAGGAGACTAATAGGATTGTTTTTAAGGCTTAGGATGGCCGGGAAGGGCCGTGAACGGCAGAGGGAAGCACGACCGCCATTAATGACGGATGAAGGTACGGGTTTGGTGGTTTATTTCGGTTTTTAAATGCTAAAATGATAGGAAAGGATGTTAGGATGAGATTAGAATTAAAATGGGTTAAAATGGGTTGAAAAATGGACGGATTGGGCCTCGAACTAGAGAACCGGTTCGACGAGTTTGGGAAGATGATGAATAGTGCGGCACGTGATCTCACGCGCAGCACTTTCATTGGGGTAGTGCTCAATGAAGGGTATATCTTGGCTTTGAGTAGTAGCTTCTTCTTTGGACAATGACCAAAGAAGTTTTTTATTTGAAATTGCTAGATCCTCCATAAATTTTACTATTTATATTTGTTGATGCATGCTTTACTGTTTGTGATGTGCAGAAGATTCCTTTAAAATTTAATCAGAAGTAGGGTTTGTGGACTCTCAAGAGGGAATTTCCAGTAAGCATCTTGTCTAAACGAAAATTATGGGTATGCTTTCACGGTAAAAAAACACAAGTTTTGAACTTATAATGTTGCATTGTTGTTCAGTTTCCTGAAATAAACCCATGATTTACAGGAAGGAATATACAAATACAAGTACATTATTGATGCGAACGGACACACAATGAGGATGAGCTTTGCACCTCTCCAAACAAGGATGGCCATGTCAACAATTATGTTCATGTAAGCTTTTGCGCGCTTTTGACTTTAGATTTCATAAATTATAAGATATATAGTTCGTCAAGCAGATATATAGTTCAGCTTCAGCATCTTTCAAAATGCAGATATATTTACAACCTCTAATTTTATTCAACTGCTTGAGGAAATGACTTAAATGCAAATTTTAGTTTAGATAGGAGGACTGAAAATATTTGAAGTTACATGGTTGTCATTGACATCATACTTTCCCTTAGGAATAGAAACCAACCCAAATAACCTAGAAAGCCCAACTGACCCTTCTCATATTTTATCATGTTGTGAGCTTCCTTACAAACTGTTGTGATTAACATGTTGAGTAGTGCAGCATCATTATCAATCACTAGTTAAGAGAGGACACCGACAAGAACCATCAAGATGACCAAACAAGTGAAATCCTGTCAATAGTCTATGAACCTTAATACTCCATGACACGTAGTTCGCATCATCTAGCTTTGTAGACACAATCAGTGACATGCTTAAGTAAATCCATCGCTGAAGTCATGATTATAACATTGTGTTGAATAATTCACAGACTTACACACATACTTCTTGCAGAAATTTCTGAATTACACAATCTTTCAAAATTATACAATTTGCAACTTCTTGCAGAGATTTCAGAATTATACAATCTTTTAAGATACAATTTAACAAGAAGTCCAGTGAACACTTATCTTCATAAGAGGAAGAAATAGAGGACGGAGAGAATGAAGAACGGAGGTTGATCAGAACTGAGAGGTTGAGGAAATCAGGAACTTCAAGAATCGCAGCAATTTTCATCGAATTTCATCTTCTGTAATTTGCACAAACAGCAACAAGAACCTGGATCTTAGCAGTGAGCTTTATTGCTTTGATAACGTGTTCGAATCCGTGGTAATTAGTGAGAACAAGAAATAGAAGGACGAAAGGAAGGTTTAAAGGAAATCAAGAGGAAATTGAGAGAGACTTTGTGACTGAATATTTTTAGTTTTTCATTATCATCATTTCGTATGTTATCAACAACAATCGCACCCTTTATATCTTACATACACTGTTTAGCATTCGTAACATCCTAACCCGAAGTACTGCTAGCAAGTAACTAACTTGGGAGCTGGCAACACAGCTATCATAACAGTTTATAACATCTAACTAACAGCTAACCGCCTAGTGTATCAACTCGATCTCTAACAATTTTCACGTTGAATCAATTTCAACAAACACAAAACATAATGCACTGGTCGTTATTATCAATTACACATGAAAAATCAAAATACACCTAATAGAACTATTTGCGCAATATTGCAGTCACTGGTCATTAATATCAAACTCTTCACAAACATATCTAGTGCACCAGCCTCTAATTAATGAAGTGCCAAACTCCTGACAAACTCATAAGAGACATATATCTACACAATGCGCCAGTGACTTAATTGATACCAAACTCTTCACCAAATTTACCATCATCGTCTTCTGTAGCTAGAGTTGAATTATTTGAAACAGGCACAAGAGCTAGCTCTAGGCCGGTACGTAGGAGTAGATGCAGAAATTAATAACATCGATCATTACTATGCCATGCCAGCCTCATTACTGTGCCAAACTCATTTCGTCGCAGCTTCCTTCGTGGAACTATCTTATCCCGCTGTTTTCCGGCTGATGGGATGGTAAGACTTTTAGATCTATTGCTCGCAAACTTGCTCTTGCTGCTTCTGTATATGAGATCTGGTTTGAACGTAACCAACGTGTGTTTGGGCACCCCCAAGGTCTCCAGATGCTGTCTTTCTCTCTATTTGTAATGTGGTTAGATCCCGTTTATGTACTTTGATTATTAGGACTTCAAATATCAATGTGTTGGAAGCTCTGAAATGGAACATTAGTCTTTAGGTAGGGTTGTTGAGGGGGTCCTTTGTGACCTTCTGTGATTTTCTTTGTTGGGTTTGCTCCAACTCTGTGTCTATTGTTAAGTTGTCTACTTATTCCCGTTGGAGGCCAATTTTACTGATATTATATGATCTTTTTGTTTAAAAAAAAACCTCATTTCCAGCGTTAGAACATGATCAGAGTACTCATGGAAATTGGGGACTGTATATATGTTATGTTGTACTTGGATCATGTTTTTTTATTTGTCAGGTACTTGGGGATCGAAAGCGTTGGACCGTACATACGTATATAGTATGCATGGGTTTATACTTTTAATTTGGTGGGAGACCACTTTTCGTACCATCTTTATGTCGATCATCTCGCAACCACCATATTCATAGTACGTCGTTGGATAATGTAATTTAATATATTTGTCATCCCAATTCAAATTTTACAGTTATTAATGAAATTTCACCATTATTAACAGAATTTTATAGATAATGTTATATATATATAATCTTTGGTTATATTTGGATTGAAATATCGGTAATTTCGTTGATATTTCGCTCAAGATTTCGGAAAATTGGGAGTCCGACATCTAAATATGGGGGAAATTTATTCCCCCAATATCCAACTTATCGCCCAATATCGAAGAATATCGGCGATATCAACCGATATTCACCGATATCAACCAATATCCACCAACATCAAAATACAAAGCAATCTAATTCAGTCATACCAGTGAGCATCGAAGGCGGACGAAGGCAGGGATAGACTTGACTTGCCCAGGTGATTTTTTGAAGTTAGTTTCAAAGTTTAATTTAACTGGAGGCAGCGACTACGGCAGCGCTGGATGTTGGGTTCACAGTCGCGTCTCTCCTTCTATGTCGAATCTCGACTATGATGGAGGCCAGATGCAGGTTCGACTCGAGTTGGGAGAGGCTCGAGTGGGTTGATGACGCTGGGTTTGGTCATGATTGAATTGGTGGCTGGTGTTGGTTGTATTATGGTTGCAGAGAAGAAATGTAGAGAAGAAAACGAACATGATAATTGAGGAGAATCCCATAGAATGAAAATGGAAAAGAGAGCATGAGTATATGGTTTAGTGGTTTTTTTACCAATAGAGTGCAATTGCAACATGTTTAACTTTTGATGAATTGAATGGAAGGTTTTAATTGGTTGGTAATAAATTATAATAAAATATATTAATTATCAACAACTACATTTAGATGAAAAAACTTGTTAAGAACTTTAATAAATCAATCTCTTAAAAAAAATTTAATAAATCAATACTAATATTTCCTATTTCTTCTGAGCTAGTTTATTCTTGAATTTTCTATGGATTCGATCATTTTGTTTCGGATCTAATTTTTGGAATTTTTTTATCAACTTCTTGAATTTTTTATGAATACGATATTCCAATTAAGATTTTTACGAATTCAATTGAGATTTTATATTTTTAGTCATCTACAGATATGGATGAAAATATCAACCGAAACTACCGATATATCGATAATTCTGACCAGCGACACCTAAAAGGGGGTGAACGAAATTGGCCGAAATATCGAAGAACTTTCTTGTTTTGAGCCCACAGATCCCGTTATAGGATCAAATGGATTATTAATTTGTGAAAATTTGACGTAAACGAAATAATTTGAGTCGGGTCATGGGTCGGAATATCCGAGTTGCAAACCCGGTTGGAGGAAGAAGATGAGGGTTAGTTTTTATAGTTATATATTATACCTTACTTAAACTTATAATAAGTCTGGCTATCTGAGTTAGTTTTGTGTTTTATTTCTCCACTAAGGGTCTTGAGTTCGACCCCCTTCGACAACTGCTAATTAATTTTTTTATCCATTTTTTTCAATTTTTCAACAAAGTTTGGCATTTTTTCATTTTTTTTTTCAATTTTAAATATATCAATTCCTTTCAATTTTTGAACAAAGTTTGACCCTATTTTATAATTTTTTTTTTCCAATTTTAAATATATTTGGACTTATTTTATCATTTTTCTTACATTGATTTTTTTTATGCTTTTTGCTTTATTTTTAACTATATTTACATTCAATTATAGTAATTTACTTCAATTTATGTTTATATTTAAGATTTTACATTATTAATCGTCGTCAGAATCATATTGCATCATATTATTCATCGTATATTTATTATATCAAAGTCATTTTATAATTTTATTAGTCCTATATAACCATTATTGGGTATTTAATTTTTCCCCAAATTTTCATTAAAAAATTTCAACTTTTAGAATAAATTTCCGTCATTTTTGTTGACCATAAACCATATCGATATTTAGAGCAAGATATCCGTAAATTTTATTAGCGATATATCCGTCGATATCGATATTTTAATCCTTGTTATTATATATTGATAGAAATACTTTTACAATCATTAATACTAGAATTCTTACAAGTGCAATATTATATGTTATCCACTATAAGGTGGAATTTCCTACTATTGTACCTCCATTATCAATATATATATATATATATATTTTTTTTTATTTTTTTTTTTTACAGAAATCATCATTATTTATATATTATAATGGATTAAAATTTATATTATGACGTAAAGGGTACGTAATATATGTGAAAGAAAAATGTTTGATTAAACCATGCACAATCTTCCTTATGAAATAATCGAGACGAACATATGCAAGGTCTTATTAATTAATACTTTACCTTACAAACTTGAGGATGGTGAGCAAAACGCACTACTCGTTCACATGATTATGAAAGTTTAGATAATATCGCTATATTTTGCAACGAAGGAGATAATTAGTTAGAATCAGCTTCCAATAATATATGCATGTATAAACTTTTGCCAATTTTCTCTATTTGATCGGCGGACTAATAATTATTTCGTTTTTAATTTTTAATTTCACTTGTTATGCATAAAATAAGTAGACATATTAAAAGGTAGAGTGACCGAATGAGGAAGAGTAGTTATATGTTTACGTTAGAAAGGATCGAATTAAGGAAAAGGAAAAGAAAGAAAAAAAACAACTAAATATATATGTTTGTTTTTTTTGTTTATTTATTTATTTTTTTTTTCTACATGGGTCAGTAATATAAAAGTACAATTTTCATTTCGTGCCCAATTAAAAAAACAAATGAATTATCTTCCCCAGTAGTAGCAAAACACTATCCGATTTTTTATTTTTATTTTCCTAGCACTGGAAAATTGAAAAAACCCAGCTGCAATGCAATACCCACAACCATGAGAAACAAATAGCAACCTGAACGAATCAGAACAGAAATTAATGATGGAGAGGGTCAGAATGTCAGATCATGGATGGGAGAGGAAGAGGAATGGGGAAGATTTAGATCTATTTTTGGTTTTTGAAATTTAGTTTTTAATTTTTTTTTATCAACTAGTGACACAATTAGTGTGGCTCCCATAAGGCACAGAAGCAAAAAATTTAGCCTTTATAACTTCATAAGGTTGAAGAAGGATCAGAAAATTTATTTGAGATAATCCGTTTTGATACCGTATATCAAAAAAATTGGTGTTCCACTCTAAAATTAATTGGTAATGGAAAAAGAGGCATGACTCCTTATCAACTTTCGCATTCGATGACACATAAGACCTTGGAAACAAATACCATTAGACTGTAACTTTTTCAATGTATATATCTTTAAATAATTTTACCATTTTATTTTTTCATCATTAAATTAAAGTCCCAAAATTTTAGTAAGACATGCAAGTGCCACTATAATATTGCATCATAAATTTTTGCCACCTACATTCATAACTAGTCACAACCTTTGATGTCGGACTTTGTTCACATTTTCACCTGTTTCGTCAACTTCTTGGCGATGATATTGAAAGAGCCGCACCCAACAGAAGAAAACACAACAAAAACTCTTTATTTTATTTTATTTTTTTTCATTTCGGTTTTACAGGAAGAAAAGCCATGATTATTGTTGGACTCATATAGTACGTAACAACACTGTAACATTACGTATTTCTTCGAACACGTCTTCTTTCAGATCAACTATTATATTTACCAAAAGTTAAAAGTTCAGTTATTTATATATATATACACATACATGCATGCCATATGAACACCGGTACCAAAGTGGCTAGCTAGCTAGAGCTAGATATATGAAATAAGAAAAATGGCTTCCACACCAGGGATTCTCACCGAGTGGCCATGGACACCTCTTGGAAGCTTTAAGGTCTCCCTTAACAATCTTTCTCATCTCTTTCTTTCTCTCATTGTTGAACTCTATACATATTTTATATATGTATCATGTTTCGTTATGTATTTGCAGCATGTGATCTTGGTTCCTTGGGCCATTCATGGTTCCTACTCTTTTATCTTTAACGAGTGGAAACAAAAAGACCTATCGTACTTCCTCATATTTCCATTCCTGTTATTGAGGTGCTTCCACAACCAGATATGGATCACTCTTTCTCGACACCGGAACGCCAAAGGCAACGGCCGCATCCTCGACAAACCTATCGACTTCGAGCAAGTCGACCGAGAAAGAAGCTGGTTAGTATAAACACACACACATATATATATATATATATATATTGTTAAGTATCAAATTAAGTCAATAACTCTCGAATGATTTCGAAATTGTTATATTTTAATAATTAATAAATTTTTGTTTGGACAGGGACGATCAAATATTGTTCAATGGGATTCTCTTCTTCGTGGGCAGTCGGTATGTGCCTGGGGCACAAAATCTGCCAATGTGGAGGACAGATGGGATCATTTTGACAAGTTTGCTCCATGCTGGTCCGGTGGAGTACCTCTACTATTGGCTCCACAGAGCACTTCACCATCATTTTCTATACAGCCGCTACCATTCACATCATCATTCCTCAATCGTCACCGAGCCAATCACTTGTAAGAATAATTAAATTAAACCATGTGTCCATATCTTATCATTAATTAGGGATTTAACTTTTATATGTACACAAAATGTATGGAACTTTGTTCTTTAAAAAAATAAAAATAAAAATAAAAATAAAAATAAAAAGAACTTGGACTTGGTTGAAAGTCCGTTAAAATAATTATTTTGGTATGAATTAATGAACTGCAGCGGTGATTCATCCATTTGCGGAGCACATAGCATATTTCGCTCTCTTCGCTATACCATTATTGACGACTATATTCACCGGAACAGCTTCTATCATATCGTTTGCCGGTTACGTTTCCTACATCGACTTCATGAACAACATGGGACATTGCAATTTCGAGCTCATTCCTAACCGCCTCTTCTCTATTTTTCCTCCTCTCAAGTATCTCATGTATACCCCCTCGTAAGTCTCCTTCCCCTCTCTTTTCGACAAGCACTACAACTGCCATATGAATTCGTTCTTTTTTATATGCATTGCCACTAAATTTTACGCGACGATGTACACAAATTACGGTTGCATCATAATCTCTTTTATCAAACAAAAGAGGTCATTATAAAATTATGGAAAAAAATTATGTGATCATTTTAATTAGTTTATTTGCTGCGAATACATATAGTTTTAAGTGATATAAGTAAATGTGATCGATCATGTACAGTTAGCATTCCTTATCTTTTGATCTTCGACCTCGATATCTGCATTTCGTTGCATGCTCAAATTGGGTACACATTAATTGGGTGGGCGGAAGATTTAGGTGTCTATTAAATAAAATTCGATGCATTTGAAAACAGATGTTTTTGGTCCGTCTGCCTGTCGACTCTCCCGAACCTTCTTATTACGCCCTGTCTTTTTCTTCCCTTTTTAAGTATATGATAATGATATTACACGTACGTTGTTTTTTTTTTTTTCAGTATTAATAGATGTGACAATTTTAATTTTCTTTAATTGTCGTCTTTATTGAATTTCAATTTAATGCTCTACGTGATTACAATAACTATTGCTTCAATCACATTAATTAAAGGGTTTCTTTATGTCATGTCTTATAATTAATTATACGATGTATCGTCGTTCTCTAGTTAATTTCGAATATTAATAATATATTGTATGTATAATTTCAAAAAATTTCATCTCATTTTTAATAAAAAAAAAATTGTGTTTGAAATATTATTAGCTAGTTCATCAGAAGGTGTTTTAGTTAATTACTAATATCTCTTTTAATAGGGAAAAAATATTCAATATTTATGTTTGTATATTTTACCAACAAACATAAATTTAACTTTGAATCTCATTTTGACGTCATGCAGGTTCCACTCTTTGCATCACACACAATTCAGAACCAATTACTCCCTGTTCATGCCAATCTATGATTACATCTTTGGCACCATGGACAAATCATCTGATTCTCTGTATGAGTCTTCACTGAAAAGACAGGAGGAATTCCCAGATGTCCTTCATCTAACCCATCTAACAACACCCGAGTCCATCTTCCATCTACCGGTAGGATTTGCTTCCTTGGCCTCTAGGCCCCACACATCGTCATGGTACGTATGGCTGATGTGGCCTCTGACCTTATGGTCCATGATGTTGACTTGGATCTATGGCCGCACATTTGTGGTCGACAGGCAGCGCTTTGATGATAAGCTCACGTTGCAAACTTGGGCTATACCCAAATACAGATTGCAAGTGAGTATTAAATTCTTCGCTTTATTAAATAATAAATATGGTTCATTTGTTTATATATATATATATAATGAGTTTTAATTATCGGTCTCATGTTAATTATAAAAATTGCAGTACTTCTTGAAATGGCAAAATGAAGCCATCAATGACTTGATTGAGGAAGCCATACTTGAAGCAGATCAAAAAGGTGTAAAGGTTTTAAGTTTAGGGCTCTTGAATCAGGTAAGTAATTAATTAATTTCCATGTTTCTATAATGTGCTCCCTTGGTTAATTATCTCGATTATTAAAAAAAATTAGCATTCTATAATTTTTTTTTTATTATAAGAAAAATACTTGTTTTCTATTCTAGTAGTATCTCATTGTATCAATTTATCGAATTGTTTTGTACATATTTAATAATCAGAATCGTTCATTCTATAAATCACCATATCAAAATTATCTCTATAAAAAATAAATCAGATTTAAGGTCGTTTAACCATTTATATATATATTGCCCAAAAAAACCATATATATATATATCAAATAAATAAACAGTTTTGATAAGAATTAAGATCCTCATGGTGAACCGTCCATTTAGCTGATATATATGAATGAATAAATGATCTCCAATCTAGTTGATTTTCTATGAAGATAATCTTGACATGAAAATTTAAAGAATGAGCAGTTCTAATTATAATATATATATATATATAGAAAATTCTATAAATAAAAAGGATGATATAAAAAGATATCACCATGGAAGCTTTAGCCTGGATGATATACGATTCTCTATTATAATCATCATTTATAATGTTCAATTTATAAATAGAAAAGATGATATAAGAAGATACCACCTGGAAAATTTAGGCCGGATGATATATGAATCTCTATCGTAATCATCCCTGACAATATTCAATCTATTATTATGATAAAATTCAGGCTAATTATGCTTGAACTTATAAATTTAAATTATAGGCACACTCACGTACTTAGTCTGCCAAATCTTCATGTTATAATTAATATTAGTTATCAAGCGGCTTATTTCATATTAACCGTCCATGTCGACCATGATGCCGATCTTACACTAGTAGGGTACCCTAGATTTATTAATGGTCCTTATATATATATATATATATATATATATGTAAATGTATAAAGTGATATGTCCTAGTAGGCCTCCAGGGTTGGGACCTTTTAATTAAGGCCAAGTTCTATAAAAAAAAAAAATTAGTACACATTTCATTTTTACTGAAATGAATAACAGATCAATAAAGCATGGAAAATTAGCAAATAGAAAGAAAAATAAAGACGTGTAACATTTTAATTAACTACTTTGAGTAACAAACAGAAAGTAATTAAGTAAATAACAGTAATTAATATTGAAGGTGGAAAATTAAAAAATGAATAAATAATTTTGCATGCATATATGCAGGGTGAGGAGCTGAACAAATATGGCAGTCTCTATGTCCAGAGGAACCCTCAGCTGAAAATGAAGGTGGTGGATGGAAGCAGCCTAGCTGTGGCAGTAATTCTAAACAGCATTCCAAAGGGGACAACAGAAGTTGTTCTTAGAGGGAACCTCACCAAGGTCGCATATGCCGTCGCATTCGCTTTGTGCCAGAAGGGCATCAACGTACGTAAACGTATCGTGTACCGATCGAATATATAGGACTGTCATACCATGTCACCACCATCTAATAACTAGTCGATCATGTGATGAAGATGCTTATATGTGTGTTGCACTGCTTGCATCAGGTGGCCACATTTCACCAGACTGAGTATCAGAACCTCACCAAATCATTAAATTCCACTGCGAGTAGTTTGGTCCTCGCAAAGAGTTATGCACAAAAGGTGTCCATCTTTTCATCGATAATATAATGTCCTTGTTAAAATCTTTCCGGGGAGATTTAAATACAGTTCGATCGGATTTCAATACTTTGATATTAAATAGAGATGCATACTAGCTAATTGAATTTATTGCAGGTTTGGTTAGTGGGAGATGGATTGAGTGAAGAAGAACAGATGAGGGCACCAAAAGGAACATTATTTGTTCCTTTCTCTCAATTCCCACCAAGAAGATTGCGTAAAGACTGTTTCTACCACTACACTCCAGCAATGAAGACTCCCAAATCTCTTGAGAATGTGTTCTCTTGCGAGGTAACCAACTAATAATTTTCGAGTATCGATCTTTTATGAGTACATCTGAATTTCATACGTGTCAAAATTTAATTGCTACTCCACGACACAACAATATAATCATTGATTATGTGGTGACCGCAGAATTGGTTGCCAAGAAGGGTGATGAGTGCATGGCGAATAGCTGGTATGGTGCATGCCTTGGAAGGTTGGAATGAGCATGAGTGTGGATATGCGATGTCTAACATTGACAAAGTTTGGCAAGCAAGTCTTCGACATGGCTTTCAGCCTCTCACCATTTCTCTCACCAAAAATTAATTAGTAATCATTCAATATCGGATATATATATATATATATATATATATATCTATAAGAAATTCGATATCCACTTCTTGTTTAACAATTATCATTTATAAAACCCTTCGTTATTAGATCAGATCAGTTTGGTTTACTGGCTGCTGTGTGACTATCATATATATATATATATATATGTTATCAGTACCCTGCCTTTTATTGCATGCAGCTTTGTAAATGAGTCTTCAAAATCTTGATTAAAATTCTTATTTTATATTGACCCGTACATTTAAAATGTATATTCTACATTATTAAATTTAAGTACACAAAAGTATATTCTACATTATCAGTCTTAAAGATCAATGGGTCGTGAAAACCTTAAGAGGGACTGTGCTAGGAAGAAAGAATCAGAGAGATTTTGAGAGAAAAACTGTTGAGTTTCTCAATTGTATTGAAAGCATGTGTTTTGTACAGAGAAAAACTAGGTTATTTAGCTTATAACAGAACCTAGAAGACTAGAACACGTGGAGAAGGATTACAGCTCATGGCAGCTAGCTAACTGCCTAACTAACTTAACTAACTAATTGATGACTATAGCTCTTGATTGGTTTTATCATCCGAACACCCGCCCTCAGCTTGATGGGGGGAACAAACCAGCAAGTTGTTACAAAAGAAGGTATGTTGAGGTGAACAAAGACCTTTGGTAAATAAGTCTGCAGGTTGAAGTTTGGAAGTAACAAACTGCAGTGTGATAGAGCCATCTTTAACCTTTTCTCGAGTGAAATGGACATCAGCTTCAATATGCTTTAATTTGGAATGATGAACAGGATTGGTAGCAAGAGCTAAAGCAGAAATGTTATCACAGTGAAGGGAAGGGACTTCAGAAAGATGAAGTTGAAGATCCTTGAACATATGTCTCATCCATTGAAGTTCAGAAGTTGTATTTGACATGGTTCTATACTCAGCTTCTGTGGAAGACCTGCTAACACAATGTTGTTTCCTGCTACACCAAGAAATAGGAGATTGGTTGAGAAGTACAAAATCTGAAGTGGACCTCCTGTCATTGGGGTCTCCTGCCCAATCAGCATCAGAGAAAGCATGGAGATGAAGGTCTAATGCAGCCCTGCTGGTGGTTGAAGCAGAAGCAAACTTCAGAAGAATCCCATGGTCAATGGTACCTTGTACATACCTCATAATCCTCTTGGCAGCCACCAAGTGCTGATGAGTAGGATGTTGAAGAAACTGACAAACGGTATTGACACTATATGCAATGTCTGAACGGGTGAAAGTGAGATACTGTAAACATCCCACCAAATTTCTAAAGTAAGAGCTCTCCACCTCAGACAGCCACTGCCCCTCTTTGACCAGTTTAGCACCAACCTGACAAGGAGTAGGATGAGTGTTGCACCCTGTCATACCTGCCTTAGCCACTATATCGCATGCATATTTGGACTGAGAGACAAACAGATCGCCATTATCCATATACTGAATCTCCAAGCCTAAGAAGTAGTGCAAAGCACCAAGATCAGTCATCTCAAATTCTTGCTGTAAAGCAGCTTTGACATCCTGAACCATGCTAGGGTCATTACCAGTAAGTATGATATCATCAACATAGAGTAACAAGTAAACCAAAGACCCAGATGTACTCTTAATAAACAGACTAGGATCAGCATAGGAAGTATAGAAACCTAGAGTAGGAAGAAAAGTAGTAAACCTCTCATTCCAGGCTCTAGGTGCCTGTTTCAATCCATACAAGGATTTTGCAAGTTTGCACACATATTCTGGATGATCAGAGTCAGTAAAACCCCCGGGTTGTGTCATATAGACCTCCTCCTGCAGATGACCATGCAAGAAAGCATTTTTGAAATCTAACTGATGCAATTTCCAGCCAAAATGAGCAGTTATGCCTAACACCAATCGAACTGTTGTGTGTCGTATTACAGGAGAGAAGGTTTCATCATAATCAATTCCCTGAGCTTGACTAAACCCTCTAGCAACCAAACGAGCTTTATGCCTAGAGACTGAACCATCTGCATTCTTCTTGATCCTAAAAATCCACTTGCAACTGACAATATTTCGATTTGGTGGGAGAGGCACCAAACTCCAGGTGCTTTGTGACTTTAAGGCCTGCATTTCACTTTCCATGGCTGCTCTCCATTCGGGACATTGTAGGGCTTCCTTGTAGGAGTGAGGTTCAGTGAGACTAGGATCAAGAGAAGGTTGTGAATGGATAGCTAACAGGCACTTAGGTTGAAAAATACCTCTTTTTGACCTAGTGAGCATATGATGAGTATTTTGAATAGTAGTGGGAAGACCATCCACTGGATGTAAAATATTTGCCTCAGAGATATGATTGAACTGATTCCGTGTGTATGGAGCATCAAAAAGCAAAGAAACACCCTTCCCAGGAGTGGTGTTAACAGATACTGTAACGCCCCGGAAATTCGGAAAATGTAATATTGTAAATTAATAAATAAAATGACGTTTTTACCCCTGTGATTCGTATGGTCAATTTGTTGACTTTTTTATTGGAGGGGCGAACAGACGTTGACCAATGACCATGACGTAGTTCGGGACGTCACGAGATCATAGACAGGTGGCACGTCCGATTCGGACGCTCGAGGTGAAAGTTATGACGTTCGGAAGTTCAAGGGCATTACCGTAAATTGGACGATTAGGGGGAAAATGTTGACTTTTTGAAATACAATTGATTTTCTCATGACTCGAAGACCATTAGGTTCGTCTCGAGGCCCCGAGTACAACGACAGGCGGCACGCGTGAAACGAACATCGGGTGACCAAGTTACGGGTCACGAAAAATGAGGGGCAATTTGGTAATTTGCCAACTGAGGGCATTTTGGTCTTTTTACACATGGTTACTGTTCACCACCGTGAAAAACAGAGTGTACACAGCCATGCCATGAGTGCCTGCACGATTTCAATTGTTTAACCGTAGTGGACTGATCAGTGGGATTAGTTTATGGACTTTGAGGATGTTGGAGGCATTCAGGCGTGTTTGGGCAGGGATTCAGAGCACGAGTCGGTTTTAAAATGGCCATGGTTTTTGTGTTTGTGGGAAACAAGTTTCAGAGACCTCAGTTGGTTTCCCCCAGGCTGCTGGCTGCACTGATCGATTAACCGTGTAGGGGAGTGGAGAGAGGATTCATTTTGCACCATTCTACCGTTGAGAGCTGGAGAGTTTGGGAGAAAAACAGACGGGGAAGAAAAACCAGAAAATGGAGGGAAAAATCCAGTTTAATTCCTGAGGCTTGTTGAACGAAATCGAGGGTCGTGTTAGTATTCTGAGACCATTACAAACATCACCGTGCAAGAATTGAAGAGGATTGATCACGGTTTGCTCAGGAACTCAAGTTCCAGTTTCTGGAAAATCACAGTGTTGAGGACGACGACTTCCAGGTGAGTTCTGGTCTAATTGGTTGTGCAATTGAGTTCGTCTAGGTCCCATTAAGCTCCTGTCTGAGTTCATTTGAAAATGGGGCTAGGTTGGGTGAGTTCCAGACGTCGATCTGTTCGACTGTTCGAGACTGAGTTTGATCAATTTAGGGACAGTCGAGGCTAATAGATGACATAGAACTGGAATTAAACGGTTATAGAAGAAGTTAGGATCAAAAATCAAAGGAATTGATTGAGAATTGAAGGCTAACTGGACGAGTTGAACTCACGGGTTGAGGACCCGAATAGCAGAAGTCGGGTGAAGGTGGTGACACTATAGCAGTGTCACTGTAGCAGGCGCGTGGCCTTCACGCGCAGCCACTTTGGGCGGCGCGTGATGGCACATATGACGTACTTTCTGATTACGGTCAACATGAGATATGATCCTTTCAGTCTAATTAACATTTTATCTTTAGAGTTCGAGTCGATCGGGAGTCGTTCGGGATAATTTCGAGGGTTCGGAAGATTTAGT
Source organism: Prinsepia uniflora (assembly GCA_032719365.1). Lineage (NCBI taxonomy): Eukaryota > Viridiplantae > Streptophyta > Magnoliopsida > Rosales > Rosaceae > Prinsepia > Prinsepia uniflora. The sequence continues at coordinate 72,283,073 of CM064868.1, read as the reverse complement.
CCTTAAGTTTAATTACGCGGAAAAATCCGGAAAAATTAGGGAAAATCATATGAGTTATTTGGGGATGTTTGTAGCCCTCCTTGTACGTTTTTACAGGCCCGGACATTTCCGAAGCTACCGAGGAGCGCACGGGGCGCGATTGACGCGTCCGAAAACCGTGAGTGGACTTTTGATTTCTAAACCAGGCATGCATGACTATTTTTACTCATCTATCTTATGTTTTCATAAATGATTTTATGATGGTGCTATGATATTCCAATTTTACGTAATTTCACGTTTTTCGAGCTGATTATCGCACTTTACGTATTTCGAGGTTACAGTTTTCTCCTATGCATGAAAGATGTTTTGATGAAGTATTTGGATATGATTCTGCATGTTACGTTTTAATGACGATTTGATTATATTTGTGAAGTAATTTCGGGAATTGCATGTGAAATCCGGACGTAAGTCCTATTATGACGATTTGTGATTATGGAATGATTTCTGGTAAACGGATCACGAAGGATCCTGGTTTATTGTGCTTTATAAAATGGTTTTGGGTTTAAAGACCCGGTATGATTGTTGGATCTAGTTTTGGGTTTAAAGACCCGGTTAATTGATGACGGGGGCGGGCCCGAAAATTGGGTTTAAAGACCCGGATTGAGTTTAAAGACTCGTGAGTTTAAAGACTCGGTTATTGTGATACCCCCAAGGCCTATTGATTATGTTTTGAGTTTAAAAAGTCGTTGATATCTCGGGAAGGCCTGATATTGAGTTTAAAGACTCGGATGGATCCAACGGCTTAATTGTGATTATTGATTTAGTTTTTACTTGATTTGTTTAATTGATGTTTCAAAATGATGATTTCTGGATTTTGGTAATCTTATATTATTTTTACATGAGTTATGACGGTTTTCTGTAACGTTTTACATGTGTTTCGGAAAAAGGGATTTCGAATGTTTGATACGAGGTCTTCGAATATCTGGTTATGCATGCGTGTTATAAAACTAGAGGGCGAACCCCGATTTCATTAAACTGTTTTCTGCAAACTTTTGTTTCGGTCCACTCACACTTTGTTGTTTTAATTACCCTCCAGGTCGTGGTACAAGTTCGGGGGCTAGCGCCGAGGCAGAGGCAGAGGCATAAAGTTTTCCGTTGCGGAGTAGTTAGTTCACAGAGTAGGATTTGTTCTTTAACTTGTTTTGTAATATTATGCTCTGTGAAACTATGGACTTGATGTCCAGTCGGTTGTATTTGCTTAATCTCCCGGGTCTGACAATGGGTGTGATGTAATATTATGTGGTTTTCCGGTCTTTTGTATTTGATTGTCAGACGGGAGCAGGATGCTTCCCGATTATCGAGGCGATAATCGGGGTGAGTCCTGTCAAATACAGTGCCTGAAGTGTCCCCAAAACGAATAGTAGTATGAGTGTCTGGGGAAAAGGCAGTAAGATCAACTAATAAAGTGGGATCAAGACTACCAGGAGTAGAGGGAAGAGAGGCAGTAGTGGATACAAGAGGAGGAGACTCAACAACACTAGGGATAGAGGTAGCAGGGTCATTTGCACTATAAGTTTGAGAAGAGTAAGGTAAAGTGCATCAGAGGACAAGTGTTGAGTAGCGGGTACCTGTGAGAGATCATCTGTAGGTGAAGCAACTTCTTGAGTTGAATCAGCCTCTGGACTAATCACTGGATCAGGAACATGATTCTGTGAGAAATCAGGACTAGTCACTGGATCAGGTACATGATTCTGTGAGAAATCATCTATAGGTGAAGAAACTTCTTGAGAAACCACTGGATCAGGTACATAATCCTGTAAGGGAACATCTGGAGTTGAATCAACCTCTGGACTAATCACTGGATCAGGTACATGATTCTGCATGGAAGTTGCAGTAGATGTTGATCCCCCTGGTATGAGCATATGATCCTGTATAGAGTCTACAACAGAATGATCCTGTATAGAGTCTACACCAGATGATGAGTTATCTGGAATGATGAGTTATCTGGAACAGGCATAGGTTCTTGTATATGAGTTACAACAGAAAGGGATACATCAGAACCAGGACCTGGAACTGAAACAGAAATAGGTACTGAAGATGAAGAATAGAGAGTCTGAGAAGCAGAAGAGAGAACAGAAGGACTGAGATATAATGGATTGTGTATTGAGGATGACTGGGCAAAAGGAAAACAATGCTCATCAAACAGTACATGTCTGGATATCACAAAACGTCTTGAGCTCTTATGATAACAAATGAATCCCTTATAGCCTTGAGCAAAACCAACAAAGATACACTGATCTGACTTGGCCATAAGCTTGCTAGTATTATACTGAGTCATCAGAGGATAACATGCACAACCAAACACCTTAAGGGCATAAAGACCTGGAACTTTCTGATACAACTTTTCAAATGGTGACTACATCTGCAGAGTTGATGTAGGCATCCTGTTAATCAGAAAAGTTGCTAAAGCACAAGCATGATAACAAAAAGAATCTGGTAGAAAGGCATGCTTAAGCATGGTGACAGCAGTTTCCTTAACATGTCTATTTTTTTCTCTCAGCAACTCCATTTTGCTGAGGAGTATAAGGACAAGAAATGTGATGAAGAACACCCTTCTCATTCAGAAAATCAATAAATTTAATGTTCATGAATTCCCCACCACCATTAGATCTGAAGCATTTCACAGAAACTTGAAACTAATTTAACACATAAGCAAAAAAAGTTCTAAAATGACCAAAAACTTCACTTTTATTGATCATGGGGAACATCCATGTATACCTTGTACAGTCATCAATGAAGAGTACAAAATACCTAAAACCTTCTATGGATGGTTGAGGTGCAGGTCCCGAAACATCATAATGAATCAGGGAAAAAGGTTTACTAGCCCTGGTGGTAGAGATTAGAAAAGAGAGTTTGGTAAACTTGTCTGCTATACAAGCTTGACATAGGGGAGAACTTGTACAAGACTTATATTTATCAACTAGACAAGCTTTTTGTAACATGACCTGAGTAACTTCATTAGAAGGATGGCCCAGCCGTTGATGCCACAAAGCATGTTGAACCTGCTTCCCAACAAATTCTGAGCACTGTGATTGACCCTTCTTGACAGTATTTATTGCTTGGAGGGGAAATCGGCTCTCTGGTGTGGCAGAAAGACAAGGAAGAGGATATAAACCTTCTCTACTCAATCCCTTGAACAGGACTTGCCCCTGCCCCTTTTCCTGCACAATGCACTCAAATTCATCAAGGATAACCCTGCAATTGTTATGCTTACACAACTGATGAACAAAAAAAATGTTGGCTTTAAGTTTAGGAATCAGTATAATATTAGATAAAGCCAATGTCCCTAGAGTGGATGAGCCATAATGTAACGCCCCGAAAATTCAAAGATTTAAATATTGTAAATTAATGTATGAATTGACGTTTTTACCCCTGTGAATTTTATTGCCCAATTTGTTGACTTTTTGATTGGTGGGTCAAACGGACTTTGACCAATGACTGTGACGTATTTCGGGACGTCACGAGTTCATAGACAGGTGGCACGTCCAATTCGGACGATCAGGGAAATTGTTATGACTATTGGAAGTTCAGGGGCATTACCGTAATTTGGACGATAGGGGCAAAAATGTTGACTTTTCGTTTGGCAACTAATTTTCACACGAATCGAGGACCGTTAGGTAGGTCTCGACGCCCTGAGTCCGTTGACAGGCGGCACGCTGAAATCGGACGTCGGATGGCAGAGTTACGGGTCTGGAAAGTGAAGGGCATTTTGGTCATTTCACCCCTGGTCACTGTAGCAACAGCGGGGGAACAGTTGCTGCACCACCGTGTGCGGTGGTTCTGAGTCCCAATTTTTTAATCAGTGTGTGAGTTGGAAAGTTGGGATTGTTTAAAGCCCTATAGACATCAAAACATGGCTGAACATGGACACCATTTGTTAATTCAAGATTCGAACTTTTGCGGGAAACATTTCTCAGTGGACAGTGAGGCTTCCACGAGCTGTTGGCTGGCAAGGGTTGTTTAAACTGAGTGGGATTTAAGTGTGCTTCACTCTGCTGCAGTGAGGGCTGAGAATTGGAGAGGAAAACCAGAGAAAACCATTTCTGGAAAATTGGAGGGAAAATCGGGTTTTGATTTCTGGTGCTTGTTCGACCAAACCAAGGCCTGGTTTAGTCTTCTGGGAGTATTTGGAACTCAACCACATCGAAATTGAGGGGAACCAGCCACGTTTGAGCTGGGACGGAGGCTGCCATTTTCAGAGAAGTTGTAGAGCTTGGGACGACAACCTTCAGGTACTTTCAGGCACAATTGATCATTAATTTTAGTTCGTTTTGATACTATTATGCTTCCTGTGAAGTTAATTGGAGAATGAGTTAGAAACCAGAGAGTTTTGGTGATTGACCCGTTTGGTTGATCACGGGTCGAAGGGTCAATTGGGGACTTGTCGAGGCTGATTAGTGTCTCAGAACCTAAATTGGATAGTTAATGAACATGTTAGGATCAAATACGAGTGGAATCAAGTGGAAATTGAGGGTTAATTATCCGGGTCTGGACGCGGGTTGATGATTCGAATAGCAGGGCTATCGGGTGAAGAAGGTGACACTGTAGCAGCTACAGTGTCAGGGGCGTGACTTTCACGCGCACCCACTTTGGGCGGCGCGTGAGGGCGCGTTGGGGCTTATCTCCGATCACGATCAACATGACTTTTATTCCTCTCATCATTCTGAACATTTTTTATGAATTAACCTTGTTGATCTGAGATAGTTAGGAGGGTCAGTTTAGGGCCAGTTGTCTCGGGAAACGTGTTGGACGGTTTCCCCGAGCCGGTATCTGTTTCGAACTTTTTAGATAAATGTTTAAGACTTGTAGTGACCCTTACGTGAGATTTGGACTGACATGAATTGTACGATAATCCCGGTACAGGTCTGTATGCGCAGATTCACCGCGGGATCGTACTGTGAGTGGGCCCGATTTCATTAAACCCTTGCATGCTTAAATGTTTTCTGATTTACTTATATATTCACATGCTGGAATCAAGAAACAGTTTAATGGTATTAAAATTATGATTATGGCACGTTTCACGGTATTTGGGTTTGAGACCCGTTTGATGAAACTTAAAGATCGGTTTGGATTTCATCTATATATATGTGTGTGTTTTGCATGTGGATATCAATAAAATGTATTTGGTACTGCACTGTATATATCCCTTCTTATGATACTATCTCCTCCGGATGTGGTACCCCGGAGTGGTCACGGCGCATTGCCTGCTAGGGGTCATTCTACGGAGGAACCGGACCGTAAAATGACTCAGGAGCAGGATTGCTTATTTGACGTCAGGGACGTCGAGCGTCTAGGACTCTAGGCATTTGAGATGCCGTAACCGGATAGGGTTCGGGGATTGGATTCGGGATTGAGACCTCGAGTGGCACGCGTAGCCTTGGGACTGTGACCTTATAGGACGTCAGGGACGTCAGACATCTGGGATGTCAGGATTGGAGTGTATAGTGCAGTGGCTATAATTATGTCTATGGTTTTATTACATGCCTTATGATTCATATTATATGATTTATGGTTTTAAATTTTGATGCATGCTTGTTTGGAAAACAGAGGGGTAAATTATATGTTTTACTTATTAAACGGTTTTATAAACTTGAGTTTCGGCCCACTCACCCTTAATGTTTAGGCTGTGCTACTGAGGTAGAGGAGGATCCTGAGGCGGAGGCATAGATCTACTTCTGCGTATCTGAACCCCTGTCGGGTGGTTTGACCCGTAGGATTATTTTAGAGTCGTGCTCGCGATTTGTAATTTGGTTTTCATCTCTTATCTGACATCTGTTAAATTTGTATTTGATGTATAACTTTATTTGGTTATTTATTAATTTGAACGTTTGAGGTTAAAATTGGTATGTTATTTTGGGTGTCAGACGGGAGCAGTGCACGTCCCCTTGTGGTCCCCGTGGGATCGGGGCGGGTCCTGTCAGCTTAGTATCAGAGCACTAGGTTGTGTTCAGCATGCTAGACTAGCGATTAGTACTAGTTACTTTTCGAGTTTAAGGATAATGTTATCTGATCTATGCCTCTTGACAGTTGGTTATGCCTCCAAGGAGGATTCCTCATACACGAACTGACGAGGATCTAGAGAGGGAAATGGAATGCGCAAGCATTGAACGAGCACAACGTCTGGGAGCCACTCCTTTCAATGGGGGATCAAACTCCGAAGATGCTCATGAATGGATTACCAAGTGGGAAAGGATCTTCACGGTAATGCACTGCCCTCCGGGCGAGCGGGTGACCTTGGTGGCCTTCTTACTAGAAGGAAGGGCCTATTAGTGGTGGCATGGCCTTGAAATGTCTGGATGGTCTGTCCACACCACTACCTGGGAGGTCTTCCGTTCCCGATTTCTGGACCAGTATTACCCGCGATCGTTTCGCGCGGCACGGGAGGCGGAGTTCCTGCGGCTGGAGCAGGGTTATATGTCTGTTGCGGACTATGAGCAGACTTTTGGCAAACTTTCCCGGTTCGCTGCACCTTTCGTGAGCACTGAGGAAGACAAGTGCCAGAGGTTCGAGTTTGGACTCCGAGGGGAGATTCGGGCAAGTGTGACTGGTGCCAGTCATGCTTCTCTGAGAGACATGGTCGACGCAGCGGTGCGTGTCGAGGCTAGTCTGGCGGCACACTAGACACGATAGCCTTCAGGCGAGGGGCGTCGTCGGGATCGTCCACATCTTGGACCGACGGGCCAGAAGAACAATAAGGGAGGGGGCTACATGTAACGACCCATCCCAAATTCCTAGACTAGATAAGTGACTAATCACCATTAATGAGGCTAATCGGTGATTAGTTAGGCGAAATCGGACGAACGATGCAAATTGACCGTTTTGCCCCTAGTCATGGCAAAACGTTGACTTTTTATTCTGGCGGTCAAATGGACTTTGACCGATGACCGTGACGTAGTTCGTGACGTCACGAGTTCGTAGACAGGTGGCACGTTCAATTCCGACGTTCGATGAAGAAGTTATGACGTTCGGAAGTTTAGGGGCATTTTGGTAATTTGGTTAAAAGGGGTCAAATGTTGACTTTTTGACCAGGAGGTCCAAGGGCCAAAGACCGTTACGTAGATGGGGACGATACGAATCCATAGACAGGTGGCACGTCGAATTCCGACGTTCGACGGCGTAGTTACGGTTCACGGAAGTTCAAGTGCACTATTGCACGAATTACGAAATAACTTACCTTTTGGACTTTAGTGGGGCCCAGATATTTAATGGAGGCCCAATGGATGAGTGACAAGTGTCACCCATCCAATGGACACCAATTTCTCTTCATGCATCTTCCTTTCCCCGTGCATTTTCATTTCTCCATTTCAAACACACACAAAACACCCACCCGATCTCACCCATTTTCCTCCCATCCGTGCAACCCAAAACCCATCCACTCTTCACCCATGACCAGGCAGAGGACCAGGGAGACTGAGGAGGTTTCTGGGCGGCCTGAACCGCCGTCCACGGCGGCGAGAGGAGGAAGAACCCGTGAGGTTCACGATAAGTCCATTTTGATCCAATTTTACATTTTTGATGTTATGGTTGGTTTTTAATGGTTTTAATGAGTCCATTAGGTTGCTAGGGAAATGTTAGGAAGGTTTAAGGAAGCTTGGGATGGCTGGGCAGCCATGGGAGAGTTTTGAGAACTTTGAACCGTTTGGTTCAAAATCGAACCATGGGTTTAGGCGGTTTTTAGGTTGTTTTAAGGATTGGAATGGATAGAAAACACCAAAATAGGATGAAAGGAACCAAAAAGGAAGAACTAGGATGAAAAATGGGGTGTCTAGGGCTGTGAACCGTACACGCCGGTCCAGTTGGACCGGCCAAACCAGGTGAACCGGCCATGAACAGTAAAACCGGTCTGCTGGAGGTTAGTGCCGATGAATAGTATTTTCGACTTTCTAGGGGCTCGTGAGGACGCGTGGGCCATAATTTGAGAAAGTGTTCAACACGGGAAATCCTCGATTCGATGTAACGAAGATTTTGGGACTGGTGTCGTGTCAATCGGACATTGTTTCGATAGTTTTCGGGGGTGTCGGAAGGTTTAGGGTCAGTTTAAAAATAGTTAAAAGTTCGAGAAAATTACGGGGCTTTGGTAGGAGGTTAATTAAGTAGTTAGTAACCTTCTATTAAAATTTGGACAGTTTTGGGAGTCCCGGTGATGGTGATCGGCTCGGGGAACCGTATGGCACGCAAATCGAGGCGGCAGCTCGGACGGTCTGTGAGTGGACCTTGGTTTCTAAATTGGTGCATGCATAAATGTTTATTATATTTTTTATTACTTGTTTGATGATGCCATGGGTTCATTTGTATGTGGTTACGTATAAGCACGTATTTCGAGGTTTCGGCCTTATACGGTGCTTATATGGGTCTGTATTTCTTTATTGGTTTTAATGAAATGGTTTTGGATTTCTAAAAGGATAAACTCGGGTATGAGACCCATTTGGTTTTGTCTCGGGCATATGACCTCAGATATCGGGCACGGTGCCTAGCTGATGTCCTATGTTCGGGCACGAGACCCAGGTTACTTTACGGTTTTGATTTCAGGTCAGAGAACCTTAAATGGATTTCCCGGTTCATGACGGTTTATGGGAACCGGCATGAACCCTTGTTATGGTATCGTGGTTCATGGCGGTTTATGGGAACCAGCATGAACCCTTGTTGGTTATTACGGTACATGAAGGTTTATGGGAACCGGCATGTTACCTTGGTTATGGATATTATGGATCATGACGGTTCAGGGGAACCGGGCATGGATATTATGTTATGTATATATATGTTCATCTACCTTCCTTTACTTCTATTATCTCCTCCGGGGAGGGTCGTTGGCCTGGGTGGACCCCGGAGTAATCACGGAGCACCGACTGAGTGGAGTCACCCCCTAGTTGGGTTCCTTACTCTCAGGAAGACTATGATTACTATTACCTCGGGTAGGGTCAGTGGTCTGCGGACATTGATCTTGACTTTGAGAAGACTCGGATTGAGACCTGAGTAGCACGCGCATAGCTTTGGAAACCGTGACAGGATTGGTTGTGTGAATTATATGTGTATATGATATAAATATGATATATGATATGTGATGTGTGGTTACACAGGATTTGGGCAGTGGCCCGTACAGTCGTTTTCATTATGGTTTTAGGCTTAGTTCCCACATATGGTTCTTTCAGTTAAATGGTTTTCGAATGCATGCATGCTTTTTAGTGAAGGGTACAAATGTCTTATAAAATATTTTTATAAACTCTTGGTTTTGTCCACTCACAGCTTTTAATGTTTTGACTACCCTTCAGGTTGACATTGGATGTGGACTGTAGCAGAGACCGAGATATCGCATACCTCCTCCGGATCCTGGCGTACTCTGATAGCCCGAGAGGGCAAAGGTCGGAAATATCCCTTGTCTGACACTCCGTGTCAGACGGGAGCAGGGTTATCCCACGTTAATCCCGGGGGGATTGGGATGGGTCCTGTCACTACAGGGGAGCACCCTCATCCTTTAAGGGTCGTGGCTGGTCAGGTCGACATGGGGGCTCTCAGGGCAGAGGATCAGGATTCAACTCTGGGCAGCGTTCATCATGGAGCGGTGCTTCTGGTGGGCATTCAGACAGGCCGAGGCCAGTAAACTGTTTTTCTTGCGGAGAAGAGGACCACTATGCCTGTGATTACCCGCTGTTGTCCAAGAGCAACGACGCTGCGGGCTCTAGTGTGGTGCAGAGCACGGCTTCCCACACTAACGGAGGTCGAGGTCAGGGAGGTGACCGTGGTGCTGGGAGTGGCGCGTGCGGGCGCGGACGGAATGGAGGGCCTAGGGCTCAAGTGTTTACAATGACCCAGCAGTAGGCGAGGGGGGACCGCCCCTGGCGTGGTTACAGGTACATTACATATCTCAAACTTTCTTGTACGTGTATTGAAGGATGTGGGGGCTACACATTCTTTTATTTCGAGGAGTTGTGCTGGTATGCTTGATTGTGTGGTATCAGCCTTAGATTGCGAGATGGGTGTTGGCACCCCGATGGGCATCGTGTACCTTGTAAATCAGGTGATTCGGAGGTGCCCGGTGAGAATTGAGGATGTGGATTTACCAGCGGACTTAATTATCTTGGATATCCACGACTTCGATGTGATTTTGGGGATGGATTGGCTATTGGAGCATGGGTCGCTCATCGATTGCTGTAGCAGGCAAGTGATTCTGCGAAGTCCGGGTTTGTCGGAGGTTATCTTTCAGGGGGAACGTGATGGTTCGCCTCCTGAAGTGATTTCTTCACTTACTACTACCAAACTTCTACGGAATGGATGCCAGGGTTATCTGGAGCATGTCGTGTCAGAGCAGGTTGATACTCCGGGTATCGACGAGATACCAGTGGTACGTGAGTTTCCGGATGTGTTCCCGGAAAACTTACCTGGATTGCCACCACCGCGGGAGATCGAGTTTACAATTGAACTACTCCCCGGTACCCGACCTATGTCCCAGGCACCATACCGGATGGCGCCGACCGAGTTACGAGAACTCAAAACTCAGTTGCAGGAGTTGGTGGATTTGGGATACGTCCGACCGAGTACTTCACCGTGGGGAGCACCGGTGTTGTTCGTGAAGAAGAATGAGGGGAGTCTCCGTTTGTGTATTGACTATCGATAACTCAACAAGGTGACACTGAGGAACCATTACCCTCTACCCAGGATCAATAACCTTTTTGACCAGTTGCGGGGAGCAAAGTGCTTCTTGAAGATTGATTTGCGGTCTGGGTATCACCAATTGAGGATTTCGGAGGAGGATATTCCAAAAACAGCTTTTCGAACCCGGTACGGACACTACGAGTTCCTAGTGATGCCTTTCGGCTTGACGAATGCTCTAGCAACATTCATGGATCTGATGAATAGGGTTTTCCGACCCTACTTAGATAAATTCGTGATTGTGTTCATCGATGATATCTTGGTGTACTCAAGGAGTGCCCGAGCACATGAGGAACATCTACGGTTAGTGTTGGAGAAACTGAGACAGGAACAGTTGTATGCCAAGCTGAGCAAGTGTCAGTTTTGGCTGAGCAGTATTGGTTTTCTAGGACATGTGATATCAACGGATGGGATTAGCGTGGATCCCCAGAAAACAGAGGCGGTGACTAACTGGGCTAGACCGATAACGGTAACGGAGGTGCGGAGTTTTGTCGGGTTAGCAGGTTACTACCGGAGATTCGTGGAGGGTTTCTCCAAAATTGCTGCACCGTTGACTCGATTGACTCGGAAGGGAGTGAAGTTCATTTGGGACGAGCAGTGTGATCAGAGTTTTCAAGAGTTGAAGGATTGATTGACCACTGCACATGTCCTTGCATTGCCGGATGACAGTGGAGAGTTCGTAGTCTTTAGTGACGCATCGCTACAAGGTTTGGGCTGCGTGTTGATGCAGACTGGCAAGGTTATCGCCTACGTATCCCGGCAGCTAAAGACTCATGAGTTGAACTACCCTACCCATGATTTGGAGTTGGCAGCGGTGGTTCATGCTCTAAAAATCTGGAGACATTATCTATTCGGTGCAACGTGCCGGATATACACCGACCACTAGAGCCTAAAGTACCTATTCACTCAGATGGAGCTTAACATGAGACAACGGAGATGGTTAGAGCTGCTGAAGGATTATGAGTGTACAATTGAGTACCATCTGGGTAAGGCCAATGTGGTGGCAGATGCACTCAGCAGGAAGTCAGCAGGATCAGTTGCACACTTGGGGATGGTGTATCTTCCTTTGCTGGTGGAACTCCGAAAGGCGGGAGTTATTTTGGATACAGATGAGCATGGAGCTTTGTTGGCCAGCTTTCATGTACGACCAGTGCTGATTGATCGGATCATCGAAGCACAACTTCAGGATCCGATACTCTGTATTTACAGGATTGAGGTCGATGCAGATGGGAGACAAGATTTTACTATCCGGGATGGAGCACTTGTGAAGTTGGGCCGTTTGTGTGTACCTGCAGTGGCAGAGTTACGGGCCGAGATTTTGGAGGAGGCCCATAGTTCGGCTTATGCTATGCATCCGGGAGGTACAAAGATGTACAGTACCCTCCGGAGCCATGATTGGTGGCCAGGAATGAAAAAAGACATTCTGGAGTTCGTGAGCAGATGCTTAACCTGTCAGCAGGTTAAGACGGAACGGCAGAGACCTTATGGGGCTATGCAGCCACTTCCGATTCCCGAGTGGAAGTGGGATCACGTCACCATGGACTTCGTCTTTAAGTTACCAAGGACTTAGAGTGGAGTTGACGGAGTATGGGTGATTGTGGACCGGTTAACCAAGTCAGCCCATTTTCTGCCAGTTCATGAGACATATAAACCTAATCGACTGGCCCAATAGTTCGTAAAGGAAATAATACGATTGCATGGTACGCCGGAGTCGATCATGTCTGATCGTGATCCGCGTTTCACTTCCAGGTTCTGGCGGAGTTTGCAAACTACTTTGGGAACAACCCTACGTTTCAGTACTGCTTTCCATCCACAGACCGATGGGCAGTCTGAAAGGACCATTAAGACCCTGGAGGACATGATGAGGTCTTGTGTGCTACAGTTTCAGGATTCATGGGATACTCATTTTCCGTTGATGGAATTCGCGTACAACAACAGCTATCAGGCAACTATCGGGATGACACCCTATGAGGCACTGTATGGTCGACAGTGCAGGACACCTATATGCTGGATGGAGATAGAGGAGCGAGCGGATGTAGGGCCAGAATTGATGGACTTAACCCAGGAAACTATTCGGGTTATCAAGGAAAGATTGAAGGCGGCACAGGATCGCCAAAATAGTTATGCCGACCGACGGATTCGAGACTTGGAATTTGAAGTGGGAGATTTTGTCTTCCTGAAGTTATATCCGTGGAAAGGGATTATCCGTTTTGGTCGACGGGGGAAACTGAATCCGCGTTTTATTGGACCTTATGAGATCGTGGAGAGGATTGGCTGGGTTGCATACAGATTGGCACTACCTCCAGAACTTTCTAGAGTTCACGATGTTTTCCACATATCGATGCTACGGAAGTACGTACATGATGCTTCTCATGTACTGGAGGAACAACCTATCGAACTCCGAGAGGATTTGAGCTTTGAGGAACAACCAGTACAGATTTTGGATCAGAAGGACAAGGTACTACGTCGGAAGATTATCCCTCTCGTGAAGATTCTCTGGAGAAACCAGAATGTGGAAGAAGCCACATGGGAGCCCGAGGCACAGATGCGATAACAATTTTCTTATTTGTTTCTTTGAAATTTCGGGACGAAATTTCTTAAGGGGGGAAGGTTCTAACGCCCCGGAAATTCAAAGATTTCAATATTGTAAATTAATGTATGAATTGACGTTTTTACCCCTGTGAATTTTATTACCCAATTTGTTGACTTTTTGATTGGTGGGTCAAACGGACTTTGACCAATGACAGTCATGTAGTTCGGGGCGTCACGATTTCATAGACAGGTGGCACGTCCAATTCGGACGATCAGGGAAATTGTTATGACTATTGGAAGTTCAGGCGAATTACCGTAATTTGGACGATAGGGGCGAAAATTTTGACTTTTCATTTGGCAACTAATTTTCACACGACTCGAGGACCGTTAGGTAGGTCTCGACGCCCTGAGTCCGTTGACAGACGGCACGCTGAAATCGGACGTCAGATGGCGGAGTTACGGGTCGGGAAAGTGAAGGGCATTTTGGTAATTTCTGAACTAGGGGCATTTTGGTCATTTCACCCCTGGTCACTGTAGCAACCGCGGGGGAACAATTGATGCACCACCGTGTGCGGTGGTTCTGAGTCCCAATTGTTTAATTAGTGTGTGAGTTGGAAAGTTGGGATTGTTTAAAGCCCTATAGACATCAGAACATGGCTCGAACTTTTGTGGGAAACATTTCTCAGTGGACAGTGAGGCTTCCACGAGCTGTTGGCTGGCAAGGGTTGTTTAAACTGAGTGGGATTTAAGTGTGCTTCACTCTGCTGCAGTGAGGGCTAAGAATTGGAGAGGAAAACCAGAGAAAACCATTTCTGGAAAATTGGAGGGAAAATCGGGTTTTGATTTCTGGTGCTTGTTCGACCAAACCAAGGCCTGGTTTAGTCTTCTGGGAGTATTTGGAACTCAACCACATCGAAATCGAGGGGAACCAGCCACGGTTGAGCTGGGACGGAGGCTGCCATTTTCAGAGAAGTTGTAGAGCTTGGGACGACAACCTTCAGGTACTTTCAGGAACAATTGATAGTTCATTTTAGTTCGTTTTGATCCTATTATGCTTCCTGTGAAGTTAATTGGAGAATGAGTTAGAAACCAGGGAGTTCTGGTGATTGACCCGTTTGGTTGATCACGGGTCGAAGGGTCAATTGGGGACTTGTCGAGGCTGATTAGTGTCTCAGAACCTAAATTGGATAGTTAATGAACATGTTAGGATCAAATACGAGTGGAATCAAGTGGAAATTGAGGGTTAATTATCCGGGTCTGGACGCGGGTTGATGATCCGAATAGCAGGGCTATCGGGTGAAGAAGGTGACACTGTAGCAGCTACAGTGTCAGGGGCGTGACTTTCACGCGCACCCACTTTGGGCGGCGCGTGAGGGCGCGTTGGGGCTTATCTCCGATCACGATCAACATGACTTTTATTCCTCTCATCATTCTGAACATTTTTTATGAATTAACCTTGTTGATCTGAGATAGTTAGGAGAGTCAGTTTAGGGCCGGTTATCTCGGGAAACGTGTTGGACGGTTTCCCCGAGCCGGTTTCTATTTCGAACTTTTTAGATAAATGTTTAAGACTTGTAGTGACCCTTACGTGTGATTTGGACTGACAGGAATTGTACGATAATCCCGGTACACGTCCGTACGAGCAGATTCACCGCCGGATCGTACTGTGAGTGGGCCCGATTTCATTAAACCCTTGCATGCTTAAATGTTTTCTGATTTACTTATATATTCACATGCTGGAATCAAGAAACGGTTTGATGGTATTAAAATTATGATTATGGCACGTTTCACGGTATTTGGGTTTGAGACCCGTTTGATGAAACTTAAAGATCGGTTTGGATTTCATCTATATATATATGTGTGTGTTTTGCATGTGGATATCAATAAAATGTATTGGTACTGCACTGTATATATCCATTCTTATGATACTCTCTCCTCCGGATGTGGTACCCCGGAGTGGTCACGGCGCATTACCTGTGAGGGGTCATTCTATGGAGGAACCGGACCGTAAAATGACTCAGGAGCAGGATTGCTTATTTGACGTTAGGGACGTCGAGCGTCTAGGACGCTAGGCATTTGAGATGCCGTACCCGGACAGGGTTCGGGGATTGGATTCGGGATTGAGACCCCGAGTGGCACGCGTAGCGTTGGGACTGTGACCTTATAGGACGCCAGGGACGTCAGACATCTGGGATGTCAGGATTGGAGTGTATAGTGCAGTGGCTATAATTATGTCTATGGTTTTATTACATGCCTTATGATTCATATTATATGATTTATGGTTTTAAATTCTGATGCATGCATGTTTGGAAAACGGAGGGGTAAATTATATGTTTTACTTATTAAACGGTTTTATAAACTTGAGTTTCGGCCCACTCACCCTTAATGTTTTGGTAACCCCTCTAGGCTGTGCTACTGAGGTAGAGGAGGATCCTGAGGCGGAGGCATAGATCTACTTCTGCGTATCTGAACCCCTGTCGGGTGGTTTGACCCGCAGGATTATTTTAGAGTCGTGCTCGCAATTTGTAATTTGGTTTTCATCCCTTGTCTGACATCTGTTAAATTTGGATTTGATGTATAACTTTATTTGGTTGTTTATTAATTTGAACGTTTGAGGTTAAAATTGGTATGTTATTTTGGGTGTCAAGCGGGAGCAGGGCACGTCCCCTTGTGGTCCCCGTGGGATCGGGGCAGGTCCTGTCACATGATGTGTGATGGACAAGGTCTCACCATTGCCAACAGTGACTAAATCAGTTGTAGGATAAGAAGTGACATTATTAAGAAGTTTAATGTCACTGGTCATATGATTTGAGGCTCCTGAGTTTGCAAGCCAATATGTCATAGATGAGTTTCCAGGTGGAGGACCAGCTGGTGGCATAGACATAGGAGAACCTGAGGCCATCATGGCAGTTTGACCAGATAAGGACACTCCCTGATCCTCATTAGTGTTACCAGTAGGACTGTTGTTAGAAAAACTTCCAGATGAGCCAAACTGAGGATTGTTGTGAAAAATACCAGGTGAAGCCCTGATCCCCCTACCCTGGCAGTGTGGTTGTAACCTCCAAACTGCATTCTTTGATTAGGAAAGCCAATTAAATGATAGCATTTATCAGCCGTATGGTACTTCCTGCCACAGTATTGACACTCAACACCATTGTTTCCCCCAGAAAACCTGTTTCCAACACCTCCTCCTTGTGTAGTGTAGGCCTGCAGACTGTGACAGGTTCTAGCACTATGTCCTGGTTTATTACACAACTGACAAGCATTGGAGGAATGAGAAAAATTGTAACCCCTTCCCCCTGTACCAGAATTGTAACCTCTTCCCCCTGCACCAGCACTGTTTCCCCCAAACCTGCCACCTCCATTGTAACCATTAGCAACAAAGGCTGGAAGCAATTGATTGCCATCATAAGATGGAAAAGGAAAACTCATAGGATATGCAGGCATATGAGTGAACTGAGCCTGGGAGGACAAAGGTGAGGGAGCAACATTGAAGTTGGAAGCATTGGAAGGGCTAGGAGAAGAGGTGGGAGCAGGTGAGACAATGGAGGATCCAGTGCTCTCCTGAGTGTTTAAGGAGGTATTTGCCATCATAGCAGTTAGAGTATGCATAGGGAGGCCTGCTCTAAGTCATATTCTACTGCTTTGAGTAAAGTCTTGAGATTGGTCATAGGACAAGTAGCTTGAGTTCGAATGATTGTCTTAATTGCTGTGAACTCAGGTGGAAGTCCTCATGAACTATAACTACTACATCATCATCATCAAGAACTACTCCCACAGTGGCAAGAGCATCTCTAGCAGTTTTGATTTTTTCCAAGTATACCTCAATTGAATCATGGCCCTTCTTAGTCCTTTGAAGATTAATTTTCAATTGAAGAATATTTTGCCTATTTGAGTCAGCAAATTTGGACTTCAAACTGGACCACATAGTTGCAGCAGAAGTGCTTCCTACAGCACAAGACATAGCTCGAGGGCTCAGTGTCTGACCTATTAAATTGATGATGTTCTGATCCTGAGCTTTCCAGTGCACAAAGGCATCGTTTAGGACCTTGGTGACACCATCTTCAGCCAATACAAACTCAGTGGGGCACTGATTTGTACCATCAACAAATCCAAGCAGATGCAGTCCTCCCAGAAAGGATTCCATTCGAAAAATCCATGTGGAGTAATTAGACTCATCTAGCACAATGTTTAGAAGAAAAATTGGTGTAGACTGGGAGCTAGAACTGGAGCCTGGACTTGCAATGTGTGACCTAGACATTCTTTTACTTGCTATTTACTAGTTGAAGAACAACACGAAAAACGCAGTTGCAATCTTGCACACAGATGACTTCAAAGACTAACTCAAGAACTCCTCTAGTCTGAACATCAGAAAATTTGTTTTGTGGATGACTAATCTTCCTATATGTGGCCGACTAAAGTACTTGGGTACTTGGGTGGGTGGTCGTTGGCTACAACTGCATCAAATTAAGTTGATAATAATACGCGACGTGCCCTCTCTGTCTCTCTATATGCATAATGACATATTACTGTTCTGAGAGAAGACCAAAATTGAAGAATTGGACTGCAGTCATCAATCCAATTAGTTAAGCAGTTAATTAGGTCTATAGTCATCAATTCAATTAGTTAGTTGGTTAGTGAGGCTGTTAAGCAAGCTGTCATTGAGCTGTAGATCTCTGCCACTTGAATCAAGATTATAAGTTCAGTTACTTTCCTGTACAGCTAAGATATAAAATGTTAATCCTGTACATTTTTGCTTAACACTCAATACAAGAAGTTCAATTGTTTTCCTTCCCTCTCAAAAGCTCTCTACTTCTCTCTGTTGCTCTTTCCTTAATCAATCAACTGGAACACTTTAGGTTTTCAATTACGTCATTTGTTTCAATAACCGACAAACCAAACGTGGTTAGGTGTTATAAACATCATGGCTGTTCGTAGTGAGCTGTCGTGATTGTTATTAATGAGTTCTGTCTGTCTTAGGAGCTGAGTATATATTTTAAAGCATGATCGAATACTTAATACTACGAGAAGTGGGTTGACACATCATGGAGCTACATTATTTACAATATCTGATTATTTTCTATTGTAATATTTGCATCGATTGTACGATATGGCTGTTGTGTCCAAGTTCATTCAGCATTTAACGAATAAGTACGGCGTGACAAGCGATATATGTAGGAATTAATTTGTTTACGCCTGTTCTAATATATACGATGCATAATGTGATTAGATGATTGCAACGAAAAATATCTGGTGAGAAGTCGATTGTAATAATGCCTATACTTATATATATACAGATGATAAACACTGCCAAAGTTTTGGAAGCTAGCTATGTAAATATGTAATTAGCGTCAGCTACTTATTGCCAGTTATGTAATAAAACCGGACAGCTTCCGATTCTATGGGATCGATCATAGAATATCCGTCCACCGGCCCTTTCTCATCCCAGGCTCTCGGCAGACAAAGGCCTTCCTGATGTAATTAAATCTAAACGCACGTTTCGGTGCATGTGTGTGCACATGAAACCTAGCTACTTTAGGTACATTAATTATAGCATGACCATTACAGAACTAAAACTTATTTCGTTAAAATGAATTCATTTTCACACTTCATTTTTTACGTACTGCATTCCAATTATAATTCTTTCTTTTATATATCTTCTTAAAAAAGAAATGAAGTGCAAAACATAAAAAATAAAGTGTCAAAATTATCTCCCTTTGTTACATAATTAACCAATCCGAATGTGAAAGAAAAAAAAAAAAAAAGAGATTATTGAAAATCGAGGAAGTTTATGAGCTAAGTAATAAGGAGTTGCTTTATTTGTTTTATTGCCAATTAATTGTGAAAAATTTGGAATTTATATAACTGATTAAATTTGAAAATTCATCCTATATATAAGCAGTATTCGCAGCACCTCTGCAAAATTTACTTTCAGAAGAGCAATAAGGGCTCAAATTTGGATATGATGGATCAAAATTAATTAAAAAGGGGGTTTTTTTTTTTAATTTCAGAGCAAACAATTTTCTTTGAACCTTCTGCTTCAGTATTTTATTTTTTAGTTTTTGCATCATTTTGTGCTGACCCCGGACCAAGGGATGGCTTTTTGAGAGGCACGTTTCCACCCCGCAGTACAAGCAAGAATTGAAATATCGGTATCGACAGATATATCGCTAGTTAAATTTACGGATATCTCGTTCCAAATATCGATATCGATCGTTTACGGTCAGCAAAAATGACGAAAATTTCGTCTTAAAGTTGGATATTTGGAATGAAATTTTGGGAAAAACTTAAGTACTCAATTATGGTTATATAGGACTAATAAAAATTATAAAATAAATTTGATATAATAAATATATAATGAATAATATGATACAATAGAGTTCTGCCGATGACTAATAATATAAAATTTTAAACATAAACATAAATTGAAGTAAATTACTATAATTGAATGTTAATATAATTAAAAACATAACAATAAGCATAATAATGAAGTTACATTTACATAATAATTTAGAAAATCGAGGAGTTTAAATTTACATAATAATTAAAAAAATTGGACATAATAAGTGAAAATTAGACGTAAAATGAATTCTTATTAACTGTATGTTCATCTTATATTTTTCTAAAATCCATTAATATTCAAATTAACAATTCAACATAATTTGATTCAATTCAACATAATTTGCTTCAAATTAACCATCTCTATGAATTCTTCCATTCAACATAATTTGCTTCTAAAATCCATTAATATTCAAATCAACCTTAGATTTATATTCTCAAATTTTCTTACATCAAATACTAATTTAAATCTAAAATATATTATTAGATTTATATTCTCAAATTTTCTTACATAAAATACTAATTTAAATCTAAAATATATTATATCGGATATTTAGAAATATATTCATATGGTATCCAATTAACTTAAAAGTTGTATCATTAAACTCAAAACTTAAAAACAAACATAGACTTCATAATATAGAACTAAATTGAAAGTTAACTTCAATTTTTTCATGGCAATTCAAAAAAATTATTGGCAATTTTTCAAAAAATGAGATTCAAAGTGAAAAGACCTAATTCGTAAAAAATCGAAAATAAATTAGATTAAAATAAAATATAACATTATTTTTAATTAAATTATAAATTCTTAATTATATTTAATTATAATTTATTTGAATACATAGAGGCTATATAGCATAATTGAATTGAAACCCCCAATTCTTGAAACCCCCAATTTTTAAGTACCCAATTCGGTCTATATTTCTATATTATTAAAATCCTTTTTTTTTAGTTATTAAAACCCCTTTTCAAACAACAATATATATATTTCAAGGGAAAAAACAAAACAATATAATATATTATCAATATTTAATTTCCTATCTTCCCTCTCCCCCTCCCGAAGACCTCCTGACAGGACCCGTCCCAACTGGACCTCGATAACCGTGCCCGGTCCTGCTCCCGTCTGACAAGTCAACTGAAGTCCCGAAAGTACCCTTCAGCACCTGTCAAACCAGGGATAACTGCCGCTCATGCCTCCGCCTCGAGATCAGCCCCAAACGTTGTGCCACGACCTGGAGGGTCATCAAAACAGAAAAGGTGTGAGTGGACAAAAATATATTCGTTAAAACACATTTGAAAAGACCTCATTTACCCTCCAGTTTATCAAATCATGCATGCATAGGGAAAAACGAATGAATGGCAATCACCGGCTTTCCAGCCAGACCACATAACAAATCAAAATCCTGGCTCTCAGACCAAACACATGAAAAACATAGTTACCTGGCCACACAGACTAGAACTCGCACTTAATACCAGTACGCCATCATAATCATAATCATCATCAAACAGTACCATGCACAAGGTCATAAACAATTACTCAATCCGCATTATTCACAAGTGCATAAGCCATCACATAATCACATCCGTACTAGGCCATAACCCCGAGCATTAGCCGTCTGGGAACACCCCGAGCTCCGGCTATCTGGGAAAACTTATCACCCCGAGTACCAGCCGCCTGGGAACACCCCTAGCGCCGGCTGCCTGGGAACAATCACAATTATATCCCCGAGCTCCGGTCGTCTGAGAACACCCCAAGCTCCGACCGTCTGGGTATTCACAATCAATCACAATCACAATGAATCATCCCGGGAGCATATCCCAAAACATGTCAGTCAAGTCCATGACCCAATCCAAGTCAAATCATTACCAACCGGGACTCAAGCCCAATATCCTTTACACGTAATTTCGTAAAATCATATAGAAAACATTATCATAATCCAGAAATCATTCTTAACTCATTCATTCATCAAAATACCCATTTTGAAATCATTTTGACTCCGGGCCTAGCCCAAAATATCATTTGCACATTGCCTCGTAAAACGTGCCCGAATTACCGATTAAAATAATCATTAAATCATAAATAATCATCCAAACAAATCATAACATCATTGCAAACCAAATCATGCAATCAATCATGTAAAACATTTAACTATGCATGCATATCAAGTTATAAAACAAACGTCCACTCACACACCGTCCAATTGCTCGTTTCCCGCGTTGCACGCGTTTCCGTAATTTCTGACACTCGCTCGGAATCTCGAATCCTCTCCCTTTCCTTTTAAATTTTTCCTTTTCACCCGCTCTAAATTGGGATCAATCAGAGAAGAAGTGATTTTGGATTTTGTGTGGAGGTATAGGGTGCCCTCTCTGTTTTTGTTTCCTTCAGCTACACACATACACCTGCACGACATGGTAACTAAGCACACAGCCACTAATCATGATATTAAAGGGCCAAGTGTCATTCAATGGGCTAACCTTAGTCATTAGTCATCCAATTAATTGCCACTAATTCCCCTCTAATGGTGACAGATGTCACTCAAAAACATAAGCTACTCATCAAAGTGGCTGAATCAGCCATCAGCCGTACTAATCGATTAAACCCAGTCAAATTACCATTTTACCCTTACTAACATAAATTACCAAAATACCCCTCATAGTTCTAGACCCATAAGTTTCTCGTTCGGGCTCCGATTGACGCATGTCGCCTGTCTACGGATTCAGCGTCACGAGACCTACCCAACGGTATTCTCGGAAAGTCCAAACATGATCCCGATCAAAAAGTCAACTTTCGGCCCCTTTTACCAACTTCCGCATGCCATAACTTTCTCTTCGAATGTCGGAATTGGGCGTGCCACCTGTCTATGAACTCGTGACGTCCCGAACTACGTCACGGTCATCGGTCAAAGTCCGTTTGACCGCTCAATTTAAAAGTCAACTTTTTGCCCAATTCCAGGGGCAAAATCGTCATTTTCTCCAAAATTTCCAAATTTTCCCTTTTTGAATGTCCGGGTCGTCACACCTCCTCAGTTCCCACTTCCCAGTATTCATCTTCTCTACAAGCCTGCAACTCCATAGCCAAATCCAATCAAATTAGGACTAAATTTAGTCATATTTTTCGCAAAAATCATTCCCCATGTCGCAGTAAACAAGATGAGGAAAGCCCAGCCCTTCTAAGCCTGCTTCGACGCCGGAATCGGACGAACTGAAACTTGAAGGTACGTCGGCAATGGATAAAAATCGGTGAAATCGGTGGATTTCGGTGGAAATCGCCGATATACTTCGATATCTGACGACACCATGGATATTGAGGGAAGAAATTTCTTCCCCCCTTGTTTAGATGTCGAAGGCTAAATTTTCCGATATATCGATCGAAATATCGGCGAAACTGCCGATATTTCAATCCGTGAGTACAAGAAGCTGACAAAACTTTTTTTATTGGAAATGATCAAATTTTGTCTTCTAGATGGAAAATATCAAATTTTATCAATACAATTCTATGACAAAATAAAATGTTGTCGACTATATTGTCACTATAACCCCATTGGAAAATATAGGAGCTTATGAATATTTTCATTTCGTTGGGTTAGATTACTTGCTGACAGGTTAATTATAACAAATTATGATTATATGAATGATAAAATAATTTTGTCGTGAGATTGTATGGTCGACAAAAATAATTCATGGTAAAACTATCAAAATAGAGTTAAGGGCAAAATATTTTGTTGTAAATTTTTGCGAACTACAAAAAAAAAAAATCATCATAAGCAGAGCCGGCCATGGCTTAAGGCGGCAAGGGCGACCACCCTGAGCCCACGAACAAAGAGCGTCTAAATTTTTTAAATTTGTCCTTTTTTATGAGAAAAAAATAAAATAATATTTAAAATTTTGAAAAATATTTTATTAAAAATTGGTCTCATATTCTTGAACTATTATAAGACTTATTCTGATTAATATATAGTTATCTAGTTTGTCTTATAAAGTCATCAAGAGTCTAACTCTAAATTTTTTGATAAAATTTCATCGTTTCTTAAAAATATAATATTGCAAAAATAACCATATTTTCTATGTAAGATTGATGTGCTTAAATTCTTAAATTTTTTTGGTATATTGCTAGGAGGATGAAAAAAATATTGAAATTTGAAAAAAATTATTAATTTTGTATATGTAAATATATATTATAGGGGCACATTTATAATTTTCGCCCCAGACCTCCAATTTATTGGACCGGCTCTGATCATAAGATAACACCATAACGAAGTTGACGAGAAAATATTTTGTTCTATTCACGGCACAAAATTTCGTCAGCAAGTTTAAAAGCTTTGTCAGTAGATTTTATGTGCTTACTAATTCAACCCAATCTGTTTCCAAAATTATCAAGCAAGAATTGAGAGGCATTCTATAGCAAATATTTACTTGATTTCCATCATATTATGGAGCTTCCTATTTTGCTCATCATATTATGGAGCTTCCTATTTTGCTCAAATATTTACTTGAGGTTCAGTGACCCTAATGACAGAAGGTCCACATCAGGCTTTGTCATTCTTCTCAACCAATCTCCCATTTCTTGGTGTAGTAAGAAGCAGCATTGTGTCAGCCGATCTTCCACAGAAGCTGAGTACAGAGCCATGGCAGATACAACCTCTGAACTTCAGTGGCTGAGACATATGTTCAAGGATCTTCAGCTTGATCTCTCTGAAGTTCCCTCACTTCATTTTGATAACATCTCTGCCCTGGCTCTTGCCACCAATCCTGTTCATCACTCCAAACTGAAGCACATTGAAGCTGATGTCCATTTTACTCAAGAGAAGGTAAAAGATGGTTCTATTGTATTGCGGTTTGTTACTTCAAAGCTTCAACCGGCAGACTTATTCACCAAGGGTCTGTGTTCACCACAGCATACCTTCCTCTGCACTAGCTTGCTGTTGTGTTCCCCCCATCAAGCTGAGGGCAAGGGAATTCTTCTGGAGGGCGAGTGTTGCTAGTGTAGAGGATCCAGAATGTGTGATGGACAAGGCCTCACCATTGCCAACAGTTACAGAATCAGTTGTGGGATAGGAAGTAACATTATTAAGGAGTTGAATGTCATTAGTCATATGATTTGAAGCTCCAGAGTCTGCAAGCCAATATGTCATAGATGAACTTCCAGGTGGAGGACCAGTAGATGGCATAGGCATAGGCATGTGAGAGCCTGAGGCCATCATGACAGCTTGACCAATGAAGGACACTCCATGACCCTCATTTGAGTTACCAGATGGATTAGGGTTGTTGGAAAAACCTCCAGATGCACCAAACTGAGGACTGTTGTTGGAAAAACCTCCAGGTGCGGTGAGGACTGATGCTGGAAAAACCACCAGAAGAATTCCCTTGCCCTCCTGGTCTGCCATACTGCACTCGTTGATTGGGAAAACCAATCAGATGATAGCATTTATCAGCTGTATGATACTTCCTGCCACAATATTGACACTCAACACCACTGTTTATCCCAGAGAACCTGTTACCAGCACCTCCTCTTTGTGCATTATAGGCTTGTAGATTGTGGCAGGTTCTAGCATTATGCCCTGGTTTATTACACAATTGGCATGCATTTGATGAAGGACCAAAACTGTAACCTCTTCCCACTGCACCAGTGCCCCTGCCCCCGAAACCGCTGCCTCCATTATGACCATTGGCAACAAAAGCTGGAAAATATGGACTGCCATCCTCAGAGGAGAGGGGAAAACCCATAGGATATGAAGGCATATTAGTGAACTGAGCCTGGGATGATAATGGTGATGAAGAAACAATGAGGTTAGGGGGATTGGCAGAACTAGAAGATAGGATGGGAGCAGAAGAGACAGTGGAGGATCCAGTGCCCTCTTGAGTTGTTAAGGAGGTGTTTGCCATCATGGCAGTTAGAGAATGCAGAGGTGTGTAGTGAGAGGCCTGTTCTAAGTCATATTCTACTGCTTTAAGAAGAGTCTTGAGATTGGTCATAGAACAGGTGGCTTGAGTCCGAATAATTGTCTTAATTGCAGTGAACTCAGGTGGGAGCCCTTCAAGGACTGTGACAACCACATCATCATCATCCAGAACTACTCCCACAGTGGCAAGAGCATCCCTAGCAGTTTTGATCTTTTCTAGGTACACCTCTATTGAATCTTGACCCTTCTTTGTTCTTTGAAGATTAGTCTTTAGTTGAAGGATGTTTTGTCTGTTTGAGTCAGCAAATTTGGACTTCAGACTGGACCACATAGCTGCAGCAGAAGTGCTTCCTACAGCACAGGACATGGCCCGAGGACTTAATGTTTGTCCTATTAAGTTGATAATGTTTTGGTCCTGAGCTTTCCAGTGCACAAAGGCATCATTGAGGATCTTGGTAACACCATCTTCAGCCAAGACAAACTCAGAAGGACATTTGTTTGTACCATCAACAAAACCAAGCAGGTGCAGTCCTCCCAGAAAGGATTCCATCCGAAATATCCATGTGGAGTAATTAGACTCATCTAGCACAATGTTTGGAAGAAAAATAGGTGTGGACTGAGTGCTAGAAATGGTGCCTGGACTTGCAATATGTGATCTAGACATCTTCTTTAACCGCTATTCAGTGACAATCTTGTATACTAATGATTTGTTCAACAGAAGAACGAACGCAGGAATTCTACTACACTGAGCACCAGACCTTCAATCAATCAAACAGAAAAAAAAACTTCTCACTGATAGCAATTCTTCAACAGTTTTGTTCTTTTTTTTCCCCGACTTCGACAACTCTTAACATCACCTTCTCAAAGACACAAACAACAACAAATAACTTCTTGCTGTTAACAATTCTTCAGCAAATATTTTTTTTTTCTCAGATTTCAACAACTCTTAACATTCAACATTTCGATGACGATTTGAAAAGAAAACTCAAATATATTGAATCTTTAAGATTGAGTGACCAGACATGAAAGCAACAGCAATGGAAGAAGATGCGGAGGAAGGAAAAGAAAAAAAAAACTTAGCTCAAGCAACCTAAACCAGGTTGCGCAGTCGAAGAGGAGGATGAGCTTGCGATGAGCTTGCCACGATCAGCGATTGCAGCAAGAAAGCTTCAATTAGGTATCAAGGACCGAGCTGGAGCTCTGATACCATGAAAACCTAAAGAATTGCAGCAGATTGATTAAGTACAGAGCAACAGAGAGAAGTAGATAGCTTTTGAGAGGGAGAAAACGATTGGAATTCTTGTATTTTTGTTTTGAGTGAATTGCAAATTGTACAAGACTAACACTTTATACCTTAGCTATACAGGAAAGTAACTGAACTTGTGATCTTGATGCACGTGGCAGTGATCTACAGCTCAATGACAGCTCACTTAACAACCTTACTAACCAACAAACTAATTGTATTGATGACTATAGACTTAATTAACTGCTTAACTAATTTGATTGATGACTGCAGTCCAATTCTTCAATTTTAGTCTTCTCATCAGAACACTACGGTTGTTAATGAAGAAAAATGTTGATTCAATTTTGAAAAACTAAAATGAGAGAATACATGAAACAAACAAAGGAAAAGATTTTGAGTAATTAATTAAAAGGAGACTCGAAAAAGTTCGTATCCATCCATGTATGCCTAATTAGAAGAGATTTACAAGAGAATGAGAAGGTCGATTCAAACCACTGTCAATTTTTCTAATGCCAATTGATTTTTTTATCAAAAGGAAGGTCAATTTTATATACTTGTCACATAACATGAATCATTTGTGAGAATGTGAAAGTACAAAAACTTTCATATTAAAAGTTGTACAATTTTGCAAACTTTACAATGACTTATAAGGAATTGAGCCTCTCCCCTTATTGTCAATTGGTTTTAGGGTGCAAACCTCAACTTCTTCCGCCATTTACTGTACCCGAGACGAATTGTTTATTTATTTGAAACAGATAATAACTACGAATTCATCTAGATTTGGCTAATTTTTGTATGTCTTCTATTTTTCTTTACATGTTATTTCCTTGTTTAACTTCCATTTGCATTTGACTAATCAACTTTTCGCTGCTGCAGGAAACCAAAAGATTTTTCCCTGCTGAAACAAACTTCAATATAATTAATTGATATTCGTATATAATTAATAGAGTAATTAATTAAGTGATGAAAGTACATGATTATAAATTGGTAGCACTATATTATTGTGGCATAATTAATAACCCAGAAGAAATTTGGGATGGATCGATGAGTCAGTTATGATTTGAAGCCGATGGACTGATAGAAGAGATTAGAGGAGAAAATGAGAGCAGAAGGTTGAAGACAATGAGAATGAATCGAAATGAAATCACACCTTTCTTTGAATACATAGAGTACTACATCTTTAATACACCTGATCGTTTCTTACTTGAGGTACAGGTGGAGAGCATAACAGCTCTAACAAACTCTAACTAACTCTTAACTATAAAGGATAATTAGCTAACAGCTTATACTCTAACATCCCCCCTCAGGCTGATGGTTCAAGCATCAGGTTGGAAGAATGAAGAAGAAAGAGTCGTTCAACGAGGGATTTGGTGAAGATATCGACGAGTTGATCACAAGAAGCAACATGTTGGATGTCTAAATAACCACGCACCACTCTCTCACGGACGAAGTGGTAGTCGATCTCAATGTGCTTTGCATGAGAGTGGAATGTTGGATTTGCAGACAAACTCATGACAGAGGTACTATCGCAATAGATGAGGGGTGGCCACAGCAAAAGGATATGAATAGCACAAAGCAGCTGCCTGATCCAAGCTATTTATGCAGCTGTGATGGCCAAAGCCCTATATTCTGCCTCAGTAGTAGATTTGTACACAGTATTCTGTTTCTTTGAGAATCACAAGATGGGATTCGAGCTAAGGAAAACAGCAAGACTTGTGGTGGAACGACGATCATTGGGATCACCAGTCTAATTAGCGTCAGGTTAGACCAAGAGATCGAGGGAACCTGGCTGATAGAGGATACCATGAGAATTTGTGCCTTTGAGAAACCGAAGGATACGTTTGACAGCCATGAAATGAGTCTCATAAGGAGAATGCATAAATTGGCAGACTTGATTCATAGAAAAGGCAATGTCTAGCCCAGTAAATGTGAGATACTGAAGTGCTCCCACAATGCTTCGATAGTTAGCAGCATTGTCATAAAGAGGTCCATTATCACGTTTCAGACGAGAGCCTGGAAAACTTGGAGTTTCAACAGAATTACAAAGATGCATTTCAAACTTAAATAGAAGATCGTCTACATACTTTTTTTTGGGACAGAAATAAGCCAGAGGCACTATATGTAATCTGGATACCAAGAAAATACTGCAGGAGAAGAGGAACTTCCTGTGAGGATGCTGTCGTCCACATAAAGCAGAAGAATAACAACATCAGTGGTAGACTGTTGAACAAACAAAGATACATCAAACTAGGTTGATGTGAAAATCCAAACTAGGAAGGAAACCAATAAACCTCACATTCCAGGCCCTGGGAGTCTGTTTCAGACCATACAGAGATTTTTCAAGGTGACAAACAAGATTTTGGTTCCTTAGATCCTCAAAATTGGGATGATGAGTCATGTATACTTCTTCTTTGAGTTCCCCATGTAAAAATACATTCTTAACATCCAATTCTCTGAGATGCTAACTAAAGTGAGCAGCCAGAGCCAAAACAAGTCTTACTATTGTAGGTTTGAGAACAGGACTAAAGGTTTCTCCATAGCCCAAACCTGCCACTTGGTTGAACCCCTTGGCAACAAGCCTAGATTTGTGGCCGGAAATAGAGCCATATGAGTGCCTTTTGATGCGAAATACCATTTACATCCCACCGGATCTTTACCAGCTGAAAGAGGGGTAAGAGTCCAAGTGTTCTGAGCCTTCAAGGCATGAATCTTCTCCTGCATAGCAGTTAAACAAACAGGACTCTTGGTTTCTGAAACAAGTTGATTATCATTAGAGGACTGAGTAGAAAGGAAGGCATTTTTCTTGGAAATTCCACTATTGGATCAGGTCTACATTGGATGCATGTTAATCCCAGTTATTGGTAGGAAAACCTGAATAAGTTCAGGTTAGAAGTCCTCTGGAGGACCAGATGGTGATTCAGATGTTGGTAAGAAGGTGGGAAATAAATCTCCAGGAGGTGATGCACCATTAATGGAGTCTGGGACAGAAACCACAGGAGAAGGAGTGGACTGAGCAAGTAAGACTTGAGGAGATGTAGCAGATGGCTGGTCAGTAGGGAGACTAGAAGATAAAGGAACAGGTGTAAAAATAGGAGGGGGGAAGTAAGTATACCAGAAGGTGAGGAAGCATGCTTGAATTGAAAAGATGTATACAAAAACTGATTATAAGGAAAATCCTCTTCATTGAACAAAATATGCCTTAAGATGTATGTTTTAGATGAAATAGGGTCATAGAAAATAAAACCCTTATGACCAGAAGCATAGCCAAGGAAAATGCATCTAGAGGTTTTTGGTTGAAGCTTGTGTTGGTTATATGACTTTAACAAAGGAAAACATGCACAACCAAAAATTCTGAGAGGCTAGAATTCAAGAAATTTAAGAAAGAGCTTCTTAAAAGGAGATTGCATATGAATTTTGACATGACATACGATTTATGAGGTAAACAGAAGTGGAGCAGGCATGATACCAGAAAGCAGCAGGTAGGCTAGCAGAATGTAAAAGAGTGACATCAGTATCAATAATGTGTTTATATTTCCTTTCAGCCAAGCCATTTTGTTCTGGAGTGTGAGGACAGATTTTTTTATGGAGAATGCCTTTAGAAGGAAGAAATTGATTAAGGGACTTGTTTACATATTCACCACCATTATCAGATTGCAAAACCTTAATAGAAGCAGAAAATGCATTTTGAACAAAAGCAGTAAAATACACAAAAATGGAATAGAAGTCAGACTTGTATTTCACTGGAAAAATCCAAGTGCATCGAGTACATTCATCAATAAGAATCACATAGTACCTAAAACTTTCTATAAAGCTAAAAGGAGAAAGACCCTAGCCATCTGAGTGAATGATATCAAAAGGAACACTGGATTTTGAAGCAGGAAAGAGAAAGGGCAATTTGGTGAATTTTCCAGCTAGACAGGCTTCACATATGTTTTTGTGAGGATCAGAAGAGACTGCAAGATTGGAATTATTTAGAATTGCAGATAAAACCTCATTGGAAGGATGACCAAGTCTCTGGTGCCAAAGTTGAGAAGATATTTTCTTGCAGAGCAAGGCAAAGGGAATATGACTGGAAGAAAATGAAACTTTGTTTAGAATTGGATAGAGGTCTTCACTGCTCAGCCCTTTGTTGAGAACCGTCCCTATGGTTTTGTCCTAAATCAAGAAAGACATATCATCAAGAACAAATCTACAGTGATTATCTTTGCAAAATATGTTAACAGATAGTAAATTCTGGGAAATTTGTGGAACATGGAGAACTTTGTCCAGTTTAAAAAAGTGAGAGACATGGGTGCTTGTAACAAGGGATGAGTGGCCAATGTTGGCAACTTCCAAACCTGAACCATTTGTTGTGGTAGTCAAGTCAATGGAAGAATTTGGAGCTACAGTGGACAACTGAGATAGGTCTGCCGTCATGTGTGCAATAGCCCCAGTATCAACAATCCAGTAATCTGAGTTTGAAGCAGCAGGAATAAGTGGTGCAGTGGGAGTATAAAGTGCAGTGAAATGCAGGGCAACGAGGACTACAATTGGTTGAGCCCCTTGAAAGGAGTAGTTGGCCCTGTGATAATAGTTGAAGGTTGTATGACCAAATTTCCAGCAGATCTGACCCGGCTCAGGAACTTTCACATTATGACTAGAATGCATATGGTAACAATCTGCTGCAGAATGACATTTCTTGCTACATATTTGACAAGTCTGAATAGGCATCTGTATAGACAAGTATTGAGAAGCACCAAGAATTCCAAGACCATCTGGATTGAAGTTCTTATTCTTGTTCTTGTTTTTACGCTTATAGTTGTTATTTTTCCTATGTTGATACTGAGAAGGAGGTTGATTATAACCACCATTCAAACCATATTGCTGAAAATTACCACCCTGATAGGGATTAGGAACTGGAGCATAAGGGGAGAGGGCCTAGAGGAATATGGAGAATGTCCAGAAGGGTAAGGATATTGAGTGGAACATGAGGGATATGTGTGAGGTCAACGAGAGAAAGGGAAGGCCCAGAAAAGCTGGAGGAGCCTTGTTCAAATGAGCTGTTTGGAAAGAGAGGTTTAGCTGGAGTTGTAGCAGCCATAGCAGAAAGAAAATGGAATGATTCAGTGGACTGTTCTACAATGCTTTCCTCAGCAAGAAGTTGAGACCTGAAATCTTTAAGGGTGGTAGAACTTTCTCTTCCATGAATCACACCCCAAAAGGTGTTATATTCTGCTAGTAAACCCCTTAAAACCAGAATGATAATATCATCATCTCCAAAGGTAACTCCACAAGATTCTAGCGTCTCCCTAGCATCCTTGACTCGTTGAAGATATTGAGTCTTTAGTTCAGCATTTTTCTTTACATTTTGAAGCTCAGTTTTCAATTGAAAAATTGAAACTTTAGTAACAAAAGCAAACCTATATGTCAGATTTTCCCACATTGCTTGAGCAGTTTGACAGCCAAGAACACATGACATTTGATAGGACCCATCCCAATCCCCCCGGGATTAACACGGGATGACCCTGCTCCCGTCAGACACGAAGTGTCAGACAAGGGATATTTCCAACCTTTGCCCTCCCAGGCTATCAAAGTACGCCAGGATCCGGAGGAGATATGTGATATCTCGGTCTCTGCTACAGTCCACATCCGCTGTCAACCTGAAGGGCAGTTAAAACATTAAAAATTGTGAGTGGACAAAACCAAGAGTTTATCCTTTCGAAATCCAAATCCAATTCATTTAAACCATTAAAGAATACAGACCCGTATAAGCACCGTATAAGGCTGAAACCTCGAAATACGTGCTTACACGTAACCACATACAAATGCACCCATGGCATCATCAAACATGTATTAAAACATATAATAAACATTTATGCATGCACCAATTTAGAAAACCAAGGTCCACTCACAGACTACCCGAGCTGCCGCCTCGATTTAAGTGTCATAGGCTCTCCAGAGCCAATCACTATCACCGGGACTCCCAAACCTGTCCAAATCATAATAGAAGGTTACTAACTACTTAATTAACCTCCTACCAAAGCCCCGTAATTTTTCGGTATTTTTAACTGTTTTTAAACCGACCCTAAACCTTCTAATGCCCCCAAAACATATCGAGACGGTGTCCGATCGACACGAAACCAGTCCCAAAATGTTCGTTACATCGAATAGAAGATTTCATATGTTGAACACTTCCCTAAATTACTGTTCACGCACCCTCACGCGCCCCAAGAAGGCTAAGAACACTATTCATCGTCATCAAGCTCCAGCTTTTACTGTGCTGAACCGGAGTGACTGCTTCATTAGTTTCCTCCCTCTGTTTTGGTCCGATTTCAACCCTAATAAATCCTATAATTCCTATTTCCATGTTTCCTATCTATTCCAGTCATTAAACCTAGCTAAAACCGCATAAAACCCATGGTTTAATCTTTGAACCATACGGTTCAAGCTTCCCAAAACTCCCCCATGGCTTCACAGCCGTCCAACCCCATTAAAAAGCTTCATATTAAGTCCCTAGCAACCTAAATAACCTTATCCAAACGTCCTAAACGATCCATAAAGCCTAAATAGACAAATAGAGGAAAAATGGGTTAACCGGGTACCTTTCGGGTTTCACGGCTCCACCGCCCACGGCGGCGTGCCCTTGGCCGGCCACCACCTTCCTCATTCCTCTTGTCGCTCTCTGGTCTCATAGGTGATTATATGGGGTTGGGTTGGATTGGTTTGGATTGCACAGAGAAGAGGGAATGAGATCGGGAAATGGTTTGTGTTTTTGAATGGAAGAAAGAATGATCGATGCATGTACGTGAATTAAGGACCAGTGGATGGGTGAAACTTGTCACTCATCCATTGGGCAGGAACCAAATATCTGGGCCCCACTAGAGTCCAAAAGTTAACTCGTTTCGTAATTCATGCAATAGTGCACTTGAACTTTCGTGAACCGTAACTTCGTCGTCGAACGTCCGAATTCGACGTGCCGCCTGTCTACGGATTCGTATCGTCCCGATCTACATAATGGTCCTCGACCCTCGGCCATCGGACATCCCAGGTCAAAAGTCAACTATTTACTCCTTTTAACCATAATTACCAAAATGCCCCTAAACTTCCGAACGTCATAACTTCCTCCTCGAATGTCGGAATTGAACGTGTCACCTGTCTATGAACTCGTGACGTCACGAACTACGTCACGGTCATTGGTCAAAGTCCATTTGACCGCCAGAATGAAAAGTTAACGTCTTACCCACGGTTAGGGGAAAAACGGTCATTTCGCATCGTTCGTCCGATTTCGCCCTACTAATCACCGATTAGCCTCACTAATTGTGATTAGTCACTAATCTAATCTAGGAATTTGGGACGGGTCGTTACAACATTGCTGAGGTGGACAAGGTGGCAGTGATAAGTTGCATCAAAGCTTGATTGTGCATCCTCCAGACCTGAATATCCTCATTGTTAGAGACTTCATCGTTGGTAGTTCCAGAGAGAATTGGATTAGCATAGGAATGAGGCCCATCGATAAAACCCAAAATACTATTAACACGAAGTAGCAGTTCCATTTTGAAATGCCAAGTGAGATAGTTGTGATCATCTAACTTCACTGTAACATAATTTCCAGTAGTAGAGATGAGGTTGGCAATGGAAGATCGAAGAATTTGGAGTTGAGAAACAATAACCATAGTTTCAAAACAATCAAGATTCAAGGAGAGATGAAAGTAAGAATCAAGAAGCAAAGAATTTTCAAGAATAATCAGAGGAAAAATGAGGGTTTATGAAGGAAGATGAAGAAAGAAGAGAATTTCAAGGCAGAAGATGAAGAAATGTTCGAAGAATCAGAGGGAGATCTTGTATCAAACACCTGGGGTGCCCCAATTTTAGATGTAGATTGGTTTTCTTTTGTATACAAGAAAGAGATTGCAAAAGCAAAGAGAAGAAGATGTGAAGAAAACAAAGGAAGCAGCGGAAGAAATCAGAATCGTTGATTGGTGTTAACCATTGTTGAGGCCCTTGATACCATGATAGAAGAGATTAGAGGAGAAAATGAGAGCAGAAGGTTGAAGACAATGAGAATGAACCAAAATGAAATCACACCTTGCTTTGATTACACATAATACTACATCTTTAATACACATGATCGTTTCTTACTTGAGGTACAGTTGGAGAGCATAACAGCTCTAACAAACTCTAACTAACTCTTAACTATAAAGGATAACTAATAGCCAGCTTATACTCTAACATGGACGACTAGTTTTGGGTGTGATCAGAAGTGGTGATCATGGTGAGAGGCTGAAACCCATGTCGAAGACTTGCTTCCCAAACTTTGTCAATGTCAGAGGTGGTGGGGTATCCACACTCGTGCTCATTCTAACGTTCCAAGGCATGTACGATGCCTGCTATACGCCATGCACTCATCACCCTTCTTGGCAACCAATTCTGTAATTATTTACATAATTCAATTTTGACGTGCATGAGATCATGAAATTAAGGCCCGTAGTTCATAAAAGTACAATTTTGAGTGATATATCAATCAGTTACCTCGCAAGAATAAACGTTCTCCATAGATGTGGGAGTCTTCATTGCTGGAGTGCAATGGTAAAAGCAGTCTCCGCGCAATTTTTTTGGTGGGAATTGGGAAAAGGGAACAAATATTGTTCCTTTTGGTGCACGCTTCTGTTCCTTCTCGCTCAATCCATCTCCCACTAACCAAATCTGCAAATCGAATGAGAGTACATAAATGTTTAACTTACATATTATATGCATAAACAAGACATACACAAACATATATACAAGAGCGGTGATGAGTGCATGGCGTACGTACATGTAATATATATATATATATATATATATATTGGGTTTTTAAAATGTGTAGTTTTGTAAATAATTTAATTATGTATGAAAAAACAAACAAAAAAATTCTAAACTACTCGCATATATAGACATTCATCATATCCATATATATAAAGTACGGTTTTTTGCACGAATTTAATTATTGCCTCGACCAGGTTATAATAAATAAAGGTATAACTACCGCTATATATATATATCACCTTTTGGGCACTACTTTTTGCGAGAACAAGACCGCTCTCATTGGAATT
Organism: Prinsepia uniflora; assembly: GCA_032719365.1. Taxonomy (NCBI): domain Eukaryota; kingdom Viridiplantae; phylum Streptophyta; class Magnoliopsida; order Rosales; family Rosaceae; genus Prinsepia; species Prinsepia uniflora. Next base: position 72,247,305 of record CM064868.1, on the reverse strand, counting down.
GAATGATTTGGTGAGCTTCAAATACTCGGCCTCATGTAACGTAGTTACCTGAAATCATATGGTTTTTTCAACTTAATCATATCATAATATTCGGTTGATATTTGACATGTGACATTCTGTCCATTCACTCCACCACACCTATATAATGTTGAGATGTGAGGAAAATGTAAGAAGTTGAGTCCAAAACCAATTTCCTCACATCTCAACACGCCCCCTCACGTGTGGTGGATTTTTCAATCTATCACGCGACGATTTGATTGGGTACGTGTGACACGTGTGACGGTTAAGCCAATCACATGAGATAACCCCGCACTGATACAATGTAAGAAGTTGAGATTTCACCCCAAAACCAATTGGCAATGAGGGGAGTAGCCCAAGATCTTATAAGACACAAATTCAAGTTGTGTTTTTCCGATGTGGGACATTTTCCTCACATCTCAACATATAATGTAATTAATTAAGTAATATATAAAAGAGCATTGACCTTGATACCCCTTTGGCACAGAGCTAAAGCAACGGAATAAGCAATCTTTGCGAGGTTGCCTCTAAGAACAACTTGGGGGGTCTCTTTTGGTATGGTCTTCAAGATTATAGCCACATCTAAGCTTCTTCCATCCACCACTCTAATCTTCAGTTGAGGATGCTTGTGAACATACACACCACCATTTCTGTTTAGCTCCTCACCCTGCACAATATCCAAAATATATATTATTTTCCAACAAGAAACTGTCGCCAAAAAATATATAACGGTGACGTACATTAAGTGTCATGAGTACTACTATGAATCGCCTCATCAGTTTGTTCGTGTTACAAATTATTGTTATTATAATCAACCTTAATTTCTAGGACCATTCCAAAAATTGGTCGATTACTACTTGAGATATATATCGGCTTGCCTGATTCAAGAGACCCAACGTTAAAACTTTGACGCCTTTTTTTTTCTGCTTTGATTATGGCCTCCTCAATCAAGCTGTTGATAGATTCATTTTGCCGTTTCCACAAGTACTGCATCAATATATGAATAAATTAAGCTCAATCACCATGATATCTTTTGCCTAATAATATCAAATTGCACAAACCCAATATTAATCATTCTCTAAAAGCTCGACCTTAATTATAACAACTTACTAATTTTTATAAAACGGTGTATTTTTAATTTTAATCTATATATATATATAAGAACAAGATTTAAGTATTTCTATTATTATAAAACTAAAAAGCTCGAAAGGTTTCACCAACAATTCTGACAAATTAAAATAGAACAAATAATATCACGAGGGAAAAAAAAGTCAGAGTTACATCAAATAGCTAGAACAATCAATAAGTATCACATTATTTGGCATTTTTTCTGATGAAAATGATCGAGCCCTAGATAAAATCTACTTATATATAATCAATGTGATCAATAAGCATTGTATAAATAGTTGGAAAAAAATATATAACTCTCTTAAAAATATTATAAAACTTATAAAAACCGATTATATTCAGTTATTTTTCGAAAAAAATAATTCTGACAAATTAAGTAACTATTATTATAAATTTAAGAGACTTAAAAGGCTTTATTAACAATTCTGACAAAAATATCCTTTAATTTATTCAATAGTTTAGAATATAATAATAAAATTAAATATCAAATTTATAAATTAAAAAATAATAAAAGTTAATGGAAGGAATGGGCATAAAAACAAGTAATGAACTAACGTAGTTACTCATCTTATTTTTATTTTAAAAAATTAATGTTATTAATTTTTTAATGAAAGTAAAAAATTTAATTAGTTCTGGTGTTAATAGGTAGGGGTGGGCACGAATCCATTAAAACCGCTAATCGAACCGGATAAAAGTTAAACAGTTTAAGAATTCAAACCATTCTGTTAGTAACGGTTTGGATTTGAATTTTCATTTTTGAAATCTGTTAAATCCAAACCGGATCGTTAATTAAGGAATACATTAATTTTTAAATCTATTATTAATACAAAGTAAAAATAATAAAAATAAAAGGATAACTAGATATACCCATATAAGTATATTTATACTCATATAAGAGTATAATAAAATATTATTAATTAAATAGTTTGTTTATTTGATAAATCTTAATATAGTGATAATATTTGCAATTCAATACTTAGCAAGTTTAATATATAAAATTTTGAGTATTGATTATTATTATTATTATTATTATTATTATTATTATTATTATTATTGTATCCTTATTTTTTTTATAAATCCTTGTTTTTTTTGTTATTTCTTAACGGTTTAAAACTGTTTCGATCTAAATCAAACTGTTGGTTTGGATAGAAATAATTTTATTTTTAATTTTAGAAAATCCAAAGCGTATAGAACTGTTAAGATGACACGGATACGAATTTGATGTGTGGGGTCTAGAGGCCACGGAAGCAAACCCTAGCGGGAGATGATAGATGGACTCAGGTGTTGTGAGATGCGTTAGATGAAGGGACATCTGGCACCTCCTCTTCTCTCTTCAGTGAAGACTCATACAGAGAATCAGATGATTTGTCCGTGGTACCATATATGTAATCGTAGATCGGCATGAAGAGAGAGTAATTGGTTCGGAATTGTGTGTGATACAAAGAGTGGAACCTGCACACAAGTTACGCATAATCAGTAATATTATATATTTCTCCTTTGACTATGTTACTTTTAAGATATTACCTTTCATTTCACTAAAAATTTACCATACATCTTAACATTTACATTTGTATATAGTAAGTTAGTAAATAATAATTACGTCTTTGGATTCTTTGAACAAGTTATGCTAGTGTTAATAAGGGGATCATCCTTTAAATATCTGAGGTCTAGCTAGCATTTGATTCTTCTCACTTTATCAAATCAAATGTGAGGCTAGCTTGTATGAATTAATAGCTAATATTTTTGTAAATTTATAAAAAAAAAAATGTCTTCAAATTGCAACTAATTTTAGAAATTATGGAGGCTGAAATCGATCAAGCTACAAATATAGAAACAAAAATGCATGTCACTTTAGAAAATTACAGAAAATAAATTAAGTTGATCGAAATTGCTAAAAAGAAAGTGGTGCCTTTTAAAAAATAGAGGAACCAAAATTGATGAAAAACTTAGCATAGACCTTTGAGTTTTATTTGAATTGTACCACTCGAACTACAAACTCCTACAAGGGAACATTTTTTAAGTGTTTTCGTACATTTCCTTTTTCTAAATTAAGTGTTTTCATACATATTACATACACGTACTTATTGGGCTTGCCTCAATAAATACCATATACAAACATATATATGCATTTTTATACGGAGAGAGAGAGAGAGAGAGAGAGAGAGAGGAGAGAGAGAGAGAGAGAGAGAGAGAGAGAGAGAGAGAGAGAGAGAGAGAGAGAGAGAGAGAGAGAGAGAGAGAGAGAGAGAGAGAGAGAGAGAGAGAGAGAGAGAGATAGAGAGACTTACGAGGGGGTATACATAAGATACTTAAGAGGAGGAAGTAGAGAAAAGAGCCAGTTTGGAATGAGCTCGAAATTGCAGTGCCCCATATTATTCATGAAGTCAATATAAGTAATGTAAGCAGTAAAGGACGCGATGGAAATTGTTCCCGTCAGCATGGTTGCCAACAGCGGCAGAAACACTACAAGAAAATAATGGTTCCCCTACAAAATGATTTTGTAGGGTAAAACTGAACAATGGTGGGGCAAACAAAGAGCCAACGAAATGTCGTTGGGCAAATTACCGTCGGGCTACTGTTGTTGGGCTACAAGTTGCCCAACGAGAATTGTAAACTCGTGGGGCAGACAATGCTCACCCTACAGAAAAAAATGGTAGGGTCACTTCATAGGGCAACTACTAAAAGTCAACAAAAAACATACCCTACAATTTTTGCTTTCAAATTTCGTAGGGTGAATAAGTCTGTAAAGGCTACACTTTATAAAATTTTACCCTACGAATATTAGACCAATTTGTTGGGTAACTTTATAATTTACAAATGAAAAATAAATTTTCTAATTATTTTTAGATTTTAAAATATATAATAATAAATATTAAATTTAATATAGGTAAATATAAAAGCAAATATCATTAAAAAAGGATAGTTTTTACCCTTACATAAAGATAAAATAAATACATATAATACATCTACGATTCTGGCGATTATTCGGAATGGTGGTCAAATTCCGAAGTCGATTGATGAGTTTACGGCTGGACCTTGCGGAGGAATTGGCATCCCACTCATACGCATCATCTCAAGCACAAGCTGGAGGGTTGATTGGACGGTAGCATAGTCGGCCCGATACTTCGCACACTCGGCTTCGACAGTTGGCGCACTTATCTTGGACAGTCGATAACTCAGCCTGAAGGTTAACAAAGTTGGTCTGAAGCTCCGTGAACCTCTCACTCTGCCCATTGGCTGCTCGAGAAGAACTCGATGAGACATCCCTAACTATTGCATCTCCTGCCCCTCGTATTATCTTCCCTGGACGAACGCCCCAAGTGTTTCTTTAAGATCTCGACCGACTTAGCAGGATTCCGGTAGAGCCTGTTCCAACATAACCTCATCTTGCTGAGACAACTCACCTTGTACAACCTCCATGTCTCGTTGCATCCCCCTCCTACAAATTCAAACAAATATTAAGAATAATAAAAATTTGGAAATTAAAGTTTTGATGTAATATGAAAAAAAAAAAATTACTTACATAAATCACATCAGCATCTTGGTTGCCGTATCCAGTGTAGACTTGCCCCCAGACCTCCAACTCCGCCACTTCGACCCGGACTTTCGCTTATCCTCGTGTCGATGTGCATAAGATCGTGACCCCTCCATGGTGGTTGTATTTTTTTTCCCTTCCGATTATTTTTGTTGGCTCTCGATATTCGCTATTAAGTATTAAAAAAACAATATTTATATTCATGTTAACAATTAAATAAAAAATTGATGTAAAACATTTTAACTCAAGACACAAACCTGATACTTAGGGCTGTTGAAATGGTCGCATAAACCATTCCCACTCCCTCAATCGATGTGACTCTGAGTACTCCAAAGGAGGATTTGCAAAGGCTTCATCCTTAGACGTCCAGGTCTGGTAGTACAAATGGATCTCGTGCTTCCATTCTTTGAATCGTGCTTGCCAATGTTTATTGAGATAGTCATTAACATTGAGATCTTCCAAATTGTACTCAAAGTTGACCTTCAAAAATAAGTTAGAAAAAATATATAAACTAATGAAAACAATGATAAAAAATTTAAAATATACTTACCGAAAAATCAATCCAACATATGTCCTTATCTTCAGGGCTTGAGCTTCTTAAAAGTTGAGGCCAACATCGGGCACTTGGTTCGAATAATAGCACCCATGTCGTGTACAACCAAGCTATGGATCTTTTGCTCTGCTGCCCGAAGATGAGGAATGTAAACCACTGGGATCTTTGCCTCCGTTGCCCGACATATTCGTTGAGATGCCAATCCTTTATTGATTCCCACGCAAGTTTGATGATGTACCTACACATGATAGGTCACAAAATGTACAAATATAAGCAAAAAAAAACTAAAATATTAACTTACATAAACAAATCCAACTAACCAGAAGGGAGTCCTGCAGCATCATTCTCATGTTCGCCTGATTCAACATGTGGTGTGGGTTGTGAAAAGTGGAGGACAGGTCGTGGTTCACCCCGTTTCTTGCTATGGCGTCGACGTGCTGATTGTACACCACGTTGTTCAGATGTTGTGGAATTGGTTGGGCCCTGAACGGACTCAGATGTGGAGGCTACTGTGGCTGAGGGCGCCTCCTCCATACTTTCATTGACAGAGGTAGTGCGACGGCTCGTGGAAGTGATTAGTGGGCGAGACGACATTTACTGCTGTTTGCAAAAGACTAATTAGCATAATTGAAATCAACCTACATGACAATCTATAAACCCTTTTTTCTTTACAGGTTTAATCCAACAGCAAACAAATGCAATGCAAAATGAACCAAAAAATTCAAGACTCCATTTGGTATGTCCAGGTCCAAAATTACCAACCATTATCCTTCCCCCTGCTACATGATAGTCTCTAACATAAATATTACCAACCATATTTAAAGAGAATCAACAAAATTTAGAGTAAATCCAAGACAAGATGATGACAAAACCATAAAATATACTGGAGTATACATGTAAAACAGTACCTATACAAAACCATAAAACATACTGGAGTATACATGTAAACCAGTACCCCCTGCTTCATCGTTTTTGTGTATTATGTGTTTATATATATATATATATATATATATTATGGGTTTTCTACCATCTCTCCAGTACCTACTGGAGAAGAAGAGACAAATTAGGAAACCATCATTCAATATAAAACTACTATTCTTCTCTTAACTTCCATTTCCAAATGATCATGTTGTTGAAAGGCAGCTAACCCAACTAGAAATTATTGCTTTGGATTGTATCATAAAGCAGGGGTTGTTGGATTGTATCAAGCACAAAAAAGCCAGAATTTTTTGTGCATAGTCGAACTGGGGACATGAACATGCCATGTGCGGTATCATTGCCAAGAGGATTTATTTCGCAACTTGTTAGTTGGAACAACACGTTGAAATTTAAATCCGAAGCCCTCAAAACTGTTTTTGTGATAACAGGCAAACAAATGGATGTGCTGTAGTTGACAATATGGATTTTCAAGGTTCATGGACACGTACTTATGTTACAATGTAAGTGTTTTGTCTGTCGAACAGCACATAAAATAATCAATTTATATATGTAATGTATACCTATCAATTTATATATGTAGTTGCCAGCATATATAATGGCAACCCATTATATATGAATAATACTGGTAGAGAGAAAAAAGCATGAAAACAAAATTCACAAAATGAAAACAACCTTAAGCAATAATTACCAGCGGCAAGGAGGGCGAGGGCGAGAGCTCTCCCTTCAGTCACGGCTTCAACGACTCGCTGTTTTGGGATCGAAAGAGACAAAACAGAAATCAAATATTGAAACAAAAATCAGAATAATTATATAAATTACTAACAAAGATAAAAATTGTAAGAGGAAAACATGATGGATTTAGTGAGCGGCAGCGGCGAGATAGAGGAGGCAGCAAGTCGCGACGGCGAAGTTCCGCAGGATTGGGTTTGAGTTTGGGTTAGGGTTCTTGTTTGTGTCAGAGAGTGATAATAAGAAAGTGTGTGAGTTAAATTGAGAGAAGGATGAAGACTATGAGATGATATGCAGATGCAGAAAGGCAGAGGTGGGCAGAGACGGATGGTGATGGACGGACAGACTGAAAGGCAGAGTGGACATGGCTGGGGCGAAGGAAAACTAGGAAAGAAATTAGCTATATGTGGGAAAGAAATAAAGTTGTCCCGCTTAAATGAAAAAAAAAAATCTTTGGCCAACGAATTAAATAACACAACCCCTACGAAATTACAATTTAATTTTTCCCCAAAATTTTGGCGGAAAATTTGATTATTTCGTGAAAAAAATGCGGGAATACGAAAAAAGGTGTGGGAGAGATGCTAGTTGTTGCCCCACAACACTTTTAACTTACCCTACGGGAAGTATTACATGTTAATACTTATTTAATTTTAAAAAAATGATTAATTATATTTCACCTATTTCAATTTTTGTTAATCGACATTTAGAATATCTAATTTATGTGTGCATAGACCTCACTGTTGAAAATCATGAGGTTTTGAGAAATTTAAACCATCCAATTTGTCAAAAAAAATTCGTAGTCGTTGATTTTTCGTGCTTTGTTACCTAATCATGGAAATTTGAATATGGCTAATTTTTTGCATAGTCGATCTATGTGTATGTTCGATAAATGTGGATGGTTAGATCGACCAATTTTAAATTTAAGATTATTGAAAATTATAAAATCCGCTTATTCATTAAACATTTTAGACACTTAAAGGAAAGTACAAGATGTTTATCAAAATTTTCGTTCAATTGTTGGGCAACATGCCTCATGCCCTACGTTATCCCATATTTTGTAGGGTATCTGTATTTCATTTAATTAAATATAGAAAAATATATATAATTAAGTAAAAATGAAATTTGAAATATCATGCCCTACGCTTTATGGAATCAACCATTGGGCAACATGCCTCATGCCCTACGTTTGCTTCATATCTTCGTAGGGTACCAATGTTTGATTTAATTCGAACAGAAATAACAACTAAAATAATTAAATAAAAATTATTTTTGAACTCTTTTGCCCTCCGCAACTTTCACTAAATCGTTGGGCCACCTTTATCTTGCCCTACATTTTATTCCATATTTTCGTAGGGTATCTGTATTTCATTTAATTAAATATAGAAAAATAATAATATAATTAAGTAAAAATGAAATTTGAAATATCCTGCCCTACGCTTTATGGAATCAACCGTTGGGCAACATGCCTCATGCCCTACGTTTGCTTCATAATTTCGTAGGGTAACGATGTTTGATTTAATTCGAACATAAATAACAACTAAAATAATTAAATAAAAATTATTTTTGAACTATTTTACCCTCCGCAATTTTCACTAAATCGTTGGGCCACCTTTATCTTGCCCTACATTTTATTCCATATTTTGTAGGGTATCTGTATTTCATTTAATTAAATATAGAAAAAAAATAATATAATTAAGTAAAAATGAAATTTGAAATATCCTGCCCTACGCTTTATGGAATCAACCGTTGGGCAACATGCCTCATGCCCTACGTTTGCTTCATAATTTCGTAGGGTAACGATGTTTGATTTAATTCGAACATAAATAACAACTAAAATTATTTTTGATCTCTCTTGCCCTTCGCAATTTGGACTAAATCGTTGGACCATAGTAATCTTGCCCTCCGTTGTCGCGCGCATTTCGTAGGACTAATATCACACTTCAGAAAATTGATTATTGAAATATTTTAATTGAAACATTTAAAACATCAAGCTTAATTAATTTTGGAAGCTTCATATTACAACAATAAACTGAGTAATTGAAACATTTAACCATCAAGTTTTATTCAGTGCCAGATTCGTTATCATCCTCCCATTCAAGCTCGTCATCCGAGGAGTGCACACTACTGATTTCTTCATAATCACTTTGAATTGGTTCTAAGTCCCCGAGATCAATAACAATTCCATCAATTGCAATTGGTGAGACAACGTCGTTTGTTCGTGCTCCATCCACGTTTAGGGCAAATGCCGAAGAATCCTCCTGGAAAACAATATGCTGGTCGTCATCTGTTTCCCCATTTGCTTCATGGTCTCGGTCATCCAAAACCCAAATATTTCTTTGATTTACCATTTCAGCTACTCTCCAACCAGCACCGACTTTTGGATCATCCACATAAAATACTTGTTTTGCTGTACTAGCCAAGATGTAAGGATCACTCTCATACCACCGGGTCTTTGTGTTAACAGATACGCATAAGTTATCTCGAATGACTCTGCCTGGAATACTTGGGTTCGTATCAAACCAATGACACTTGAACAAAATGACTTCCTTACGCTCTGTGTATAACACCTGTACCACACTTAATAATTTTCCGAAAAACCCCGTATCAGCATTTTCCCCTTCCCCGGGCACGAACACTCCGCTATTTTGAGTAGACAACTTGTCATCTCGGTCAGTGCACACAAACTTTACTCCGTTAATGTGACAGCCAGCGTATGTTTCTCCTCGTACTGGACCAATGGCAAGCTGCATTAATTCTTTATTGAAGTCTGTTGAGTTGTCATCTCTCAGTTGAGCCATCTGATAAGATACACATCATGAATTAAATGGGTCAACTTAAAACAAAAATAAGAAAATATGCAAACAAAATAATTGACTTACATGTTGAGAAAACCAACTTGGAAACAGTTGTTGGTCCATTTCTTCCCAATTCGAGGGATATTGGGACTTCATCAATGCCTCATGCCTCTCGTGGAAGGGCCAAACTTCATCACAATTGTTTAATATGAACCAATGAGCCACCTTCATGTCGTTATTAGTGAACGGCTGCAAAATTGGACCAATTCCGAATGGTCGTGCTGGTTGGGCAAATACGGATAGCTTCTCTGCGCGTTCACCACCATCGTCGTTCCGCGGGGTCCTATTGAATGAAGTTTCAACATTTCGAAGGTACATTGAAAAAAATGTGAGTGACTCATTTGCAATATATGCTTCCGCTATAGAGCCTTCAGGACGTGTCTTATTGCGAACATATCGTTTGTACCGACCTAGCATTCTGCAAGAAAATAGAATACTCATCTCACATTCATTAAAAGGATAGTAAGAGTTAACATGATGTAATTTACCTCTCAATTGGGTACATCCAAACGATAATGACTGGGTAGGGTAGAATATCGTAGGGTACATCCTACACAAATTTGGTTGGGCAAACTAAACAATATCGTAGGGTAGAATCTGGTCAACGCTTACAATTCACCCTACGAAATTATTTTATTTTGGCCCTGCGGGAAAAAGAAATTAGTGGGGCAAAACTTTATTTAAGGCGCCATAAGCCTTATTTTTGGTGCCAACGGTTTTTCTTTTCCCGCCAGATATTTGCCCAACGAAAAAAAGTTACCCCACCATTGTATTATCGTAGGGCCTATTTAATAATGCCCGCCCTACACTTTTCATTTTACGTCGGCTAAGCCACCATGAGGGGACGAAAAAAAATTCGTAGGGCCAAATCTGGTAGGGCAACACTAAATTTCTTGTAGTGAAAGAAGAGCAACGAATACACCACGTGTTCTGCAAACGGGTGAATCACAGCTGCAATACATGCATGGTAGATTCAGAGTTCGATCTCCTCCAATATAACATAAAAAAAAGGAAAAAAAATTGTACTTTTTTTTGTTCTTACAAGTAATTGGTTGACTAACGATGGAGGAATGGTGATGAGAATGGGTAGCGAGAGTAGAGGTAATGATGGTGAAGTGCTCTATGAAACCAATAGTAGACGGTACTCCACTGGACCAGCATGAAACCAACGCACTCAAAACAACCCCATCTATCCTCCAAAACCGCACGTTTTGGGCTCCGGGTAAGTACATACGCCCTAAATGAGGCCCCCAGAATGGTAAATCATCAGGGTACCCTTGTTACTTTCCAGTTAGTACTAATGCCACTCCTCCTTCAGTGATTCAGGCCCCCGTTCTCGAGCTCAAAGTTTTGCCTGACCACCTGAAGTATGCCTATCTTGGCCCGGACGACACTCTGCCCATCATAGTGTCTTCTGCACTAACCGAGTCACAGGAAGAAAGATTGGTACGGGTCTTGACGAAGTACAAGACAGCCATTGGATGGACTCTGTCAGACATCAAGGGAATCAGCCCTACAACCTGTGTGCATCGAATCTTGCTAGAAGATGATGCAAAACCCTCTCGTGAAGCTCAACGTCGCCTCCATCCTCTGATGATGGAGGTCGTGAAATAAGAGGTCATCAAACTCTTGGACTATGGTGTCTTCTACCCAATTTCAGACAGCAAATGGGTCTCACCAGTCCAAGTAGTCCCGAAGAAAAGTGGAGTCACAGTTGTTGCAAACAGCGAAGATGAGCTCGTGCCCCAGCGAATAGTGACCGGATACAGAGTCTGTATAGACTATCGACGCCTAAACAAAGCAACTAGGAAGGATCACTTCCTCTTGCCCTTCATTGATCTAATGCTTGAAAGGTTAGCAGGTCACTCATATTACTGCCTTCTTGATGGTTATTCCGAGTACAATCAAATCTGTATCGCTCAAAATGACCAAGACAAAACGACTTTCACTTGTCCTTTTGGCACTTTTGCCTACCGAAGAATGCCATTCGGTTTATGTAACGCCCCAAGTACATTCCAAAGATGCATGCTTTCTATTTTCTCTGAATATGTCGAAAAAATAATTGAAGTATTTATGGACGATTTCAGTGTCTTTGGGGATAGTTTTGATGCATGCTTAGAACACTTAGAACTTATTTTACAAAGGTGTGTCGAAACTAATCTAGTACTTAACTGGGAAAAATGTCATTTCATGGTTAGACAAGGGATAGTCTTAGGCCATATTGTCTCTGAAGAGGAATTGAAGTTGATAAATCTAAAGTTGATATTGTGCGCTGCTTACCCTCTTCCCACTTCGGTGAGAGAGATCCGGTTCATTTCTTGGTCACGCAGGTTTCTACAAAAGATTTATCCAAGAATTCTCTCACATTGCAAGGCCCCTTGTGCCGACTGCTTTAGAAGGAGACACCCTTCGTCTTTGATGCAAACTGTCAGGAAGCTTTTGAGAAGCTTAAAACTCTTTTAACCACTGCATCCATTCTTTGTGCCTCGGATTGGTCCTTACCCTTTGAACTAATGTGCGGTGCCTCTGATTATGCAGTTGGTGCTATACTCGGACAAAGGCGGGACAAGAAGCCCTACGCCATCTAACTATGCATCCAGAACTTTGAATGATGCCCAAATGAACTACACCACAACCGAGAAGGAGTTGCTTGCTGTTGTGTTTGCTTTAGATAAATTTCGTTCTTATTTACTTCGAACTAAAGTCGTTATTTACACTGATCATGCAGCACTGAAGTATCTCCTAGCCAAGAAGGAAGCGAAACCAAGGCTAATCCGATGGATTCTTCTTCTTCAAGAGTTTGACATCGAGATTAAAGATAAGAAAGGTGTAGAAAACGTGGTGGCAGATCATTTAAGTCGCATAGCACATGAACGAGATCCTGTGGCGATTCAAGAGATGTTTCTAGACGAACAACTCTTCAGAATCGATGGAAGTACTCCTTGGTATATACTGATATTGTCAATTACTTAGTCACCAAGTAGTTGCCCACCTGTAACGACCCGTCCCAAATTCCATGATTAGATTAGTGACTAATCACGATTAGTGAGGTTAATCGGTGATTAGTTAGGCTAAATCGGACGAACGATGCGAAATGACCGTTTTGTCCCTAGTGGTGGCAAAACGTTGAATTTTCAATCGGAGAGGTCAAATGAACTTTGACCGATGACCGTGGACGTAGTTCATGACATCACGAGTTCATAGACAGGTGGGACGTTCAATTCCGACGTTCGAGGAGGAAGTTATGACGTTCGTGAAGTTTAGGGGGCATTTTGGGTAATTTTGGTTAAAAAGGGGGCAAATGTTGAATTTTTTACCGAGAGGTCCAATGGTCGAGGGCCGAAGACCGTTACGTAGATAAAGATGATACGAATCCATAGACAGGCGGCACGTCGAATTCGGACGTTCGACGGCGAAGTTACGGTTCATGAAAGTTTCGGGATACTATTCCCAGCGACACGTTCTACGAGACAAAAAGTAAGTTTTGTCTTTTTGTGGGCCCAGTTACTTTTTAGCAACCAATGGATGAGTGACACTTGTCACCCATCCACTGGCCAACCTCACCAATTCATGCACCAAAACCCATCCCCGGTGCATCGTCCATTTTCTTTGTTCCCAAACACAAACCCGATCCCATTTCTCACCCAAACCCTTGACCTGTGAGCATAACTGAGAGGACAGAGAGATGGAGAGGACCGGCTGGACGTGTGTGGCTGGCCAGGCAGAGCCGCCAGTGGGCGGCGGAGGAGAAAACCCGAACGAGGTAATCGGTTTTGCCCGTTTAATCCATTTTCGATTTCTAGTTGTTATGGGTCGATTTGGACAATTGGTTTGAGTTAAATAGGTTGCTAGGGAGTTATTAGAGAGGCTTTGGTGGTGGTTGGACGTCGGGGAAGCCCTGGGAGGTTTCGGGAAAATTGAACCGTAAGGTTCAAAATTGAACCGGTCGGATTTTCGAAGATTTTGGGTAGTTTTATTAATTGGGTTAGATAGGAAATGAAGAAATAGGAATTTAGGAATTGGAATGGAAGCAAACGGACCGAAAATGAGGGAGAAGGAGACCTGGACCGGTTACGCCGGTCCAAGTTGCAGGAAAAATCGGACCGGGACCGGTCTAACCGATGTAGGGGATGACAGGTGACGTCATCCTGCTGACGTCATCATGTCAGGGATGACGTCAGCAATTGTCAGATCTGACAATGTCAGCTGACATGTCAGAAAATGGGCCAATAGGAGTGCGACACGTGTCACATGTCAGTGCACAGTAAGCACTGACATGTCAGTGACGTGGCCCAATCAAGGGCTGACACGTGTCACTGACGTGGACCAGTGCCGTGATGACACGTGGCACATGTCAGACTGCCACATGGCACTGACAGCACAGTGACGTGGACCAATGGGAGCATGACACGTGGCACCTGTCAGAGTCTGACATGTCAGACCTGACAGCTGTCAGATGACGTCAGCGATGACGTCAGCAGGTACTGTAGCTGGCGCGTGAAGCCCAAGCGCAGCCACTTCAGGCGGCGCGTGAGGGCGCGTGGCAGGGAATCTTGGGAAGGTTCCAACATACGAAATCTTCTATTCGATGTAACGAATATTTTGGGAAGGTTCCATTGACTTAAATGATTTGGTTTTGGATTTCTAAAAGGATAAACTCGAGTATGAGACCCATTTGGTTTTGTCTCAGGCATATGACGCTATTTACGACCTTCGGGTCTAAATCGTGGTCGCGGCGGGTGCTATGTGCACGGCGATCGATGATACGACACTCGCCTCCGGATTGGGATGTGTTCCTTCCGGAGAGGTCACGATGCACGATTCGTTGTTGGGCAGCCTGGGGAGGCTCGACTTCGGAGTGCTGACGGTTAAGGATAGCGATCGTGGTGAGGAGTGCACCATGATCTTGTTGTGGTCGCGTCGGTTGATTCGTTCACCGGCGACATACCAGGATTGAGAGCGGTCCTGGATGGATGGTTGCACGCATCACTATGATCGGAGTCGTGACTGACCCTTAGATATCAGGCACGGTGCCCAGTTGAGTCATATGTTCGGGCACGAGACCCAGTTACTTTATGGTTTATGATTTTGGGTCAGGGACCCTACGTGGATTTCCAAGTTCATGACGGTTTATGGGAACCGGCATAAACCTTTGTCAGGTCATTCTGGTTCTTGACGGTTTATGGGAACCGGCATGAACTCTGGAAGAGGTCATTGTGGTTCATGACAGTTTATGGGAACCGGCATGAACCTTTGTCAGGTCATTCTGGTTCTTGACGGTTTATGGGGACCGGCATGAACCCTGGTTATGTTATTACGGTACATGATGGTTTATGGGGACCGGCATGAACCCTGGTTATGTTATTACGGTACATGACGGTTTATGGGAACCGGCATGTTACCTGATTATGGATATTATGGATCATGACGGTTCAGGGGGGAACCGGACATGAATGTTTATGTTATGTATATATATGTTCATCTACCTTCCTTTACATGTTCTACTATCTCCTCCGGGGAGGGTCGTTGGCCTGGGTGGACCCCGGAGTAGTCAAGGAGCACCGACTGAGTGGAGTCACCCCCCAGTTGGGTTCCTTACTCTCAGGAAGGCTATGATTACTATTACCTCGGGTAGGGTCAGTGGTCTGCGGACATTGATCTTGACTTTGAGAAGACTCGGATTGAGACCCGGGTAGCACGCGCGTAGCTTTGGATACCGTGACAGGATTGGTTGTGTGACTTATATGTATATATGATATATGATATGTGGTGTGCACAAGTGTGCACAGGATTTGAGCAGTGGCTCGTGTACTTGTTTTCTTTATGGTTTGGGGCCGAGTCCCTTATGGATTTGGGCAGTGGCCCGTATGGTCGTTTTCATTGTGGTCTTTTCGACCTTGGTTTATATCTGCTTTGGGCTTAGTCCCACATATGGTTTGTTTTGGATAAATGGTTTTCGAATGCATGCATGCTTTTTAGTGAAGGGTACAAATGTCTTCTCGTTAAAATGTTTTTATAAATTCTTGTTTTGTCCACTCACAGTTTTTAATGTTTTGACTGCCCTTCAGGTTGACATCGGATGTGGACTGTAGCAGAGACCGAGATATCACATGCCTCCTCCGGATCCTGGCGTACTCTGATAGCCCGGGAGGGCAAAGGTCGGAAATATCCCTTGTCTAACACTTCGTGTCAGACGGGAGCAGGGTCATCCCGCACTAATCCCGGGAGGATTGGGATGGGTCCTGTCACCACCACTCTCACTCGTGCACAAAAAGATAAACTTAAGAAGCATGCTAGACACTATGTTTGGGATGAACCTTATTTATGGAAACACTGTGCAGATTTATTGATTAGGAGATGTGTCCTTGATATTGAACCTAGGTCAGTCCTAGAGTTCTGCCATAACCATGCTTATGGAGGCCACTTTGGATCTAGAAAAACTGCTCTCAAAATTTCAGAATCTGGACTATATTGGCCACACTTTTTAAAGATGCACATTCATTCTGTTTAGCCTGTGATAAATGTCAAAGATCAGAAAATTTAGGACGAAGGGATGAAATGCCACAACATTATGTTCTAACTGTTGAAATATTTGATGTTTGGGGTATCGATTTTATGGGTCCATTTCCTCAATCTAATGGATATCTCTATATCTTACTTGTTGTTGATTATGTATCGAAATGGGTGGAAGCTAAGGCCACCAGGACTAATGACTCTAAAACTGTTGCAGATTTCCTAAGAACTAACATTCTTTCCAGGTTTGGGATCCCGCGGGTCCTAATAAGTGATGGAGGAAGTCATTTTTGCAACAAGACCATTGAAGCGTTAATGAAATGGTATGATGTCACTCACAGAGTTTCTACACCTTACCATCCTCAAACGAGTGGAATGGCTGAAGTTAGTAATAGGGAGATCAAGAAGATATTAGAGCGAACCGTGGGTCCTAATCGTAAGGATTGGAGCCAACGGTTGGATGATGCACTTTGGGCATACAGGATGGCATACAAAACACCTATAGGAATGTCACCATATAGGTTGGTGTACGGTAAATCATGCCACCTACCGGTGGAACTAGAGCATAAAGCATGGTGGGCTGTCAAGACTTTCAACATCAAGCTAGATGACGCCGGGTTGCATCGAAAGCTCCAGCTGAGTGAGCTTGAGGAGATCAGAAATGATGCATTCGAAAACACTCTGATCTACAAGGAAAAGACTAAGGCATTTCATGACAAACAGATCAAGAGTAAAACGTTTGACATTGACCAGAAAGTTTTGTTGTTCAATTCCCGGCTTAGACTCTTTCCAGGTAAATTATTTTCCAGATGGGTAGGTCCTTTTGTTGTTACTAATGTGTTTGCCCATAGAGCCATACAGATCAAAAGCATTGAAACGGGAAAAAAGTTCAAGGTCAATGACCACCGATTGAAGCCTTACATCAAGGCAATTGGAGAACACGATGTGGAGTCAGAAAGAGTGATGTGACATCTCATCGAATGAATAGGATGAAGAATTTGGTCTAGTTTGGATGGACGTTAAACTTCAAGCGTTTGTTGGGAGGCAACCCAATGTGTTCTCGAGTTGTGAAGGAGTCATTAACACAGATTTGCTTTCTTTCAACCCTTCACTCTCTCTTTTACTTTGTTTATGTTTTTCTTACTTCATTTTCTTAAATCATCTTCCTTACTTTGATTCTATGTTCAATTACTTCGTATTTTCCTACATTGAGGACAATGTAGAATTTAAGTGTGGGGGAATGGTTTACAATTTTTATTTGTGCAATTGAAATTGTTTTATTAAGTCTTTCTTACAAAAATAAAATTTTTATTTGTGCAATTGAAATTGTTTTATTAAGTCTTTCTTACCCAAAAAAAAAATATTACACCAAAAAAAAATTTATTTGTGCAATTGAAATTGTTTTATTAAGTCTTTCTTACAAAAATAAAAATAAAAAAAAATTACACCAAAAAAAAAATAAAAAATAAAAAAAAATTGCTTTCTTGAGTCTTTTTGTTTTAACGTAGTATTTTTACGAGTATCAAGTTGCCCTTTAACTTGTCAATGATATAAATGAACGGAAATGAATATATTATGGCTATAAAGATGATCACAACAACTTGAATTTGTTTGTTAATATTTTGTGATTAAGTGTTATAACTTGAAGATAATGCATGTAAATTGGCACATAAACGAGCATGATAAAATAAGTATGAATCATATGAACCTTATGTGAGCTTTAGAACTTTATATACGTCTTTGATGAGTGATTCATAAGTTCTTTGTTTAAATTGATATACATATGCCTCATAACTGATTGTCATAACTTTTAATGAACTCTAGAGTACTATAACTTATTCTATGTGATTTTCAAAGCTTTTAAGTCAATAAACTCTCTGATTTTGGATATGATTAAGGCATTAGGGTTAACACCACAAATTCAAACATCCATGCTCCCTATTTTGTGCGCACGAGTTGCGACCCCCTTTAGTTTTAACTCCTTTTGATCCTACATTAAGCCTTTCTTTCATCACCATGACTATCTAAACACTTGAGCTTAGTATAGACATCTTTTACCCTTGTTCCAAGGACTCGATTGAAGACATAAAGATTGTGTAAAGAGAAAATGATGATATTGAAAAGACTTTATGTGTATTATGTGGATTTACTTACTCAGATATTGTTGTATTATTGACACATGTTATTACCTTGATATTTGTATAAAAAAAATGAAAATGAAAAAAAAAAGAAAAAAAATGAAAAAAAAAATGTATTGAGTTTCTATCAAGGTAATAAGGTTTGATTATGTAATATTTGAGTTAAGTCCTTTGCATTCGTAAATCCGACACAAAGGATGAATTCGAGGCCCAACATGATGAAATTAGGCATATATTCGAAGGGATGAATTACTGACATCATTGCACTAAGGTTGGGAAGTTATGATACGTTTTGGGAGTCGTTTGAGTCTTGGAACGAATTGAGCACCACTTGTCCTATATTTTCCTTTCCTCTAAACTTAGCCCCATTACAACCTTTGTAAAGACTTTATGATCCTTAAGATGGTAAATTTTGATTAGTGGAGTCAATCACTTGAGTAAGTTTATGGTTTTGGTTCATTTGTGCAAGTATGTTTTGTTTTTATCTTGAGGTGTTTGTTTGAAATTTTGCAAAAGTACTTCATGCCTATTATGTGAGCATTTATCTCACATATTTTGAGTGCAAACACAAACCCTTACAAAATTGAGTGAATTTATGAGTGTATATCCTTGCGAGTTGATTCATGCTTATTTTATTCATGTTGAGATCCAATTCACCATATTTACTCATTATCTTACTTGTTGAAACATTTTGTTACCATGTATTAACTCTTGAATTTCATATGCTTAAATGTTTTAAGCGAAAATCTTTTATGTCATGATAATAATGAAATATTGAGATAAATGGTTAAGGGTTGACTTATTTTGAATTTTCAGTTTAGTTTTAGTATTTGCTAGGGACTAGCAAAGTTTAAGTGTGGGGGTATTTGATAGGTCATTAATTAAGTATTATTTTATACCCTTTATACTTGACTTTTAATATTAAAATAATAAATAATTAGATAAAATAATTTTTTTTTGTGATATTTTTGTTTAAATAAATAAAGATTGTAATTTGGAGCATTTTGGCGAAAGAATCGTTTCGATCGGAATTATAACGAAGAAATTATGGACTAAATTCGGTTGAATTATATAAATTAATTAACATTTTATTTGCAGCCCAGAATTATGAGGAAACCAGCCCACACGTACGGCCCAACCCAGCGACCAGGCCCAAGGAACTGGCCCAAAACGCTCGGCCTAGTCCAAAGATTCAGCCCCTCAGTCCATCGGAAGGCCCCTGCCGAAGCCACCCTTCCACGTTCGGAGCGCGTGTCCCGAAACCGAAGGCCCAATGCAGCGCGCGCCTGCCGAACCCTTCTTTCTCCTATCAGCCGCTACCTACAAATTATGAGTATGATTTTCAGCAGGACAGTGATGATTCCGAGCCCAGCTGCAACCCATTCTTTTGAACAGCAACTCGCCCCAAATTATGTAACTTTTCAGCCACTTTACAGCTAAAACCACCCCTAAAATCATCACAAATCTTCATTATTCATCATTCCACTATTCAACATTTTTTATTGTATTTTTTTATATTTTTGGTAGCTTTTTCTCCCTATAAATAGGGGTTCATTTCACTTGTTGAAATATAACTTCTTAGAGGCACACATTTGAGCCTTCCTTAAGAGAAACTTTGACAAAATATTTCCAATACAAAGTTTAGAGTTTGAGTCCATATTTCCCGAGTTTATTTCCTCCATCTTCATAAGGTTACGTCCGTGGTCGGAGAACCGTGTGAATAACAATCCATTGTTTTCATCCACCTTGAAAGTATAACAATTGCTCTCAATTTACTTAAATTCTTATTTTTGTTATTGTTTTGATTATAATTCAATATATGTGTGGTATTTTCTTGCTAATACTTGTAAGTGTTAAATGCAATCTCCATGTGTCTTACTTTATGAATCTTAATTATTTTATACATTTTAGTGCTTCATACTTCAATTTGATGTTAAGTGTTTTATCCGATGTCGGTGCACTTAGAGTAGAATGAAGAGACTTAATGTTGATCGCTGTCGGCGCATTCAGTCAAAAACAAAAGGTAAATCATATTGTAAATGTCGGCCTCTGTCGGTGCATTTATAATATTGAAAAATGTATAAAGGTAATTGAGACGATTAAGATAAAATTTCGTGACTGTTTTAATATTTGCAATTATTAGAGTGTTGGTAAGATATGTGTTTTAAGAAGGTCACTTGTACATAAGTTAGAGTAGAAGTAGGATTAGTTTATTTATATTTTTACTTGTTTGTATGAGTACAACCCTTTCAAACCAACAACCACCCCCCCCCCCCCCCCCCCCCCACTCCCATATAATTCTTAATTCTTTATTCTTTATTCTTTATTCTTTATTATTTTATTCTTTAATTCCTTTATTCTTTAATTTATTGATTCTTTGATTAATTAATTCTTTAATTCTTTAATTTATTTATTCTTTATTCTCTTATTACTCTATTCTTTAATTTATTGATTCTTTGATTATTTAATTCTTTTATCATTCAATTCTTTAATTCATTGATTTATTCTTTTATTCTTTTATTCTTTATCTTTTCCACTAACACATTATTAATGTTGTAACAACCCGTCCCGAGAGTAGAGTAATTAAGGTGTGATTGGTGAGGTTAACCAGTGGTTAGGTGGTTCCGACAGGTCCGGGCGCCTAGCATGACGATTTTGCCCCTGGGTTGGGCAAAATAGTTGACTTTTAGTTCGGGTGGTCAAATGGGGGTTGACCAGTGACCAGGACGTAGTTTAGGACGTCACGAATCCATAGGCAGGTGGCACGCCTGATTCCGACATCCGAGGAGGAAGTTGTGATGTTCGGAAGGTCGAGGGCATAACCGTAAGTTGGGTAAAATAGGGGGCATAGTTGACTTTTTGGATAATCGAGTTTTGGTAGGTTGACCTAGGATGGTTAGGTAGCTTTCGACGTCCTGAGTTCGATGACAGGCGGCACGTACTCATCGGACTTACGAGGTGAGAGTTACGGGTCTAGGAAGTTTTGGTAAAACCGTAAAAATGAGTAAAACAGGAGGGTATTTTGGTCTTTTTGGTTTCTGGGGATTTGTGCAGAGAGAAAGGAAATGGACGGCTGAGGTTGGGCCATGTGGGAGTGGGTGGATTGGATGGTGACACATGGCAGGGGGCTAGAGGATTCTGGGAGAATCCTGTGTGGTCTCAGCCCAAATAATTGGGGTGCACTCGTGCTTACCCGTGGCTGTTCTTCGACAAACACAGAGAAACAGAGTGAGTTTGTGAGGAGGAATTGGGGAGTGATCGTGGCTGGTGATGAGTTCTGGTGAGTGAGGGAGGAACAAGAGACTGAAGGGAGGCTGGTGGTCATGAATTGGTGATGCAATCGTGCACGGCGGCACGACGGAGGTGCGGAGAAGGTTTGGGGGAAACAGGGAGCCTGAGAGTTCGAGGTGGTGGCTACGCCGTGAGGTGAGGCAAATCAAGGCGAGGGGAGGCTGAGGAGGTTGTAAGGAGTCCAACGAGCACCGTGGTAGGCAGCGGTGCGCACGGCGGAGCTGCAATCGAAAGGTAAGCTTCCTTGCTCTGTTTTCCCGTGAAAGTTCATTTGGAAAGTCGTGAGGTTTGGCTAAGAGTCGAGAGGATAGGAGGTCGGGGTGATGTTCAGGGAGGTCCTAGGAGTGGTTTGTGATGGTCGCCGTGACGGGGGCGTACACGGCGGAGCTCAGGCGAAGAGGAGTCTCTGTTACCCTGTTTCGGCCGTGAACTTCGAACCCAAAGTCGTGGACTTCTGGGGTGAGTCGAGGGTAACGGAGATTGGTTCTAGGTTCAGTAAAGCCTTAGGGATCGTCTGGTGTCGCCACCGTGACGGGAGGTGACCGGAGTAGAGGAATCGTGAAACAGGGGTTTGATGGCCGTCTGGTTCGAGCTTAAATCGACGATGACGGGACTGTGTCGAGGTTAGAGGAGTTAGGGAATGGATTTGTGGTGTTTGGACGAAGCTGCAGGAGAAGAAAGGGGATGAATTGGTGGCCGGACGACGGAGATTGAGTCTCGCCGGTCCAAGTTGCAGAGCCGGTTCAGCACAGTGCGTGGAGGTTGTTGACGGTGCACTGTAGCTGGCGCGTGAGGGCCACGCGCAGCCACTTTGGGGTGGCGCGTGGGGGCGCGTACGGCGGCGGATGGGAAAGTGGTCAACATGGTTTTTGGTCCAGGAGTTCTGGTGAATTCAATGGAGTTGGTTTCGAGTCAATCGGACGTCGTTTGAGGTTAGTTCCGCGAGGGTGAAGGTTTAGGGTCCCGGGTTCTTACGTTTAGGATTCGGGGATTTTGGAGGGAATTTAGGTGAGTGTTTGTAGACGTATTAGTGACGTATTTTGACGGTGTTTGACAGGATCGGGATTTCCCGAGGAAGCCGAGGAACGGACTGGACGTTCGGGACGCGAGTAGGGCTCAGTACTGTGAGTGGACCCTTTCTCTAAACTCGAGCATGCATAACTGTTTTCTATAATTGTTTTATGATTTTGACTATGACTCTATGTTTATTAAATATGTTTTGGTTGGTTTTACATTGTTGCACGTTTTTCGAGAAAATACGGTATTTGGCACGTTTTACGAGAAATGTCGATTTCTGAGGAAAATGCCATGGTTTTGGGATTTTTAAAGGATAACTAGTTTGATTGTTTACAAAGGGATTTTGCAACATGAATTGGGAATTAAATGAATTGGGTTTTAAAGCAGGAAAGTGGATTCCGGATTTGGGTTCGGAATGACGGTTCTGGATGCCGGAAAGGTATCGGACCAGTGATTTCGGATTCGGATTTGGATGTAGATTGGTAATTGGATTTCAAATGGTTTTGGGATTGGATTTGCTGGATCTGGATATTGGGTTTAAAGACCCGGATATATGTGCCGGGGGACCGGCCGGATTGGGTTTAAAGACCCGGATTGAGTTTAAAGACTCGGGAGTTTAAAGACTCAGATATATTGATATTTCCCCCGTAGGCCTTGAGTTTAAAGACTCGGATATGATTAAGGCCTGGATTGAGTTTAAAGACTCGGGAGTTTAAAGACTCGGATAGGTCCAACAGGTTTGATCGGGAAAATGCTGATGTGATGTTACGATTTCTGATATGGTTTTATGATTCACATGCTGTGATTTTTTCTAACTGTTTTATAGTGTTTCTGTTTTTATGATGCGGTTTATGGTAGATTGATTTATAACGGTGTTCATAAATATTGGTTATGCATGTGGTTTTCAAAACGGAGGGTTAAACTCGGTTTTCGTGTAAAATGGTTTTGAACTCTCATACTGTTTGGTCCACTCACACCTTCTGTTTTAAATTGCCCTCCAGGTTGTGGAGCTAGAGCGGGGTCTTGACGTCGAGGCAGTGTCCGAGGCATAGAAGCCACATGAGGGATCCCAGAATAGCTTATAATCTTCCGTGTGCGTGTACTTTATCGGGTTTTAATTCTTTGTATTTTGTACTAGGTTCTGTAAACGATAACGTCGGAATATTTTGTTTAATTACTCCTGCGTCTGACTGGATTTGAGTGAGTTGTACTTGGGTGTTGCGTCGGAAGTCGGACGGGAGCGGGATGTACCTCTGGTTTCGGGGTGGAACCGGGGTGGGTCCTGACAAATGTTCCCTAATTTCCCCGGTTAAGAACGATCCCTACTTACCAATACTACATCTACACAAAAACGGTTTAAATTGCATAACACTTAAACTACGTGTTTAATTTGATGCGTAGTTTGGGCGTTATCATTGGGCCTATTAAGTAGGTGGGGGAGTGGTTAGGGTTTGTATTGAGTATTGGGCTTTTTAAAATAAATTAGGTAGACTTGGGGCTGAGATTTGGGTTTGAGTTGAAATATTAGTATTAAGAATGAGTTGAGTATTAATTTTTAAATAATAAGTATTTTATATTTTCGGGCTTATGGGCCGGGTTTATTACGGGCGGGTCAGACTGAGGTTACCGGGTTTTATCGGGCTCGGGCCTATCGGGTTTGAACACCATAAGCCCAAACTCAGCCCGCTAACTCTCAGGCCGGGCCGGCCCAAGACCCATAACGGGTCGGACCGGGCTTTTGTCCATCGAGCTTATCGGGCCCCCATAAACCCATGGACTTTTTGGGTCAAATGGTGAGGGCTAGGTGCTCCTATGCCTAAGTGATTTATTTTAAATGATGTAATTTATTTTAGAAAATACTATTCCCCACAGATTTGTTTTCGATCGGAGCAATTCAAAGTTTCCAACATAAATACAAAACCCGCCTAGTTCACCCAATTGTTCGCCTATAGGACCGCCTAATCTTTAGTTGATTACCCTAAATGAATGCAAGTATATATTACTAACTGAATTGTATAACGTACGTGTGCCTTAATGAAATAGATTATGGATAAATATAGAATTAATTATATATTAGTTCAGTTTTAATAGATAACATTTAAAATCGTCCATTTATTGGTGATTCAGATTCCACGTCAATATATAATTTTTGTTTTTTTTTTTTGTTTTTCGTAGATTACCCTTTAATTTATTTTCCTTTTTTTCTCCAAAAATTTATATTAACTGATATTATTTTTATGAATAGAAAATACTAAAAGGATTCTTCATCCCTTTAGTTACATGCAAATAGAAAGCATGCATATAGTTTGTACTAAAAAATTGACAACATACTGGAGAGTACATACAAAATATCAAATATCTATAGAAAATGTTTATGGAATGTGTCTGCCTATGAATTAGGTTATTTGAACAATTAACCTGCGAATTAGAAAATTATATACCTGCTGTGAGTTAAGTTGATTGAGCTGAGTATACTATAAAGGTAAATAAATCTCTGGAAAAAAAAAGGTAAATAAATTTCATGAAAATCCAAATGAGGATATACATTTGAAATAGAAAAATTAACACATTATCAACTCATTATATAGGAAGACATAATTAATCTGACTCGTGATGGAGTTTTATAAATAAAATACAAAATCACATCAAATGCAAGCAAAAAACAAAGAAATTGAAATTTACATAATGAAATTATCCAAAATAAAGAAATAAATTATTTCCAAATTGGATATATAAACAAATACATGTTGAAGATAGGTATAAACTCTCATAAAAACTCAAGTCAAAGGATATTGCATATTCAAGAGAGGAGATTGCATATACTCGTAGGTTTTTGAAAATTAAGGGCTTTTTATTGTCAGAGTGTCACACATTGAAAAAACATAACTTAAATTTGTGCTTTATATAATTTTAGATTACTCCCCACATTGCCAATGAGTTTTGAGATTGAACCTTAATTTTTTATATGGTATTAGTGCAAGATTGAACTTAGATTTGTGCCTTATATAATTTTAGATTTGTGCCTTATATAATTTTTGTAACGACCCGAACCGAGAATAATAATATTTTAATGTAAAAAGACTATTTTGCCCCTAAAGGGGGGAAACTTTGACTTTTGGCCCGGACAACAATTTGGACCTTGACCCATGACTATGACGTAGGTCAGGACGTCACGAATCCGTAGACAGGCGGTACGCCGAAATCGGAGTTCGTATGAAGAAGTTATGGTCAAGGAAGCGTTTTAGCAGAACTTACGAACCGAGAACAACGGAATAAAATATTAATTAATTACGGGAATCCGTGCCAAATTAATATTTAAATCAAACCGATGGATTGGTGACAAGTGTCACCCATCCAAGGCCACACTATTTCAATAAAGCAATTAACACTATTTAATCAATTTTAATATTCATTATTTTTCCCTCCAATTAACCCTAGCCTTTGGATCTGCTGCTCAAGTGAATCTTGGCCCTCCATTTCTCATCTACTCCCTTGTTCATGCACGTTCTGTTTCTGCTTTTTCTTACAAACACACAAACACACACATCCATTCCCCCTTCACACCCGTGCTTCTCTTCCCATTTTCTCTCAAACCAGGCGATCGAACCAGCCACTCTCACACCACCACCCGATCACCAGCTGCATCACCAACGTCCACTAACCATCACCGAGCATCACCGGCAGCCACCACCCCATTTCCCAGCCCTGAAAATACCGTCCAAAACACGACCCGAAAACCTCAAGGAAACGGGTCCAAGAAGCAAAACTCGATAACCACCTCACCTCGACGCGGGAGGAGCTCCAATCTGCACCGTGGGGATCCTAGGAGCCTAACTGGACGACGGCGAGGGCTACGGCGGCGTGCCGGCGGCGGTAAGACCCAAAACCCGACAAACCCGTTTTCCTTCCCTATTCGACCCGATCGTGTTTAATGCTTAGAAATTGATTGTTAGGTGATAGACATGTCCTAGGGTGAGAGACGAGTCGTTTGGGACCGGGTTGGACGATGGAGACGCCGTGGATCACCGGAGACGACAACCGGACCGTGACCGTGAGTTTCAGAGATATTCTGGTGAGTTTTCTTCCAATTTCTTCTTGTTTTGAGGTTGTAGAACCATAGGACAGACCTAGACGATCCCATAGGGATCAACCCCGTCGAAAATGGTGGCCGGAATCGTGTGGTGGAATCGGGTCAAACCGTGGGTTGACGGCGACCCGGTTCCAGTCAAACGGGTCGACCCGGTACTATAGCATGATGACGTCATCATGCTGACGTCACTTCTGACGTCATGATGACGTCATCCTGTCAGATGTTGTCAGACCAGGGACCAATCAGAACGTGCCACGTGTCACCTGACAAGTGTCAGTGATGACGTCATGCTGACGTCAGCATGACGTCACTGCTGACGTCAGCGGTACTGTAGCAGCGTTGACTCACGCGTTGACCAGGCGCGTGGGGGCGCGTGTGAACAGTAATTTTGGTGGGGCCGGTACCATTTTCAAGGTTTCGACGATACGGATCCAATGGAGGTGGTTTCGTGTCGATCGGAGATCGTTAAGTTGGTCAAAAGGGGGTTTGAAGCACCGGGAATAGTGCCCGGGACGCGTTTTTGAGGCGGATCTGTTCTAGGGTCTTGGTATTGATATTATAGGGTCCTTAAGTAACCCTCAGGAGTACTAATACAGGTTTATAGAGATCGTTGAGCAGCAAGGACCGAGTGTGAGTGGGCTGTTTGATTTATAAAAGGCTTGCATGCATAAACTGTTTTACTATTTCCACTGATGAGTCTTATGAACTGTTTATATATGTTATTACAATGTTTTGGGCATGAGACCCGTCTGGATTATATGTGGATTTTGTTTGGGATGTCCGGGGGACATAGGGTAAACTATACTGTTATTGTACTGTACTTTCCTACCTGTGTATATTGTCTCCTCCAGGGAGGGTCGTTGGCCTGGGTGGACCCTGGAGTAGTCACGGGGCTCTGACTGAGTGGAGTTGACCCCCGTTGGGCTGCTTACTCTCAGGAAGGCATGTTCATATACCTCGGGCAGTGACCGGGATACCGGGAGCTGATGTACCTAGAGAGTCTCGGGTGTGAGACCCTGAGTGGCAACGCGTAGCCTTAGAACCGTGACATCATTTGGGTTGGGTTTTTACAGTGCACTGATATGTTAGTTTCACCTTACGATTATTATTGTGGTTCACTGGTTTATAATATTATGTTTTTCACTGCATACAAGATTTGGAAAACGGAGGGGTAAAACCTTATGATTATTTTATTATTAAATTGATTTCTAAACTGTTATTTTTGGCCCACTCACCCTTGTTTTACTGACCCCTCCAGACCCTGACACGGCAATAGAGGAGGAGGATCCAGAGGAGGAGGCAGAGGTTTAGTTTGCCTAGCTGTGCACCTGTACACCCACTTGTGGGTAGGTTGAGCACCGAATAAATGTACTCTGACTAGTGTGCTCACATGTTGTATTTTACTTTCCCTTGTCTGACAGTATCACTTTAAACACTGTGTTTGTACATTATCTATCTATGTGAGTCTTCGGTTTTTATTTAAGGGTAATTTTGGTATGTTTAGAGTCATTGTCAGACGGGAGCGGGTCACGTCCCCGGGTGGTCCCAGTGGGATTGGGACGGGTCCTGTCAATTTTAGATTTGTGCTTTTATAAAATCTCGGGATACTCTCCACATTATCAATTGATTTTGGAGTTAAACCTCAAATTCTTACATGTTATCAGAATAAGGTTGTTCAACCTCGAATTCTTATATGGATATCAGAGCAAGATTGTTCAATCTCAAATTCTTACATGATATCTGAGCAAGGTTGTCCCTTACAGGGATGTGTTGAAATGTGAGTTAATGTTCCAAATCGGAGAAACACAATTTAGATTTGCCCCTTAATCAGATATTTTAGTGTTTCTCCCCATAATCAATTGGTTTTGGATTGGAACTTAAACTTTTTACATTTACTAAGAGCATAATCAGATATTTTAGTGTTTTTTTATTTGAATAATAAATAGACAATTTTTTTAAAAAATAAATAGGATTTTTAATTTTTAAGATATGTAGATAATAAATTTTCTATATTTTATGGAATATCTTAAAAAAAAAAAAAAAGGCATGATAGATAAGGGTGACAATTTTTGACACAACTCGAAACCCACACGAAATTTATTCGGATCAACCCGCACGATTAAAATTTCGTGTCATTTTTGGATCAACCCGTTATGACCCGTTTAATAAATGGGTGGGTTTCGGGTCAACATGTTAACCTGTATAATGACCTGTTAACCCGTTTAATAAATGGGATGATTTCGGGTTAATAGGTTAACCCGTATATTGGCTTATATATTGACCCATTTAATAAACGTATCATTATTAACTCATATATCTACCCATTTACCTACCTAAATACCTATTAAATCTTATAATTTAAATACGTTAAACATGTTAAACAGGTTAAACGGGTTATAAGTTAATTGAGATTTGATTACGACCTATTTATTAAATAGATTACTCGGGTTACTCGGGTCATTAACAGGTCTGGTTCGGGTTGGATATTCTTGACACGATTATTAAACGGGTCAGGTTCGGGTTGAGCATAAATTGGTAAAATAGAATTCATGACACGGCACGAACCCGATACGACACAGCCCATTGCCACTTCTAATGATAGATAAATTGTAATTATATATATTTGGCTGGAGATAATGAGTTAGAGACTTTCATTAATAAAATAGACTGCATTAAAAGTTCACCTACTGGAAGTTCACCTATATATAATTATCTAATAAATATATATTGACTAAAAGGACTTCAATCCTTCTAAGCATGTACCTTAGCTTTGAAGAATCTCAAATTCTCAATAGCTAGGGCTAGCTTCAACCGCATAATTGATATCTCACAGTAAACAGTGCATTAAGTTCTGTCCCAATAAAAAGGACGACCATATCTGCCAATAAGAGCTTATAGAGAGGCCAAGGGTAGAGCCAGCCGCCAGGGGTAGCATAAACAAAATTCAAAATCGGGGTATCATAAACAAAATTCAAAATCTTACCTATTCCATTAATTATATTCAACCGAAACACGTATCTATTTTCATTTCCAGGTAATTATAAGAACTTCATTCGATTCATCCATTCAAAACTTGATACTCATTCATGAGAATTCAAAATTTAATAAATATAAAAGTAAAGTTTTCGTAAAATGTCATGTGATCTTTAAAGTTTGGAAACTCATCATGTCTTTAAAATTTGGAAAAAAAAAAACCGAAAAAAAAAAATCGTGCCTGTACATAGAATCTATAAATATGATACATTATTATTATTATTATCACTTTCTCGAGCATGAATGTTACTGTATATTCCGAAAGATAAAAGGAGATTGGAAGTATTCCTAAAATGTAAGCCGAGGATAAATGCTTCCACATGATCATACACTGATACGTACATTAATCCAACAATACAATGAATTGAGTTTGGAACACGTACTACGTACGTACCAAGTACCAACACTCTCGTATTAATATTATACTACCTAACTAATAAATATATAAGTCTAGCAGTTACAAAAGAATTTAATTTGTGTCTATCTGAAGATCTTAACGGTGAATTTGTGTGTTAGTCTTAGTCTATATGAAGGTACAGGCTGTACAGCTACCCATGTTTTGAAAGAGTTTAATTAATTAATAAATTTGGTAATAGTAGAGGGTGCCAATCGATCATAAAAGCCCTTTTAACGCAGTCAAAACTGCATCGCATTGACTGTCACCGTCCTCAACCCCCTGCATATGTGTATATGTGTAGACGGTAGACCATATTGCAGGATTTGCAGCTTGCCAAACGCCAACCCAATAAATGGCTGCTCATAACTCATCAATGAACCACATCACCTGCTCCCACATTTACTTTACACCTTCTACTTTGGAGAATGGGAGAGATATTTTAATGGTAAATTTGACAATTGACACACACGTGTATATTTTTGTAGTAGACCTCGTACGTGGTAGCCAGCTAGCCAAGCTTGTTTCACATACACTATATATATATATTTTATTAAACTAAATACACTCTGATTTTACACCCTATACTCGTCATTCGTTCACTTAACACCCTAAAATAGCCGAGTTGATCCACTCAACTCATTTTCCGTTATATATGTTCATTTCGATGTCAAAATGACTATGTGGCATCTACATGGATTAAAATATATTAAATTAATAAAGTGCAATTATGAAATTTCACAACTCTTCTTCTCAATCTCCCTCAATCCCAATCTTCTCCTCAGACTTGAAACCTTCTTCCTCTCTCCCCTTCACTTTGCACCTTTCAGCTTCATCTTCAACAAAATCTATTATTTGGAAAAGGAAGGAATCCAAATCGACCAAATTCGAGCTTGAAAACATTAGATTTTCCCCTAATTTTAAATTTCAAATTAGGGTTGAGAAGATCTTCCTCCTGCGATGGCAGTGATGATTGAGATGGTTGTGGGGTTTTCTTAGACTATGAATTTGATAAAGAAAAACGAGAGAGAGAGAGAGAGAGAGAGAGAGAGAGAGAGAGTGTGTGTGTGTGTGTGTGTGTGTGAGATGATAGACTGAGCAGCAAGAGAGGGGGGGCGATCGGAAACGCGAGAGAGAGAGAGAGAAAGAAAAACGTTCCAAATTTTGAAGTGCTGCCGCTTAAGTAATTGTAGTAGGATCGTCCCTCCCCAACCACAACCCACGACCTACGCCATCGTCGCACAAGAAATTGTGGTGGCATCGAACACTCGGAGCAGCAAGAAGCACGAGCTAGTTAGGCGAGTCGGGTGGGCTTTCTTCAATTCGAATCTTGGCCCCGCTGAGCTGTAGCTTCTTGATCATGCTACTTGACTTTCTGATGACACCGTCGATGTGGGATGTGTGGTAGCGCATGCGGAAGCACAGGTGGGTTGTAGGGATGCTGATGGGAGGAGGCGGGAGCCTAAATCCGGTAGAATTAGAAGATGTCTAGAGAGATGAGGGGTCGATATTGAGGGAGATCTCAAATAAAATTAGAAGATGTGGGGGTAGAATCAGAAGATGTACTTGCCTGAAGTCTAAACCATTTTCCTAACCCAGATGAATTCAATGGTGGTTATGGAGATTGTCTTCGACTCTTTGTCGAGAAAGGGAAAGGAAGAGAGCTGATAGGACGTTAAATGAGCATTATTTTATATTATTTTATACCCTTTTTACTTGACTTTTAATATTAAAATATTAAATAAATTGATAAAATAAATTATTTTGTGATTTTTATGTTTAGATAAATAAAGTTTGTAATTTGGAGCATTTTGGCGAAAGAATCGTCCCGATCGGAATTATAACGAAGAAATTATGGACGAAATTCGGTGGGAATTATTAATTTAGTTATTAATTAA
This sequence comes from Prinsepia uniflora, assembly GCA_032719365.1. Classification (NCBI taxonomy): domain Eukaryota; kingdom Viridiplantae; phylum Streptophyta; class Magnoliopsida; order Rosales; family Rosaceae; genus Prinsepia; species Prinsepia uniflora. The sequence continues at coordinate 72,215,174 of CM064868.1, read as the reverse complement.
TTAATTAATTCTGTGCAGCCCGGCCGAGTGGATCAGTGCAGCCCAGCGAAAAGAAAAGAAAAAAAAAAGCCCGCCAGCCCAGCGAAGAAGTCCAGCAGCCGATTTCTGTTCGGCCCAGCCCGTATAGCAGAGGCCCAAACTGGCGCAGCCCGCACGCCTCAAGCCTTTCCCAGCGCGCGGCAGCCCTGTACCGAACGCTCAGACAAAGATCCGGTGCACGCTTGCCGAACCGCAGGTCCTCTCTTCAGCGACCTCCTGCCGAGCGCCAGCTTCCCAATTCAGCAGCCAGCCACCGGAAATTCCTGCCCTCTTTTCCAGCAAGCTTCCACTCAATTTCCAGCCACTTTCCAACCACTTTCCAACCCAATTTTACAACTTTACAACTCAAACCACTTCTAAACATCATCACAAATCTTTATTACTCATCATTCCATTATTTAACATTTTTTATTGTATTTTTATATTATTTTTGGTAGCTTTCTCCACCTATAAATAGGGTTTCAATTCACTTGTTGAAACACACCTTCTTTGAGGCACACATTTGAGCCTTCTTTGAGAGAAACTTTGGCAAAGTATCTCCAATACAAAGTTTAAAGTTTGAGTTCATATTTCCCAAGTTTATTTCCTCCATCTTCATAAGGTTTCGTCCGCTGTCGAAGAATCGTATGAATAACAATTCATTGTTTTCATCCATCTTGAAAGTGTAACAATTACTCTCCATTTACTCAAACTCTCATTTTTGTTATTGGTTTTGATTATAGTTCAATATATGTGAGGTTTTTCTTACTAATATTTGTTAGTGTTAAATGCAATCTCCTTGTGTCTTATTTTATGAATTTTAGTTATTTTATACATTTTAGTGCTTCATATTTCAATTCAATGTTAAGTGTTTTATCCGCTGTCGGTGCATTTAAAGTAGAATTGAAGAGACTTAATGTTGATCGTTGTCGGCGCATTCAGTAAAAAATAAAAGGTGAATCATATTGTAAGTGTTGTCCACTATCGGTGCATTTATAGTATTGAAAAATGTATGAAGGTAATTAAGACGATTAAGGTAAAATTTCGTGATTGATTTAATATTTGCAATTATTAGAGTGTTGGTAAGATTTGCGTTTTAAGAAGGTCACTTGTACATGAATTAGAGTAGAAGTAAAATTAGTTTATCTATGCTTTTACTTATTTACATAATCACAAACCTTTTTAAAACCCCCCTTTCATTCTTTATTCTTTTATTCTTTTATTCTTTAATGCTTTTAATTCTTTTATTCTTTGATTCCTTTTATTCTTCACTCTTTTATTCTTTCATACTTTTAGTTTATTATTCTTTAATTCTTTCATTTCTTTATTCTTTTATTTCTTTACTCTTTAATTTATTGATTCTTTGATTAGTTAATTCTTCTATTCTTTAATTCTTCTATTCTTTAATTCTCTATTCTTTTATTCTTTAAGTCATTAATTCTTTAAATTGTTAATTCTTTGATTATTTAATTCTTTGATTATTTAATTCTTTAATTCATTATTCTTTTATTCATCTTCCACTAACACATTATTAATGTCCCTAATTTCCCCGGTTAAGAACGATCCTTATTTATCAATACTACATCTACACAAAAAGGATTAAATTGCATAACACTCGAATTACATGTTTAATTTAATGCGTAGTTTGTGCTTAATCAATTTTTGGCTCCGTTGCCGGGGAAATTAAAAATCATTTTTAATTTGGTAGTGTATGTATATAAATTGTGCATATTATACTTGTTTATAAATTTTATTTTTGTTAATATTATATTTTTTTATAACATTTACTTACTTGTTTATTTATCCATCTTATTATTGTTCTTATTATTTTTGTTTATAATGCTCATACTTTACTTTTTCTTAATTTCTAATTGATACTTGTTCATAATTTAATTTCATTTGTTTACTTTTACTTTTACTTTTACTTGATCATATTAAAATTGATACTTGTCATAAATGCATATTTTATATGTTCACTTTTCTTTACTTTTACTTTTATTTATTCCATTAACTTAATATTCACACTTTTTCTTTATTCCCTTAACTTTAATTATATTACATTAACTTTATTCTATTAACTTTCTTTTAATTTTATTCCATTAACTTTATGTTCCACTAACTTTATGTTTATACTTATTTTATTTTTATGTAATCAATTATTTGTTTATGTCTTGTTAAACTTTAAATTTTAAATGAAAAAAAAAAAGAAAATTCGGAATAAATAAAAAAAATTTAAAAATAAAAATAATCAAAAATTTAAAAATAAAAAATAAATAAAAATTTAAAAATTAAAAAAGAGTAAGAAACTTTATTCATCTTTGAATTTCCTAAAAATGTAAATATTGTTTCCTATTAACTGTTTTAGAGTTGCATGAATCTCTTAGCCCCTTTTTCTTCAAAATCTTACTTTCGGGAATAGGTAGTGCCCCTCTTATTTACTTTCTCCTTAACCCTTCATGATGTGTGGATTTCATCACCACACACCATAGACTCGAATCTATGGACATGAGATTGGGGCGGAGTTTGTAAACACTAGGGTTTGGTAATTCTCTACGCCGTCATTTGGATTGATTATGGTGTCTAGGAGAGTTATGATTGGTGACAAGTTTTGGATTAAGAAATGGAACACCAATGGAGTATATGCCAAGCTAGCCTCGGGGTGCTCTTAAAATTATCCTTGCTTCTCGCGTTACATCTATCTCAATTGGCCATGATTAATGTTGAATGGTGGAATGGTGGTTATTAGTACGCGCAGGCCGTACGCCCAGGAAAGTACTATGAGAAGCGGAAGGGGAAAGTTATTCATGACACTCTAAAACTCTATTTATTGCATTATTAGTTTGAATTTGGAACTTGTGCATTTTTCTTTCGATTAACGTAACTTTTTGTTAATTCTGGTTTCCATTTATGTGATACTTTATGCAAATCTCTACCATCTTACTCTTATTATCTCTTCTTGTGTATACTTGCCTTCTAACTTAGAGTTTTGTTTTCATAGAGGTACGAACTTATGAATGCGTGCTCATCAATCTAAGCTTGATCGGCTGAGAAGACAACTTGACATCTCACCAAGCAACGCGACATTCAGAGACGCACTTAAGCAAACCGGTTCATCCGAACCTCCATCCCCAATATTCGGTGAGTCCAAAAGCGAGAAGAGTAATTCAGAAGAAGAACAAACTTTCGGAACACCAATAGCCATGGCACGAAACCTGAGTATCCGGGAGCAGACATGTGCAAACACAAATGGCACTACAGACTTCTGCATCCAGTATCCCGAGTCTCGAACCAACAAGAAAGATATTGAGCTTAAGAGTGGAGTCCTTCATCAGCTGCCCAAGTTCCGTGGAATTAGAAATGAAGATCCACACAAACACTTAACGGAGTTCTAATTCATCATTAGTAGTATGTGTCCGGATGATGCGGACTTGGAAATCATGAAGCTGAAAGCTTTCCCGTTGTCCTTGGAAGAAAGAGCACGGGTATGGCTTTTGGGTCTCCCACCCAATCATATTGACTCTTGGGAGAAGTTGGTTCAGGAGTTTCTTACCAAGTACTTCCCTGCCTCAAAGAGTACGGTCTTAAGAAAAGAGATCACTGGAATCAAGCAGAAAGAACATGATGAGAATTTCAGCCAGTACTACGAGAGGTTTAAGGAACTTTGTGTTTCATGCCCTACTCACGGGATCACAGAAGGCTATCTTTTAACCTACTTTTACGAAGGACTCAAAGGTTGGGATAGAGGACTGCTCGATGCTGCAGCTAATGGAAGTTTCTTAGCTCGGAGCCTAGTAGATGGTCGTGTACTACTTGAAAGCCGTGCACTCAATGATGCACAATACGAAAGTGCCGATCCCATTTCTAGAAAGGTACATGAGGTAAGTTCCCATGCTATAAATGATTCTAAGTTAGATAAGATCACCTCTATGCTTTCGAATATGCTTGAGCTAAAGAAACAGGTAGCTCCAGTTTGTTCCATATGCTCTCAAGGCCATCTTGAGGAACAATGTCCCTACACTGCAAGGGAGGAAGACTCCGGAACTGAAATGGCACACGTCATTGGAGGCTTTCAAGGAGGGCCAAGGACCCAAGGTTACAGTTGGAGAGATCCGAACAATGTCCTAAACCCTCAGCACATGTCGACCGGGCCAAACCGTGTCCCAGACCAATTCCCAAGGCCCACATGGCAACCAAGGCCCCCAGTCCCATTTTCTAATTTTTCTCATAATCATGCAAATAATCATACTTCTTCATCTTCTAATCCTGATTATGATAAAATGTTGGCTGCTCTTTCCCAAGGGCAGCAAACACTAATGGCGTCAACTCAGGCTCTTGTCACAGGTCAGCAAAATCAACAAAAAGACATCGTTGATCTCAAGGACCAAATGGGCAAGGTCGTGGACTTCATGGGTAAGATCCAAGCTAGTGGGGTGCTTCCACCTCAACCTACACCCAACCCAAATGTAAGACCTGAAGCCAATGCAATCGCCACTCGAAGTGGTAAAGTGCTCGGAGAAATAGAGCCAGATCCAGCCGTTTCTGAGTCTGAAAAGCACAAGGTGGCAACTAAGCCCACCACGACACAACCGCCAGTTCAACCTACCCACACACAAGGTAATAACCCAATCCCTTCAAGTTCGGTTGTTACTAATTCCCCGTTTGTGCATGCACCATTTCCAAGTAGGCTTGCCAAATCTAAGAAGAATGAATCCGATGAGGAAATCTTGGAGATCTTCAAAAGGGTGCAAATCAACATGCCCTTGATCGAGTGCATCAAACAAGTGCCGAAATACGCAAAATTTCTGAAAGAGTTATGCACTCCAGGGCGCCAGACGAGGGAGAAGGAAGTTGTGATGGTGAGTGAAACAGTTTCTGCTGTAATTCAGCGTCGGCTACCCCCAAAGTTGAAGGATCCAGGGAGTTTTTCTGTTCCCTGCGTGATTGGTAACAAGTCATTTGATAAAGTCATGCTAGACTTAGGAGCATCCATTAATGTTATGCCATATTCACTATATGTTGCCCTAGGTCTAGGTAAATTACAGCATGACGGTATTATCATTCAGTTAGCCGATCGCTCTAAGGTGTATCCTAAGGGATACGTCGAAGATGTTCTTGTGCAGGTTAACTAGCTCATCTTCCCCGCTGACTTTTATGTCCTAGACATGGAGGACTCCCCTACGAATCAAGCTCCACTAATGCTGTTGGGAAGACCATTCATGAGAACTGCCAAGACAAAGATTGATGTGTTCAATGGAACATTAACTATGGAAGTAGACGGAGAGGAGATTGGCTTCAACATTTTGATGCCACGAGGTACCCTAGTTCCGCAACTCATACTACTTTTTCTATTGACGTGTGCACTTCTCTCGTAGAGAAACATTTTGATACAATTCGAGAAGACACACTCAACATGATAATCCAGGAAGGAGTTGGCCTAACGCAATCAGGGGACGCCTTGGTTGAGGATACGGATTATGAACTAGAACCTCGAATTTGGGATGAAGTCATGACCCTAAATGAGACCCCCAGAATAGTGAATCATCAGGTACCCTCGTCACTTCCAATTAGAACTAATGCCACTCCTCCTTCAGTGATTCAGGCCCCCGTTCTCGAGCTCAAAGTTTTGCCTGACCACCTGAAGTATGCCTATCTTGGCTCGGACGACACTCTGCTCGTCATAGTGTCTTCTGCACTAACCGAGTCACAGAAAGATAGACTGGTACAGGTCTTGACGAAGTACAAGACAACCATTGGATGGACTCTGTCAGATATCAAGGGAATCAGCCCTACAACTAGTGTGCATCGAATCTTACTAGAAGATGATGCAAAACCCTCTCGCAAAGCCCAACGTCGCCTCCATCCTCCGATGATGGAAGTCGTGAAACAAGAGGTCATCAAACTCTTGGACTGTGGTGTCATCTACCCAATTTCAGACAGCAAATGGGTCTCACCAGTCCAAGTAGTCCCAAAGAAAAGTGGAGTCACAGTTGTTGCGAACAGTGAAGGAGAGCTAGTGCCCCAACGAACAGTGACCGGATACAGAGTCTGCATCGACTATCGACGCCTAAACAAAACAACTAGGAAGGATAACTTTCCTTTGCCCTTCATTGATCAAATGCTTGAAAGGTTAGCAGGTCACACCTATCATTGCTTTCTTGATGGTTATTCCGGGTACAATCAAATCTGTATCGCTCAAAATGACCAAGACAAAACGACTTTCACTTGTCCTTTTGGCACTTTTGCCTACCAAGAATGCCCGTCGGTTTATGTAACGCCCCAGGTACTTTCCAAAGATGCATGCTTTCTATTTTCTCTGAATACGTCGAAAAAATAATTGAAGTATTTATGGACGATTTCAGTGTCTTTGGGGATAGTTTTGATGCATGCTTAGAACACTTAGCACTTATCTTACAAAGGTGTGTCGAAACTAATCTGGTACTTAACTAGGAGAAATGCCATTTCATGGTTAGACAGGGGATAGTCTTGAGCCATACTGTCTCTGAAAGAGGAATTGAAGTCGATAAATCTAAAGTTGATACTGTGCGCCACTTACCCTCTCCCACTTTGATGAGAGGAATTCGTTCATTTCTTGGTCACGCAGGATTTTACAGAAGATTTATCCACGACTTCTCCCACATTGCAAGGCCCTTGTGCCGACTGCTTCAGAAGGAGACACCCTTCGTCTTTGATACAGACTGTCAGGAAGCTTTTGAGAAGCTTAAAAATCTCGTAACCACTGCCCTCATTCTTTGTGCCCCTGATTGGTCCTTACCCTTTGAACTAATGTGTGATGCCTCTGATTTTGCAGTTGGAGCCGTACTCGGACAAAGACGAGATAAGAAGCCATACGACATTTACTATGCATCCAAAACCTTGAATGATGCCCAGATGAACTACACCACTACAGAAAAGGAGTTGCTTGCTGTTGTATTTACTTTAGATAAATTTCACTCTTATCTACTTCGAACTAAAGTCATTATTTACACTGATCATGCAGCACTGAAGTATCTCCTAGCTAAGAAGGTCACTTGTACATGAATTAGAGTAGAAGTAAAATTAGTTTATCTATGTTTTTACTTATTTACATAATCACAAACCTTTTTAAAACCCCCCTTTTATTCTTTATTCTTTTATTCTTTTATTCTTTAATGTTTTTAATTCTTTTATTCTTTGATTCCTTTTATGCTTCACTCTTTTATTCTTTCATACTTTTAGTTTATTATTCTTTGATTCTTTCATTTCTTTATTCTTTTATTTCTTTATTCTTTAATTTATTGATTCTTTGATTAGTTAATTCTTCTATTCTTTAATTCTCTATTCTTTTATTCTTTAAGTCATTAATTCTTTAAATTGTTAATTCTTTGATTATTTAATTCTTTGATTATTTAATTCTTTAATTCATTATTCTTTTATTCATCTCCCACTAACACATTATTAATGTCCCTAATTTCTCCGGTTAAGAACGATCCCTATTTATCAATACTACATCTACACAAAAAGGGTTTAAATTGCATAACACTCGAATTACATGTTTAATTTAATGCGTAGTTTGGGCTTAGTCAAGAGCGAAAGAGATAGATGACTGATTTGGCACTTGTGGGTTCCAAAATCATCCCATATCGCGACTGACATAGCAAAAGGGTGACAGTTTGTCAAAATTTCATATTTTACCCATATTTTTCACGGCAACATAACACCTTAGACGAAAAAGGAGCTAAGTGGCCCTACTCGGCCATTTCAGGATGTTAAGTGAATGAATAACGAGTACATGGTGCAAAGTGTAATAAAAGTGTGAATTCAAGGTGGATTTAGTCTAATAAGCCTATATATATATATATTGCCTTTTAAAAAAAACATTTATACGTTTTTAACATTCGGATTTATTTGCACCAAGCCATCAAAAAAATATAAAAATATATATACATTATAAAAATTTCTCAATTACATATCTAAAAAATATAAAAATAAAAAATAAAACACGAGCAAAAAGATGACATTGCAGAAATAATATCAAAGGGCAATTGCGTTCAAAGTTAACCTACACCAATCGATCTGCACTTAATTACGAGCTGCATTTCACGAGCACATTTAAGATATAGAAAATAGAGAACATAAAATAGTTGAATTCTTAGGTTTATGTTAATGAAACAATCGTGATATACCTTCTTTATTTTAATTTATTTTTTTAATTGTGAGATATGTAGTAAAACTGATGAGATGGATATTATTATGTTTTGCACTATATGTGAGAAAAAAAGTGGGACTAAAGGTGGTGCTCGTAATGTTATTGATACTTTCTTAACATCATTAAAATTTACATATATTATTGAGACATACATGGCAATATCAAAGACAGTAAGACATTGTACACGTACTAGCACTATATAAAGAAATAGTCTTTCAATGGATCGACCATATGTACACATTGCTCACTTGTCTTTATTCTTCTTTCATATTATTGAAACATTTTCAACATAGCACATTTCACATATATATGTTTGACACCGTTTCTCATCCTTAAAATCTTCAAACTTCAATTTCAAAACTTAAACAACACAAGTAATTGACTATGTAAACATACAGCATGTACAATATTGCAGCTAGGTAGGTCCGGCCGGTCTTGAAATTTTAGAAGTCGACAGAGCATGGCCTTACACCACTTGAAATGAAAGGAATATGACCTAACCATTAGTTCCTCTCACATGTATTGCTAGACATCATCGATCCTAATCGACATTTGCTTGTACGTATTTGTATGTTAATAAAGAAGTACGTACTAATTAAGTGTATTTTTTTATTAGCCCCATAAATATAGAGATTTGTATCGATACTCCATATTATCCTATTTTAATATTAACTCTAAAAAGTATAACATTTTTGAGACGTGTTATATTTCAAAATCAATTCTAAATCAAACATTTTAATAATAAAAGTACCGCCCAATCACTACCTCTTCTACACGTAGGATGACAACAATCATCCTTCTTTTCACTTGTAGGGAAACATGAAGGATTAATTTCTTTGTAATTGCTTTGTTGATACCATATCGACCAACCAGGCTCCGTACGAGCAGCACCACGTTCTGATTGGCAGGCCAACAGTCGACACGCAATGCCAGTGGTGTCAGTCGGTATGAGGAACGATGATGTCATTCGGCATCCATCACATGTGGTTCCAATCGGCAGGAATACTCAGACATTCCACTTGGCAGGTGTGATCGGCACTCCTTGGTCCGATCAACTAGCTGTCAACACCAACTCCCTGACATACCAAGAAGTTGGTTGCCACCTAGCACACATTCCAAATCTGCAGGGCATACAGAATCACCTCTTGTTGTAACTTGGAACCTACTCCAAATAGTATTCAGTCACCACATTCATTGCTACTATAAATACCCCTAAAACCCTTTTTATAAATGTAACTTTCTCTCATTTACTTCCCTTTCTAGACACACACAACCTGCTTAACTTTACAGTCTTTGTGCTGTGATCTGCCTATCTGGTGTTTCATACGCTTACTGACTTAAGTATCGGAGTCGCTTAAGGCGGCCCCCCTCCCCCGGTGTCTAGTGTTTTCTCACTACTGTAAGACCCTGTCTTGGAAGCAAGAACGGTGAGCAAGACCTGTGAGCTTGAGAAGCAAGAACGGTGAGCAAGACCCATGAGCTTGGAAAGGTAAGATCGGTGAATGATCCCACATCGCTCGGGGAGGGAAAGGTGAAGTACCTTATATGTGTGGGCACATATCTATCTAACACAAGGCCTTTTGGGAGCTCAGTGGCTTTGGGGGGGATTGGAACCCCAAAGTTAAGCGAGTTGAGACTGGTTCAATCCCATGATGGGTGACCTACTGGGAAGTTGCACGTGAGCTCCCGAAAACAAAACCGTGAGGGCTGGGCCCAAAGTGAACAATATTGTGTTAGATGGGCCGGATCGTGACAGAATGGTATTAGAGCCAGACCTTGACCGGAAGAGTTCCAGTGAGGACGCTGGGCCCTAAGAGGGGTGGATTGTAAGACCCGGTCTTGGAAGTAAGAACACTGAGCAAGACCAGTGAGCTTGAGAAGTAAGAACGGTGAGCAAGACCCGTGAGCTTGGAAAGGTAAAATCGGTGAATGATCCCACATCGCTCGGGGAGGGAAATGTGAAGTACCTTATATGTGTGGGCATGTATCTATCTAACACAAGGCCTTTTGGGAGCTCAGTGGCTTTGGGGGGATTGGAACCCCAAAGTTAAGCGAGTTGAGGCTGGTGCAATCCCATGATGGGTGACCTACTCGGAAGTTGCACATGAGCTCCCAAAACAAAATGGTGAGGGCTGGGCCCAAAGCGGACAATATTGTGTTAGATGGGCCGGGTCGTGACAACTGCCACGCAGTTTACTCGACGGGCAGAAGGAGGATTCCAATCAGCACCCCAATGGGGTCCAGATACCCCTTACTAGGTCCTAAATCCCTCATCGAGTATCATCACGTTAGGTCCATTTTGAGATCAAACATTTGGCACCGTCTTTGGGAACTCTGATTATGTTCCTCCCACTAGCTCACATACCTCCACTTCATCTATCTGCCGAGCAAGATGATGGTAAGCTCAACAACACTCCACAGGGAGATCTTACCATAATAAGAACCTACATGCCTTATGAGACCATGCTTGAGATGTTGAGGACCCTCTGTTCGAAGGTGGCGGAACTCAGGAAAAATAATGTTGTTATCGAGAGCAGAAACCACGTGTGGGGAGATCAACATTGAAGCACCCTCGCTATCCTCCAATCCACACGGGAAGAACTGAGGGAGCAGTGAGAGACGACTGAGTGAGCACTGGCTACAGTTGTTGACAGGCAAGCATTCGAGTCATGCCGATCAGAACCCTTCGGACATATGCTCTTCCACCAAACAGACGCAGTTGGACCTTCAAGAACACAGATCTTCCGTGACGCCCTTGAACTATTAGATAAGCGACATGCGTATGCCCAGGGTAGCCGGCTAACCTACCAAACAAACGATCCAAGAATCCAAGATCAGCCACCCCTGCCTCTCTTGTCCCAAGGAGGCCACTCTCAGTTAGGATCAGCCCTGAGGAGGGCACATCATCAAAAAAACACCAACCCAGCAAACGAAAGATCAACTGATGCAGATCAACCCCCACAACCTAGAAGAACATGGTGACTCAATTACTGCCATGTTTGGCATAAGATCAAAATAGGTCGAATGGCTCGAGAGGAGTGCCAGTAGCGCGAGTCGACGACCGTTGCTGAGCAACTTGAACCATACTTCAAACCTCCAATGTCAGACAATATTGTCCAGGAGCTTCCCCAGCGAGTCCGCAAACTGGAGAGGGATAAGCAGAAGACCAAATCCTCTTCCACAATGAATAAGGCCAACATCGGCCCCTTCATAGAACGCATCCTAAACATGAGATGGAAGTAAAACCTATCAAGATTGCCCTATACGCTGGCAAGGGAGACCCACTCAACCTTGTGAATAATTACCAATTTTTCATGTCATTCAAAAACATTTCCGACGAGGTCTAGTGCCTAATCTCCATCTCTACCCTTACGAAAGTTGTACCCAATTGATTCTACCCATTAGAGCCACAAACGATCGGCTCATTCGACCAACTGCATACAGTCTTCCTGAACCATTTTATTATCCAAACGGATCGATTGCTAACCATGGAAAGTCTAGGCTCTCTTCGGCAAGGGTAAAATGAATCGTTACGACAATACGCGATAAGATTCAGCCTTGAATACTCCAAATGACATGAGACTGATGACTATGCATCTTACAAGGAATTTCGTATTGGTTTGAGGGAGTCCACCTTCAAGTAACATGCCTTCACAAAGGGATGGGATGATTACAACGAACTGATGAAGCAAGCGGAGATCCATGCCAAGGCAGGACACTTCAATGCTCCACGAGCACAATCAAAGCCGTCTTACACATCTACCTACTCTGCACCCCAGAATAATAAGCAGCCTAGGCAACACCACGACTTCAGCAGTCAGTACCAGGGCCATGGGAACAACTCTTACTCGAGTAAAATAAAAGGATCCTACAAAAACAACTAGAAGGGAAAGAAGGAGAGGTACAATAACAACCATGGGCATAAGCAGACAAATCATCATAAGCATGAAAAAAAGTTTGAAACATACTTCATCCTCAATACTTCCCTCAAGAACGTTCTCATGAATATTGAAGGGATGATTGCAAATCCAGGGGAACGAACTCAGGGCCTCCACCCTGGAGTTCAATCTGAATTATACTGCCAGTACCAAAAATTTAATGGTCACACCATTATTAAGGGTGTAGCTTTCCGCCACATTGTGGAAACCCTCGTCAAGGATAGAAAGATCAATCAGTTCTTGCAGAACGCACGACATACGTAGAACAACCTGCAGATAAACATAATCAGTGGAGGCCCGACCATCTCTTCTTCATACACTTCAAATAAGGTGAAGAAGAGATTTCTCCAAGCAACCTAGTCCAACCACCAAATCTTCGACATCGAGGCTAGAAAGGTAATGAAGGTGGCAAGAGCATGATGGATACCCATCACCCTTTTGGAGAAGGAAGAACGAGGAGTAATCTTCCCTCATGACAATCCCTTGATCATCCGAGCGATAATCGCCAACTTTGACGTAGGTCGAATACTGGTAGCTCTGTCAATGTCCTCTTCATGGAAGCTTTCAATGAACTGGGAATCAATCCAAATAAGCTCATCAAACCATCTCCCCGCTACTCAGCTTTGCTGGAGACTCAGTCATGCTTATCGGAACTGTCTCTCTTCCAATCTCCCTTGGTAGTACACCCAGAATTGCAACCGCACTCACCACCTTCCTGGTGGTCAATTGCCCTACTACCTACAATGTCATACACGACAAGGAGCTCTTGAACTATATCAACGTAGTCACTTCCACCCGCCTACTTTTAATCAAATTTCCCATCTTCATAGGCATTGACAAGGTCATAGGTAATCAACAATTAGCATGCACATACTACCAATCTGCCCTGACCAAGGTCAATCCATGTACTAGTAGGGAGGCCATGGCTGTTTCCGAATCAGCATACGAGGCCGACCCCATCGACCTCGAACTTGGCCAGTAAATCTGGTTCAGCCCCCCCCCCCCCCCCCCCAATGAACCTTAAAGCTTACCAGCGACATCACAACCTCAACCGGTTGAGGAGGCTGAGTTGATCACACTCACCGTTGAACACCCTGATCGGCATGTAAAGATTGGAACCACCATCACATAGGAAACTAAAGAAGAGCTCATCCAGTTCCTTAGGGACAAACCCGAAGTCTTCACATGGTCTTACACTAACATGACGGGGATCTCCACCGATGTAATCTGCCACTGACTCACAATTGGTGCATCCTTCAGACCAGTCACGCAGAAACAACGGACATACGACTCTGAGTGTCAACTTGCCATGCAAGCGAAGATCACCAAACTTAACACTATCCACTTCATGTTGAAGGCTATCTACGTCGCTTGGGTTGCAAACACTGTTTTAGTGAAGAAACCTTCAGGTTCTTAGAGAATATGCATCAACTTCACTAATCTCAACAAGGCTTGCCCTAAAGACAACTTCCTGCTGCAAAAAATTAATCTTCTAGTAGATGCTATTGCATGTTATGAACTTCTGGTAGACGCACCCCGATGATTATATCCATACAAGCTTCTGTACTAACCTTGGTGTCTATTACTACAACGTCATGCCCTTTGGACTGAAAAATGCTAGAGAAACTTATCAAAGCTTAGTTAACTTCATGTTCGCTTATCAGATTGGGAAAACTATGGAGGTCTATGTGGACGACATGCTAGTCAAGAGCAAAACTGTCGTAGATCATGTCACCAATCTTCACAAGATGTTCCAGGTGCTCAAGAAGTACCAGATGAGGCTCAATCCCGCCAAATGTGTTTTCGGGGTACGATCTGGAATATTTCTCAATTACGTGCTCAACCAGCGTGGAATATAAACCTAACCCAAGAAGATCAAGGTAATCCTTGATATGCAGGCACCCCGCACAATCAAGGAAGTTCAGACCCTAACTCGAAGAGTCGCGGCTCTTACTACGTTTATTTCCAAGGAAATGGATAAGTTCCTTCCATTCTTCAAGGCTCTGAAGACAACTAGTAATACCATCAAATGGACCACTGACTGCGACGCGACATTCAGCACACTTAAGAAGTATATGAGCAAAGGACCCCTGCTAGCTCGACTAGACACTCAAAAGAAACTCACTGCCTACCTTTAGTCTCCACATTTACCATCAGTTCTCTCCTAATCAAGACAAAGGAAGGAGCTGAATTTCCAATATACTACGTAAGCAGAGCATTCCAGGTTACCGAGACCAGATTCTATGACCTGGAAAAGCTGGCCCTCACCTTGATCACAACAGCCAGACGGCTCCGACCCTACTTTTAGGATCTCCTTATCCTTGTTCTAACCAACAAGCCTTTCAAGAAGGTCCTCCAAAAGCTGGACACATCCGAAAGATTAATCAAATGGGAAATCAAGCTCAGCAAGTTTGATATCACTTTTGCCTCACGCTCCGCTGAGAAGGGTTAAGCCATTGTCGACCTTCTCTTTGAGTTCACCTATCGCACGTCCCAATACATGTTGGAAGATCAAGCAATCATCAACATGCTGTCAGCTACACCTCTCCAGATGGAAGACACTTAATCTCCCTTAGATAAGTCCAAATCAATCTGGACGCTCTATATAGACGAATTAGCATGCCACATCGGCTCTGGTGCGGGACTCGTGCTCAGTACATCCGAAAAATCCAAGATTGAATACGCAATCCTTTTCGACTTCAAGCCATCCAACAATGAGGCAAAGTATGAGGCACTTCTTGCCATTCTTCGCCTCGCAAAGGACCTGCAAGCACAACAGATCCAAATTTTCAGTGACTCCCAACTCATTGTCTGTTACGTGAACAACCTCTACGACGCTAAAGACGTCTCCATGACGATCTACCTGAACCATGCAAGGATACTCCTTCATAGTTTCCAGGCCTATGAGACCACCTAGATTCTGCGCACAAAGAACAACCACGCTAGTGCTCTAGCCCGTCTGACCTCCTCTATTGTCGACAAGATTGGTCGCAGCATTCCAGTTGAGCTCCTGGAGACACCAAGAACAAAGGAGTGACTGGTCATGTCCATCACTAGCAAACCATCCTGGATGGACCCAATCATATGGCTCCTCAAACAGGCCAAACTACCAGAGGATCGGAACAAAGCTAAGTGCATCAGGCGCAAGTCCACCTGATACACAATTATCCACGAAAATTTGTATAAGCGCAGATTTGACGTCTCACTCCTCAAATGTTGTTCGGCCACAACATAGGCTACCACGACCGATCGGCCACAATGGCCACGTGAAAGGCTTTCTACCTAAACGGACGCAAGTTCTACTCTACTCACAAACTGGTCAGCAATCACATTCTATCAAAGCCGGTCGACATGAAATTTACTTGCAAGTACTTACTACACTAGTTATGCATGTACACTATAGTTGAAACACAACCAAGTCTATGCCATTCGGAAGCCTAACGGAATCTCTACTCGGCACTCCCTCACTAGGTCTAATTCACGTGCCTCACAACTCACTCGGCATCCGAAGGAAACTTGACACTCTTGATTCTTCTACGTTAGATATTGGTTCAACATACATACGTTCAACATGCAATCAAGAAAACAATTAGACTAGAATAAAATATTGTAAGTATGCCTCAATCGCCGGTTATACAACAAAGTCAACTGAAGGCCTCAATCCGAAGATATATCCAAACGGAAGAGAAAGAAAATGGATTTTATTAAATTTTCAGTTGTTCATACAATTACACAGGGCATACCCTGAAAAGAAACAAAAAAAAAAGCAAAAAAAAACCACAAGTACTGGTCCATTAGCCTTAGTCGTCAACGTTAATCTCCTTATCAGCACCCTTCTCCTGCTTGGTAGCAGGGGTCTTTGGCTCCTTCGACGCCCCACTAGTCGACTTTTCAGACTCACTGCTTGGCACATGTTGTTGTAGCACCAACTCACCTGTGCTCGACTTCCCCATGCCTTCCAGCAGCTTGACGGTTTTGGTTAGCACTAAGGGGTTGTCCAACTAAGGAAATTGCAGAGCCACACCAGGATTGAAGTACAACACACGCTGCATATAATCATTCTCAACCTCGGCTAGTGCAAGGTCAATATGGTTCTTGAAGACCGGGTTATCCATGAAGGCCACTAGGGTATCTTGCCAATTAGTCGTGAGACAATCATTCTCCTCTTCCTACCCTCGCAGCTTTACCAACTATTTTTCCCTATCGGTAAGCTCTTTCTGGAAGGCATGGATGGTCTCCTCCCTTTCGACCACAGCCTTCTCGGCCTCCTCAACATGCTTCCTCTTGCGTTGTACCTCTCACTCTAGCTCTAAACATAATCCCCAACCCCAACCCCAATTACAACCCCAACCCTAACTAGAATCTAATCTAGAACCCCAATCCCAACTTTAGGCCTAACCACAACCCTTCCAGCTGGACTTGTCTCAAATCACTGGATCTCCTCAAACACAAACAAAACCTACACCAAATCCTCCTCTATTTACTTAAACCTCTCCTTCTAAAAAACTTATGTTTACTTTAGGAAGGAGGAAGAAGTAGAATCGACAATGAGTCATAGGGTTTTGTAGGCTGGTTTGTGTATTCTGTTAGGTTATGTGTAAGACTCTTAGGTGTAGGTTGGTGGGTGCATGCTGGTTGGTGCATGTTTTTTTTTGTGTACTTGCACCTTGCACCCTAGACTACCATTTTTTTTGTTTAATTGCATCACGTAACAAACAAAATCTTACTTATGTTGTCACAACGTGTCTCTCCTAGCACGATACTATCCGCTTTAGGCTATGTCCTCACAGTTTTGTTTCTGGGAACTCACGTGTAAATTTCTAGTGGGTCACCCATCCTGGAATTACTCTAGTCTAATCTCGTTTAACTTTGGAGTTCCAAAGGAATCCAAAGCCAGTGTGCTCCAAAAAGGCCTCGCGCAAGGAAGATACGTGTCCACACATATAAGGCACTTCACATTTCCCTCCCCGAGTGAAGTAGGATTGCTCACCGTTCTTACTTCCTAAGCTCACGGGTCTTACAATCCACCCACCTTAGGGCCCAGTGTCCTCACTGACACACTTCCAATCGGGGTCCAGCTCTGAAACCATTTTGTCACGACTCGTCTCTCCTAGCACGATATTGTCCAATTTAGGTCATACCCTCACAGTGCCCACACTTATAAGGCACTTCACATTTCCCTCCCCGAGCGAAGTGGGATTGCTCACTATTCTTGATTCCTAAGCTCACAGGTATTACAATCCACCCACCTTAGGGCCCAGTGTCTTCGCTGGCACACTTCCGATTGAGGTCCAGCTCTGAAACCATTTTGTCACAACTCGTATCTCCTAGCACGATATTGTCTATCTTATGTCATACCCTCACTGTTTTGTTTCTGAGAACTCACATGCAACTTCCTAGTAGGTCACTCATCCTGGAATTACTCCAACCCAATCTCGCTTAATTTTGGAGTTCCAAAGGAATCGAAAGCTAGTGAGCTCACAAAAAATCTCGTGCTAAGAAGATACGTGCCCACACATATAAGGCACTTCACATTTCCCTCCCCGAGTGATGTCGGATTGCTCACCGTTCTTACTTCCTAAGCTCACGGGACTTACATATGCAATATATGACAATGCTTGATATCTCATCTTCTTCAATTGTTGTTTGTGTGATGAATTTTGTTTTCACTTTCAAATTCTTCTCTTCCTTACATATTCCAAGATTAGTTGAGTCCTGTTCAATGCACCTATATGATGTACTACTATATTGGCATGTCAATTTGCACCATGTACTACTAAGGGTATATCACTTTGCATCTTGTACTACTAAGGTTGTATCACTTTTCATCATGTATTACTAAGTATGTATCACTTTGCACCCTATACTACAAATAGATGTGTCACTTTGCACCCTATGCTACCAAATTTTCACCCTATAATAGATTGAGTGACTCAATTTGACAGAACAATTCATAGAATTACATTGCAGAAAAACTTAAATAACCATCGTTCAGTACATTGCCATAACAATCCATAAATTACATGCCAAATTACATTGCCATTACAAGTCATGTTCTTAGCATCTATTAAAAAATTGGATTGTTAGGCATTCCCTAAACCCTAAACTTCAGTTTTCTTAAACATCGCCACAATATATGTTACAATTAGGGAAACTCATAGCTTGCTTGTCCTAGCTTGGTTATTTTTCAAATCCTCTTCCAATTTACCAATTTTCCTCAACAATCTAGTATGATTGCCATGCACCGATGACACATTTCAAGATCAAACCATTCCCAAACGCCACAATTGCTTCTCTACATCAAAACAGACCCGATTATCATCCATTTACACACAATCCTAGCAATGAATTGAAATTGAACATATTTCATCTAAAATTTGAAGTCAAAACCTAATTTAGATTGCAAGTCTACCATATGAAGAAATTCTTGAGTATTCATCGTAATTTCAACAAAAAACATAAATTTGTGATTTATCATTACTCTAGAACATGGACACACTTGGAATCTTATGCCAAGATGTATGTTAGTCCACGAAGTCACGATTTTGCATTTCTTCCCGCAGTAGCAACTTCTGACTTCAAGCTCGTCCATGTCTTCCTCTTCGAAGGTCGCATCAATGATTAGAGAATATAATGAGTGGAAACTGGGTCACGTCGACAAAGGGAGGACAAAGGATAGGTTATACTGACGAGGGAAAGACAGAAGGTGGCTCAAGCTGACGAGGGAATGGAGGACCCGGGTCGCGTCTAAGCCTGGAGATTCTTCGATTTAGGGTTTCTCAATTTGAGATTCCGAATTAAGGGCGTCAATTGTGAAGTTCCACAATTTCCCTTTCCCAAATTATTTTATTTTAATCCACATATGTGTCATATAGACTTTTTCACGCCAAAGGGAATGACAGTGACGGACTCAATTCGACCGTTTGATACTGTTAAGTGAAGTAATAATGAGTACAGGGTGCAAAATATGATAAATGTTCGAGTTCAAGATGCATTTAAGCTAAAAATCCTTCATGTTAAGGTTGAACTCACGAAATATCAGATCAAGGTTACGAAGTTCAATTTTATTTTTTCAAAATTTCAAAGTTTGGCTTTGAAATTATAAGGTTCGTATGAACACTAGTGTTTTTATATTACGGGTTGGAGAAAGAATTTGAATTTTCTCTTTTTGATTCTCGTTTTTATATGTTAAGATTGATGTGAACTTGCACAATGTGAGATTAAGGTATCAATGTATAAACTTTTTTTTTCAAATTTTTTAGTTGGATTTCAATTATAAGGTTCAAATAAAGTCTAGCATTTGATTACAGATTAAAGATTTCAATTTTAAGGTTGAATTTTCTATTCTAAAGTTGATGTGAGCTTTTACAATATAATATTAGAGTTTTGAAGTTTAATTTAATTTTTTAAAAATTTCGAGTGTTAATTTTGGAATTATAAGATTCATATGAACTATAGCATTTGATATTATGGATTCAAAAAAAATTGAATGTTTGTGCACTCTGAGTTAAGTTTTTCTATGGTAAAATTGATGTAACTCTCACAATATAAGATTAGAGTTTCAAAATTAATTTTTTATTTTTTCAAAATTTTGAGATTTGATTTTGGGATTATAAGGTTTATATGAACTCTAAAAGTCGATATTACGGGTTAAAGAAAGAATTTTGAATTTTGTTTTCTTATGGTAAGGTTTATATGAACTCCCACAATATGACATTGGGGGTTTCAAAGTTAAATTATTTTTTTTTCTTCAAAATTTCGAGTTCGAATTTTGAAATTTTAAAGTTCATATGATCAATAGCATTTGATATTATGAATTAGAAAAAGAATTTGAATTTTTTCCATCTTGAGTTTGGTTTTTATATGGTAAGATGTGAGCTCTCCCAATATGAGATTGGAGTTACAAGGTTCAATATTTTTTCAAAATTTCGAAGTTTGAGTTTGGAATTATAAGTTGCATATGATCTCCACTGTTTGATCTTACTGGTTGGAGAAATAATTTTAAGAAGTTTCTCCCTTTGAATTTGGTTTTTTAATAGTAAAATTGATGTGAACTCTCAAATATGAGATTGAGATTTTGAAGGTCAATTTTTTTCTTCAAAATTTCAAGTGTAGATTTTTGAATTATATTGTTCATATAGAATCTAGTGTTTGATATTACGGATTGGAAAAATAAACCTCAAATTTTGAAAACATAAAATTGAACTTCGAAATTCTAATATTATATCATGAAAGTTAATATTAACTTTACCAAAAAAAAATTCAAATTTCTTCATTAAATCCTTAATATTATAACTACAAAATCGAAACTCGAAATTTTGTAGAAAAAAGTTGAAGTTCAAAACTCCGATATCATATTATAAGAATCTTGTATCAACCATGGTATAGAAAAAACCAAACTAAAATAGAAAAAAATCAAAATTCACTCTTGAATCACAATATTATATCATGAAAGTTAATATTAACTTTACAAAAAAAAAACTCAAAATGAAAAAAAAAATTCAAATTTCTTCATTAAATCCTTAATATTATAACTACAAATCCAAACTCGAAATTTTGTAGAAAAAAGTTGAAGTTCAAAACTCCGATCTCATATTATAAGAATCTTGTATCAACCATGGTATAGAAAAAACCAAACTAAAATAAAAAAAAATTCAAATTCACTCTTGAATCACAATAACAAAAGCTATATAAAACTCATAATTGCAAGATTTAAACTTCCAAAAAAATTGAACTTCATAATTCCAATCTTATTTTATTTATTGTAATTTTTTTATTACTCTAAAGTTCATATGAACTCTATAATTCCTAAAATTCAAACTTAAAAATGTGATGAAAAAAGTTTATTTTCCAACAAAACATAGCCATAAGTAAACACGCCCTTAAATATATTCATTAACTCTGCTTTTTTCTTTTTACCTGATCACTAATATGATTTGATATACTAAAACTTGAACCCAACCCGCTCGAGGAAACAGAGTGTATGACATAGGTAGGTGTGAAATAACTCCCCTAAAGAAAACGTCTCCTTGGACACAAATCTTTTTGTTTCATCTCAACGAATTAAGGCTTATTATCCAAAATGCACCATGAATACGGCATCCAATCTTAAAATACATAGAAACTGAAATTTGCTTTGGTGTGCATCAGAAATGGGTGCAACGTTAAATCTGTTGCACCATTTAACAGATTTCGTCTTTAACTCCGTTAAAACTACTGTTTATTTTCCCTAAATGCCCTTAATCACTGTTTATCTTCTTCCTCTCCCTCAAACTCCCAATTCAAAACTTCAAAAAATTTCCAATTACTTCCATGACTTTTCCATCAAGCTCATCCCCTCCCAATTCCAAAAATTCATTCACACTCATTTACATAGCTTCTCCACCAAGCTCTCCCCCTCCCATAGACCAAACGTGAGATTGAGATTTGACACCAGGAAGACCCTCATCTGAATCTCCAACTAATCAAGTTGTTACCCTAATTTATATTCATAAAAATAAAGATATTGCCTGAAATGTACCCAGAACCAAAAAAGTATAAAAAATGAAATAAATTTTAAAATCAATAACACCGACGCACATCGCCACAATAGTCCCTCACTTCCTCACACATAAACACAGACCACTGTTCATACACTCTCTCTGCTTTCTGTGGCTCTCTGCTGCAAGCCGATGACAAACTCCGCGTTGGCAAAGATTCCCTTCTTCCCATCTTTCGCTCCTTCGTCCTTCTTTTTCCTTTTCTCTTATCTTCCTCCCCAACAAACCCTAGACTCTGAAATTTCCCCAGAAACAAACGAACGAACCCCGACAACTATCAGAGAATCACAATCCCACTGCCATGTTTCAGCTGATCTCGCCTTAACCCACTAATTCTCTACCTGCACACTCTTAAACTCGTCTTCTTTCTGGGCTTGATGGGTTGCACGAGCTCCAAGCTCGACGATCTTCCGGCCGTCGCTTTATGCCGAGAACGATGCAGCTTTCTCGACGAGGCGATTGACCAGCGCTACGCTCTCGCCGAGGCCCACTTCGCTTATATACACTCTCAGAGGCATCGGTCATTCTCTGCATAAATTCATAGAACAAGAGGTAGGCAATTCGTCTGGCTCACCTCCGTCTCCTCATCTCAACCTTCCTCCTACCTGAAAAGGGAACACCAAATTGTCGCCGCCTCACCATTCTCACTCAAATTCAGGCTTACATCTCCACTTTCACTCCTATTCCGACGACGACGACTCTGGCGGCTCTCTGGAATTGCGAGGGAGAGAGTTTGGTAGAGAAGCCAATGTAAGTGAGTGTGAAAGAATTTTTGGAATTGGGAGGGAGTGAGCTTGATGGGAAAACCATGGAAGTGTGGAAGATTTTTGGGGTTTTAAATTAGGGTTTCAGAGGGGAGAGGAAGAAGATGAAAATCAAGAAGATGAAAATCAAGAAAATGAACCGTGATTTAGGACATTTAGGAAAGGAACTGTATTTTTAACGGAATTAAAGACGAAATCTGTTAAATAGTACCAAGAACATAACGTTATACTCATTTATTGTGTATACGAAAGTAAATTTTAGTTTATAGTGTATTTTAAGATTGTATGGCATATTCCAAATACATTTACGATAATAAGTCATGAATTAATGCGTATTCTCGACAAATGTACAACCAGTTTCAATGACTTGAAACTTTGGATAGAAAAAAATAAATAAAATTAACAAAATTGATGATCACCAACTACTACACAGTATGGTTTACAAGCCTATGATCTACATTCACGGTGGACTCCATGTTCATCACCTTCGTTCTGTACCTTCAACTTTTCTGGTAAGTGTATACTCCGGCGATTTTCCCAGAGGAGCAAAGAGGCGGCGGTGGCTGAAGCACGTGACCCCAATCTTTAAACGTAGCTTTACATTTCAGACAGCTTACCATTTCAATCTGTGCAACACAAAAACCACCTAATATTTTTTATATGAAGATCATATATCGAAAATTCGATGCAGTTTCTGGAGTTACATATGGTGATGATAACGATGATGACAGATGGTTTCTCGAAACTACTTCAAAATTCAGATGATTTTCATTCACCTTTAATTATGACCCCCCAAGGTTTCCAATGAGAGACTTCTCATTTCTGGTGTGGCCAGTGGGTCCGACAGCAGGAGGTGCATGCACCGTGATTGGGAGAATCCACTCACTTTTCTCTCTTCCCTCTATCAGAAGAGGATGCTCGTACCTGAGGTAAAAAAGAAAAAATCCAGAATTGTGGGAACAGCTGGATAGAACATCAAGTTGGTATAGTAACAATTAAAGACTTAAAACTAGGTAAAATACTGCATAGCTAATTACGAAATAAAGCTTCAATTCCTCAACTTAACAAGAAAGCCTACATTTTATTCATTTGTATGAAGGATATAGAAGATGCAACACAGTCATACCTAGTCCAATCCACATTCTTCGGAGTGGTGAAAAATTCAAATCGAAGGACCCATCGTACAGATACGTGGGGAGTCGAAAAAGACATAGGCCCATCCATAGGAATGGAAAAAAGAAAGCTTGTCTGCACCAAATCTGCAACGACCTCGTAGTGATCACTCTGAATCTGCAAAGATAAACTCATCCATCAACCATAACGAAAATGCAACCCTAAATGTTGTTCCAGTAAAAATCATCTGTGTTCACTTCATAAAAGGCCTATTTTGACGTTCTTGAATAATTCTAGGCTTTTTTCTTTTTCACGGGATTAAGTAACATTTTATTGACTCTTCAGCATTACTCTATAATTAATTAAAGAGATAATAAATTGGAGGGATGTGATTTATAGATGAACATGCACTTTTTATAACATGATTTGATGTTACATGCTAATTGATGTGATAGGAAGAGTTTTACAGAGACAAGAAACAAGCATAGAAGCAACAAGGCCAACCACATTACATGATTTCATGCACCCTTCTACAAACTCAGAAAAGAAAGGGAAAAAATGTAGGAACCAACAAGGAAGATCAAAATCTGATCCATTCAAGAGCCTGCACTTGTCCCAGATCCCACTATAGCTATCAAAAATCCATACTAACAAAACACAGTTATCATCACTACAGTATTATGTTTCTCACCTAACGTGTTCCCTCACTGCCCAGTTGTACAGAACTTATTGTGGAAGCTTTCTAAGGAAGTTGATTTGAGCCAATTGGAGGATGTTTCACTTAAACCAAAATACATCAAGGGCCTCTCACATAACAACCTAACACGTGTGCCTGCCATTTAGATCTTTCAAGGATTTGCGAAGCCAATTGGTTGATGCAAAATGTTCTCACTTCTAACAATCTAATCACAGAACCAATTAAATCAGACTGCCTCAATTTTTGGAATCTAGCAAGGAAGATCAAAATCTGATCCATCCAAGAGCCTGCACTTGTCCCAGATCCCACTATAGCTATCAAAAATTCATACTAACAAAACACAGTTATCATCGCTACAGTATTATGTTTCTCATCTAACGTGTTCCCTAGCTGCCCAGTTGTACAGAACTAATTGTGGAAGCTTTCTAAGGAAGTTGATTTGAGCTAATTGGAGGATGTTTCACTTAAACCAAAATACATCAAGGGCCTCTCACATAACAACCTAACACGTGTGCCTGCCATTTAGATCTTCCAAGGATTTGCGAAGCCAATTGGTTGACGCAAAATGTTCTCACTTCTAACAATCTAATCACAGAACCAATTAAATCAGACTGCCTCAATTTTTGGAATCTAGCAAGGAAGATCAAAATCTGATCCATCCAAGAGCCTGCACTTGTCCCAGATCCCACTATAGCTATCAAAAATCTATACTAACAAAACACAGTTATCATCACTACAGTATTATGTTTATCACCTAACATGTTCCCTCACTACCCCAGTTGTACAGAACTTATTATGGAAGCAGGAAGTTGATTTGAGCTAATTGGAGGATTTTTCACTTAAACCAAAATACATCAAGGGCCTCTCACATAACAACCTAACACATGTGCCTGCCATTTAGATCTTCCAAGGATTTGCGAAGCCAATTGGTTGACGCAAAATGTTCTCACTTCTAACAATCTAACGAGAGAACCAATTAAATCAGACTGCCTCAATTTTTGGAATCTATGAGACCCCATTTGTTTGGTTGAAATCTAAGCTTGGAATGAGAATCATTTTCCATTCTATCAAGTTGCGATAGTTGATTGAAGTTGATGTCACTTAAGAGAAGGATAATTACCACTAGAAGGGTGGTATTTGTATTTTGTATTATTCCTAATATGTACAATTAAATAACATATCCTTTTATGAAAAGCACGCAGAAGGGACTACTATGGCTATAACAAAGGCATCTGCATCAGAGAAGTCGAACAATGGCTAAAATTTCTATCTTCTTTCATATTTAGATTTACTCGTCATTATTTCTAGCGTTTTTTTTTCTTCTGGTAATAGCACTTTCCCAATACAAGTAATGTTAAATATTATGGCTGGTCTTGTCATGAAGAATTGGTTGTTCTAATTCAACCACTTCATAGAATTAAATTTTGGGGGAAGTCTTTGGTTTTGTGATCTTTGGCCAGGAGACAGCCTCCAAGAATGAAATCTGTACTGCTCGTCAACGTAAAGCACTACGATACAAAATTTCATCCAAATATTTGATTTCTTCAGAATCCGGAAAAACGAATTCTCACTCGTTTTTACATGAAACATAAGATTGGCATTGACTTGGGAAAGAGAAACCATGGCTCTGAAATTGGGCGATGGAGAAGATGGGGATGCCTGTTTTTCTTTTTTATTTTCTTTTAAAATAGGTAAAGGGTGATATGGAAATGCAAATTATTTTCTTATGTGAACTCCTAAGTTGTTCCCAACAAGAAGGCAAAAAAGGAAACATCAATCAATTCCAAAATAGTTAAGAGCATGCAGTTCTTATTTCTATTCTAACATTCCTGTCAAAAAAATTGAACCTAACGGAAAAGGCAAGAAGATGACTTTCTTAACTAAACTTTTAGAAATACATTGGGATTGAGATTAAAAAATGTAGATATTTTCTAGGGAAGATTTTGATCCAATTCTCATTTGATTGACAGCTTGAAATCAAAAGGTAATACCTTCGTAATTGTGGGGGAATTCCTCCGAGAAGGATGAACAAATTGCCGACTAACAGTTTCCGAGGTCTCCAGCGTTATGGAAATCTTAAAAAAAGATGGAGGCAATTAGACCGATTCACATGTCAAAAATCACTGTAAATGAATTTAAAATCACTTGTGATATGACAACTACCTCAAGACATCTTCTAGCTCCTTCTTCATGAAAGAAAGTAAGAGTCCCTCCAATCTGTTTTCGAAGAGAAGTTGAAATGTTTACCCGCCGAAACAAAAGGAAATAGAAAAATGATCCAAAGCCAGCAGATAGAAAAAATATAGAGAAATGAAATTACCATATCACTGAAGTAATAATTAGAGTCACAATTTTTTGGGGAAAATCTAAGCAGAACTTGGTCATCCATCCGGATATTGTATGACCTCCCTCGAATAAAGCCCTCTGCTGCAGAAAATATTTGCCAAAAATTATTCTCCTAAGGATATATTTCACAAACAGAAACCATTGCATTGAAGATACATAAAAGGTAAAAAAGTTCATTCATTTACATGCTAAGGTGGTTTCCACAGCTCCAGATGCCGGTGAAGAAGATGCCCTTGCTTCATCATCCAACGAAAGGCGTTTCGTAAGTTTCAGCTGCTGGCTTGGAGAGCCAATAGCAGATGAATTGAGAGGTGATGAAAGATCTGTTTACAGAAGTATTTTTTTCATTCAGAAAGCTAATCTTCTGACTTGTAACTTGATAAACAACAGAAAGACAAGATCCTTATTTCTCAAAGGAAATTCGGAAAAGAAAAAAAAAATCAATAGTAACTGGACAAAATAATAAAAAAACAGAACTATCTGAATAACTCAACACAACGGGTGAAACTACATAGAAAAAAATTTGGAAATGAGAATTAGGGAAGTAAAATATAAGACTTGAAGCTTTTTCAAGGTCATAACTCACCGCCACCAGTATCGTATAAGACTTCAGCCACAGAGAGCCGTGGGAGTGGCAGACTTGAAGATAAACTTGTACGCTCTCCTTCAAAATAATGGCTATCCTTATTTGAAGACCTTGTCGATTGCAAGGACAATGAACTTCCAAAGGTTCTGTTTATATGTTCTTTCATGGGATTGTATGAAGAAACTGATGAGATCTCATCCCTTGAGCTTTCATAGCCTTCCTCAACTCCATCATCCATATCATTTGCTCTCACCTGTAAAAGGAATAAGTTCAGCCTTGAATAAATGGATGAAGGTATTTGATATTTTGAAACTCCTACAAACAACATTTCTTAATAGGGAACTCTGTAATGACTCAGCATGTCTGAAAAGAAAGAAACACAATTCCCGGAACATATTAAAAAATATGTTGTCGTACTAAGAACTTACCCAATCGGAGTCGCCATCCATCTCTTTCCAATACATATCCATTTGGATGGCAGCAGAAGGAACAATCCCTGAAAAACAATTGACAGGTATATCAATGTTTCTGGAAATCAAGACAGATGAAAATATTTCTACATTATTAAGCTGAAGAAACTGCATAAACAGATTAAGATTTATATTCACAATTTACAAAGTACGCCTAGAACTTCTTGAAAACGACGAAATTTGGACTATAAGAAAATACAAGTCATTTACAAGGGCATGCCTGTTACCAAATAGAAACTGAACTACATGCATTAATAATAACACAAAATCTTTACTCTTACACAATTGAAGAAGAACTTACTTATAGCTAAAGTTTGGAACAGGAATATTCACTAGTTTTTTACTTTCTAAACTTGATTCTAGCCCATCACCAAGTTGAAACTTATTTAATTGCTCCATTTTATGATTGCAATTAGAACATAAGATTCTATCTAATATACATATGGGGTCCAATAAGGCTCTAAAACGGTGACCAAACTATTGACAAATGATCTGCTATGTTAATAAGAGGCATAAGAATGCTCAAATCCAAAACATTTTCTATGGTCTGATGCATGAGGTTTACAATTTGGTTATAATCCAAATTAAGTTATGATGAAAGCCCTTAAACTAGTGGCAAGGTGCTATATCTGAAGTATATTGAGTATGGGTGAAAGATAGGTTAAAGTTATTATTCACTTCTATTATTCACTTCGCCTTAAGTAGTATATTATTGGTCCCCCAAATTTAGCTTCAAACTTCAACATAGATCTTAAACTTGTTACCAGGCCAAATAATTTCACCCGACATCAATAATCAATTTTTTCTCTTCATAGAAAGAGAACCATAGTAATTAAAATTTTCAGACTGTTTTTTTAATTTCAAGCCATATCTTGAACCTAAAGAGTCAAACTTTGAGAGAGAACCAGTGATATACTAACAGAATAAAAGAATCTCACCATCACTTTTTCCTTCTTCTATTACCAAGCCACTGGCTTTCTGAGTGGCCCATACTTGTACTGGAATGCGAGCTTCCTGGATGATTGAAGTTAATGAGGTTCAGAGATCAAAATGTGGATTTATCACAAAAAACATATAATCAAACAGACTAGCATGTAAGGGGCAAGAGTCCTTTTACCAATATCTACCTAAGAACAAGTTCATACACACGAATGCACAAATCTCCGTGCGTGCACTGATGGTGCAAGCATCTGAATGCCAATGCTTGGTAATGATAACCATACATGAGTAATGCTCAGAATGTTTAAAACAACAATGAAACCAAAAAATTCATACTACTGATAACTATATATAAGTATTAGGTATAGTTATAACCAAAGTCCACTCTCATAATTGGTTAATGAAAGTCTGGAATAAAAACTTATAAGTGAAGAGTCCGTTATTTACAATTAAATGTAAGCAGCTTCATAGGATCTCACATAAGGAACATTGACATGCACAATTCTTAATCAAGACAATCATGTAAACAATTTATAAAAGAATAAATTTTGATGAAAGGCCAGTGATTATGATGCATCAGAAGCAGAAAATATAATCTACACTATAGCAGTGCATATATATATATATATAACAAAGTAGAAAATTCTTGCCAACAGCCATCAGAGAAAGTTAAAGAAAATCAACCATTTCTGGAAAATCTTTCACTGATTGTCCACGAGAGTGAGCATTTTCCAGAATCAGCCATTGGCCAGACATTGTGCTTCTAACATAGTACATATAGCGAATGGTGGCACCTTTGTATGATGGTGGTATAATGCTAGCCAGCAATGACCTCACCACATCTGCAGAAAACAATGAAGATTAACAAAAAGGAAAGTTGGAGTTAACAAAAGGTCAACTCAAAGCCCTTTCTTAAAATAAAGAAGCTACGTGTTCCACGTCACCATCCTTCATCAGAAGCAAATCAGCAGCTGAATTGATTCTTAAAATTTTAAAAGCTCAGGGTCATGTTACCACTCGTCTGACAACAATGAAGGACAAGCCTAAATGTGGTTTACAAGAGGAGCTCTTCTTCAATGAACTATTTGTAGAGTGACATTTAAGCAACACAGAGGACCACCCTCACCAGCCTCCATTGTCTCTCTCCTTTTGTCTCCACCTCTCTTAACTTGAACTTTTGATTTATCCTTTGACCAGGTTTCCAAGTTGATCAATATAGAGGATAATTTCTGAGCACAATGGTTAACTCCTTGGCTAAGAGAGGTTTTAAGTTGTCCAATTTATCGTGCTATTTAGGAAGGGAAAGTCTCAGTCCTTTAGAATCTAGTTCAGTATACAATATTATTTGTTATAAGAATCAATCTTCTAGAAATTAGGATAAATTTTTTGGCTTCATCAATAAAATGCGTTTTGCAATCAAAAGAACAGACATATTTACTCAACAGTAAGAAACTCAACATCAAAACACCTACAATTCAGAACTACATTCATAACCCATGCATATTAAATTACACAACAAAAGCATTCAAATTTTAAAAATCACAAATTTCACTCACATGATTTTCTGGCACCGGGGGAAACAATCTGATTCGTCACCAGCGCCGGAGTCGAGCACTCCATGAACACATATTCACCTAAATGTCTCAAGTAACAAAAAAACACAAATTAATTCCAAATGCCACTCCAACAGAAACCAGATTATTCAATTTGTCAAATTTTAAAAATTTTGCTACCTCTCCTCTGTTTGGATCCAGACGTGGGTTTCTGCGTGGCGAACCACTGGGAATCGAGCTTCTCAATCCCTTTAATCTCAAATCCCAGACGCTCGATCAATAGAGAATATGCCATATCGCCATTGTTGCAAGGGTTTGAAATCTCTGCGGTGATAACAATGGGATCGCCGGGCCTGTAGACTTCCTTATCGGTTTGGACCTTCAGAGTAGGTAAGAGCTCGCTAGTTATAATATTCGAGTTGGAACCAAGACCTCCGAATATGGCGGATAACCTACTCGGCAACATTTGGCTTTGTTTTGACTCCAATTCGTGTTGCCGGTGGATCTTGACGAGGCAAAAGCCGAAAGCTCAAGCTCTCTATCTCAGAGTGGATCTTTGACTCAACGATACTGTCTGGGTTGCTCCTCCATTGCTGTTGTTCTCCACTTTGCAGCTGACACAGAGTCTCTATTTTGGGTTGCTAATTTTTCAGTTTGGTTTTCGGTAGATGCGAGCAGTCCATTTTGAGTTTTTGGGTACGCTGCGTAGATCTGCTAAAAATGCCACGTGTGTCATCGGGGGGACGGCATTTTCATTGTTACAACTTACAAGAAGCTCTCTATCAACATGGGTTGAACTTGGGTCGGGTCAACCCGAACTAGGCCGAAGGTCTGAAGAATCATTTTTGGGCCCAAAACGAACTCAACGAACTCAAATTGCTAGTGTCAAATATTTCAAAATCTATAGCATTGGATAAAAAATTATTTACACTGGGTTGTAGTGTTATTGGCATCTCAAATTATTTTACCGCTACTTTAATCTCCTTTAAGGTGCTGTGTGCTGACTTCCGAACCTGAGGATTAATAAGATGGCCTGCTTATCAGCTTCTCTTCCTCCATTGTCGAATCCTTGTGGTTCAGTCAAACCCAGTCGGCTCTCGTGGGCGTCTTCTTTTCCCAAGCTTGGCATCTCCTTCAACCGCCTCACGAGCTTTCCTAATCCCACACACACGCCCAATAAGGCATGTTTACTTCACTTCTCTCTCACCTTCTTTTCTTATTTGGAGGTTTCTTTTTTCATTGAATCTATAAAATTTATTCACCATTAAGATAATGTCGGGATTTATTCATACGCATTGATTTTCTGATGAAGTGATTGCATCATGCGTATGGATTGAATTGGATCATCGAAAATCGAATTACTGCTTTTAATTTGCTCACTTTAATTAACAGAGTAAACAATTCGATTTTGTGCCTTTAGAATGAGATAATTCTTGGTTCTTTATCACAAGGGTAGCCTCTGTATAGAAAGATTATGATGCCAATTTCGATTTCCCTTGATGTTGTTAAGGTGTTTGCTGATATGATTAGGATAATGAAAGGTGTAGTATTTTGAAATGATGCGGCAAGATTGTTCTGCAAATAAATGGGTGGGTTTGAGTAAGGGAACTATCAACATATGGACCGTAGAAGAGATTGTTCGATATGGTTATGATAAGAAGTGGTTTCTAATTTCTATTAAGGCTATCATAGTGGGGTAACTCGTAGTCGAATTTTCAAGCTATGCTTTCATTTTAAGAGCAAATCTATGGTTAGATAATCGTAATTTTGTTGGTTTTGGCACATTTGAGCTCAATCGTTTATACAGTTAACTACGGTGGAAGTCAATAATTTGGTTTTTGAATGCCGGAGCGACTGTTTGATGTTGTGCTTAATAAGAAGATAGCGGATGAAAGTGATCAAGATATGAAATTTACGGTTTGGGCAGGAAAATTCAGGTTCTTTCTAGGTTGATATCACTTCACTTGCACTTTAAGAAATGACAAACATGTTTCTTCCCTGTTTTAGAGCCAAATCTGTTGGTTACTTTCCTCCTGGGCTCCCTGTACCAAAAAGAAAATTGAAGTATTAGATGAACCATTGAACCATATAGAAAACCCATGATGCTTATAAAGATAGATCGATATCATCCTTACCTTTCTCCCCGTCTTTAATAACCCGTGATGCTTACAGTGAGAGCCTTAACTTTATCCCATTCAATGCTAGCAAAGATGTGATTCAATGAATGTGTTGTTTATTGATAGATAAAGTTGGTACTATTTTAGAGGTTGGAAGAGATGTTGACAAATTCACCTACATCTTTGCCCCCTAACAGTTCGTTTTGGAGGCAACTCTAAATCGTTCTTTTTTTTTGCCTTAGGAGTTAGGAAACCATTTCGACAATTTCCCTCTCCTTTTCTCCCACGAATTTATGCATACTTGTTCACATAAAGAGTCACTGCGCTAATTATCTTATCATGCTACCCCCACTATTTGTTCACTATTTCTGAATTAAGTCATTGACCGCTTACTCATGTCTTTCAATTTATTTAAGGGTTGACTTAGCAGCCACTTCAATGAGTTGTGGTTCTTCATACCTTGAAAGACTTGTTTGGCTACGAGCGTTTTAAAAGTGCAATAAATTGTCTAATTTTTTACTCGTAACATGGTTAATTCAGAATTGGCAAGTGAGAATTGATTCAACAAGTTAATTGTTACCTCAGTTAAACTTTCAACCTCTCAAATGGAAGAAAAGGTTTCAAATTTTGCTTGCTTGGTTTGCAGGATTCCGTTGTTCGAGCTGCATGGACCCGAAGATCTCGAGGCGAGGCTGCAAGCAGACCTAATAGGAAGTCATGGAAGCAAAGAACAGACATGTATTTGAGGCCTTTTTTATTGGATGTTTTCTTTTCAAAACGGTTCATCCACGCCAAAGTGATGCACCGGGGAACCAGCAAAGTGATCTCTGTGGCGAGCACAAACTCCAAGGATTTGAGGTATTCATTGACATCACTTGTCGATAACGAAGCCTGTCGAGTTATAGGTAACCTAATTGCAGAGCGGTGCAAGGATGCAGATGTATTTGCAATGTCTTTTGAGCCCAAAAAGAACGAGAGGATTGAAGGCAAGCTTGGAATTGTTCTTGATACAATTAAGGAGAATGGAATCCTATTTGTTTAGTGTCATCGTTGTGTTGAATGAACTCTTTGAATGCCTTCCAAATGGAATCCTATTTGTTTAGCGTCATCATTGTGTTGAATGAACTCTTTGAATGCCTTCCAATTTAAGGCCATCAAGACCATGATAGTAAACAGCCTTTCAGGTATTTGGCTAATTTCTTCTAGCTCAAAAATTCAGCCGTCAGCAATTGGAAACGAAAGCAAAAAAGGTGCTTTGAACAATGCAACCTGAGGTCACATTTTTTTTAAGAAAAAAATCACTTTTCTTCTGCGTTTCAACAATTGAATTATTTGGCCTCTCTTTTTTCCCACATGAAGCACAAAAGGAGGGGGGGGAAATTACTTATCATACTCGAAAACAAATATTTATTCCCAAATATTATTACTATAAATCTTCAGATTTGAGTACAACATTATGTAGAATACAAGTCTGCTATAATAATATGGAATCGCATCAGGAATGAAACTTCCAAAAGAAAAAAAATATATGCAGCTAACAATTGAATCACCTGAAAGAAAAATACAATTGAAAAAAAAACACATAAAAAGACTTGTCAACATTTGCATAGGTATTGAGAGTGCTTGTGTTTGTGAGTATGCATGTCGGGGCATTTCTGATGCGCAAATGAAACATGGGCATCAGAATATGAGGCAG
This sequence comes from Prinsepia uniflora, assembly GCA_032719365.1. Classification (NCBI taxonomy): domain Eukaryota; kingdom Viridiplantae; phylum Streptophyta; class Magnoliopsida; order Rosales; family Rosaceae; genus Prinsepia; species Prinsepia uniflora. The sequence continues at coordinate 72,181,213 of CM064868.1, read as the reverse complement.
TGGCATGCTTCCATTTAATTGCACAAGCATCTAAATTTTCCAGTTGATTGAAAGGTTACTTTCTTGACACCCGTTGTGACCAAAAAAAAAAAGAATTCCCCACACCAGAATATGATTCCTGGCCCTAAATCCCACCCTCATCAACACCAGTCACTTTATTCCAGTCGCATAACTGCTCATCCTTTTCTATTTCTATGCAAATGAAAAAGAAAAATAAATGAATGTGTGCTTATGTGCAAAATGAAGGTTTTGCGCAGAATTAAAACCAGTTACTATATAGTGCATATTTAAACTGTTACCTCAAGAACATAAGATCCGACATCCTGGGTAGAATTGCAGAAATTATTCAGCCTGCAACCAAACATTAACGTCAATGCCAAAGAAAAGGTGTACATGGTCAAATGCATGATAGATTCCACAGGGAGATATCTAAGTAATCTTCTTTGATGCAGTTCAAGTTCTGATTAGAGACAGTTTACTGTAATTTACCCATTCCGTTTACCTTCAATCTCAAATCCACATCAAATTTGCCACAAACATATCAAACCAATTTGCAGCCCTGATCTGAACAGTTAGAAATTCCCATTTCCAATTTTTTCTCCCCCCAGTTTCTTTTAACTAGCCCATAGCACTAGAACATTTGTGGCCAATTGTCTTAATTCCCACCCTCCAAGTACAATCATATGCAGGCATTTTCTGTTCTTACTTTTTTCTAATTTGCATGTTTCAGATTATGCATCTGACTGGTAGCAGCATTGTGATGATTGCTTAACTCAGATAATCTATTTGGTTTGCCACAGTTACGATTATAATTGGTGATAAGGAAACACAAGTCATTATTATATTACACCACGTCATTTGTCCCCTATTATTAGCCATGAAGTTGGTTTCCCAATATAGGCTGGCAATAAATGTTACTACAATTCTGAAGCATTTATGCACCACAATGAGGTCAGTTGTCCCCTATTGTTATATATGAAGTTGGTTTCCCAATATAGGCTGGCAATAAATGTTACTTCAATTCTAAAGCATTTATTCACTAACTATATACAAAGCCACACTATTAAGACAATACAAGCCCATTGTACTGTATAGATGATCATATTCATATCTTACGCATTAATCCAGAACAGGATCAAGCATTTCATCAAAGCATGCTTATGACCGAGTACCTTCTCATTTTTGGGGGCAAAAATAGCTTTGACTGATTCAAAAACCTGTTCAACAGGCCTTCCAGCATCAATCTGAAAGCAGAAACAGTGAAACAAGCAACATGTAACATGATATTTACAAAGAAACTATTATAATTGAATAGACGTTTAATCACATAAACCCTTACGAAAGTAAAATGGATGAAAAAATTACCTTCCGAACTTTCCCCTTGGAGTTGTAGTACTCTATCACTGGGAGAGTAGACTCTAGGAAAACCTTAAACCGCTTCCTTATTGTCTCTATCTTATCATCCTCTCTTCCCTTCATGCACCAATTTAAAAATATGAAAAAACATCAACATAATGACTTTGAAAACAAATAAGAGATTATTACCGAAACAGTAAACAAATTCCTCTACAAAGAGAGAGAGAGACATTTTTCCAACCTGGTTCCTACCCAAAAGGCGCTTCTCCATCTCTTCTTCAGAGCAATCAAAAAACAGGACAAATGAAGGCTCGATTTTAGCCTGCAAAATAAAATATAGTTTGGCACTTGCTTCAACATGTAAATCAATAAATAAACTCAATTACGACAAACTCCACTTAAAATCATGACGAATGTTATGCAAAGGGCTTACCACAGCCTCAAATGCAGCACGATTCTCTTCATTACGAGGAAACCCATCAATCAGAAATTTGTTATTACCACTTTCCAGCATTGCTCGTTGAAGAAGTCTAATTGTTACTTCTGAAGGAACAATCTTTCCTTCATTAATCATGTTCGAAATCATTGTTCTGTTAACCATTAAACAAAGTATTGTTACACGAGACATGTAAAGAACCTTAACAGGCATACAAGTACCAGACTAACTTTGCAACCCTTTCTCATCTAATAGCACATGAAACAAGACAATTATGTGCAGATAAATAATCTAATGTCTTTGGTGCAAGTATTCTCATTTTTTAATCAAATGGTGATGCAGGCATCAGTAGGCACCAAAAAGGCAACCACCATCAACCTTATAGCCTAGTAATTACAACAGGAGCTATTGCTTAATGGTAAATCAATGGTAAGAGATTATGTTAGCAGATCCAGGCAGAAGTAAACAAGATAGAAGACAATTACACATAACCTAAATACATATTTGTGTGGATGTGGGTGTGTGTAACTTAGTGACTTCAATCTGAATTACACTTCAAGTATCTTTCATAATTAAAAGATAAATCTTTACACATTTGATTTTTCAGTTATATGATTCAATCTGAAACAATTTGGTTTTGAATCATTCTAAGGATAGAAGACAGATGTGACAAACCCATTTTCAGATCCAGATTTGGTTTCGGCTCGCAGAAGATCACCAGCACTGAGATGGGTAAACCCAAAGTGCTGAACAATGTTTGCACACTGGGTACCCTTTCCACTGCCTGGGCCACCTAGTCAATTAGAGAGAAAAAAAAACAGGTAAAATCCTCCATAGATAATTTAAAAGAAGCGTGATACCAAAGAAATGGCTGGTGGCTCCATGTAGCTAGTTCAACAAAATAAAAGAATGTATGGACTAAATGCCGCCAGGATAAAGAACAAGAATCTGTTTCGGAAGAATAAGAGGAATATATACGACTTCAAATGCTGTCTCAGCGATTAGTACGAGTATATCTAGGGAAATTGAAATCAACACTTTAATAGACTATCATCGTACTTGAAGACTGTCACTTTGAGCTATCAGACCTTAAATCATGCATGTGTTTGCCTTCAAGAAGTAAGCCAAAACAGAAATTAAAATCTGGACTAAAATTGGCAAATCATTTTTCCAAGTTGTGAACAATTAGTTTTAAATAAACATTTTTCTTACCCAAGACAAAAACAACCGTGGGGTTCAGATCAGCTAAGCTTCCATTAGCCTCCTGCAGCAGGATGCATATAACAGGTTTAAACATCAGATCAAGATATTGCTCAATTTAAGCAAAAAGTCATAAGTAAACGTATGAAACAGAATAAAATAATATTTATGTATACTGAAGCGACAATAAAAATCCACTAGATTAATGTCGCCGGTGAAGACTAAATGAAAGCATTTCATTTCTCAGTAAACTTGGTCCTGAAAGGACCAGAGAATGGAATTTCAACTTAGGTTTGGCAAAGTTGCTTGAGGAAACAGGGCATATTTGCAGAAACCTCTCATTAAAACTCTAAATAAAAGCCAATATTCACCTTCTTGGCAGCATCAACAACTGTTCCCATTAGCAACAACTAATTGTCTCTGAATATCCTATCTGCATAGAACAAAAAAGTGCAATCATTAAATGTTTGGTAACAGAAATCAATGCTTAAGCTTAAATGTGCAAAAGATCTGATATGCCGACAAACTATCATGATGAGTACGTATATGCACAACCATATTAACTTTCCATGAAATCTCTTAATATTAGTTGCAAACAGTCACCATCGCAATGTGAATAATCAAAATTCAAACAAATATAATACATAAGGGACTATCGAACCATCACAACTCCCATGAAATGTCCAAACTTACTTTCAAATAAATCAGAAACAAAATTTGGGTATCATCAACATGAATTTTATTTCTTCAAACCAAAATACGTTAGAAAAATTAAAAGTTATAGATTTGATCATTTATTCCTACTACAAAGTTCAAATCCTTCACTCATTCAATTCTCCACAGATCCAACACTGACAAATGACAGTTCAGTTCAGCTACAGAAAAGGTATGTAAGAGCAAAAATGAGATTTAGTTCTGATCTGATCATGGAGCTACAAGATTTCTATTTGCAACTACTTCAACATTTAAAATTCAAAATTTCATCTTCAATCTTTCCCTCCTTTTTTTTCCAAGAATCAACTCAATACCGACAAGAACTGCAGTTGAGATCCAAGCAAAATGCAAGTAATGACAGAAAAAAAATGCCAAAATTCAACAAAGCAAAGAATGAAATGCATCACATCATGCAACGTGAGTTTATACCAAAGCATCGAGAAGACAAGATCGAGCACCAAACTAACAAATGCAAGGCTTAGACTCAAAATCAAAATATGGATCAACATTGAAAAAATGTGTCGAAAGGAAAAAGCTTTAGGTCGCGCCACAGTTATCTAAACAGCCCGTAACGAAATCAAACAAGTACGGATCAATGCCAGGCCGATCAGATCCATGCAAAAATTTGCAGAATCAATCAAAATGCAACGATGCATAATTCAACCAAATCCATAATAGACAACCACAGTTAAGTGATGCAACGATGCATCAAACCAATCGAGCATTGACGACCAATATACAAAGCGAAAGCACTAGAGATGGAAAAGAAGATCCAAACCTAATTCCATTAAAGCATGTGAAAGATGAATACAGAGATTGAGGGAGATGGAAGAGACGAGGCCATACCTGTGTATGGGTATGAAGATCTGAGCAACGTTGTGAGTCGTGTGGCTTCTCTACTTCGTTAAATAGAAGGAAGAAGACGAAGGTGTTTTGAATGTGAGGAAAGACAATGACGCGGTGGAAGAATTTGAGCGTATTTGTGACCTTAATTTGAGGCGTTTTGGTCGGTAGGGGTAACATGGGAATTTCAGAGAAGAGTGGGAAACTTTGCGTAGTTGTAACGGCTAAAGCCTAGTAGTGTTAAACAGAATTTTCTGCTTAAGAGTAATTCGGATTATAATGCTAACAATCCTTTTGTTTATAGGCATGTACGGTATGATTCGATACGGATTTTGGTAACATTCAAATTCAAACTGTTAAAATTTTAATAGTTTGATATAATTTGAATTTTCTAAAATTAGAAATAAAACCGTTTCAATCCAAACCGTTACTAACGGTTTGTTTTGGATCGAAATAATTTGAAACCGAATATAAACAAAAAATATGGATATAAAAAAAAGATACGAAAAGAAACAAAATAATCAATATTCAAAATTTATATATTAAGCTTGATAAGGATTGGATTGCAAATATTATCATTATATTAAGATTTATTAAACAAATATTACTATTTAATAATCTTTTATTATATTTTTATATGAGTGTACATGTACTTATATAGATATATCTAGGTATCCTTTTATTTTTATTATTTTTACTTTGTATTAATAATAGATTTTAAAATTAATAAAAATATATATATTCATTAACAGTTCGGTTTGGATTTAACGGATTTCTAAAATGATAATCCAAATTCAAACTGTTATTAATGAAATGGCTTGGATTCTTAAATCGTTTGACTTTTATCCGATCAAACATAAATCGTTAGATAAATAACAGTTTGAAGCGGATCGATTAACGATTTTAATGGATTCGTGTCCACTCCTACTTTTATTAGAATCTTGGATCTCAGTTAGGAGTGTTGTGCCCCTAAGCACAATTTGAATTCGGATGAATGGGCAAAAGATTATTATAACTAAATGCTTATTTAGTTATTTTGAAAGTATTATATTATAGAGGTAATATATATTGTGTTCTTTATTATTAGGGAATGAGATTACATTATTTGTCATTATGTGAATAATATTTTCATTTATTTGCGAGTGACCCGTTATTTTCAATCCCATCTTAAAGCATCATGGTGTTGGACAAACGTACATATTCTTTTTCTTTATAATTTATTTTTCTCTTTTTTTTTAAGTTATTTAAACAAATATCCTATGATATTTTTTTTCTCAAATAAATATCCCCTTAAAATTTACATCTTACACAAACACCCTCTTAAGTTCCAAAATATTACAAATAAACTCATTTATTCGGTAATTATCAATTAAAAACTCATTTGTCTAAAAATAATCTTATTTATACAATTTTATTGATTGTATTTTAGTGACACTATTTTGTTGGGGAGGCGAGCTCCACTATGTATGCATGATCTTTTGTATTCAAGAGAATATCATGAACGCGAACAATAGACAATGTTTATATAACATCACTTGCTTCTTCCTTTTTTGGAAAAATTAAACGAAAGTCATTATTGTAAGAGCATTTCCAACAAAGTACATAAATATTTTATTATTTATTTCAATTCAAATATTTGAATAGCAAATGCTATTTTTCCGCCCTCTCTCATTTGCTAAATTTAGGGATTCATAATCACTAAAATATCAAAATTCTAAAATAAGGAGTGAGATATGGACTCTGTTGGAGCCCTTTTTTTCTTTGAAAATCCCTAATAGTGTGTTGGGATAAAGGAAAATAACAAGAAAACTGATAAAAATTCGGAATTTTAAAATTCATATGCACCAATTCTTTTGTTTGGATAATAAAAATTGGAATTTATAAATGTTGATGCACGAAATGTGCCAACTTAGGGAGCAAATGTTGTTCTACCACGTGCCTGTGTGAACCTGAAAGAGGAAAGAAACTGGTCGTTCGGTGAAAGTATAGACACCGGTGTGGTACCGGCCCAAAGGTACTCCGACGCCCAAGTCAGTGGTCGGTATGAGGTTTAGGGAGGTAGCAGAAAGTATAATGTAAGAGTAATAGTAAACAGTAAATTGCTCAGTTACCTTTGTACGACAAGTGGACCCCTTTTGTATGGGTGCGGCGAATATAATATTTGTATTTTCCCGATGTGGGACAAATATCAATTCGTTGTGGGACGGACACGTGGAGGTGTCATCCAGACCGAGTGGGACTTGTCCGTGTGAGTGGGCCTGGGCCCCTTGGGCTTGTGGTAGGCGGTGGCACTGGGCCGACTGGTCGGTCTGGGCCGACGCACCGACCGACAGGAGCTGGTCCTCTGGAGTCGACCGGTGGCATGGTTTCTGGAAGAGGGCTGGGCCTCTAGGTCGGTCTGGGCCGACGCGCGGAGCCAGGTAGAGGGCTGGGCCTCCAAGGTTGGTCCGAACTAGTGTTAGTTCAGCGATGGGCTGGGCCTGTAGTCAATATGGGCTTCAAGGTCGGTCTGGGCCAATATGGTATGAACAATAAATTTCAAACCAAAAATAAAAACAAGGAATTTGTGACAGGACCCTTCCTGGAATCACTTTGATAACCGTGCAAGGTACTGCTTCCATCTAATAACTCAACCAATGTACCTGAAATACCCTTAGGACTTAAAAACATAAAACAAGAGACCTATTAGACAAGGGACGAACATTGTAACGACCTGTCCCGAATTAGCGGGATTAATTAAGGACTAATGACGGATTAGTGAGATTAATCGGGGATTAGACGAGGATTATCGGACGTTCGGCGCAAAATGACGATTTTGCCGTTAGAATGGGCAAAACGCTGACTTTTTGGTGGGATGATCGAATGGACCTTGGCCGATGACTGTGACGTAGTTCGGGACGTCATGAGTTCATAGACACGTGGCACGTTCGATTCCGACATTCGTAGAAGAAGTTGTGACGATCGGAAGATCGGGGGCATTATGGTAATTTGGGTGAATAGAGGCCAATAGTTGACTTTTGACCCGGGAGGTCAAATGGCTGAGGGCTGAAGACCGTTAGGTAGAGCGGGACGATACGAATCCGTAGACAGGCGGCACGTCGAATTCGGACGTTCGACGGAGAAGTTACGGTTCACGGAAGTTCGAACGTACTATTGCACGTTTTACGAGAAGGAAGCCTTTTTGGAATTTAGTGGGCCCCAGATCTTTCTCAGGCCCAATGGATGAATGACAAGTGTCATTCATCCATTCCCCATCATTTTTCCTTCATGCATATCCCTTCCCCGTTCATCGATCATTCTCCCATTTTCAACCCACCAAACCGATCAACCCTTTTCAATCCAATCCAAACCCTTCAACCTATAACCATTTGAGAAGACAGAGAGTGAACTGAGGAGCTGAGGATGTGGTGGTTAGCCCAGGCAGAACCGCCGTGGACGGCGGAGGATGAAATCGATCCAGGTAATCGGTTTTAACCGATTTACTCCATTTTCGATTTCTAGTCATTACGGGCTTGTTTGGATAATTGTGTTCAATTAAATAGGTTTCTGGGGTTTTAATAAGATGGTTTTGGGAAGTGGTAGATAGATGCGAAGCCGTGGGAAGGTTTTGGAAAACTAGGCCGTGGAGGACGTTTTGGACCGGTTAGATTTTAAGGGTTTTAGGTAGTTTTAATCGTATATTTAGATTCCTAAGATCAAATTGGAAGGATTAGGATTGATTAGGAACAAAACGGACGAAAATTGGACCAGATATGGACCTGAACCGGTCACACCGGTCCAGTTGTAGAACAAAACCGGGCCGGCTGGTTCGGACCGACCTGACCGAGGAAGAAGATGACCTGTGCAGGGCGCGTGAGGCCCAGGCGCAGGCCATTTCCAGTGCGCGTGTTGGCGCGTGGCAAGGATTTTGAGGATGGTTCCAAGATGCCAAATCATCTATTCGATGTAACAAACATTTTGGGACTGGTTTCGAGTCAATCGAACATCGTCTCGATATAGATCAAGTTGTCCGAAGGTTTCGGTGCGCGTTTAAAAATAGTTAAAAATTCCAAAAAATTAGGGGGCTTTAGTGAGGGGTTAATTAAGTAGTTAGTAACCCTCTAAACTAATTTGAACAGGTTTGGAAGTCCCGGTGATGACGATTGACCCGGGAAAGCCGTATTGCAAGCGTATCGAGGCGGCAGCGCGGACGGTCTGTGAATGGACTTTCTTTCTGAAATCGATGCATGCATAAATATTTTATATATGTTTTAATATGTGTGTTGGGATGCCTTGAGTGCATTTTGGTGTGTGTTTACGTATGGGCACGTACTTCGAAGTTTTCGGGTTTTGTACGTGCTTATACGCGCTTACGCTTTCGGTTTTCATGAAATGGTTTTGAAAAGGTAAAACCGGGCATGAGACCCAATTGGATTTGGTTTAGACTCACGCATGAGGCCCTATTGGTGACCTACAGGTCTGAGTCGTGGTCGCGACGGGTGCTGTGTGCACGGCGACGGACGACGTGACGCTCATCTCTGGATTGGGATGTATTCCTTCTGGAGAGGTCACGATGCACGTCCCGTTGTTAAGCAGCCACTGAAGGCTCGACTTCGGAGTGCTAACGGTTTAGAGGATCGATCGGCGACGTGTGCACCATGGTCTCGAGATGGTCGCGGTAGTGATGTGTTCATGACGACATACCAGGATTGAGAGCGGTCCTGGATTGATGGTTGCACGCATCGCTATGATCGGAATCGTGACTGACCCTGAGATATCGGGCTCGATGCCTAGTTGATTTACTAATTCGGGCTGGAGGCCTATTTTCTTTGTGTTATCGGGCGTGAGCCCCATTTTTATGATTTTATATATTGGTATGTATATACCCTCCTTACGAGATTATTGATTGGTCTCCTCCAGACGGCGACCTGGAGAGTCACGATCCACAGACAGTGATGAAAATATCGGTGGATATCGGCGAAATGTCGCCGATATTTCGTTAAAAATGGTCGGCGACATATAAGAGGGGGGGGGGAAAGATATCTCACTAAATTTCGATCTTTTTTCTTGTTTTAAGGAGATAGATCTCATTATTTACTTAAAATGATCAAGATCGGCTTAAATTGGGTGAAAAACGGACGTAAAATGAGCTTAAACCAGTCGGGTCAAGCCGCCGGGTCAAAATAACCCGAATTGCAGACCCGCTCAAGGTAGGGGATGACTAGTTTTATGTTCGTATGTATACTTTATATATTATTTGCTTACTAATATTTTCAATTGGGCTTGCTGATGGAGTTGGTTGTGGTTTGGTTTTAAATCAAACCCACCTGGGTTCGATCCCAGGTAGGTGCAAGTGCAAGTGTTGCTTTTTTTTTTCCTTCCCTGCTTCCCATTTTCCTTCCCTGCGTGCGGTGTTTTTTTGCTTGCTATTTATCATTTGTCATTTGTTGACCAAAGATTAACTCATTTATTTTTCTTATTTTCTTATTTGTTTTTCTTATTTTCTTATTTTCATTTGTTTTTTTTTTCAACTATATTTATCATTTTTTTCAATTTTAAATATATCAATCATTTCCAATTTTTGAACAAAGATTAACTCTATTTTTTTTATCTTTTTTTTTTCAATTTTAAATATATTTACTCATTTTATAATTTTATTCTATTCATTTTTTTTTATAGTTATTGTTATGTTTTTAATTATATTAACATTCAATTAAAGTAATTCACTTCAATTTATATTTATGTTAAAAATTTTATATTATTAGTCATCGACAAAACTCTATTGTATTATATTATTCATCATATATTTATTATATCAAAGTCATTTTATAGTTTTTATTAGTCCTATATAACCATCATTGGGTACTTAAGTTTTTCCCAAAGCTTCATTCCAAATTTCCAACTTTTAAACCGTATTTCCGTCATTTTTGATGACCGTAAACTATATCGATATCGATATCGATATTTGGAGCGAGATATTCGTAAATTTGATTAGCGATATATCCGTCGATATCGATATTTCAATCCTTGTCCACAGACCATAGTGGGTATCCCTATAGGGATCTCGTTCCAGGAGTGGGCGTTATGATGTGGCCCCGGACTAGATTCCGGAGAGATGATCGGACTAGGTCCGAAGATGAGCCTCCCAGATGGAGAATTCCTGGGAGAAGACTCGGAGTGAGACTCTGAGTAGTATGCATACTTATATATATAGAGACATCGTGACTATATCGGGGATGTGTTCCCTAGGGGTTGTGTGCCCCGAGTTGGCATCTTCTCCGGAAGTGCCTAGGATGGGTTATATATGTATATATGTATATGTGGATGAGTTTTCACTGAGATGGCGTTGGGCTGAGACCCTCGCGTATTGGTTTTGGGCTGAGACCCATATGAGATGGTTTTGGGTTGAGTTCCCACGTGTTTTGGTTTGGGCGGAGGTCCCATGTGTTGTTTGACTGATTTCGGGCTAAGGCTCAAATGGTTTGATGGTTCATGACGGTTTATGGGAACCGGGCATGAACCCTAGAAATGGTTTTTGAATGCATGCATATGTTTTTAATGAAGGTTATAAAGGTCTTTTATGAAAATGTTTTTATAAAATATTTGTTTTGTCCACTCACAGCTTTTGTGTTTTGAATGCCCTTCAGGTTGATCGCGGATGCGGCTGTAGCAGAGACAAGACATTACATTCCTCCTTCAAATCCTGGCGTACTCTGATAACCCGGTTGGGCAAACGACGAAAATATCCCTAGTCTGACACTTCATGTCAGACCGGAGCAGGCACGTCCCACGTTAATCCCGAGAGATTTGGGACGGGTCCTGTCACCAACCATCTCTGTAACATCATTGCGATATTCAAACCAAACATATTTCGTCATCATGGGGTCACTGCTCACACCAACCCACTAACCCCGACAAATTTATGTATTCCGACTTTTTCTTAGTACTATCTTAATATCTCATTTATCGTAACTTTTCTTGAGCCCTAAACCGATATTCAATTATATAAGAAATCTATATCCAAACTCTTTAGCCCCCGGGAATTCCCTTACGTATGATAATTACAACACTATCACTTTGGACACCCATAAGTACTTCTATACGATGTCTGATTAATCTGAAATGAGCACCAATAGATTTGTAACTCAAAAATAGTAAAATACACCTTGACTGGGACTAGGAAAACGCCACCACACGCCACCACAAGCTGATGGACGATCGTGCAATCTTCCCCAAGCACCCATATGCCTAGGGTCATTTACAACCTCAAGTGGGTCGACCCGAAACCCTGTAATCAGGTCTTGACCCAGGCGACTCAAGCTAGCGCCATTTCTTCCGTTTTCGCTTCATTTTTCATGTTCTTTAATCAAACCTTATCTAACAAATTTCAGAAACTCAAATACATAATTGAAATTAGTGAACGTTTTTTTGGATTGATTGGAGAAGCCCTCAAACATTTTCGGGTTTATGAACTCCCTTCGATCACCATCCACTGTGAGAACCCCGTCTCTAGTAACCACGATTCAGCCTAAGAAGTGTAACTATCCATCCGAATCTACAGGATTAACTAAGGATTTAGTGAGGATTAATTGGGATTAGTCACTAGTTATCGAACAATCGGGGCAAAATGACGATTTTGCTCTTGAAAAAGGTGAAAAAGTTGACTTTTAACCCGAAAAATCTAGGGCACGTGGATCAAGGACTTTTACATAGATCGGGATGATATGAGTCTGTAGATAGGCAGCACGTCGGAATCAGACATCGTACGGGAAAGTTATGGGTCAGGTAAGGTCCAGTTCCGTTTTATGGTTACACGAGTTTCAATTAGTTTATCTTTTAGTGGGCCAAAATATCATATTTGGGGACCATAGGATGAGTGACACTTGTCACTCACCCTATGGCCCATTTTAAATGGATCATGTACCATCACCTTCTTCATTCTTCTTTCCTTCCATACCCGTGCCTACTCCAACCATCACCTTCATCACTCCATCTTCTTACTAGAGACCATTGTGAGGCCGTGAGGATGAGAGAGAGACTGAGGAGACAACATTTGACACGACCCATCCCAATCTCCCCCTCCACCAGGATTAATGCGGGATGTGCCATACTCCCGTCTAAACCACGAGTGACATGAAGGGCCAGACACCCGTCTAACCCCCGTGTAATGCGAAGGCCAAACAAGGGATAACCTGAACCAACAGCCCACTCGGGCTTCCAGAGTACGCCAAGATCGATGGCGGAGTGTGATGTATTGGTCTCTACTACAGCCCGCATCCACGATCAACCTGAAGGGCATTAAAAACAATAAAAGCTGTGAGCAGACGAAACCTTCACTTAAAAAAAACATGCATGCATGGTTAATTCAATCAAATTAATTATAGGTAATAAAAGAGTTTATAAAACCAAAATCATTTCCTTCCTCAAATCATGTGGGTCATTGCCCAAATCCATAAACACATAAATACTAGTTCATAAATCCAATAATTCGTAATTCAAATATCAATCATTGGTATCCCAGATGCCTAGCGTCCCAAACGCTTGACGTCCCAAATGTCATATCAGAGTCTAAGCTACGCGTGCTGCCCGGGGTCTCTCCGGGTCAATCTCTGACATCCCAGATGTCTGACGTCCCAGACATCTAATCATAGCAATCCTGGTCCTTAGTCACTATACGGTCTGGTCGCTCCGTGCAATGACCCCTCACAGGCAATGCACCGTGACTTCCCCAGTGTTCCAGATAGCTAGAGGAGACCATCCACATATCCACATATAAGGATGGTATATGGAAAATATTTTTATAAAACCATTTCAAAACCTTTCAAAGGGGTCATGCCTGGAATTTCCATAAAACCATCATAAATCCATAAATTCAAATCCATTTAGGGTCACCGAACCCGCAATTGCATTTTAAAAATCACAAATGGGACTCATGCCCGATATCATAACCAACTGAGCCTTCAGCCCGATATCCCATTAAATCAAATGGACTTCACGTCCGATAGTTTCCATGTAACGACCCATCCCGAAATTCGGAATTAGATTAGTGACTAATCACGATTAGTGAGGTTAATCGGTGATTAGTTGGGCGAAATCGGACGAACGACGCAAAATGACCGTTTTGCCCCTAGTCGTGGGTAAAATGTTGACTTTTCATTCAGGCGGTCAAATGGACTTTGACCAATGACTGTGACGTAGTTTGGGACGTCACGAGTTCATAGACAGGTGGCACGTTCAATTTTGACATTCGAGGAAGAAGTTATGACGTTCGTGTAACGACCCGTCCCGAGTATCGGGATTTAATATTATTTATTATGGTTTAGAATGACTAATCTGGGAGTAGTTGAGTGATTTCGGACGAATTGTGCAAAATGGCCGTTTTTCCCCTAAGCGTGGGCAAAACGTTGACTTTTTATTCGGACGGTCAAACAGACCTTAGCCAATGACTGTGACGTAGTTTGGGACGTCACGAGTTCATAGACAAGGTGGTACGTTCGATTCCGACATTCGTGGAAGAAGTTATCACGTTCGGAAGTTCAGAGGCATTTTCGTAATTTGGACGAAATGGTGGAAAATGTTGACTTTTTGATCAGGAGGTCCGATTGTCGAGGGCCAAGGACCGTTATGTAGTGCGGGTCGATACGAATCCATTGACAGGTGGCACGCCGAAATCGGACTTCGTACGAGGAAGTTATAGGTCACGGAAGTTCGGTTTCACTATGCATGCATTATGAGGCGAGGACACGTGGCTTTTTCTGATTGGTTAGAGATTCTGAGTGGGACACGTGGACTACTAACCTTAAATTATGGACTCAGATCTGGATTGGTGAGATTGGATTAAAATATTAGGATTTAAATAACTAAAGAATTCCCACTTTGTTCAACTTTTGATCTGGGCCTTTCATCTGGTCTGTGCCTTCAATCCAGACCATCCATCTCCTCCCTCCCTATCTGGACAATTCAATCTCCTCTGTTTTATAATTTAACCCGATACCCCATTTCTTTCTCCCACATACAAACACACATATTTCTCACATCACCATCTCTGCTGTGCGTGCACAACCTGGGAAGTGACTGAGGTAGTGAGAGACGGCGGGAGGCGGCAGGACGACGGTGGCGACTACGGTGGACCACGGCGGGTGTGTTAACCCGAGGGAGAATTGGGTCCACGTTTTGGAGGATTGACCTTTAGTCGAGTTTCTAAGCTCTTTCTTGATTCTATTGAGACTTAGGGTCAGAAACAGGCACAGGGGACGAGATTTTGAAGCTCGAAGTGAGCTGTGCACGGCGGGGACGGCGGTGCCCGTAACCCGGTTCGAAACCAAAAATGGAGATCAATTTTTGGACGGGTGTTAGTCGTTGGATTTGATCTTTCAGTGTTCTATGAACCTAAACTGATCTTGTGGACGTAATTTTGGGACTCAAGGTGGCCTGAATCGGGAGGAAGGACGATCGGAAAATCTCGGCTTCGGATTTGTGTTCAGAGGTAAAAATCTTGACGTTATTCCTTGTTTTTGATTCCACAGAACCCTCAGTTGAATTAATACGATCTTGTAGGTGAAAACCCCGTCGAAAATGATCGAGAAACGGCTGAGAACCAATCGGGTAGACCCGCGGGTCACGGCGACCCAGTTGCAGGACCCGTCCACGGCTGGACGATGATGAACAGTACCCGGCGCGTGGGTTTCACGCGCAGGGAGTTCAACCGGTGCATGGGGGCGCGTGTAAGGTAATTTGGGGAAACTTCCAACATGACTTTTGTTCTATTCAATGTAACGAACATTTTGGGATTTGTTTAGTGTCGATCGGACACCGTCTCGATATTGTTCGGGATGTCCGAAGGTTTTAAATCCATTTTAAAAATACTTAAAAATTCTGAAAATTACGGGACTTTAATAGGATGTTAATGAAGAGGTTAGTGACCCTCTAATATGATTTGGACAGGATTGGGAGTCCCGGTGATAGTGGTGTGGCCCGGGAAGGCCTATGGCACGCGTATCGAGGCGCTCGGTTAAACGGTCTGTGAGTGGACATTGGTTTTATAAATTCGATGCATGCAAAACTGTTTCATGATTGTTATAATTGTGATTTTATGGTTTATTTTGGATATCAGTGAATTTATATGATTTCACGCATTTCGAGGCGAGTTACGTGTTTGCACGTAAATCAAGGATTTCTGGATTTGCATTGATTTCCATAATTGTGGTTCGGATATGATTTCATGAAACGGTTACGGATTTGATAAAATGAATTCGGGCCAGGGGCCCAATTGATTTAAGAAATCGGGTCAAGGGCCCAGTTGATCTGAGAAATCGGGCCAGGGGCCCAGTTGACTTATGAAATCGGGTCAGGGGCCCAGTTGATTTATATATATAATTTTGGGTCGGGGACCCTAAAATGGAATTGAATAAATGATTTCGGATTTGATAATCAACTATTTGGATTTATGACGGTTTTATGGAAATTCGGGGCAGGGGCCCTTGTGATATTTTGGAAATGAATAATAAAATGTGTTCCATAAAACCATCTCGATACGAGGATATGTATTGGTCTCCTCCAAGTGTCGGGGACACTGGAGAAGTCACGGTGCATTGTCTGCGAGGGGTCATTGTACGGAGCAGCCGGACCGTATAGTGATCCAGGAGCAGGATTGTTATCATTGGACGTCAAGGACGTCAGACATCGGGGATGTCAGAGATATGGACCCGGTGAGACCCCGGGCAGCACGCGTTGCTTAATACCATGAGATATGACGTCGGGGACGTCAAGCGTCAGGGACGCTAGGCATCAGGGATGCCGGAGATGGAAAAATAATAAATGAATATTACTGGATTTATGAAATAACTTTTGGATTTACTTTTGGGATTTCAAACTATGCTTTGGTTTCCGGGCTAAGGCCATAATGGTTATTTCTAAATAAATATGTGGTTACTGGTTTTTGGTGCATGCATATGTTTTTACTGAGGGGCATAAATGTCTTATAAATGTTTTAAACAGACTTGTTTATTTTCGTCCACTCACAGCTTTTGGTTTTTAATGCCCTTCAGGTTGATTCCAGAAGCGACTGCAGCAGAGACTGGACATCGCACACCTCCTCCATCGATCCTTGCGCACTCTGGAAGCCCGTTTGGGCAGTGGCAACAGGTTATCCCTTGTCTGACACCTCTGGTCAGACGAGAGCATGACACATTCCACGGTAATCCCCGGGGGATTGGGATGGGTCATGTCAGTTCGGAAGTTTAAGGGCATTTTGGTAATTTTGATTAAATGGAGCAAAATGTTGACTTTTGGACTGGGAGGTCCGATGGCCAAGGAACGTTACGTAGATCGGGATGATACGAATCCGTAGACAGGCGGCACGTCGAATTCGGACGTTCGACGATGAAGTTAGGGTTCAAGGAAGTCTCGGGGAACTATTGCACTTTTTACGGAACGACTTAACTTTTGGATTCTAGTGGGCCCGAGATATTTATTTCCTGCCCAATGGATGAGTGACAAGTGTCAACCATCCACAGGCCACCCTTATACATTCATGCATCAACCATTTTCTTCATTTCAAACCCAAGAACCCGATCTCACATCCCTCCATCTCTGAACAAACCCAAACCATTCCCTTCACATGGTTCTAGTTGAGGCTGAGACAGAGGATGACTGAGGTGACAGGACCGCCCCGGAAGGGGCATCGATAACCGTGCTGGGTCCTGCTCCCGTCTGGCAAGTCGACTAAAATACCCAAGTTACCCTCAGTACGTGCTTACTCATGCCTCCGCCTCACAATCAGCCTCGAACAACGCGCCACGACCTGGAGGGTCAATAAAAATCAAAAGGTGTGAGTGGACAAAAATAAAGTCAGCTTATAAAAACAGTTACAAAAGGCGCTTTTACCCTCCGCGTAAAACCAATGCATGCATACAAAAACAATTTCGCAAACCGTTACAATTTCAACATAAGAAATCCTTTTATCAAATTCCAACATAAGGAAAACTCGTACGAAACCCAACATCTATTCTTTTCCTTTCTCAACCATCGGGCACTAGCCCGCAATCATAAACACCGAGCCTCAGCCCAAAACCACGAATCAAACCCAAGGACACAACATAATCCAAAACCATCAACCATAAAACCGGGCCACTGCCCAACACATTCGAACATCATAGAACATAATCACAACCAATCAGTTTGATGGATATCAAGTGCGCCCGAGTCTTTAAACTCAAAACCATGCGCATAATCAGGTCTTCCCGGGATATCATCGAGTCTTTAAACTCAGAACATAATCAATAGGCCTCGAGGGTATCACAATAACTGAGTCTTTAAACTCACGAGTCTTTAAACTCATTAAGGGCCCTCCCCCGTCATCAATTAACCGAGTCTTTAAACTCAAACGTGCTCCAGCAAAAGCACCCGGGTCTTTAAACCCAAAATAGTTTTCAATGGGTCTTTAAACCCCAAAACATTTATCAAACACAGCAACGCGGGATCCATCCCGAATTCACATTTCTCTCAACAGGACTCATGGTCCGAAATTCCACATTCAATTTCCCAAATCATACTTCACATACATAATCATATTATCATTAGACACGGGGCATTATAACCATACCAAAATCACTCTATTAAATCATTTCCCATTCCCGAATTCGAATTCGCAATAATGATTCTGTAAGCCGGCATCCGGAAGCATCATCCTGAACTCAAACCAAG
This sequence comes from Prinsepia uniflora, assembly GCA_032719365.1. Classification (NCBI taxonomy): domain Eukaryota; kingdom Viridiplantae; phylum Streptophyta; class Magnoliopsida; order Rosales; family Rosaceae; genus Prinsepia; species Prinsepia uniflora. The sequence continues at coordinate 72,162,981 of CM064868.1, read as the reverse complement.
AAATCCACTTTAAATTTGCGAAAAAAAAACTGAAAGCTCGTTAATCGAAGTTAATTTTATGCCCCGAGCATTAAGCCTGAAATCACCTTTTTCAAAATCCCTTTTTAATTCCTTGAAATCACTTAATTTCTCAAATCTCATTAGCAACACATCAAAACCACAATCATAATCGCCAAAATCACGGTCCAATCAAACATACCCATAAACTCGTAAAACGTGCAAAATCCGGAACAATCGTGAAAAACGTGTCAACATCATAAATCATACTCCCATTCATATTCAAAATATTATTAAAACATGACACACACAATTCATGTTGGATAAAATCACAATACGCTAAATCTCGAAAATCCCAGAAATCTCAAAATCCCTTAACACGTGCAAATCCGCAGAAATGTCGAAAACCGTGTCAACACCGTGAGTTGCACTCACCATCATAAACAACATTCATTAAACATTATACACACAAATTATGCAAATTCTTTCGTTAAACCATCATCAAGCATCAAAGTGACCATAGTCTCGAAATACGTGTAATTTCGTATGTATAGCAAAAATACGTATAAATACGGGAATCGAAATCAATCACAACTTATAATCATAATCATAAAAATCATGGAAATATTTATGCATGCATTAAATTTGAAAGCAACGTCCACTCACACACCATTCTTGAAGCTCGGTTCCGCGCCGCACGCATTCCCGCAATTCCCGGAATTTTCCAGAAATTCGAAACATGTCCGAAAACACATTCCAGGGTCACTAAGGTCACAAATAACATCATGTTAATTTCCCATAATTTCCCGGGAATTAATCGTTAATTAGAAACGTAACGTAAACCTTTGGACCCTCGAAACAACGTCGAAACGGTGTCCGAATAATTCGAAACCAACGCTGAAATGTTCGTTACATTGTATAGGACAAAAGTCATGTTGGACTTACCTCAAAAATCGGGTCCACGCGCCGTCACACGCCGCCGCAAGCGGTTGCGCGTGACACCCATGCGCCAGCTACAGTACCTCTGCACAGTTCATCGTTCTCACCCGATTAGCCTGCAAACGGGTCCCAAGCCAGCGACACAACCCGGTTAAATCTCCATCAATACTCACTCTAATCCTTCCCTAATTCCACCTAAATCATTCCTTTACATTTTAATTTAAGTTCTCATTCAATAATTACCCTCAACAAGCTCTAAATCAATCAATCCACCCGTGATCAAACAAACGGGTCCATCACTGAAACTCACTCTAATCAGGCCAGTTTCCAAATTAAATTAAACAGGAACTTCGTATGCCCCAAACGAACACTAAACCACAGCCAATTTCAGGAACACTTACCCGTAGGTGATCGTCCACAAGCCTGAAATTTCTCCAAAATTGGAGCTTCCGTTCTTGGCCAATCTGGGGTCGATTTTCTTCATTCCTTGTACGGTTGAGTTCAACAAGCTCCCAGAAGACTATTCTTAACTTCGGTTTGGCTCAACTCAGCTCACAAATTGATTTTAGAATTTTCTCTCCAATTTTCGATTTTTCTCCCAGAGCTGGTTCTCTCAACTCTCAGCCTTCCCTTATTCCAAATGACGCTCAGAAGCACTCTCAGCACTCTGATAATCGAACGGTGTGGCCAACAGCTCGTGGGAATCCATCTGATTCCACTGAAGATTTTTTCCCGCAAACAGAACCCGAATTCATAGAAAATGAATACCCGTGCACTGGTTTGTTTCAGCCCATGCCACCATGCCGTCCAATACCTCAAAACACTTAAACAATTTCATGCCCAGTCCACTAAGCCGTTTAAACAATAGCACGATCAGAGCACCACCCAGCACGGCGTGCAGGCTCTGTTTTCACGGTTGTTTGAACAGTAACCCCTGCACAAAATTACCATTTTGCCCTCAATTTGACAAATTACCAAATTGCCCCTCACCTTCCGTGACCCGTAACTTGGTCACCCGATGTCCGTTTTCCGCGTGCCGCCTGTCGTTGTGCTCGGGGCATCGAGACCATCCTAACGGTCCTCGGTCCTCGGCCATCGGACCTCCCGGTCAAAAAGTCAACATTTTCCCTTATTTTGTCCAAATTACGGAAATGCCCCTGGACTTCCGAAAGTCATAACTTTCACCACGAACGTCGGAATCGAACGTGCCACCTGTCTATGATCTCGTGACGTCCCAAACTACGTCACGGTCACTGGTCAAAGTCCATTTGACCGTCCAAAAAAAAGTCAACGTTTTGCCCACGACTAGGGGCAAAACGGTCATTTTGCATCGTTCGTCCGATTTCGCCCAACTAATCACCGATTAACCCATTAATCATGATTAGTTACTAATCCAATCCCGGGTTCCGGGACGGGTGGTTACATGAGGACTGAGGGGAGGTTGTAGGATGGCCAGAACCGCCGTGGACGGCGGCATGGAGGAGAAACCTGATAGGTACTCAGTTTAGCCTTTTCTCTTTGATTTTTGATTCATGACGTTGGGCTTGGTTTTTAGTGATTGCAATGGGTTTGTTGAGTCACTTAGGAGGTATAGAGAAGGTTTTAATGGGGTTTAATGGCTGAGACGTCGTGGGGGCTGATCAGGAATATTGGACCGTAAAGGGGGTAATCGGGTTCAATGGGTTTTATATGTTTTTGATGTTCTAATTCATATATTTAGATTCATATGAATGTAAGGAAGATTTTAGGATTAATTAGGAAGGGAATCGGACCAAAATGGAGGAGGAAAACCAGCGGACCGGTTCAGTTGCAGGTGAACCCGGTTCAGTTGCAGGTGAACTCGGTTCACTGCGGGTTGAAGACACTGCTACAGTAGGCGTGTGATCTCACGCGCAGATGAGGTTATTGGGGCGCGTGAGGGCGCGTGCCCAATAATTTGGGAAAGTGTTCAACATGTGAAACACTCTATTCGATGTAACGAACATTTTGGGACTGGTTTCGTGTCGATCGGACACTGTCTCGATAATGTTCAGGGCATCGGAAGGTTTAGGTTCGAGATTTAAAATAGTTAAAAATTCTGAAAAATTACGGGGCTTTAGTGGGAGGTTAATTAAGTAGTTAGTAACCTTTTATTACGATTTGGACAGGTTTGGGAGTCCCGGTGATGATGATTTGCCAGGTGAGGCTTACGGCACGAAAATCGAGGCGGCAGCTCGGATGGTCTGTGAGTGGACCTTGTTTTCTAAATTGGTGCATGCATAAATGTTTATTATATGTTTTAAATACTTGTTTGTGATGCCATGAGTGTATTTGGATGTGGGGTTACGTATAGGCACATATTTCGAGGTTTCGGCCCTATACGGGGTTGTACTTTCTTTATTGGTTTAAATGAAATGGATTTGGATTTCCAAAAGGATAAACTCGGGTATGAGACCCATTTGGTGTTGTCTCGGGCATATGACGTTGTTGATGGCCTACGGGTCTGAATCGTGCCGCGGCGAGTGCTATGTTCACTACGATCGACGATACGACGCTCGCCTCCAGATTGGGATGTGTTCCTTCCGGAGAGGTCACGATGCACGATCTGTGGTCGGGCAGCTAATGGAGGCTCGACTTCGGAGTACTGACGGTTCAGGATATCGATCGGTGATGATGCACCTTGATCTTGTGGTGGTCGCGTCGGTTGATTCGTTCACGGCCACATACTAGGATTGAGGGCGGTCCTGGATTGATGGTTGCACGCATCACTACGATCGGAGTCGGGATTGACCCTTAGATATCGAGCACGGTGCCCAGCTGATGTCATATGTTTGGGCACGAGACCCAGTTGTTTTACATTGATGATTTTGGGCTAGGGACCCTAGATGGATTTCCAAGTTCATGGCGGTTTATGGGCACCGGCATGAACCCTCGAAAGGTTATTGTGGTACATGACGGTTTATGGGAATCGGGCATGAACCCTTAAATAGATGTTATATATCATGATGGTTCAGAGGGACCAGGCATGAATGACAGGACCCATCCCAATCCCCCCGGGATTACCGTGGAATGTGCCCTGCTCCCGTCCAACAAGGGGTGTCAGACAAGGGATAACCAAGAGCTACTGCCCAAACGGGCCATCCAGAGTGCGCAAGGACCGATGGAGGAGGTGTGCAATGTCTCAGTCTCTGCTGCAATCGCATCCGTAATCAACCTGAAGGGCATTAAAACCAAAAGCTGTGAGTGGACAAAAACCAATAAGTTTACCAAATACATTTATAAGACATTTATGCCCTCCAATAAAAACGTATGCATGCCACCAAAAACCAGTAACCAAAACGTTTGCTCAACCGAGCCATTAGGGCCTTAGCCCAAAAACCGTTAACCAAAAACCAAGTGTGGGAACTCAGCCCAAAACCGTGGAATACCACCACCATACATATTAAAACCATGTGGGTCACCACCCACTACCATAAATGAACATTAATTCATTAAAATCACACAATCATAAATCCACCCGGAAAGCCATTTCATTAATTCATATTTTACCATTACCATCACCAGCATCCCTGATGCTAGACGTCCCTGACGTCATGTCTCACGGTTTCATAAGCTACGCGTGCTGCCCAGGGTCTCTCCGGGTCCATATATCTGACATCCCTGATGTCTGACGTCCCTGACGTCAATCATAGCAATCCTGCTCCTGAGTCATCATACGGTCCGGCTGCTCCGTATAATGACCCCTCGCAGGCAATGCACCGTGACTTCCCCAGTGTTCCAGACATCTGGAGGAGACCATCATATATCCTTGTATCCAGATGGTATATGGAAAACAGTTTTATTAAATCCTTTTATCACATTATTACCATTGGGCCCTGCCCGAAATTTCCATAAAACCACATAATACCATTTAGGGTCCCTGACCCAAAATCACCATTATAAAATATAGGGTCCCTGACCCGAAATCACATTTATTATCCAACTGGGCCTCATGCCCGATTTTATAAACCACTGGGCCCACGGCCCGATTTGTAAACCAACTGGGCCCGCAGCCCGACTTATAAACCCACTGGGCCCACGGCCCGAATTCACAAATCAACTGGGCCCCTGGCCCGATAATATAACTCAAATGGGTCTCAGCCCGATTTCATACCAACTGGGCCCCTGGCCCGATTTCATTAACCAACTGGGCCCCCCGGCCCGATTCTCAAATGGACTCCAAGTCCGAAATTTCCAAAACAAGTGGGCCTCAAGCCCGAGTTCATATTTCCAATTTCAAAACCATTTCATCATATTATTTATTTAACCACAAGCACACAAAACCACAAATAAACCGTTAATCCCGATATACGTGAAATACGGAAAACACCTCGAAATACGTGCAACATAACCAAAATCAATGCTCACAAATACCATCATAGAAATCATGTATATAAACCATATAACACATTTAAGCATGCATAGGATTTATAAAACCAAAGTCCACTCACAGACCGTTTTAACCGTGTGCCTCGATACGCGTGCCACCGGCCCTCCCGGGCCACACCACTATCACCGGGACTCCCAATCCTGTCCAAATTACATTAGAGGGTCACTAACCTCATCATTAACATCCTATCAAAGTCCCGTAATTTTCCCGAATTGTTACTTATTTTTAAACTTAATTTAAAACCTTCGGACATCCCGAACAATATCGAGACGGTGTCCGATCGACACGAAACCAATTCCAAAATGTCCGTTACATTAAATAGGACAGAAGTCATGTTGACCTCACCTCGAGATTCGCGCCCACGCGCCGTCACGCGCCGCCGTGAGTGGCTGCGCGTGAAACTCACGCGCCTGCTACAGTGTCACCAGCCCAACCCGTTTGTCTGGTAAACGGGTCCAATTCACCCGCGACACAACCCGGTTCCAATCCTGTCAATTCGATCCTAATTCCTTCAATTGATCAATCCATTAGCTTCGTTTTAAGTCCAATTATAAGTCTGCAAACTCAATTACACAAATCCTTACCCAAATTCCCACGATTCGATGATGATCCACGAAGAACATCCGGTCACTGTTCAATCATGGGATTCCTTCAATCTCGATTGATTTCCCCAAATTGGTTCAACCAGAAGCATCAGTGGACTACTAGGAACAATTCCCCCACATCAATTTCGTCGTTTGATCAGTAAATGATCACGACTCAAGTATGAACACCGTCCACTGTGCAACCATGGAGTTTCATCGATCTCAGCCGGTTTCCTTCAATTGATGATCCCAGAAGCATCGTGGGATCATGAGAAATCATTTCCCCACAACAATTGAGTCAATCACAGCCCCAAACTCCACGACTCATGCTCGAAGTTCCTCACTGTTACCAAACCCGTTCAGAGCCAATTGGGCATGAATTCATCTCGTTCTTGATCTGAAACAACTCGTCTCAACCTCAGGAAGGTATTTCCAAGCTCCAAATCGATCATCACAGCTCAAATCTCAGTATTTGAATTTCCCTCCCAAAACCAAATTTTCGATTCTCAGCTTCATCTCTGCCTCTCGTGTTTCCCAGCCAAGTTAATCTCAATACTCTCTCAATTCCTCACACTCTGGTTCAGGAATGGAAGGAAATGGTGGACGAATTCGAACTCCCCCCATCTCTGCGTTTTGCTTGTACACGGGTAAGGACAGAAGAGAAATAAATGGAAAATAAAGGGTTTAATAATTAATTAAATATAATAAACATCATAATGATGTCTACCCCAAAACATGGAATCTGGTTTCAAGGGATGAGTGACACTTGTCACTCATCCAGGTGTGCTGAGTCAACGGTTACTATTCTATATTATAATATTATTTTAATCCCGGCCTCGGTTCGTTAGTTCGTTTCCTTGACCATAACGTCGTCGTCGGATCTCCGATTTCGGCATGCCGCCTGTCGTTGGATTCGTATCGACGATACCTACGTAACGGTCCTTGGCCCTCGCCCATCGGACCTCCCGGTCAAAAAGTCAACATTTGGCCCCTAATAAGCCAAATTACCAAATTGCCCCTCAACTTCCGAACACCATAACTTTTTCTACGAATGTCGGAATCGAACGTGCCACCTGTCTATGAACTCGTGACGTCCCGAACTACGTCACGGTCATCGGTCAAAGTCCGTTTGACCGCCCGAACCAAAAGTCAACATTTTGCCCACGACCAGGGGCAAAACGGTCATTTTGCACATTTTGTCCGATTCCGCCCTACTAACCACCGTTCAACCTCGCTAATCAAGATTAGTCACTAAACTAATCCCGGAATTCGGGACGGGTCGTTACAATGAATGTTTATGTTATGTATATATATATATATATGTATGTATATTCAAATACCTTCCTTTACTTCTATTATCTCCTCTGGGGAGGGTCGTTGGCCTGGGTGGACCCTAGAGTAGTCACGGAGCACCAACTGAGTGGAGTCGCCCCCCAGTTGGGTTCCTTACTCTCAGGAAGGCATGGATCGTAACCTCAGGACGGGTCATTGGTCTACGGACATTGACCTTGGACTCTGAGAGACTTGGGTTTGAGACCTCGGGTAGCACGCGCGTAGCTTTGGAAACCGTGACAGGATTGGTTGTGTGAATTATATGTATGTATGATATATGACGTATATGATATATGGTTATGAGATATGATATGTGATATGCACAGGTTTTGGGCAGTGGCCCGTGTACGTGGTTTCATTATGGTTTTGGGCTGAGTCCCACATGGATTTGGGCAGTGGACCGTACGGTTGATTCTTTATGATTCTTTCATTATGATTTTGGGCTTAGTTCCCAATTATGGTTCTTTCGGATAAACAGTTTTTGAATGCATGCATACTTTTTAGTTAAGGGTACAAATGTCTTCGATAAACTATTTTTATAAACTCTTGTTTTGTCCACTCACAGCTTTTAATGTTTTGACTGCCCTTGACAGAACCCACTCCGATTATCGTCTCGATAATCGGGAAGCATCATGCTCCCGTCTGACAACCGAACACAAAAGATCAAAATAGCCAAAAATTACACCACATACATTGTCGGACCATGGAGATTAAATGATGCAACCCACTGAAATACAAGTCCACAATTTCACATAGCATAGTTACAAAACAAGACAAGGATAAAATCCTACTCTGTGAACTAACTACACCGCAACGGGAAAACTTTATGCCTCTGCCTCTGCCTCGGCGTTATCCCCCAAAACTTGTACCACGACCTGGAGGGTATTTAAAACAGAAAAGTGTGAGTGGACTAAAACAAAATATTCTAGAAAACAGTTTAATGAAATCGGGGTTCAACCTCCAGTTTTACAACACGCATGCATAACTAAGTATTCGAAAACACTTTTACGAAACATATAGAAACCGTTACAGTAAACAGCCATAAAACCATGTAAAACTGAATGTAACATTAACAAATCAAATCTGTTGGATCTATCCGAGTCTTTAAACTCATATATCAGGTCTTCCCGGGTTATCAACGAGTCTTTAAACTCAGAACATAATCAATAGGCCTCGGAGGGTATCGCAGTAACCGAGTCTTTAAACTCCCTAATCTTTAAACTCAATCCGGGTCTTTAAACCCAATCCGGGCCCGCCCCTGTCATAACATATCCGGGTCTTTAAACCCAAAACCAAATCCAGCAATCGTACCGGGTCTTTAAACCCAAATCATGTGTAAATCATAACAAGTCTGGATCCCTCATGATCCAAGTTCCCAAAACCAATCCGAAATCACATTTTGTCATAATAGGACTTATGTCCGAATTTCACATTCCATCCCAAATCTTACTCATAAATCACAATCAAATCATCATTAAAACGTGATATGCATAATCATATAAAATCACTTCATCAAACCATCATTAATGCATAGGAGAAAACACGTAATCTCAAAATACGTAAAATGCGATAATCACATCGAAAAACGTGCAATCACGTAAAGCAGGAATGTCATAATCATCACCATAAAACCATATATAGAAATATAAAACAAGTGAGTAAAAAAAGTTATGCATGCTCGGTTAGAAATCAAAAGTCCACTCACAGAGTTTGAACGCGTCAATCGCGTCCCGTACGCTCCTTGGTTTCCTCGGGAATGTTTCGGGCTGTCAAAGATCACAATTTGGGTCACAAACACTTCCAATAAGTTTACATTAATTTCCCTAATTTTTCGAGATTTTTCGACGTAATTAACTAAAATTTCTAAACCTTCGAACCCTCAAAACTATCCCGAACGACGTCCGATCGACTCGAAATTTAACTCAAAATGTTCATTAAACTGAAAGGATGAAATCTCAAGTTAACCATGACGGAGATACGGCCTCACGCGCCCTCATGCGTCGCCCAAAGTGGCTGCGCGTGAAAGCCACGCGCCACGCACTGTAGCTACAGTGTCATCTTCCTCGCCCGTATTTATGCTAAAGGGGTCTCAAACCCGCGACTCAACCCTGTTGAAACTCTATCAATTCTCACTTAATTCCTTCCCTTTTTCCACCTAAAACCTTCCATTAAGTGTTAATTTAGGTTCTCCCTTAATCATTTCCTACATCAAGCCCTAAATCGATCAATTCACACATGATCAATCGAACGGGTCGACTTTTGAAACTCATTCAACTCAACTTGATTTTCTAATTAAGTGGCACAGAAGCTTCGTAAGACCTAAACAAACGTTAAACCGTAACCAATTTCATAAATCCTTACTTGGAAGTAGTCGTCCGCAACCTTGAAAAAATTCCAGAACCTGGGACTTATGTTCTTGGCCAACCCGCGATCGATTTCCTTCAATTTTTGTATGGTTGAGTTCGAAATGAACCCAGAAGACTATTCTTAATCTCTGTTTGGCTCCTCTCAGCTCACAGATTAATTTTCGAATTTCCCTCCAATTTTCCCTATTCTGTTTTCTCTCAAGTTCATCAGCTTTCTCCTCTCCAATCTGATCCTCTCAACTCACTCTAACTCCCCATATTCAACCGTCCACCCAACAGCTCGTGGGAATCTCTTAGTCCCACTGTGATTCTGTTTCCCGCAAACAGACCCAAAAACCATTACAAAATCCTCCCGTGCTCTGTTCCCCTCAGTTCTCCCAGCACGCCTAGCACTCATCAGTCTTTCTTAGTGACCAATGTCACTCACAACGTTAAACAATTCACTGAACAATCCACTGAACAGATTAAACAATTCCCATGGCAAACCACCACGCCTGTTTCAAACTGTGCCTTGGCAAATTACCATTTTGTCCTCCTTCACCAAATTACCAAAATGCCCTTCTCGTTCTAGAACCGTAACTCATCCGTCCGAGGTCCGTTTTCAGTGTGCCGCCTGTCTACGGACTCAGGGCATCGAGACCTACCTAACGGTCCTCGAATTGCATGAAAAATAGTGTTCGGACAAAAAGTCAACAATTTCCTCCTTTTCAACCTAATTACGAAAATGCCCTTGAACTTACGAACGTCATAACTTCTTTCCTGATCGTCGGAATCGGACGTGCCACCTGTCTATGGACTCGTAACGTCCTGAACTACGTCACAGTCATTGGTCAACGTCCGTTCGACCTACCAAGTAAAAATTCAACAATTTGCATCCTTCTAATTTCCGGGGCGTTACAACTTCCCCCCCTTAAGAAATTTCGTCCCGAAATTTTAAGGAAACAAGTATGGATATTGTTCTCGCATCTGTGTCTCGGGTTCCCATGTGGCTTCCTCCACATTCTGATTTTTCCAGAGGACCTTTACTAGGGGAATGGTCTTCCGACGAAGTACCTTATCTTTTCGATCCAAAATCTGTACGGGTTGTTCTTCAAAGCTCAAGTCTTCTCTGAGTTCAAGGGGTTGCTCTTCTAGTACATGAGAAGCGTCATACACATACTTACGTAGCATCGACACGTGTAATACATCATGGACTTTAGAAAGTTCTAGAGGTAGTGCTAATCTATATGCAACCTGTCCAATCCTCTCAATAATCTCGTACGACCCGATGAAACGAGGGCTCAACTTTCCCCGCCTGCCAAACCTCACTATACCTTTCCAAGGAGATAGCTTCAGAAATAACCAATCTCCGACCGCAAACTCAAGATCTCTAATCTGATGGTCCACATAGCTCTCTTTTTTTGTCTTGGGCTGCCTTGAGCCTATCTCTGATGAGTTTGACTTTCTCTGTTGTCAATTCCACCAACTCAGATCTAGTCAATTTCCTTTCACCCACGTCCGTCCAACATAACGGGGTTCTGTACTGCCGTTCATACAAGGCTTCGTAAGGGGCCATTCCAATGCTTGCTTGATAACTGTTTTTATAAGCAAACTCCATCAATGCTAGATGCGATTCCCAAGTACCTTGAAATTGTAAAACACAGGGTCTCATCATGTCCTCCAAAATCTGAATGGTCCGCTCAGACTGACCGTCGGTCTGAGGATGAAAAGCAGTGCTGAAACGTAGTTTCGTTCCAAAAGTCTTTTGCAAACGCTGCCAAAACCGTGAAGTAAACCTTGGATCCCTGTCAGAAACTATCGATTCTGGAGTACCGTGCAATCGGATGATCTCATCGATAAACAACTGAGCAAACTGTATCATCCTGAAATTCTCTCGCACCGGCAAGAAATGGGCTGACTTCGTAAGCCTATCCACAATCACCCAAACTCCATCGTGGCCTCTGGATGTCCTAGGAAGTCCAAACACAAAATCCATCGTTATGTGATCCCATTTCCATTCTGGGATAGGAAGTGGTTGCAAGGCTCCATAGGGTCTTTGTCTCTCAGCCTTCACTTGCTGGCAAATCAAACACTTACTGACAAACTCAGCGGTCTCTCGTTTCATACCCGGCGACGTCGGTAGCGTCCACAGGGAGACCGAGTAGTGGACCAGGCTGGAATGTGTGTTTCTACTGCGGGGAGCGAGGTCATTTTCGACGTGAGTGTCCACTGTTGCCACAGGAAGGTGGTGTAGGCAGAGGAGTAGCGGAGTCCGGACAGAGTACAGCATCAGGGACATCGGGCACTAGAGGAGGTGGTGGCACAGCCACGAGTAGTTCGAGGGGACGTGGTAGAGTGTCAGGATCTCAGGCCCGGGTATTCTCGATGACTCAGCAGGAGGGTCAGTCGACACCAGATACGGAGATAGGTACTTGTTTTACTTTTGGTTGTTCTGTCAGTTTGGTTGTTGGATCCCAGGGTAGAGTCTAGGAGTTCGCCTAGAGGACTTGGAGTGTACAGTAAGTTCCGTAGTAGGTTGACGGGAAGTAGAGGAAAGGAGTGACTGTGGAAGGAGAGAACCCACAAGCTAGAGTTTGCCTTTAGGACTTTGTGGAGTTAGTCCGACCGTGGCCGGAATGGTAGCCGAAGGAGATGGGTGGTGGTATACGAGGAGGTACTCTATGATTTCTGTCGGGTACTGTGACATGAGGTATTTTATAATACCTTTGTTTTCTGTTCATAGAGTTTCCCTTGCGTACACCATGTAGTTGTTACATAGCTAGGGTGGCCGTGGTAACAGTAGCTGGGGATGGAGTGAAATACCCAAGGTGGAGATGATAGACATGAAACCTAGGAGAAGTTGTTGTTGATCTGCTGTTGATTCCGGGTAGGAGACCCTAGGTGTCGGGAACTAGCTGTGGAATTTCGGGGACGAAATTCTTTTTAGGTGGGTAGATTGTAACAACCCGTCCCGACAATTGGGATTAGTAGAGTGATTAAGGTGTGATTAGTAAGGTTAGTTAAGGGTTAGGTGGTCCCGAGGGGTCCGGGAACTTAGAATGACGATTTTGCCCCTGGGTCGGGCAGAAATGTTGACTTTTATTTCGGGTGGTCAAATGGGAGTTGACCGGTGACCAGGACGTAGTTGAGGACGTTACGAATCCGTAGGCAGGTGGCACGCCCGATTCCGACATCCGAGGAGGAAGTTGTGATGTTCGGAATGTTGAGGGCATAACCGTAATTTGGCGAAATTAGGGGGGAAACGTTGACTTTTTATACGAACGGGTTTTGGTAAGTTGACCTAAGACTGTTAAATAGATCTCGTCGTCCCGAGTTCGATGACAGGCGGCACGTATTCATCGGACGTACGATGTGGGAGTTACAGGTCTAGAAAGGTAGTGGCAAAGTTGTAATTTTGGGTAAAACAGAAGGGCATTTTGGTCTTTTGTGCTCTGGGGTGTGTGCAACAGATGAGGACAGATGAAGGGTTGAGATTGAGCCATATGTGAGATGAAGGGTAGGATGGTGACACGTGCTAAAGGTGGAGCGGTTTCTGGGGGGTTCCAGTGTGTGCACGGTCCAATTATTTGGGTGCAACCGTGCAAGTGTGAGTTTTCTTCGACCCAGATAGAAACAGAGTGAGGCGGTGAGGAAAATTGGAAGGTGATCGTGGATGTTGATGAGTTCTGGTGAGTGAAGAGTGATCAGAAGGAGGTTGAGAGATGCTGGGGTGGTGCTGAGAAGGTTAGAAGTGTGCAGGTGGTGTGTGAGTGAGTTGAGAGCCACGGGAACTTCAGAGAAAAACAGAGAGGAACTGAGGGAGCTGGTGGTGCTGTGGCCGTGTGTAAGTGCGATTGACCTCGAGAGGAGGCTGAGGCGACGTTGTGGATTCCAGGAACCGCGGCGGCGAGCACGGTGGTGGACGGTTGCAGGTAATCCCTCATCCTTGTAAACTTGCCCTGTTTTCCCGTCGAGTTTTGAATCGAAAGTTGTGAGTCTAGGGGTTGAATCGATGGGTCTATAGTGGTTTAGGGGATTTAGTTGAGTCCTAGGAACCGTCTGGTTGTGTTGCCGTGACGAGAGGTGCACGGTGGTGGTTGGCGCGACGGAGGGACTCTGTGTGCCCTGTTTTTCCGTTTTGTTTCAATCCAAGAGTCGTGATCCCAGGGACTGAGTCGAAGGTTTAGAAGAGTTGGATTAGGTTCAGCGAGGTCCTAGGAAGAGTCTGGGACAGTCACCGTGACGGGGGGTGACCGGAGTGGCTGGATCGTGAAACAGGGGAGTTCAGGCCGTCTGGTTCGAGCTTGAGTCGACGGTGTAGGGGCCGTGTCGAGTTCTAAGGAGGAGGGGGATGGATAGCTTAAGGTTGGACGATGAAGATGGTGAAGAAAGGAGGTGAAATGGTGGCCGGACGGTGGAGAACAGGTCTCGCCGGTCCGAGTTGCAGGCTACTGTTGCGAACCGGGTTGGCTCGAGGTTGACGGTGGCACTGTAGCAGGCGCGTGAGGGCCACGCGCAGCCACTTTGGGCGGCGCGTGGGGGCGCGTGCGGCGGTTCTGGGAGAAACGGTCAACATAGTTTTTGGTCTAGGAGTTGTTGTGAGTTCGATGGAGTTGGTTTCGGGTCAATCGGAAGTCGTTTGAGTTGAGTTCCGCGAGGGTGAAAGTTTAGGGTCCCGGGTTCTTATGTTTAGGATTCGGGGAATTTTGAGGGGATTTAGGTGAACCTTCGTAGACGTGCTAGTAACGTAATTTGGCGGTGTTTGACAGGATCGGGATTTCCCGAGGAAGCCGAGGAACGGGCTGGACGTTCGGGACGCGAGTAGGGCTCAGTACTGTGAGTGGACCCTTTTCTTAAACTCGAGCATGCATAACTGTTTTCTATAATTGTCTTATGATTTTCAATCATGATTTTGTGTTTATCGAATATGTTGGTCGGTTTTACATTATTACACGTTTTTCGAGGAAATTGGTTTTTAGCACGTTTTACGAGGAATGGTTGGTTTCTGGAATTTATGCTATGGTTGTGGGATTTCAAATGATAAGTGGTTTTCAATGGTTATAAGTGGATTTTGGGAACATGATTTTGATGATCAAAGTTTTCAATTTTAGAATCGGATTTCACTAATCGGAATTTGGTTTTAAGATTGGGAAGTGGACTCCGGATTTGGGTTCGGAATGACGGTTCGGGATGCCGGGAAAGCATCGGACCAGTGATTTCGGATTCGGGTTTGGATGTGGATTGGTAAATGGTTTTCAAATGATTTTGAGATTGGATTTGCTGGATCTGGATATTGGGTTTAAAGACCCGGATATATGTGACGGGGGACCGGCCGGATTGGGTTTAAAGACCCGGATTGAGTTTAAAGACTCGGGAGTTTAAAGACTCGGATATATATTGATTTCCCCCGTAGGCCTTGAGTTTAAAGACTCGGGAGTTTAAAGACTCGGATATGATAAGGCCTGGATTGAGTTTAAAGACTCGGGAGTTTAAAGACTCGGATAGGTCCAGCAGGTTTGATCGAGAAAATGATGATTTGGTGGTTATGGTTTTGATACGGTTTCTGATGCTCATGTGTGGTTTCTTATGGTATTTTATAGTGTTTCTGTTTCTTATGATGTTTATAATGGTTATTTTATAAATGTGTTTATAACTGTTGGTTATGCATGTGGTTTCAAAACGGAGGGTTTAACTCGGTTTTCTTATAAAATGGTTTTGAACTTTTGTACTTTCTGGTCCACTCACATTTTCTGTTTTAATTGCCCTCCAGGTTGTGGAGCTAGCGCGGGGTCTTGACGTCGAGGCAGAGTCTGAGGCATAGAAGTGACGTGAGGGTTCCCAGAGTAGAGTAAAGGCTTCCGTGTGCGTGTAGTTATCGGTTTTATTTTCTCTGTATGTTCGTACTATGTTCTGTACATGCTACCTTCGGGACTTTGTGTCTAATTACTCCTGCGTTTGACTGGTTAGAATGTGAGTGAGTTTTACTTGAGTTTTGCGTCGGGGAGTCAGACGGGAGCGGGATTTACCTCGGGTTTCGGGGTGAAACCGGGGTGGGTCCTGACAATTGGTATCAGAGCATAGGTTTGTCGAGTTTGTTGGGTCTGTCGGTTTGTGAGGTTGTGTTTCAGTTGTTTGACTACTTCTATGCCTCTTTCAGTGTGCGGTTGACGATGCCTCCGAGACGTAGACCCTCTCCACAACCTGAAGAAGTAGCCAGAGAGACGGAGAGTGCTACGATTGAGCGAGCCCAGCGGCTCGGGGCTACGACTTTTAGTGGTGGGGCTGATCCTGAGG
Source organism: Prinsepia uniflora (assembly GCA_032719365.1). Lineage (NCBI taxonomy): Eukaryota > Viridiplantae > Streptophyta > Magnoliopsida > Rosales > Rosaceae > Prinsepia > Prinsepia uniflora. The sequence goes on along the minus strand of CM064868.1, from coordinate 72,147,082 downwards.
AAGCCCAGAGGTGGATTACTAGACTGGAGCGGATTTTTGCGGTGATGCATTGTCCGCCGGAGGAGCGAGTATTGTTGGCTGCATTTTTGCTGGATGGTGCGGCGTACGAGTGGTGGTATACCCTCGAGTTGTCCGGTTGGGATGTTCACAGTGTGACCTGGGAGACGTTTAGGGAACGGTTTCTGGAGCAGTATTATCCTCGTTCTTTCCGGGATGCCAAGGAGGCGGAGTTTCTGCAGCTCCAGCAGGGGAATATGACCGTGGCAGAGTATGAACGGAAGTTTCAGATGTTGTCTCGGTTTGCTCCTGCTTTTGTGGCCACTGAAGCCGAGAAATGCCGTAGGTTTGAGTTGGGTTTGCGTGGTGAGATTCGAGCCGTAGTGACGGCTGGATCTTTTGCTACCCTCCGAGATCTGTCGGATGCTGCGGTGCGAGTTGAGGCTAGTTTGCCGGTGCGACGCCGGGAACCATCTATTCCTGGAGCTTCGAGCCAGCGGACACCGAAAAGAGGTAACTTCGGTGGATCGTCCTCGTCGGGCGATGATCGTTTTGGTAGACCTGGTAGTGCCCAGAGGCATAGGCAATCACTTTCCCATGCTGCATTAACACGCATCCCAATCCTTGTAAGGTTGCGTCGTTGTACACCTCAACTTCCCCACTATCGTCCGGAAGGGTCAATACAGGAGCAGATGTCAAACTTTTCTTCAACTCCTGAAAACTCTGTTCACAATCCTCATCCCAAACAAATCTGACTCCCTTCCTCGTCAGCCGTGTCAATGGGGCAGCAATGGTAGAAAACCTTTCCACAAACCGCCTGTAATAACCGGCTAACCCCAAGAAACTTCTGACCTCAGTGACTGTCTTTGGTTGTTCCCACTTTGCCACTGCTTTAATCTTTTGGGGATCTACACTGATTCCTTCAGCCGAAATCACATGTCCCAAGAAACTCACGCTAGTCAACCAGAATTGACATTTACTGAGCTTTGCATACAACTGATGCTTCCTTAAGGTACCAATCACCATCCTTATGTGTTTTTCGTGCGCCTTCGCACTCTTTGAGTAAACCAAAATGTCATCGATGAATACAATAACAAAGTGGTCCAAGTATGGCTACAACACTCGGTTCATCAAATCCATAAATGCCGCTGGTGCGTTAGTCAAACCGAACGGCATCACTAGGAACTCATAATGACCATAACGGGTTCTAAAGGCTGTTTTGGGTACATCCTCATCCTTAACCCGCAATTGATGATACCCAGAACGAAGATCGATCTTGGAGAAGTGTTGAGCTCCCCTCAGTTGATCAAACATGTCAGCGATCCGTGGTAGGGGGTATTTATTCCGGATTGTTACCTTGTTCAGTTGCCTATAATCTATGCAGAGCCTCAAGCTCCCATCCTTTTTTTCGCACAAAAAAAACTGGAGCTCCCCAAGGAGATACACTCGGTCGAATAAACCCCATATCGACCAACTCTTGCAATTGCGCCTTCAATTCCTTCAGCTCAGTTGGCTCCATACGGTACGGAGTCTGAGATATAGGTTGCGTACCTGGAACAAGATCAATAGTGAACTCAATGTCTCGGTGAGGTGGCAATCCCGGTAAATCCTCCGGAAAGACATCTGGGAACTCTCGCACTATCGGTATATCCTCCACCTTCAATGGTGTAGCACTTGTGTCCACCACGTGATCCAAGTATCCTTGGCACCCTTTCCTTAGCAACTTACTTGCTTTCAGAGTTGAAATCACTCTAACAGGAATTGCTCGTTGTATTCCCTGAAAGGTAGTTTCAAGTAACCCTGGACTTCGAAAAGTGACCTTCTTATCGACACACTCAATAGAAGCATGATGGAATGTTAACCAATCCATCCCCAAAATGACATCAAAATCATGCAAGTCCAGGAGTATCAGGTCAGCTACCAATCCAATGTCACCCACCATTACGGGACACTTTCCCAACACCTGGTTTACCAAAAACACCTCTCATGTGGGCGTGCTCACACCCATATCACAACCCAGTGCGGACACCTCTCTATCCGCTAACAAACCACAACTCCGTGCTATAAAAGAATGGGTAGCTCCGGGATCTATTAAAGCACATACATCATGACCAAGGATTGTAAGTGTACCTGTCATAACACCAGGTGCTGCCCGGGCCTCCTGTTGTGTAACCGCAAAAACTCGGGCCTGTGGTCCTGCTACTCGCCCACGACCCCTCTGTCCATTGGTCGCTCCAGCACCTCCTCTAGTACTCCCTGTCCCAGAAACTGCAACTGTGTTCCGCCCCTGCTCTGCTGCACCCCGACATGCGCCACCACTCTGTAGCATAGATGGACACTCTCTCCGATAGTGGCCCCGCTCGCCACAAAAGAAACAGATAACACTAGAAACATCTTGAGTAAAACTGCCACTCTGTCTTCCGGTGGAAGCAACTGAGGTCACACTCGCATGCGGAGCCGGTGGTGCTCTGGGTACTCTGAACCCGGGACTCTGAAAACTGCCAGGCCTACCAAAACAGTCACTGCCCGCGGATGAAGCTCCACCGTAACGTCCTCTTTTCGAGGCTCTCTGACTAACCGATCCAAGGAATGAGCGCTCTCGACGTTGTCCACCACCTGAGAATTGTGGACGTGTCGGTAAACTAGCCTCAACCCGCACTGCGGCATCAGACAACTCTTTGAGAGTAGTAAAAGCTCCAGCCGTCACAATGGCCCGTATCTCACCTCACAAGCCAAGCTCAAACCTACGACATTTCTCAGCTTCAGTAGATACAAAGGTAGGAGCAAAACGGGCTAGCATCTGAAATTTCTGCTCATACTCTGCTACGAACATGCTCCCATGTCGAAGCTGCAGAAATTCTGTCTCCCTAGCATCACGGAAAGACGGGGGTAGTACTGATCAGGGAACCGCTCACGAAAGGTCTCCCAAATCACCGTGTGAGCATCCAAACCCAATAACTCCAGAGTATACCACCACTCATAACCGGCCCCATCTAGCAGAAAGGTGGCCAACACAACTCGCTCCTCAGGAGGACATCACATCACAGCAAAAATCCGCTCAAACTAGAGGTGGGCATATTGTCCTGAAATACCAAAACCATCTCGTCCCGCATCATACCAAACCGGAAAAAAACCGAAAGGATGATCGGTACCGTACCGATACCGTACCGGTTTAAATCGGTACGGGATCGGTTTCGATGTTAAGGAATACCGTCCCATACCGAAACCGAACCGGTTTTAATTTTTTTAATTAATTAAAAATTAAATTAAATTCAACAATAAAAACCCCTAATAATCTAATGGCTAATGATGGATTTAATTGTATATTAATTTAGTTGATAGATTTAAATGTATACTAATTTAGTTGATAGATTTAATTGTATTTTAAGAGTTTTTTAGTTGATGGATTTAATAATTTGTTAGGGTTTTTTAGTTAATGTTGTTAATTTTAGTTGATGTATTGAGATTGATTAGGTTATGAATTTTCTATACGTTTTGAGCAATATTTGTTACCCAACAAGAGTCCTAATTTCTCAATTTTATCAAAATGTTGTTTTTAGACATTGAATCAAGTAATAAATAAATGAAATTATGAATTTGGCTTCAAAACCGAAACCGTACCGAACCTAATTGGTACGGTATGGTACGGTATCAATTTTATATTTATAAATACCATACCGTACTGAACCGGTTAAAATTATTTGGTACGGTTCTGGTATCACCTCCATACCGAACCATGCCCAGGGCTAGCTCAAACCGAGAAATCCATCGGTGGGCTTCCTCGGGATCTACCCCACCACTAAATATCGTAGCCCCAAGGTGCTGGGCTCGCTCGATCGTGGCACTCTCGGCATCACTAACGACGCCTTTTGCAGGTCGTGGAGGGGGTTCACGTCGTGGAGGCATGGCCGATCGTCCTTCTGAAATAGGCATAAGTTAGTACAATCACCTAGGCACATCCAAGTACCAGACATAAACTGTAAACCTATGTTCTGATATCAATTGACAGGACCCACCCCAATTATCATCTTGATAATAGGGAAGCATCCTGCTCCCGTCTGACAACCGAACACAAAAGACCAAAATAACCAAAAATTACACCACATACATTGTCAAACCAGGGAGATTAAACGATACAACCCACTGAAATACAAGTCCGCAGTTTCACAGAGCACAGTTACAAAACAAGATAAGGATAAAATCCTACTCTGTGAACTAACTACACCGCAACAGAAAAACTTTATGCCTCTGCCTCTACCTCGGCGTTATCCCCCAAAACTTGTACCACGACTTGAAGGGTATTTAAAACAGAAAAGTGTGAGTGGACTAAAACAAAGGATTCTAGAAAATAGTTTAATGAAATCGGGGTTCACCCTCCAGTTTTACAACACGCATGCATAACTAAGTATTCGAAAACCCTTTTACGAAACATATGGAAACCGTTATGGTAAACAGCCATAAAACCAGGTAAAACAGAATGTAACATTAACAAATCAAATCTATTGGATCTATCCGAGTCTTTAAACTCATATATTAGGACTTCCCGGGTTATCAAAGCAAAAACAGTGTGACCAAATATGGTGAGTGTACCTGTCACCACTCCCGGTGCTGATCTGGCCTCCTGCTGGGTCATAGCAAAGACTCGCGCCTGAGGTCCTGATGACTTACCGCGCCCCCTAGAACTGCTCGTGGCTCCACCGCCACCCCTAGGGCCTGCTGCCCCTGACACTGATGCAGTACTCCGCACAGGTTCTGCTGTACCTCGGCCTACTCCACCCTCCTGAGCTAACAATGGGCACTCCCTCCGAAAGTGCCCTCGCTCTCCACAGTAGTAGTAGACATCTCTACCGGGTCCACCAGTCTGTCTCCCGGTAGAAGCAACAGAAGTAGCACTCGCCTGAGGAGTCGGCTGTGCTCTAGCTCCTCGAAATCCTGAGCCCTGAAAACTGCCTGGTCTGCCAAACCGGGCTCCACCAGCTGATGACGAACCACCATAATTGCCCCGCTTCGGGGTCCTCTGACTCGATGCTCCAGGAAAAGAATGCTCTCGGCATCGCACACTGCCCGAGTACTGTGGCCTGGCAGGCAAACTGGCCTCCACTCTAACAGCAGCATCAGACAACTCCCGGAATGTAGCAAATGAGTCGACTGTCATAATGGCTCTAATCTCTCCTCGAAGACCCAACTCAAACCGACGACACTTCTCCGCCTCGGTTGCCACAAATGCAGGAGCGAATCGGGATAGCATCTGAACTCTCTGCTCATACTCAGCCACTGTCATGTTCCCTTGCTTCAACTGAAGAAATTCCGCCTCTTTGGCATCCCGAAAAGAGCGGGGATAGTACTGGTCTAAAAACCGCTCCCGGAAAGTCTCCCACGTCACAGTATGTGCATCCCAGCCGGACAACTCCAGCGTATACCACCACTCATACGCTGCTCCATCTAGCAGAAACGTAGCCAACAAGACCCGGTCCTCTGGAGGACAATGCATCACCCCAAAAATACGCTCGAGCCGGGTGATCCATCGGTGAGCTTCCTTTGGGTCTGCCCCACCACTGAAAGTAGTAGCCCCGAGCCGCTGGGCTCGCTCAATCGAAGCCCTCTCAGTCCCTCTCGCCGCTTCATCTTCAAGTCGTGGAGGGGGTTCACGTCTCGGAGGCATGGTCGAATGTACGCTGAAAGAGGCATAGAGTTAGTAAAATAACCTAGATACGACCTCGTACCGACACAAACCGACAAACCTATGCTCTGATACCAATTGTCAGGACACGTCCCAAATATCAGCTCGATACCCGGGACGAACCCTGCTCCCATCTGACAATCACACCCAAAAATACCAAAATAACCTCAACACTACTATAAGCATAATTCAGACGAATGAGTAATATATTACAACTGTAAGTTAGAGCATAGTCCTACAAAATGGGCACAAAATCCTACTATGCTAGTCTCGCAACGGAAGAACGTCGTAAGCTCTATGCCTCGATTCCTGCCTCAACGTTCACCCCAACGCTATCACCACGACCTGGAGGGAAAATTTAAAACCAAAAGTGTGAGTGGACTAAGATAAATAAAAGTTTCAAAAACAGTTTATCATCAAATCAGAGTTAAGGAAAAATAATAATAATAATAATATTTGTTCCCTCCGTTTTGAAAACATGCACGCCCAACTAAGTATCAGAGAACCACAACGTAAAACAACATAACAAGATCAAGTCATAAAAACAAATCCACAATTATCCGAGTCTGATCAAACCTGCTGGGTCTATTCAAGTCTTTAAACTCAACCAGGCCTCAAATGTAATCCGAGTCTTTAAACTCCCGAGTCTTTAAACTCAATAGGCCTATGGGGGTAATATCATAAATGTCCGAGTCTTTAAACTCCCGAGTCTTTAAACTCAATCCGGGCCCGTCCCCCATCCATCAGAATATCCGGGTCTTTAAACCCATATCCAGATCCAGCAAATCCAATCCAAATTCAATGTAAAACCATTTCTAAATCCATAGCCAAACTCGAATTCGAAATCCCCGGTTCGAAGCCCTTTCGGCGTTCAGAACCGTCATTCCGAACCCAAATTCGGAAATCCACTTTTTAAACCAAAACCCGCGATTATCAAAAATCATGTTTCATAATCCATTTAGCATCATTAGAAAACAATTATAGATTGAAAACATGGAAGCTTAACATCAAAATCAGAAATCCAGCTTTTTCTCGAAAAACGTGCGGAAACCCGAAAATGTCTCGAAAAACGTGCAAACATATCAGCCATCATCAAGAAGCATAAAAACATATTTAATATCATAAAACATCAATAAAATAGTTAGGCATGCTCGTAAAGAAAGAAAGAGTCCACTCACAAATCTGAACGAGTCAATCGCGCTCCGTGCGCTCCTCGACCGTCTCAGGCGTCTCCCGTCCTGTCAATATGCACCAAATAGGGTCACAAATACATCAAGGATACTAACCTTAATTTCCCCAATTTTTCGGGAATTTATTCATATTTTAATCTTAGACCCTAAACCGTCCTGATTCCCGAACTATCTCATAACATTGTCCGATTAACCCGAAAATCACACCAATGGATTATTTAGGACATTTAGAACCAAAACCATGTTGGAAGTTTGGCTGGAATCCTCCCCACGCGCCTCCACGCGCCGCCCAAAGTGGCTGCGCGTGGGCCTCACGCGCCTGCTACATGCTCGTTTTCCAAACTGCACGCGATTCTGTAATTTCTGACATTTTTCAGGAATTTCGAATCCTGCCCAAAAAACATCATAAATGGTCAATAATGACACTATGGATATCATATCAATTTCCCACAATTTTCCGAAAATTAAATTTTAATTTAAAACATAACCTAAACCTTCAATGAACAGTGTTTTGCTACAGTCGCGGTGAACAATGTTTTGTTACAATCGCGAGTGAACAGTGTTTTGATACAGCCGCGGTGAACAGTGTTTTGCTGCCGTGCACGGTGAACAGTGTTTTGCTACAGTCGCGATGAACAGTGTTTTGCTGCAGTGCGTCTTCTCTGCCCATTTCTCTACAACTGGGTCGATCAGACCCGCGATCTGACCCGGTCACCAATCCCTCAATTCCCAACCATTTTAGCTCTAGTTTGTTCCTGTGTGACTGTCTCAAACCCAGAAAGGGTTCTAACTAAAAAAAATCATTAAACAAGGGCTGGATCGAAGGCTTACCTCGATAATCAGAAACCGGTTTTCCCCGTCGCCGTTTACTCTCCGTTCAAGTCTCCTCAGATCACGAAACACGTCCTAAAGGTTCCTATCAGTCCATATAATCGAATAGAATCAACAGGAATAAAAAATACACGTTGGAAACCAAGTTTCAAATTCTGAGTTTTCAAACCGTTTCGGGTTTTAGAACTGCCTACCTCGCCGCCGTCCGCCGCCGTGTCCACACCGTCCCTCAGCCTCACCAGCTCAGTCCAGCAACACACAATGCAAGGGTCAGGGTGCTACGCAGGTGTGATGGTTGAATGAGCAGTATGTGTGCATTTCGGGTAGGAAAATATATAAGAATGGAGGGAAAGGAAATGGACGGTCCAGATTCAATCTAGAGGAATAAGATCAAGGGTTCAGATTAAGTCTGGGGTACTTTAGATGGATGGCTGAAATTAAAAGTCGGTTTTAATCCTAATTAATCACTTAGTGGAGCTTGATCCAATCTAACCAATGGGTGAGTGACACTTGTCACTCATCCAGTTGTCCTCCAATCACAATATCAGAATAAAATAATCGACACGAATGCCGAGACGCAAACCTCCCGATTTCACGTTTCTGACCATAACTTCCTCGTACGAAGTCCGATTTCGGCGTGCCGCCTGTCTACGGACTCAGGGCATCGAGGCCTATCTAACGGCCCTTGAGTCGAGTGAAAATTAGTTGTCAAACGAAAAGTCAACATTTTTGCCCCAATCGTCCAAATTACGGTAATGCCCCTGAACTTCCGATAGTCATAACTTTTTCCCTGATCGTCCGAATTGGATGTGCCACCTGTCTATGGACTCGTGACATCCCGAACTACGCCACGGTCATTGGTCAAAGTCCATTTGACTGTCCGAATTAAAAATCAATATTTTACCCACGCTTGGGGGCAAAATGGTCATTTTGCACATTATATCCGATTCACACCACTAATCCCAGATTAGTCATTCTAAAACTAAAAATGGATTTTTAACCCTTATAATCAGGGGCAAAATCGTCAAGTAAACGCTAATTCGATTCTTGAACCCAACAGTAACCGGTAACCCGGTAATATAAGATTCCAAACAATGTACATCCCTCCGGATTCCCTGAATACCGAATCGATGTGGGGGCATTTGTGGAACCCAAAATCATCCGAAAATTATGGAGCTGCCATGTGTCCCGTCATTCCCAAAAATGACCAAATTGCCCTTGGCAATAACGCTGATCATTTGAAAAACACCCGCACATTAAATAATCTCTTTACCAGTTAAATACGATATTTGATCGGGTTAAAATCTCCGTAAGATTGATATTCTCTCCGAGAGTTAATTATCGTTATTCTTAATAATGGATAATTAATATTAATATTAAAATAAAATAAATATCATTACTATCATGATGAGCCATCAATACAATTATTAAATGATATTTAATAATAATATATTATTTACTAATTAAATATTCAACCGACCAATCAGAACGCTCCAAGGCTCCCAAGATTTTCCTATAAATAGCAAGGCACATTTCATTTCAAGGTACGTTGATTCTTCGCTTCAAAGTATATCCTTTTCCTCTCTCAAAGCTAACTTAAGCATCGGAGTGTTCTTGGTCGAACAACCCCCCGGGTAAATCGATCGAGGCAACGATAGCTAATTGTTTGCTGTTTGCAGGAATTGTGAGGACTTTTCGCGGCGGGTTCAATCTTTGATTCAACATTGTTCATTCATCATGTAGATCATCGTCACAGGGTTTGATGTTCCGCCGAATTAGGTTATTAGTGAAACTCTTATTTTTAAGAGTCTGATATGCTTTTACAAGGTGTTAACTCATGATGCGCCTTGGTGGATTTTGATCGAGCGATCGCGTCCTCCATTGGTGGTAGTAATGTCAATTACGATGGACTGAAATATCTGTGATATGAAAGTGGATGTTATAATCTTTAAAGTTCCTCATATATGAAAATAACGATAGTGATGGCAGACAACCGTGGAAGTAGCCTATTTGTTACTTTTTGTTAGATTATTTATTTTTTTCTTCTTAGTATGCTCTGTGCAAATAAATACATCAGCTATTATTTTGAGTTAGTTAGGATTTTTCTTTCTGTGGAATTGTAAAGATTAGTTATTTAATAGTAATAATCTTGATGATGTTAAAAAAATTCAAGTTATATTATTTTATTGTCAAGTTATTGTAAACAAATTTCTTTTTTGTTTTGAAAATTTATTTAGTTAGAAATTTTGTATATTTGAAAGAAAAATACAATGTAATAACTTAATTCAAAAATTAAAATGACAGGGAATAAAATAAAAATCAGTAACTTTATATGGAATTAACCAAATTTGTTTTATTATAATGCGGGTGAAAATTGCACTTTAAAAATCTCAAAGAAATAAAAATGTGTGATTGAATAGAAAAAAAAAAGAAATTAAAAAGAAAATAAAAGGAGACCGGCTGCGGACCCCGCGTATTCGAGGTGGGGCCTCCACAGGAGAGCTTGACCAGTTGACAATTACGATCCCACTCTTTTCCAATTTCGGTGGAAAAAGCAGCCATTTACGAGTCTACGACTCACTCACACGCGCGCGCACACACTCTCTTTCTATCTAGACAACCGAGTTTACCACGAGGCAAAAATAACAGTCACTCTTCTTCTTCACCAATCCCCACCAATAGTACGATCACAGATTCACGGGATTGACTCCGTTTATTTATCCCAGTGTTCTCTTCGGTCTCTGGCTCTGCTTCTGCTTCTGCTTCAACCGCTCAGAACTCGACGACATGTCCAACTTCAACTCTCCGATGAGGTTCTCGGCGTCTCTGATCAAACATCTCAAGTACAGAGTCAAAATGGGCAGCAGTCATCTGCTCCCGCACTCCAGATCCTTCACCACCACCGAAGGCCATCGCCCAATCATTGTAAACAAGCGCAGCCTCGACATTCTTCACGACCCTTGGTTCAATAAAGTAACCCAATATATCAGTTCCCTCTCGATTTTTCTTAATTGCTTTTGTTTTTGGATTTGGTTTACGGGCAATAAGTTTCGTAAATTGGATTCTGAGTCATGGGTTGGGTTTTATTTAATGAAATGTTGGTAATTGACTATTGAGTATAGAAAAGCAACGTTGCGTTTTTTTTTTTTTTTTTTTTGCTTGGGAGAAATTAAATTTCAATTGAGCTTTTGATTGTTGGTACAGAGCTTTTTCTGTGTAACCTGAAGTCAAAATTTGTGAGTGTTGGATATGAATTGTGATATAGCACTAACGTTTCTGGTGTTTCCCGTGTTTGTTCAATATGATTAGTAGGTTAAAGAGTTAATCTTTGTTTTTTGTTTGTTTAATGATGTCAAATTAGGGGACATCATTTTCCTTTACAGAAAGAGACCGTCTTGATCTTCGTGGACTTCTCCCTCCTAATGTTATGTCTTCCGACCAGCAAATTGAACGCTTCAGTAAGTCTCTTCTTATTTTATGTTTCTTGTTTAGATTTTGGCCAGCTCCAGCCACCTGTCGATTGTCTGCCTCAATAAGCTTTTTGCTACTGTAACACAATATGGCCTGCCATGTTTCTTAGGGGAAAAAAGGGAAAAAAACTAGTGTTCATTTACTTCTTTGATGTTTGATAAAGATGCCTGCAAATTAAAAGAAACGAACTCTAATTTCTCGCTTTGGGAGGCTATTGTTCAATAAGGTTTATGTAAAGGTAGATAAATAGATATTGACAGCCCATATATGATCCAGTGGTTATTTTGAAATGTGTCAAATGGGTTCTCAGTCTCACTGGGTATATGACTAGGAATTCAAATATATGAGAGTACTTTAAGGAACTGTATGGTTAAACCAGCGGCCTGCCGGAAAATTACTTGGTGTGGACTTATAATGTACATAAAAGAAACAGTGCAAATAACATTCTGAAAGAATGAAATTTTAGTTCTCATTGCACTAACTCTACTTAGTCATGTTATATTATTAGTTAATTTCTTTAAATGGTGTATAAACCTTTGATATATTGAGTTGAGGATCCAATTATTTGATTGTTAAAATAAAAGGCAAACAACTGATTCTTTTTCAAAAGGTGCATTCTTGACTAATTGGTTGTTCAAATACATTGCGAGCAGTGCGCCCAAAATCAATGGAGAAAATAAAGGGAATATGTTGGGAGCATTTTCTTGTAGTCTTTCCCCATATTTATATGTGATAGCTTGGGCGGTTGTGATTTAGGCGTCTTTTTTAAGGATTTAGGTGGTCAGAAACTGATGGAATATCAATTTTTGTTAATCACATAAGCTAAAACTTGTCTCTTTCCCCCCTCCATGTGCTTCTTGTAACTTTGATTTTTGGAAGTTAAGTCCACAATGTGTCCTAGGCTTTCTAATTAATATTATTGGTCTGATATTAATTTTGCTGAATGAACTGATGCATCTTAGATCTTAAGCCATGGTAATAACTTTATTACTAGGCTGTTTTCACTCTTAGGTTTAGAATGTCCTAGCCAATTTTTATTGCCAGAGAAGCTAACTGAACATTCTTAAAAATATCTATTGAAATTTTTTAATTATCAGTGGTCGACCTGAAGAGACTTGAACTGCAAGCAAGAGATGGGCCATCTGACCCAAATGCTCTAGCCAAGTGGCGGATACTTAACCGGTTGCACGATAGGAATGAGACAATGTATTATAAAGTAAGTTAAAAACTTAAATATTCATCTTCTCTATTATAAAGTTGGAACATTTCGTTCTTTAATGGATCATTCTTTTAAATATGACAGGTTTTGATTGCCAACATTGAGGAGTATGCACCTATAGTCTACACTCCTACAGTAGGTCTTGTTTGTCAGAATTACAGTGGTCTGTTTAGAAGGCCCAGGGGCATGTACTTCAGTGCGGAAGATCGTGGAGAAATGATGTCCATGGTTTATAATTGGCCAGCTGATCAGGTCTTTTATACTTGTCAATGGTGGAAATCATTGTTGGACAGTTTTATACTTGTGGTTTGGTCTTCGTTTTCTCTGGGTTTTATAGGTTGAGTGTTTCGTTTAAGCGGACCACTGGTTTACTTGCTTGTAGTTTTCCTTTTTCTATTAAAACAATTTCTGCCATTCCTATAAAAAATAACTACAACCCAAGTGGCAGCTCTTCAACCCAAAAAGGAGCAAAAATCTTGATTGCTTATGGAGTTCCTCAGAATTACCTCAAAAAGAATTCTTAAGAGACTAAAATTCTCAGTGGTTGGTATTTTAGCGTGTTAATTAATTTTCTGAAGTTTTCTAAAACTATTTGGTCCCAGTTATTTATTTAGTTAGAGTTTCGAATAATGTCAACATTCCAATTTGGTGCTTCGGTTTCTATTACTTAGCTATCTAATGAAAAGTACCAACAAGTTTGTTGGCTACTTGTTCGGAAGTTGTGGAATTTTTTTTCTCTGTTTTTGTTTCTGTAAAAAACTTATTGTTAAAAAACAGGACTAGTTAAAAATCAAAAGGGTAGGGTCCAGATTTCGTATTTCGGAGTAAGAGATGTGGAGTTTATGGTTGACCGGCTTAATTTAATGGATTATCTTTATTATTGTTAAAAATGTTGGTTTAAATTTGTTTGCTCTAACTCTCATTTTAGTATTTTCCTGGAATGTGGGATATGGAAAGTGAATACAGTATGTGAATTTCAGACTTGGTGTTTCAGAAAGAGTGCAGCCTAACATATGTGATCAATCATGGAATTCATTTTCAGGTTGATATGATTGTTGTTACGGATGGTAGCAGAATATTGGGACTTGGAGACCTTGGAGTCCAGGGCATTGGAATTTCAATCGGGAAGCTGGATTTGTATGTTGCTGCTGCTGGAATAAATCCTCAAAGGGTAATTTCTTCCTCATTTCTCTTTCTTTTGCTTATCTTTCATTATTCAGTTAGATAATTGTGACATGTTTATTTCATTCAATATTTATACTCCTTGAAAGCATGATAGTAAGTAACATTTGTCAAATTTGTATAAATTAAACCATTTAGGGAATTAGTGATACTTTACTCTTCTGAAACAAATAAACAAGGTTATAACTAAAATGTGAATTTCTGGATCTGTGTGGGCGCGTATCTCACTGTTGAGTTCATTTTATCTCTTTGATGTCACTTGACCTGGTGAACCTTCACATTGATTTATATTGTGCATCATGAATTATATACTCTCCTTATTGTCTCTAATGGATAATTATTTGGAAAATTCCATCTTTTTGTTTTGATCCCTTGTGCTCCATCCTATAGGTACTCCCTGTGATGATTGATGTTGGAACTAACAATGAAAAGCTGCTGAAAGACCCATTGTGTAAGTGTTTACTCATCCAGTCTTGGTCAATACATGGTTAGAAAACAGCTAGTATGATTGTTCACAAGGCAAACATGGTGCTGGTATAATAAATATGTGAACCCTACACAGTGAGCATTGTAAAGAATTTGGTAAATTCATATCACAAAACAAAGTCTATTCTTAAGGCTCGAAACATGGTGCAGGCACCCATAATAACAGTCTAGGCACTCAAGTTTCTGATTTTGAAGTTTTGGTGCTCTATTTTATTTGATTTCGTATGCTATATAGGTAATAGAGGATGTCCATGTGAAGTAATGAGTAGTAGCATGGTAAATCACTTTTAAATACAGCGCTTATGAAAGAGATGGAACACAATAAGCATGGTAATTATTTGATCGTTGTGGGGAGAAGAGAGCATAAGAAAATTTTATGGAACTTTTTCTGTATGATATTGTTTAATCAGTGTTGATTTACACGAGAAGAACTTATATTCTGCTTCTCTGATTGAACATATTTATTTACCGCCACTTTTCCTAGATGTAGAAGTAAAAAGGGAAAAAGAAAAAATAAAAGAGACAAAGAAAATAAAGGTAAATAGCGGTGGTATCATTGCAGTTAATTTGTATTAAAATCCAATTGATGAATTAACTACATAATTAGGGGTCAGATAGGCTGCAGCCAAAATCTAAACATTATAACCAACTATTTAAGGCCCATTCAATACATCCTTTTCTATGTCTGTACAAAGAGTTACATTCTTCAAATGTGCCTTTAAACATTCACTTCCTTGTTTTGCATAAGATCATCCTCATTAACACTTGTGGGATTGGTAGCATTTATGTTTCTTTTAAGTTCTTTCCTTACGCAGATGCATTCTTTAACAGTTCCATACCCATCAACAACTGTCTATTCTTTATTCTTAGATTTGGGATTGCAAAGACACCGTCTTGACGGTGATGAGTATGTTGCTGTCATTGATGAATTCATGGAAGCCGTGTTTACTCGTTGGCCTCATGTGATTGTGCAGGTAGGTACCATTCATCATTGTTTAGTTACTAGAAGCTGGATTGTATTAAATGCACCATCTTCTATAAAGAATACTTACAACATGTTTCTGGTACAGTTTGAAGATTTTCAAAGCAAGTGGGCCTTTAGGTTGTTGCAGCGGTACAGAAATACTTATAGAATGTTTAACGATGATGTTCAGGTAGTTACTTTCATTTTTTGTGGTAGCATCCGAGAATCTTTATTAGAGTTTTGTGTTCTGTTTACAATTTTAAATTAAATTCATGTTTGTAGGCTCTGAATTTTTAATTTTAATTACATTAAAGGCCTTTTCTGTTAAGAAAGCTCCAATATATTCTTCTTTTGTTCCATAAGGCCAAAGAAATAAAAGTTTACTAACCATATAAAAGAAATTAGAAATCTAATTTGAGAAAATGCCAACAGTTGTTTCCTAATACTGGGTTTGGAAGGAGTTAAAAGAATGATATTTTACATCTTTATTCATATGCTTGGGTTGCTGAACTTTTAAGTGAGAAATGCCTTTTAGTTAATCCAGAATTTAAGGTTGATGGTGAAGAGGCTTAAGTAGAACTGTGTGGCCCATGTGCTGTATAAAGGTATCGAAGCACGCTTTTCACGGCCTGCCAATGCAAGTCGGTTGGAGCGTGCATGAACTGGGAAAGTTTGTTCACGGCATAGGAGACATATGGGCGAGTTAAGCTGGGATACTGAAGACTGCCTACAAGATGACGAAAAAGGGTGGCGTCCGTAGGGGGGGAGCCATCCTGAAGAGTAAGGGGAGGAGTGACAGCAAGAGGGGTGGTCACGGGCTTGGCACCGTCCATGCGAGCTAGGAGGAGCAGATCCTGAATGTACTTGTGTTGGGACAAGAAGAGGCCAGTGGTGGTGGGAAGGACCTCAACACCAAGGAAATAATGAAGGGCACCAAGGTGCTTGACGGAAAACCGGGCAGCCAAGGTCTGAATGAAGCGAGTGACAAGAGTCGGGTTGTTCCCTGTGACAATTAAATCATCAACATAAACCAGAAAATATAGGACAGTAGAGCCTTGCCTGAGGATGAAGAGGGAAACATCTGAGTGAGTAGGAACAAAGCCTTGGGTAAGTAGGAAGGCTTGAAGTTCCTTGTACCAAGCCCGAGGGGCCTGTTTCAGCCCGTAGATAGCTTTCCGAAGCTTACAGATATAAGTGGGGTGGTGAGGATCCACAAAACCAGTGGGCTGGGCCATGTAAACGTCCTCATGCAAAGTGCCATGGAGGAAGGCATTGTTGACGTTGAGTTGGCGAAGAGGCCAGCCATGGGTGACTGCAAGATGAAGAATGACACGAATGGTTGTTTGCTTCACCACCAGACTGAATGTGTCCAAGAAATCCACCCCCGGGCGTTGATGAAATCCCTTGGCAACAAGGCGAGCTTTGAAGCGATCCATAGCTCCGGTGGGAGTCTGTTTGATGCGGAACACCCATTTGTTCCCCACCACATTGTGACTAGGGCAAGGGCGAACCAGCTCCCAAGTTCCATTCCTGATGAGGGCATTGAGCTCATCAGACATGGTGTGACGCCATTGGGGGTCTTTCAGGGCCTGAGTCACACAGGTGGGTTCAACCAAGGACGGGAGAGGGTGAGTGGTGGTGGTGAGGGCATAGGTGCTGACGGGAACTGTCCCGGTCTGAGTCCTGGTTAGCATAGGGTGGGTTTTCTCTGGTGGTGGTGGGGGAGGGGGGAGGGGGGGAGGGGCGGGGCTATCTTCTGGTGTAAGTGCGAAAGGGGGGAGGGGACGGGGAACGGGGTTCGAGGTAGGGGAATGAGCAGCAGAGGGGTTGCTGGGAGCAAGGGGCGGTGGTGAAGAAGTCTGAGTCGCAGTAGAGGGAGGTTCGGCAGCAAGGCCCTGCAAGGAGGCTGTGTCGAGAGGGGCTCCTGTGAAGGAAGACAATGGTGGTGATGAGGGTAGTGTGACAGCGGACTGGAAAGAAACAGAGGAGACAGGAGGAAGGGTGGAAAGCCAAGAGGCAAAGGTATGAGGGGAGACGCTGCTAGAGGAAGGAGGAGTGGAGGAAGAGAGAAATGTGGTTTCATCAAACTGGACATGACGAGAAATGTACAGCTTGTGAGAGGAGGAATCATAGCAGTGATAGGCACTCTGATGGAGCGAATACCCGAGAAAGATGCAGGGGGTAGACCGGGGTTGAAGTTTGTTGGAGGAATAGGGACGGAGCCAAGGGAAACAGAGACATCCGAATGTCCGAAGACGACTGTAGTTGGGAGGCTGCTGGAAAAGGGCTGTGTATGGACAGTTGTTTTGGAGGGTGGGGGTGGGGAGACGATTTATGAGGTAGGTGGCTGTTTGGAAGGCAGCAGACCAGTAGGAGACGGGAAGAGTGGCCTGATGAAGGAGAGTGAGACCTGTCTCAACTATGTGACGATGGCGACGCTCAACAGCACCATCGTGTTGAGGGGTATGGGGGGAAGGAGTAAATGGGTGATGCCGTGAGAGGCAAGGAAGGGTTTGAGTTTAAGGAACTCGCCACCACCATCATTGTACAGGGAGATGATGGGAGAGTTGAAGTATTTCTCGACAAAGAGTTTGAAAGTCTGAAAAGTGGGGAAAACATTAGATTTTTTGCGAAGGGGATAAAGCCAAGTATATTTCGTAAGAAAAGCCATCAAAGGATGTGTAGGGGGCTGGACCCCAGACATCACTATAGAGTAATTGTAAAGGGCGAGTACTGGTTAAAGAGGAAACGCCAAAAGGAAGGCAGTGACTTTTATTGCAGGAACAAGAGTTACATAGAGGCTCTGAAAATTGAGAAGAAAGACTAATATTAAATTGACTCAGGACACTCCGAAGAGTTTTGAGATGAGGGTGACCAAGGCGACGATGCCAGAGGCTAGGAGAGACTGTCACACCGACCATGGCTTGGGGTGGGTGAAGGGAAGCAGGAGCCCACTTGTACACACCGCCCTTACTCGGGCCTTGAAGGAGAACCGCCCCCGTGCTGAGATCCTTCACATGGAAAAAATCAGGAAATAGTTCAATAGAGGTGTGATTTTGTTTGTTAAATTGATCAATAGATATAAGGTTACGAGTAATGGAAGGAACACACAAGACATTTTTAAGAGTGAAGAGAGGGGAGGTAGGAGAAGAGAGAGTAGAGGAGCCAATATGTGTGATACTCAGGCCTTTACCATTGCTAATAATGATTTCATCGGGTCCACGGTACTGGGTGGCATCCAAGAGATGGTGGGGAGTAGAGGTCACATGATGGGAAGCACCGGAGTCCAGGAGCCAGCCGGAGGAGGAAGCCTGAGTGGTTGGATTGGCCATGGATGGAGAGGGTGTCGACTGCTGAAGTTGAGGACAGCGCTTAGCACTGTGGCCTTGAGTGCCACGCCACTAACCGAAGCCACGGGAGCCACTACTAGGGGCTGGGGTGCGACGGTTCTAGTCCGAACTGGAGGAGGAGGACCGCTGATTGGAGTAGCGGTTGTGGGAGGAGCCACTACCAGGGGCTGGGGTGCGACGGTTCTGGTTCGAACTGGAGGAGGAGGACTGCTGATTGTAGTAGCGGCTGCGGGAGGTCGGAGCAGTGTTGGCTGTGAGAGGAGGCGCAGGGGAAGGGGGCTTAGCTCGCTGGACAGCAACTTCATGTTGGACTAGCATGTCATGAAGATTTTCAAAAGGGACAGAGGTGTCCCTGGACCGGACAGCAGCAGCCAAGTCCTTGAACTCAGGACCAACGCCGTTGAGTACATGAAGGAGGAGGTCATCATCGGAGAGGGGAGCATCAATGACAGCGAGTTCGTCCGCAAAGAAGTGGACCTTCTGAAGATAATCAGCAACGGGACGAGAGTCCTGACGCAGGAGAGTTAGGCGTTCCTTGAGTCCAAGGACCCGAGCATGGGCCTTGTTGGCATAAAGTCTAATAAGGTGAGCCCAAGCATCGGCTGAGGTGGGGCAGCAGCAATGAGGGTGATGACTTGGGGTGAGACAGATGCTAGAACCCTTATATATACAGACCAGTGTAGAGTCCTAACTAGGTATGTAGAGTAGAG
Organism: Prinsepia uniflora; assembly: GCA_032719365.1. Classification (NCBI taxonomy): domain Eukaryota; kingdom Viridiplantae; phylum Streptophyta; class Magnoliopsida; order Rosales; family Rosaceae; genus Prinsepia; species Prinsepia uniflora. Next base: position 72,128,002 of record CM064868.1, on the reverse strand, counting down.
TCCTATTTAGGTATACACATGTAGAGTCTATCTAGGTATGTACAGGCAGAATCTAACTAGGAGAGTTACTCCGAAATAATAGGCAGGAATCAAGGAGATTCCATGGGCTGCAGATAAGGAGATTGAGGGGCAATCTCCTGGGATCTCGGCTGAGGGCTGACAGGTTCCTTAACATGTTGCACCTAAAATTTTTCGTTCGAAACTTATCAAGTTAGCATCATATTAACATGCCTGGATATTTTATTATCTTTACTCGGGAAAAACTAAACTTTTGCATATTCGTGTGTACCAAGCTGTCGAATTCAATTTTTGATGTATACTTGTTGTAATAACCACAAACAATGTTTCACATACCCTACATATGTTGTTTTTATACTCATGTTATACTGATTTGTATAAGTTAGCTACAGTATGACATATATGTGTATATATAGTTTATTTCTATATATATTACTCTTCACATCAGCCTTTTCTTTTCTTCAATTAAATTGACGGTTAATTTATTGTAAATTTTTTATGAGGAAGTTGATTAATTTTGTCCATTCTTTCAATTAAAAAACTTGAATAAAAATATTTGCTTGCCTCCCCAAGTGCAATACAATACAAGATATCATTGCATGTAAGGGAGGATGTGAGGTGGTCTAAATGTTGCCTGATCCTCTAATAGCTTAAGCTTTTGGGATCCAATGATTATCTAATAGTGAAGGCGTGAGAATTATATGTATGGACAACGTTGTAAAATTTTCTTATTCCCCGTAAGGAATAAGATAGGCCATATATATATAGGAATAATTTCTGCTAGTTGAATTTGATACATGGAAGTAAAATTATCCTGCTATCATGGTATAAATGCAGCTAGTTTCATATCAATTATTTTTACAGGGTACAGCAGGAGTTGCAATTGCTGGGCTTTTAGGAGCTGTAAGGGCGCAAGGAAGGCCAATGATTGACTTTCCTAAACAGAAGATTGTTGTTGCTGGTGCTGGAAGGTTATTACATAAACATAACTAATTCATTACACCGTAACACTTTTTAGTAGTAGAAGACATGAATTCAATTAGATGGGTGGGGATTTTTTGACAGAGTGGTAATAAATATTAGATGATGCTTAGTTAAAAAACTTTATTACATTGGTTTAATAGCTGATGAGATGTTGGTGGTCCTCTGAATGTGGTTGTGCCTCCAACAACTCTAAACGCTATTGTTTTCTTGTCATAATAATCTTATGCGGTTTAGAGAAGCCCATCTTTCTTAATAATTTAAATAAGGTATTGTTGAAATTTACTTGGAGATATTATTTTCTCTGGGTTAGTGCAATTTCTTGCGTCTCCACTTTACATGTCAATAAAAATACAAATTTGCTGATTGTTTTCTTGGGAGGTTAAATCACCTAGAGTATAAAGATAAAACAAACCAAGGATTCTTTGTTTAATCTTTTCATCACTGCAGTGCGGGAATAGGCGTTCTTAATGCTGCAAGAAAAACAATGGCAAGGATGTTAGGAAACAATGAATATGCATTTGAGAGCGCAGGCAGACAATTCTGGGTAGTTGATGCCAAGGTGAGCGAGCAGCTACACCATACTATACTCTTTTTAGGCTAAATAGGGGCAATAGTCCCTGAAGTTGACCATAATTTTAGAAATCGCCCCTAAACTTCGTTATTAGTTTTCCCTGTCCCTAAACTTTACCATAATAGTTGACTTAGTCCCTCCAAAAATTCGAATGGAATCCATGAGAAAAATCCCACTTGAAGGACGGTTTTGCCCTTAATTTTAATGGATTCCGTTCGATTTTGATAGGCAGCTGAGATAATTAAGGTGGGAACTATATTTTGTTTCCAAAGAAGATAATTAGGTTGTTGCATATATAACAGGGTTTGATCACGGAAGAACGTGAAGATATTGATCAAGATGCCCTTCCTTTTGCAAGGAAGGTCAAAGAAATTCATCGTCATGGATTAAGGGAAGGTGCAAGTCTCGTAGAAGTGGTTAGTGAATTCTTCACACTTAAAAGAATATAAATCACGGTAGATTGCAATGTCATAATTTTCTGTACGTACAAGTCTGTAGTTGGTGGGATTTTTCAATTTGTAGAAACTTAAAATCTTTTACGGGAATCTGGATGTGACCTAGCTGTGAAGCAAAGGACAATGACATGCTCATCTTGTAAAGCTGTAGATATTTATCTATTTTATTCAACATATTGTTATATGTCCCAGACAAAGGCATAAAAAAACTGATTTGCCGAAGTGTAAGTTCTACTATAAGTTAATGATTTTCTGAATCGGCTAAGAAGTCAAGAATAATCAGCTTTTAGCATTGGATAATAGTTATAGTCTGTTTTACTCTATAATTTTAAATTGTTAATGGCCCCTTGTTCATCAGTGGTGATCATCTTAGTAATCTATGCTCCTCAGGTTCAACAAGTGAAGCCTGATGTGCTTCTTGGGCTCTCTGCAGTTGGGGGATTGTTCTCAAAAGAGGTACGTAGATTGCATTCTATAAATGGTATTGTTTTCTGATAAGATATTTTGGAGAGTATGGCCTTTCGTTTGCTTGCATCTGGGATCGTTTTGCACTTTACAAATGATATTGGATATGTGAAAAATATAACACTTATGGATGTCCACTCGCTATTTGACTATGAAATGAGTGCTTGATTTTTCTTAGATAAGAAGATTTAATGATACTGTGTACGATTTATCTCTTTCATGGGACAACTCATAAAATGAAAATTCTAGTTAAGAAAAACTTACTATGCATCTTTGCGTCTTTGTGATGTACAAACTCATATTTTAAGATGTGGATGCAGCATAATGAACCACAAATTCGTTAACAACTGTCGGTTTTTTGAATGAAACAGGGTCCAAGTTTGTATGTGATGAAAGATTGTTCATACCCTTTTGCTAGCTTCCTTCTCTAGAATTTCTGTATTGTACTATGCCTGCCAATTTTTGTTCTTGCAAAATTGATGTCAAACAGATGTACTTTTAGGTACTAGAGGCCCTTAGAGGTTCAACTTCAACTAGACCAGCCATCTTTGCAATGTCAAACCCGACAAACAATGGTATCCCTTTATTTCTCTTCTTTTCTGGGTGGGTGGTAATAAGAGGATGGATATTCCTCTTAGTTCGCAGTGTTGACATAACTTCTGTTTTGGAATTCTTTTTTGGAATAGCTGAGTGCAGTCCTGATGAAGCATTCTCGATTGTGGGCGACAACATTGTTTTTGCAAGTGGAAGTCCATTCAGAGATGTGACTCTAGGTATGTGTTCAGACCAATTTGCTCCTTTATTGTTTTCCTTCTCTTGTATCTTTCTTATAAGTAGCTACCTATAATTTAGATCTATGAATCATTACCTAGAGTTCTATATTTTACAGGAAATGGCCAGATTGGGCACTGCAACCAGGGAAACAACATGTACCTTTTTCCAGGGTTAGTTATCTACTTTCTCTTTTTCTAAAGGAATCCTAATTTAACTATTTCAGTTTTATATTTCTTGATTATAAGTGCATCTTTATTCTGCAGTATTGGACTTGGTACTCTCTTATCTGGCTCAAGAATCATCTCAGATGGCATGCTACAGGCTGCAGCGGAGTGGTATTTTTACATACTTTATGAATTAACTTCTACTGGCTGGATATTTTTAGATACTATCACTCAATAATCCGTTATAATCAATGAGGTTCATTTTGACCCATAAGAATAAACTGGAAAACAATGTGAATGGGGGCGAATGTCCTCATCCTCCCCTTAATATACAACTTATTATTTTGTTCAATTTGAAACGACAGCCTAGCAGCGTATATGACAGATGAGGAGGTTCTTAAAGGGATTATCTACCCTTCTATATCTAGGTACAAAATAAGAGACCTAAATTATTTCTTCTCGTCTTTGCTCCTATATTTATATTTATTTGATATTAAAGGATGTATACTCAATGTGATAAGCATAAACCTGAATCATATTTGCAGCATACGAGACATAACAAAGGAGGTGGCTGCAGCTGTGATAAAGGAAGCTGTAGAGGAAGATCTAGCAGAAGGTTATCGTGAAATGGATGCTCGGGAGCTCCAGAGACTTAGTCAGGTATAACTAACTGCCATGCATTTGAATTGTTGTTTTGGATCATATGATACTAGAATGTCATCTAAAGTTCTTTGAAGTACAATTCAAGTTTGCTCCTGCATGTGATGCATCTTAGAAGTTACTGTATAAAATACTTTTTCTAACCTTAGGACATGAACTAGGCAGAATTTTTGGGAACAATATGGGACGAAGTATGTAACATATGAGTTTCATGTTTCATCCACAAATACCATTTCCAATTGCTATTCTTCTTCTTTCATATCTATGCTGCTATTCATTGGGCCCTACCCTCCGAACATATGGATAAAGATACCATGAATTTCTTGACTCTTCAAACATCGTTGATGCTGGAATTGCAATGTTGATCGATTTGATTTTGGATTGCAGGAAGAAATTGAAGATTATGTACAGAGGAACATGTGGAGTCCAGAATATCCAAACACTAGTGTACAAAAAGGAATGATTAAGGACAAAGGCGAATACACAATAATAGAAATGTTGTATGTTATCCGTTCTTGAGACAAATTTGCATATTTTATCAATTTGCTCTTAAACTTTTGAGCTTCTATCTTATATTCTTATTCAATTTCCGTAATGTCATAGTAGTTGTGAGCTATATGAGATATCTCCAGTCTCCAAGTAATTTATAAATAAGTACCACACTTTTTAGCCATTTTTGCCTTGTGGCTTTCCATGTTATTTTTAGTTACAAGGCACCTCTTAAGTAAGATTTTTGTAGCTCTGTAAATGTTGATTTTTTTTTTCTTTTTTGGTTTGAAAATTTTTGGCAAAATTTAGAAGCAGTTCGATAATGATTCAATGATTCATTTATGATTTTGCTGAAACATTGAAGATTTTGCTCACTGTAACTTAAATAAGAGCGCCTCAACAATAGGGTCATCAAACTCAATGACAAAATTAGAAAACAAGTGAAAAATAGGACGTACTCTAAAGACTAAAGAGCAAGAGCAACCTCAAAAGTCGTAAGAAGACGAGCTCCAGAGAGTGCATGGGATTCAAATCTTGTTTGGTTCTTGTCTGGCATTGGCAGTTGGCCCTGTCATTTCATTGTACACGTACGGCCATTTAAGATTTCCTTTCATTGATATAAACATTAATGCATTTATTAATTCTCTCCATTATGTAATAGAACTCGATGGTTTAAAGGCATAACCAATAATTCTATTTATGACATGTTTAATAATTATTCTCTTATTTAGTTTATATTAAATTTAAAAAAACAAAAACAAAAATTAAAACCTAAAAATAAATATACGATAAAATAATATATATATATATATATAGTTATACACTAGTATAAAGTGAAGTGAGTGAGTTTGGTTTTATAAGCTGCACCAAATTATTTTGGACGAAAATAACTTTAAACAGTGAAGGTTAAAAAAAGACAATTTAATGAATAGGGACAAAATAATGAAATCAATTTTGTTTAAATGAAAGACTTAAGTCCGTTTGATATTACTTTTTTTCTTAAAGATATTCTATTTAAAAATGAAACAGTATAAAAAAGTTTGGTAAAAAATAAAAAATAAACTTGTTTTTTTTTTAAAAAAAAAAGTAATGGATTTTGATAAAAAATTCAAAAGTATGTTGCTTTTATTATTTTAGTAAATAGCTACTTATTATAAAAATAAGGTAGAAATCACTTTTCAAAAAATAGTTGAAACAATTTTTCGAAAAAGTAAAGCAATCTCAAACTCACCCTTAACATTTTAATGGAAGAAGTGAGTGATTACTCTTCCCTCATTAATTTTTATTATTTGCTAATACATATGCTCGAATTTATTTTATTTTCTTCTTTTTGAACATTAAAAAAAGTAAACATAAAATAGAAAAATTTAAGTACCCGCAGAAGCGAGGATAGGAGATAGGAGATAGGAGACTAATAATGAAAGTTAAATATATTGAATACTACAATTTTTTGAAAAAACATATTAATCATAATTTTTGACAAAAAATATTAATGGTAATGGTAAATTTTTGACAAAAACATATTAATCATAATTTTTTATGAAAATCGAGTTTGATAATTACCTAAATTAATAATATTAACAGCATATTAGGCATTAAAGTAATTAATATGTTTATTCAAAAACTTGCATATAGAAAAATTAAACTCATAGGTCATTGTCAAATGACTATATAATCTAAAATAGACCATAATTTTTATATAAATTACAATTAATGTCATCCAATTGTAAATTAGTCCAACAATCTAAAAAACACTTATTAAAATCTATCATGATTTTAACATTATTTTTTATTTTTATTATAAGATTATGTTGAGAATTATGAAAACATTACTCCTATATATATATATATATTTTTTCATTCGCTCATTTTAAAAGTAATATGAGTATCTAATATAACTTAAAGTAAAATAATTAAAAACAATAATCCTTCAAAAATATTTTTAAATTTTAAATTTAAAAATTCTTTATTTTTCGATATTAAATAATTTAGTTAATTTCGTATAATTTAGAGTTTAATTTTTGAATTTTGTGGCAAAATTCAAGGATTGAACCCTATATGGTACGATTTTCCAACCACACCACAAACCACCACCATCTCAAGCCGCCCACACCACACCAAACCCCCCCCCCCCCCCCCCCCCCCCCCCCCCCCCCCCCTTTCCCAAAAAAGAAGTTTATATACTCTACTGTTGAATCCCAGGCAATACGGACTTTATTTTTTATTTTATAGAAAAAATTCAATTGTAACTATATGCAATATATATAGTATACATATATAATCTTGATAGACTTTATTATATGCATAATATAATAAAGGATCAAAGAGATTAAAGAAATCAAACACAAGGGGCACATGGGCTAAAGAGGTAAAAAAAACAATTTTATTTTAATTATTTAAAAAAATTCTCAATAACTCACTCATTCTTTTTATTGAGATATAAAATTGTAGAGGTAAAATTTTCAATAACTCACTAACTCGCTTTATTGTTTAAAGGACTTGGAGTTGGATGATTAACTCTTAAAAAAATCCTTTTGCCATTTAAAACGTTAGATTATGTCCCAACACAACCAAATACATCTCAGGCTTATTTGCTATGCCAGTATATCTTTCCAGTTTCCACAAACAGAATTTTTTTTTTTTTTGAAAAGTTTCCACAAATAGAATTTTTTAAATTTTGAAAAACAGCTGCCTACGACATGTCGTGCCGTCGCGCTGACCGGACCATCCAACTCCAAGTCCCCCGCCACCAAACCCTTCGCATCCCAGCGCCGATTGATTCTACTTTTTTTGCATCAACTGGGACGGTCCGTGGGACTCGCCACTTCGTGTAAACTGAATTGAAACCCCAGAAAGGAAAGGTTCAAATTTCAAAATTTGAAACGCGTCCTTTATTAGCCCATAGACCCATTTGTGGACCCCGCCATTTTCAAACGGTGCTCATTCGACCCCAGGATATATATCATTGAACCTCGTGGCTCTGACGGTTGTCCAAAAATCAAACAAAGATTTTTTTTTTGAAAGAAAAGAAAAAAAAGAAAATTGATATTTGACTATTCTAGAAAATTGAAGAAATTATTATTAGTGTCTTTCCAGCTTGTTGGTCAAGTTCCGCTGCTACTGCTGCTGCTGCTGCTGATATTTCTTGTTTCTTACCGAGGAAGTGAAATTAGGGTTTTGAATCGCAGAGACAGAGGGCTGATATGACGACTATGGAGAGCTTGATCGGGCTGGTGAATCGGATACAGAGGGCGTGTACTGTTCTCGGCGACTATGGAGGCGGCGATAGTTCTTTCTCCTTGTGGGAAGCCTTGCCTTCTGTTGCCGTTGTTGGTGGACAGGTATATGGGTGTCCCATCCCAGAGCATCCGCCTTCGATTGCTTCTATTTCAATTTTTTTTAGCAGATCAACTTTTTAAAGAGGGTTTCAAAGAGAAAAAGTGGGAAGAGGTTGATTGGAACTTTTGTTGATGGAGAAATTGAGGTTCTAGTTTTACATTTTTATATTTTGAGGGAGAGAAAAAGAGTGGATGTACTATTACAGAGAAAAAAAAAAGAATGAAATTTTGGTTTATGATACTAAGTAAAATTGATTTTTTGTTATTAACAAATTTTTGTTTTTTTTTTGTTTTTCTTGTTTGTTTTGATTTGGAAATGAGAACAGAGTTCTGGGAAGTCTTCGGTATTGGAGAGCATTGTTGGACGCGACTTTCTTCCCAGAGGATCAGGTTAGTTCAAAACTTAGATTTTACTTTACAATATTTATGTTTTCTTTCTTGGCATTGGATATTTTTTGAATGCCGTTTTAAAAAATATAATTGCAGGGATTGTGACGAGGCGGCCTTTGGTGTTGCAACTTCACAAGACAGAAGATGGAACCCAGGAGTACGCTGAGTTCCTTCACTTTCCCAAGAGAAGATTCACTGATTTTGGTATGTGGATACGTCCCTTTATTCAGTTTCACAGCATGTTGACAGTGCATTTATGTTTTCTAAGTCATTGTTCAGTTGAAAGTAGTTCTTCAGTTGATCCCGTTATTTGTAGAAGAGCTGGAAACTGGCGCCCACAACTGATTTGTCATCCCTTTTTGCAGCTGTGGTTCGAAAGGAAATACAAGATGAAACTGATAGAATAACAGGAAAGTCAAAACAGATATCTCCTGTTCCTATCCATCTCAGCATCTTCTCCCCGAATGGTGAGTTATTAATACCAATTTTGTGTTGTTTAATGTATGATTACACTCACTGAAACCTAGTCGTTCAAGCAATGAGCCAGAATTTTTTGAAGCCTTGCAGCATTTAGTATTACTCTTTTTTTTTTTTTTTTTTGTGTTCATCCTTTTTCTAAGTTACATTTATATTGCGATTTTTATCTATGTGCTTAAGCTCCTCAAAGGCATGGGTATCTGTAATTTTTATACTTAGTTGTAGTTCCATAGTAGTAATTGGTAATGGTAATTTGCTTAGATGCTTATTTCCACATATGCGCCCCTAAAAATGTAATTTAAAACAAGTTATTCTTTCGCCTAATTTTTGTGTCTGAGGAAAATAGTTGTAAATTCTTACACTTGGTTTTTACAAACAAACTGATCTGGTTGGCACTCTTTTAATAACTTCCTGGTATTACTTTCGTTGATCTTTTTTCTTGCATTAATATTTTGCTTTTCCAGGTTCCTCTTTGTGCTCTGTATAGAATTTACATGATATGTTCTTGTAGTTCTTTTCCTTTCACTAATTCTTAATCTCGTTTTGATTGGCAGTTGTCAACTTAACCTTAATTGATTTACCTGGTTTGACGAAGGTTGCTGTTGGTATGTTTTATCTCCAATGCTAATTGTGTATTGAATTGCATTCCGCTATTTATTTTCCAGTCACCAACAAAGTTGGTAATTCTTTTCAGAGGGCCAGCCTGAAAGTATTGTTGAGGATATTGAAAACATGGTTCGATCTTATGTTGAGAAGGTAATGGGCCATTATGAAATCATAAACACACACAGGAAAATACATTGATTACATGGTAATTAATCAATTTCGTTGATTAAATAAAAGATATTTTCAGTGGGATTAGACTTAGTGGAGCAAGTAATTGATGCTTGTTGGTCTTTCCAAATAGCCTTGTTTAAAGATGTACTTGTTTTGTGCTTATGTTTTATAAAGTCAAGCTTCAATATTGTCTGTCTCTGCTTTTAGTAACTGTGTGTGCTATATACATAACCACTCAACTTTTCATCCCTTCAGGAGTGAGATCATGTTTTGCAGGCATGGGAAAGGCCAGTCAGTGACTGACCTCTCGCATTCCCGCAAAATAAGGCCCCACCCTTGAAGTTATTATGAATTCTCTACATCCATTATATATACATAACCACTTGTCTTTTCTTGTGTTAACACCAATTGTGTTATAATTGATAAGTTTTTGCTTATTGTAGCCTAATAGCATCATACTAGCAATATCTCCAGCAAATCAAGATATAGCCACATCTGATGCTATCAAACTTGCTAGGGAAGTGGATCCAACAGGTATAATCTATTTACTCTTTTAGTTAGGGCAATTTCCACCCTTTTGATATCTTTTCCTGTTGCTTGCTATGGTCTTCACTTTTGTCATTCTAAATAACTTGTGCAGGTGAACGGACATTTGGGGTATTGACAAAGCTTGATCTGATGGACAAAGGAACTAACGCATTGGATGTATGATCTCTCTCTCTCTCTCTCTCTCTCTCTCTCTATAGATACACACACACATGTATATATATATATATATATATATATCATCATACCCAACTCACTGGTAAATGGATTTTCAATGAGCAAACTTTCTGTTGAATTTACTTAGACATCGCAAATATTTTAGATCAGGCTTTTAAAACGTTGCATTTTCATTCAAACTATGTCAGTTCTATAATATTATTGATATGCATTTGTTTGTAATGGTAGTGATCCTTAATACTCTTGGTTTCTTTAATTTTCCTACGCTCGATGCCCTTTGCACTCTTTTTTTTAATTAAGTTTTGTACCTGGGAAAGAAAACTATGTTCAATTATTTATCTTTAATTTCATACCTCTCCGCCTCTGAAGGTTATTGAAGGGAGATCTTATCGTCTGCAACGTCCTTGGGTTGGAGTTGTGAACCGGTCGCAAGCAGATATTAATAAAAATACAGACATGGTTCTTGCAAGGCGCAAGGAGCGTGAATACTTTGCAACAAGTCCCGACTATGGACACCTAGCTAGTAGAATGGGTTCTGAGTATCTTGCAAAACTTCTCTCAAAGGTTTGAGTTTGAATATAGTTGCTGCAATGAAATATTTTGTTGCTTGGATTAGGGTATTCTATTGATGGGTTAATCTTGTTTATAGCACTTGGAGTCTGTGATCAGGTCTCGAATACCGAGTATCACATCTTTGATTAACAAAAGCATTGATGAACTTGAATCTGAGATGGACCATCTCGGTAGGCCTATTGCCGTTGATGCTGGGGTAATCTTTCTTTAACCTCTACAATTGTACATAATTAAAATCATCTTTTGGAAATGAGGTTGTAACCAAAGGGTTTGTATTGTAGGCTCAATTATACACTATCTTGGAACTTTGCCGGGCATTTGATCGGATTTTCAAGGAGCATTTGGATGGAGGGTAAGATCTACATATTAATTTTACTACTCTGTCTCGTCAATGTATTTGGAAATTAGTTTCAAGAATGGATAATCTTGGAGATGTAAAATCTTGTCATTTCTCATTCTTAAAGTTATTTGGAGCATATGTATCCATTTTGTGTTGAGTTGATATCATACAACTAAATGTGGGTGATCTAAATCTATTGTAGTAGATTGGTTAGTAATATCTGCTCTGTCTATTGTGATACTTTATAAAGAGACATCTCTGGAAAACCAAGGTTTACCAATTTGTAAGTAGTTGGTAGTAGGATATTCCTTGGTTAATGGACTTCGCTTAGTTTTACTTTTATCTGTTTTTGACACATGTCTTCCCTGCTTGGTAGTAGGATATTCCTTGGTTAATGGACTTCGCTTAGTTTTACTTTTATCTGTTTTTGACACGTCTTCCCTGCTTGAACCCAGCCAGTTCTGCTTGGTAGTCCTTAGTTGCTACCCTAATAGTTTTGCCTTGCATGATACACTGCTTTGCAGGGACCTGTGAACGCGACAAATTTATTCTATTAAATGGATGCCACATGCAATCGTTTTATGAATTCACGAAATTGATTCATGGATGAATTGGCTATTTTTTTCTTTTTTATCAACAATGGTTGGATGATATCTTTGTGCTGAATTTTGTCATAATAGGCGGGCCGGAGGTGATAGAATTTATGGCGTCTTTGACAACCAGCTGCCTGCTGCATTAAGGAAGCTTCCATTTGATCGGCATCTTTCTATGCAAAACGTAAGGAAAGTAGTTTCAGAGGCTGATGGTTATCAGCCGCACTTGATTGCTCCAGAGCAAGGTTACCGCCGCCTAATTGAGGGATCATTGAATTATTTTAGAGGGCCAGCTGAAGCTTCCGTGGATGCTGTAAGTTATTTTTTTCTGTACTCTCCAATAGTCCGATCTTTCCGATCTTGTCAGAAATGCTTGCGTCTTTGACTGTCTGGAATGCATACTATAGGTCCACTTTGTCCTGAAAGAACTTGTGAGGAAATCATTAGCAGAAACTCAGGTGAAGGGAATTTTACTTTTTAGTTATAAAGCTCAGCTAGTGTTCTGTCTTTTAGTGAGAAAGTGGATTGATTTTGATGTTTGTGGCTCAGGAATTGAAGCGCTTTCCAACTCTGCAAGCTGAAATAGCCGCTGCCTGTAATGAAGCCTTGGAAAGGTTCCGTGATGAGAGTAAGAAGACAACTCTTCGATTAGTGGACATGGAATCTTCATACTTGACTGTGGATTTCTTCCGTAGACTTCCCCAGGAAGTGGAGAAGGCAGGAACCCCAGGTCAAGGTCCAGGTCAAGGTCCGGCTGCCACCCCTGCTGTGGACCGGTACTCAGAGGGCCACTTCCGGAGGATAGGTTCAAATGTATCCTCTTATGTTGGAATGGTGTCTGACACACTGAGGAACACAATCCCAAAGGCTGTTGTTCATTGCCAAGTGAAGGAGGCCAAAATGTCGCTGCTAAATCACTTCTACATTCAAATTGGGAAAAGAGAGGTACTCTTTTACATGATTATGCCTTAGTTTGGTTATTACATAGGCGGTCGGTGTCCTTGTGTCCCTAAGTTATCCAGTTCATTGAATTACAATTAAATGGGGAAGCATGGGGCTTGTCAACTGTATTTCAACCTTGGGTTTTAAATTAATTGCTGCTTTGCCTTGTGTTTCAGGCGAAGCAGCTTTCCCAGCTGCTCGATGAAGACCCGGCGCTGATGGAGAAGAGGCAACATTGTGCTAAAAGGCTTGAATTATACAAGTCAGCTAGGGATGAGATTGATTCTGTTTCATGGGCTCGCTGAGGTGTACCGATGGATGCGAAACACCACGGAATTTGTTGAATCTTTTGGACAATACGGATCTTGTCCCGCTTTTTAGTTCATTCTCATTTTGATTGTCACTTCTTTGTGATTGCTGACCCAACTTCTCATATGCTTTGGGATGGATGCTGAATTGTTTATTATTATTATTATTATTATTATTATTATTATTTTGTGTGAATTCGATTAATTGTTGTAGCTTGCTGGATTAATGTACTCACTATGATCTTTTGTAAATCTGTAAGACCTATGTAATGCACTCCTTATATAGTATACATGATTCATCTTAAATTTTCTTTCTGTTTGTAACGGTCACATTCTTATAGCCATTGGCAACGGTCATTTCTCTGTTTCTTCAAATTCACGGATGCACATTTTTCTGTTCGTCTGAGGATTGCGAAATTGAGAGTAGCAAATTTTGGTTTTCAAAGTGTCATCTATAGTGACCAACTCATAATTTTATGGATTATCTATTTTTTTTGCATTATCAAACCAAGTATTGAAATTAGTTGTGGAGTAACATTTTTTTTATTCTCCAATCTTTGTTTATTCCGCTTATTAAGACAACTGAAATTTTGGACAGACAATTTAAAATTTAATTCTCACCACGAAAAAACCCCGCACGTGCCAAAAATTTGGGGAAGGTGATTTCGATTCTCTAATACCGCCCATTTTTCTCCTATTTGAAAATTTGCCATTCGTTCTCTGACACACCACAGCGTCCTCTTCTTCAACTATCAGAGACAGAGCCTCCCACCAGTCAACGCTATCTCCAAAACCCTAAAGCTCGTCAAGGTAAAAGCAATTATCATTTCCTTTGCCTATCTCAGTCTCAGATCCGATCGTATGCTAATCCCACATCTGTGCCGTTCTTAACATTATCACTTCCGATTGAAATGTCTTCTGGGCCGGTGAAGTTTCGCGTTTTCTTGATATGGTTAACCCTAATTTTCCTAGAAAATCTTCCATTTTCTGGGAAAATGAGCGCTAGTTTTTTTTTTTTTTTTCTTTCTGAAAACTCTTGAATTATTAGTTCCCTTGGAAAATTTCCCTTAATTTACTAGTATTTTTCTTGACCACTTTCTTGGTAATTGAGAGCTTTCGCTCTTATTTGTGTTGATTTCTCACAAATTTCAGCTCCGATGAACATGCCACCTGGGTCAGGACTCAGGAGCTTTTCTTGTTTTCTTCCGATATCGGAGAAAAAGTTTCCATTTCTGTGGAAGTGTGTTCCGATAAAAATCCCATAAGGGTCAAGAGCTTTTTCCGTTTCTTGCAATGGATCCCACCTGCTTTTTTAAGCCGGAAAGTGTCCGTTTCTGGGAAAGTGAGGGCTAAATTTTTCTCTTTTTAGTTTTGAATTCATGTGAAAAGTGAAAACCCTTGTATGTACGGATGATCTAATTTTCCACTGCCTTTTCAGTTGAATCGTAAATGGCAGAAGCTAGAGATCGATTAATAAGGCCATTTGACTTCGCAGCCGCATATGTTGAAATGCGATTTGGCAATCCCGGTGCATACATTAATCCGCCACCGCAGGTCTTCCAGGACATGCCTGGATCTCCGGCGATGCAGAGGACTGCAACAGGGATAAGGTTTGGGGCCACCGGAGTAATTGGTGGAGGGCTAGTGGGGGGCGGTTTGAGAACTCCAATACCTGGAAATTGGCGTGGTCGTAACTCCTTTGGTAGAGAGAACAGGTCGGTTGGGAGTTCTCGCCAGAGAAGGGGCAGAGCCAATAATAGTGTGTTACCTTCTTGGTACCCAAGAAGGCCTCTGCAGGATGTAACTGCTGTTGTGAGGGTAAGGATCAATTTCTTGAGCCTTTGGTTTTCTTTGTGTCTGATTAGTTTATTGAGCAAACAATTTTTAAGGGCGGATTGATTGTGTTTAATTGAATTGAATTGAGTTTATGGATGTCTAATTAGTTTATGATTTATGTATTACATGGGTTTCAATTGCTCCTTGATATTTGAAATTTTGATAATTGTTTTCTCTTTGATTGTTATAGTAGTAGTGTTTCTTCTGTCAGAGGGTTTAACGGCTCATTGGATTTATAAAGACAGAACATTCGGGGTTGTCCCAGAGCTCTTTAAAGACCTTACCAGAAAATTTATACATGTAGGTGTCTGCTTGTTGTAGTATTATAAGAAATTGAATAAAAAGCTTTCCAACTCTAGCAACTAATGGGTTGATAGAGTGCCTATCTTAATTGTAATTTGTTAGGGTGCTTCTGTGCGTTTCTTGTAGGTAAAAGTTGAATAAAAAGTATTCTGTCAACTGTTTTCTGTACATTGTGGTCGCAATTTATAATGACAACGCCTTATACGAAATATGTGTTTTATTTTGCTTTTTTTGTTGGTGCCTGGCCTATCATACCTTGAAACTGTCAGCCCTGTTTATCTGATCATAGTCTAAACTGGGACATCAGAGTATTGAATATCTATTTTGACATTCTTTGATCTGGTGCTTAACTGAATCACCTTTGACATGGATGCTTTAGGTCTGTTTCTTTTCATTATATATTTATATTATATGTGCTTTACAAGTCAAATTTGGATACTTGTTTATTAGGCCATTGAAAGGAGAAGAGATCGGTTGGTTGAGAACGATGGCGAACACACTGAGGGTCAAGTTCCACTGGACCAGGTTGTCATTAGTCAATC
Source organism: Prinsepia uniflora (assembly GCA_032719365.1). NCBI lineage: Eukaryota > Viridiplantae > Streptophyta > Magnoliopsida > Rosales > Rosaceae > Prinsepia > Prinsepia uniflora. The sequence goes on along the minus strand of CM064868.1, from coordinate 72,112,280 downwards.
TCTTACAGTGTCAGGTGCTCAACATGAGCAAGGTGTTCCTGTTACTCTGCATTCAGCTGTTCGGACCAAGAAGTGCCTACCTCCTTCTGTCGGTAAAGTGTCAAAAATTCTAAGGGATATTGCTAATCAGACTAGTGAAGGAGATTTTCTCACACCACAGAAGAGACTATTGAACTCAATTGATACAGTTGAGAAAGTGGTGAGGGAAGAACTTCAAAGACTGAAGAGGACCCCTGGCGCAAAGAAGGCAGAGAGGGAGCAAAAAGTTCAGACGCTGATGTCAATGCGGTGAGAGCTTTTCATGAGACGATCCAAATTAGAATTGGGATAGAGGAGATTGAACAGCGGCATGACCTACCAAAGGAGACTTATCACCTTCTGGTGATAAATACCTACACTACACAGTGAGACTTATCACCTTCTGGTGATACCTTCCTAGTGAGATTTATCTCCTTGTGGTGATATCTTCCCAGTGAGATTTATCACCTATCACCTTCCGGTGATAATTTCTGGCCCTCAGTGACAATTTATCATCTTCTGGTGATATTGCCTATCATTTTCTGATCACATCATCGTATCATCTTCTGATGATAACTTTACTATGACTGCGGATGTTTTTCTTTTGACTTCATCTCTTGCTGAAAGTCTAGATATAGCATGTGTGTCCATTGTCCCACTGTTCAGTTAATGTCGTTCTTCAATGGATAAACTTGTGCATATAGGCCATACTGCCATTTTTCGGTACTGGTTCAGATCATTTTTCATTTCTCATGTACATAGAGAGGTAATTTCTCAAATGAAGTTTAAATTTCCAATATTTTAGAATCTTCTGTTCTAGATATTGCAACTGTTAAATATGAGAATGAAATGCCGACTGAGCTGTTTCTTACTTACTGGACATCATTCTTATGGGCGCTGCTCAATCACCATGAAGGAAGCAGTCATATCATATGAATGAATGCTATTTGATCTGTACTTGTTGCATTATTGTAGAAGTTCGTATGCTCTACTTACTGCAGACTGAGGGTTACGCCTGGTGGGGGTGGAAGGGTGTGTATCTCAGTGCCTCTTCAATTGAAACTTGAAATCACGATGTGCCTTTTCATTTCTTGTTAATTTTGCTACCTTTGTTAATTACTCCATAAACCGAGGTTGGTAGTTAGTGTACTTAATCCTTAAAACCAAAGTAGTGAGTAATAACAAATTAGTGAGTGACAATGAGTCACAGTTAGAATTAGAATCGGTCAAGAATTCAAACTCAAGTAAGCTACATGAAGAGACTAGCTATCCTGTTTTGTTTATTTGCCCAACAACCGCAAATCCAGCTTTTAGTACAAAAATGAGATCGAATTCAACATCATTTCCGACACTCTCATTCCCAATATTATTAATCAGCTGTCCAATTTGGAACACTGCACAAATAGAATGTCGAAGTCTCAAGCATACATATCTCTTACGGAAAAGAAACAAAAAAATGTGATCTACAACTACAACATGGTTCAAAGATGTCGTCGCCCCCATCAATCCACGTCAAGCCAAGCACATCATCCATGGACAAATTGAATAGGTTGGCACTCAGAAGCAGCTTTTTTGGATTGAGCCGTTTCATCACTCCTTAAGTCCTCAGCAGCTCTCCTAGCAGATGCCTCTACGATTCGGTATTTCATTACAATCCACTCCAAGGATTGAATCACTGCTTCATCATATTGCTGCTTCTCCTCCGCCATTCACCGGTACTGATTGGCTTGGATTTCAATGCAGCTTTTCTCATTTTGAAGACGCAAGATCATAGCCATTGCTTCCTCAACTGCAGTTGCACAAGCAGTCCTTTCCTTCTCCAGCTCTGTATGAACCTCATTCGTCCTCTCCCGTTCAATCTTCACCAATTTTCTCAATGCCAGCACATCAAATTCTTCGTCCTCATTGTAACAAACACTTTCATCACTACCACCTTCAACTTTTTTCTCCTGCAGCAGCTTCTGCCTTAATGTTTTGGATTAAGACCAAGTAATCTGCATTTGATGATTGTGAGTCCTCCAATGAATTTGCAGCATGTACTTCACCAAATCCACAGCTTGGACAGAACCCTCTTCCCAATTCACTTGCTTTACCTTTACATCTAAAATCACATAGAAATTCCATCAAACACTTGCCACCTTGCAAAACCTTCAACAAAAATACCAACCCCGACAGCAGCCCCCATACAGAACGGCTAAACGTAAAAAATATACCCACAATATCCATCTACTGAACCTAACATGCAAAATTTAACAAGAAGAAAAAACCTGCAAAACAGATACAAATCAAAGCCTGCAAAATAGAGAATTAGATCAAGAAAACCCTAAAAAAAAGTTACAAATCAAATCCCGCAAAAGAGAGAATTAGATTTACAAAAATCCTGCAAAAGAAGAATTAGATTTAAGAAAATCCTGCAAATGAGGAGTTAGTTCCAGAAAAAACCCTAAACAACAGATACAAAATCAAAGCCTGCAAAAGAACGAATTAGATCCCGAAAATCCTAAAAAACAGACATTAAATCAAAGGATTCGAAAGAAAGAACCAATTCCAGAACAAAAATCTACAAAATCAAAATTAGATCTGTAAAAGAGAGTCCGCGAGAGTAGTGAGCGAGTCAGCGAGTAAGCGAGAGGGTGCAATATGCGAGTGAGCGAGCGAGCGAGAAGGTGCAGTATGCGAGCGAGTAAGAGGTTGCAGTATGAATCTGAAGAACACAGGAGTACCGGAAAAACGTGTACAATACGTGTAAAGTAGGTGTAGCATACGCATACGAAAATAATATTCTTATTTATTTAAAATATATAGTACTAATAAATATCAATAATTAATTAAAATAAATAATAAATAATAATATACATAATTAATATGTATAATATATAGTTTCGATCAAGAGTAAATCATTATTAGACCCTTAATAACTTATACTTTTATTTAAAACCTTTAATGTTATTGTTTTTTAATGTTTATTGTTGAAGCGTTAAATGTTTCAACTGTCGATTACTCGTCGCCCAATTACCAAATGACGCGTGTCCTTCCTCGTGACCTGTCAACTCAAGTGAATCGCGGATTTCCGTTAGTACGAGCACCGGTGTGGTGCCTGCCTAAGGCTCTCCGACGGTCAAGTCAGTTACTTTGTTCGTAAGAGGAAATAGTAAATGATAAGTTTGGTAGAGTAATAGTGAATAGTAGATATTAGTTACCTTTTTTGGGAAATGTGTACCCCTTATGTATGGGTAAGTAGGATGTTCAATTCCTATAGTTTCGATGTGGGACAAACGTTCCTCGATTTGTGTGCTGACACGTGTTACGCAGATCGATGGTGTATAGACTTCCACGTGGCATCCCGCATTAGGCCCGTATTGGGGTTGTGTAAATACGGTAGTTTTTGGGCCTTGAATGGAGTCTGGGCTTTGAGTATACAGCTCAGTGGGTCTGGTCAGATATGGTGTCAACAGAAGTCCCCCAAGTCCTTGACTGATGTGGAATTTCTCGGTCGGGGGCTTGTCTCATTCTCCTAGACCCTAGTGGGAAGTATACCGGTAGCCCCCCAAGTAACACGTGTCAGCATGCGAATCGAGGAGCGTTTGTCCCACATCGAAACTATAGGAATTGAACATCCTACTTACCCATACATAAGGGGTACACATTTCCCAAAAAAGGTAACTAAGATCTACTATTCAATATTACTCTACAAAACTTACCATTTACTATTTCCTCTTACGAACAAAGTAACTGACTTTACCATCGGAGAGCCTTAGGCTGGCACCACACCGGTGCCCGTACTAACGGAAACCCGCAATTCACTTGAGTTGACAGGTCACGAGGAAGGACACGCGTCATTTGGTGATTGGACAACGAGTAATCGACAGTTGGAACATTTAACGCTTCAACAGTTTGGCGCCGTCTGTGGGAAACTAACTAAGTTTACCTACGCTCAACCAGACCGGTAGTCCACCTTCGTGTCAGACGGGATCAGGGTGGTCCCGCGTTAATCCCGGGGGGATTGGGACGGGTCCTGACAAATTTGATGATAAAGTTGTACTATTATTTTTTCTTTCATACTTTTTTTTAACTCCAAAATTTGTTGAACAAGTTTTCTTTGAAAGGTTGAACTAGTTATTTCTAAAAGTCCAATTGAGCCCGACCCAAATGGGCTTATTAGGCCTGACCCGTAAAACTCGATAAAAATCCAGCCCAGCAAAGTACTTGGGCTTTCATACTTATGACTAAATCCACTCAGCCTGGTACTTTTGAAATTATCAAATAGGACTAGCCCCGCCCGACCCAAGCTAAACAATTTGGCCCAATGATGAGGGCTAACACTGAGTGCAAGATCTTGTAAATCCTACCAAGCTTTTTGATTATTATTATTTTTTGGTTTTGATTCACGAGAAAGGTTTTCTAATCCCTTTTATTAATTTACTATTTATTATTTATTATTATTATTATTATTATTAAATTAGAATATTAGTACATTGTTATCAACATCATTATTATTAGTTTTTGGTAAAAAAAAATTCTTTTTTTATTAAATATTAATACATCATTACCAACATCTATTATTAATAATATTATTATTATTATTATTATCTATTTGTATTAACATTGTGCTAGAAATAAATACATAACTAATTATTAATTTATGTACATTATTTATATTTGAAAAAACTAAGTAATTAATATAATTTTTATGTATAATAGACTCATAATATGGCGAGTGGAAATTCTAGTAAAAGTTGTTCAAGAATTGGAAGAATTGATCCATCATGAAAATATGTTTTAATTTAGGTTTATTTTTAAGGTTTTATACATATTAGTTATCATCATATCAGATCATATTTTATCATATTATATATCATATATTTATTATATTAGAGTCATTTTATAATTCTTATTAGTCATATATAACTATTATTGAGTACTTAAGTTTTTCCCAAAGTTTCATTAAAAATGAACTAAATTTCCACCATTTTTATTAAGTAGAAACGATATTGATATTAAGCGTAAACGATATCGATATCGATATATCCTTAAATTTGATTATCGATATGTCTGTTTGTTGATGCACAAAATGTGCCAACTTAGTGAGCGAATGCAGCTCTACCACATGCCTTCAAAGAGACTTGAAAGAGAAGTCATTTGTTGGTGGGTTAGAATATAGTCACCGGTGTGGTACTAGCCCAAAGGTACTCCGGCGCCCAATTTAGTAGTCGGTCTGAGTGGTAGCCACTCGGGCAGTCGACCACGAGGAAGGGGGACAGGACGGTGGCACGCTTCGGGTTTTCACCGATAGTGAGAGGAAGGTTGACCGTGCCGACCGGGACAATGGAGTCCCTTGTGAACCCGAACAATTGTGAAGGTGATCGGTCTAGCTCGGTCTCCTTGAGGTGAAGCTTCTTGTAGGCCTCCATGCAAATGACGTTCACCGAGCTGCCTGTGTCAACCAAGATTCGACTGACATCGAAGTTGCTGATGATGGATTGGATGACTAGCGGGTCGTCGTGTGGGTAGGTCACCCCACGCTCTTCCTCCTTCGAGAAGGATATGACCTCCCAGCTGGTGCGCGCCACCTTCCGAGCTCACCCTTCCACCACTTGGAAGACCTGCTGGTTGTGCCTCATGCTTCGGAGGAAGTCCTTTCTAGCTCGGTTCGATGCCAGTGGCGAGGAGATGGAAGTACTGCTAGTGATAGTGTTGATATGGGGGTGTCGGGGCTGTTGCGGATCATATTGCAAGAACTGGTTGATCTTGTCGTCTCGGACTAGTGCCTCCACCAAATCCCTGAAAGCCACATATTGATCGATGTTGTGACCGTTATACTTGTGGTACTGGCAGTAGACGCTAGTGTTTTTGGCCAGTCGACCTTTGCTGGGAGCCCAGGTCGGCTTGGGAATCATATCCTCTACGTTCATCAGCATATTCTCGTAGGAGGTGTTTAGAATCGTGTAGGTCTCATACTTGGACCTAGGGGAGGGCGCTCGGTTCGGTGGTGATTGGGTCTTTGCTCTTGCTGGCCCTGCCCCTATTGGTGACCGTGGTGGCCGTTGTGCTTCCCCTTCTTCCCCGGACTGTAAGAAGGGGTGTAGCCCTTCCTCTTCCCACTCAGGGAGTTTTGGTGATGGTTTTGGCTCGAAGTGTCTTACTGAGGAGCAGATTGGGGGTTGGAGTGGCTCAGTCGGTGTGTGTGGACCGAGTTCCTAGTGCTAGGTCGGTAGGTGTTGCCCATTATAGCACTGCCTTTACTAGTCAGTAGCTCGGCCTTGGCATGAATAGCTGCATCTTGCATCAACTCATTGTAAGTAGACCAACCTTGGGTATGTGTGGTGTACCTAAATTGAGATTCGTGCAAACCGCCCCGGAACGCGGTAAAGGCTGTCTTGTCATCTGACTCAGTGCACCGAAAGTACTCCAGGCTGAAGCAGACGGCGTACTCCAGCAACGTCTCGGTCTCCTCCTACTTCAGGAGAAAAAGGCCTTCGGTCGAAAAAGCCTGTCGGTCTGAATCTTGAACTGATTCAGGAAGATCTTTGTGAGCTGGGCGAAAGAGTCTATGGAGCCGGGTTCCAGTCGGTAGAACCCGTTGATTGCGATCTCGGTGAGGGTGGAACTGAAAAGTAGGCAACGGGTCTCATCGGTCAAGCTCGAGAAGGCGACGGCTGACCGGAAGTTGTTCAAGTGGTTGATTGGATCTGTCTATCCCGTGTAAAGGGGGATCTTAAGCGGTTTGATCGTGTGATCGTGATGGAAGAAAGTGATCCGATCTGTGAAGGGGCCCGTGCTGGGTCCACCCCAAGTATGTGTTTGGGGGGTTCCGTTCTCGGCCTCGAAGCACCTTACTCAGTCAAGAAGTTGTTGGACGATTGGGTCGGTAGTAGGAGCCTTGCTCGGGCAAGGGCAGTCGATGACCTGCGGAGGTCTCAGTACGTCCCGATGGGATGAATTCCCTCAGTTTTCCCTAGATCTATTACTGCGTGGGGGGTGATCAGATCGTCGCACACTAAGGATCTCCTGGGAGGAGTCTGCTCATTCCTTAACCTAGATGTGGGTGTTGTTCCTGCCGAGAGAGTGCTGTCGTGGGCTAATTTCGGGTTGTATCAGGCCGGTTTGTTTCACCGTTCCCAGACCCTTTTCCCAGGGGAACTTGAGCTAGATCGGACTGAGCTGCCTGTGCTCTGGTCTGGAGGTTCCGCTTAGAGCTTTGCGAGCGTCACGGTAGATCCTGGTCCCCTGAGCGCCCTACCCGGGTATGACCAGGAGTTTTTGGACCTTTTCAGTCTGTACAATCGAGGTGGCGGCTTTGCCCTTATCGGATGTCCGGGGCACCCTTTCGACGCGCTCGGTGCATTAGGCCACGATCTGGTCAGCCCCGCGGATCTCGTCCTGGGCCCGACGGGCGTTCAGCTCTGTCTGTACGGCCTGTAACTGGGCGACAACCTTGGGGTACTGCCCGCTTAGCTCGGTATAGCGCACCTCGGCCTGGGAGTTGTTGGCCCTGATCTCGGCCATGTCGCTTTGTAATTTTTCTAATGCCCGAAGCACCTCGTGACAGGACCCACCCCGATTATCATCTCGATAATCGAGAAGCATCCTGCTCCCGTCTGACAATCGAATCCAAAAGACCGGAAAACTAATTAATATTACAACACACCCATTGTCAGACCAGGGAGATTAAACAAATACATCTGACTGGACGTCAAGTCCACAGTTTCACAGAGCGATATTACAAAACAAGTTAAAGGAACAAGTCCTACTATGTGAACTAACTACTCCGCAACGGAAAACTTTATGCCTCCGCCTCTGCCTCGACGCTTGCCCCCGCACTTGTACCACGACCTGGAGGGAATTTAAAACAACAAAGTGTGAGTGGACCGAAACATAAGGTTTACAGGAAAAACAGTTTTTCCGAAATCGGGTTCGCCCTCCAGTTTTGTAACACGCATGCATAACCAAATATTCAAAATTTGCATATTAACTTTTGAAAACTCTTTTTCCGAAACACATGAAAAACGTTACAAAGGATCGCCATAATTCATGTAAAAACCATTTAATGATGCCAGGTTTCAGAAACCGTCATTTTGAAACGTTAATTGCACAAATCAAGTAAACTGTGAATCAATAACCACAATTATGCCGTTGGATCCATCCGAGTCTTTAAACTCAACATTAGGCCTTCCCGGGATATCAACGAGTCTTTAAACTCAAAACATGATTAATAGGCCTCGGGGGTATCACAATAATCGAGTCTTTAAACTCACGAGTCTTTAAACTCAATTCGGGTCTTTAAACCCAATTTTTGGGCCCGTCCCCGTCATCAACATTGACAGGACCCGCCCCGATCCCACAGGGACCACAAGGGGACGTGCCCTGCTCCCGTCTGATACCCAATAATTCATACCAATTTTAACCTCAAACATCAATGCATAAATAACCAATTTAAAGTTATACATCAAATCCGAATTAAACAGATGTCAGACAAGGGATGAAATCCAAAATCACAAATTGCGAGCACGACTCTAAAGTAAACCTGCGGGTACACCACCCAATAGGGGTTCAGGTACGCAGAAGTAGATCTATGCCTCAGCCTCAGGTTCCTCCTCTACCTCAGTATCACGACCTGGAGGGGTTACCAAAAAAATTAAGGGTGAGTGGACCGGAACTCAAGTTTATAAAATCATTTGATAAGTAAAACGTATAATTTACCCCTCCGTTTTCCAAACATGCATGCATCCGTAATTAAAACCATCAATCATATAATATGAACCATAAGGCATATAATAAATCCATAAGTATAATTTTAGTTGCTGCACTATACACTCCAATCCCGACATCCCTGATGTCTGACGTCCCTGACGTCCAATAAGGTCACAATCACAAGGCTACGCGTGCCACTCGGGTCTCAATTTCCGAGTTCAATCCCCGAACCCCGTTCGGGTACAGCATCCCCGATGCTTAGTGACAGGACCCATCCCAATCCCCCCGGGATTACCGTGGAATGTGCCCTGCTCCCATCCAACAAGGGGTGTCAGACAAGGGATAACCAAGAGCTACTGCCCAAACGGGCCATCCAGAGTGCGCAAGGACCGATGGAGGAGGTGTGCAATGTCCCAGTCTCTGCTGCAATCGCATCCGTAATCAACCTGAAGGGCATTAAAACCAAAAGCTGTGAGTGGACAAAAACCAATAAGTTTACCAAATACATTTATAAGACATTTATGCCCTCCAATAAAAACGTATGCATGCCACCAAAAACCAGTAACCAAAACGTTTGCTCAACCGAGCCATTAGGGCCTTAGCCCAAAAACCGTTAACCAAAAACCAAGTGTGGGAACTCAGCCCAAAACCGTGGAATACCACCACCATACATATTAAAACCATGTGGGTCACCACCCACTACCATAAATGAACATTAATTCATTAAAATCACACAATCATAAATCCACCCGGAAAGCCATTTCATTAATTCATATTTTACCATTACCATCACCAGCATCCCTGATGCTAGACGTCCCTGACGTCATGTCTCACGGTTTCATAAGCTACGCGTGCTGCCCGGGGTCTCTCCGGCTCCATATATCTGACATCCCTGATGTCTGACGTCCCTGACGTCAATCATAGCAATCCTGCTCCTGAGTCATCATACGGTCCGGCTGCTCCGTATAATGACCCCTCGCAAGCAATGCACCGTGACTTCCCCAGTGTCCCAGACATCTGGAGGAGACCATCATATATCCTTGTATCCAGATGGTATATGGAAAACAGTTTTATTAAATCCTTTTATCACATCATTACAATGGGCCCTGCCCGAAATTTCCATAAAACCACGTAATCCCCTTTAGGGTCCCTGACCCAAAATCACAATTATTAAATATAGGGTCCCTGACCCAAAATCACATTTATAAACCAACTGGGCCCGCAGCCCGACTTATAAACCCACTGGGCCCACGGCCCGAATTCGTAAACCAACTGGGCCCCTGGCCCGATAATATAACTCAAATGGGTCTCAGCCCGATTTCATACCAACTGGGCCCCTGGCCCGATTTCATTAACCAACTGGGCCCCCGGCCCGATTCTCAAATGGACTCCAAGTCCGAAATTTCCAAAACAAGTGGGCCTCAAGCCCGAGTTCATATTTCCAATTTCAAAACCATTTCATCATATTATTTATTTAACCACAAGCACACAAAACCACAAATAAACCGTTAATCCCGATATACGTGAAATACGGAAAACACCTCGAAATACGTGCAACATATCCAAAATCAATGCTCACAAATACCATCACAGAAATCATGTATATAACCCATATAACACATTTAAGCATGCATAGGATTTATAAAACCAAAGTCCACTCACAGACCGTTTTAACCGTGTGCCTCGATACGCGTGCCACCGGCCCTCCCGGGCCACACCACTATCACCGGGACTCCCAATCCTGTCCAAATCACATTAGAGGGTCACTAACCTCAACATTAACATCCTATCAAAGTCCCGTAATTTTCCCGAATTTTTACTTATTTTTAAACTTAATTTAAAACCTTCGGATATCCCGAACAATATCGAGACGGTGTCCGATCGACACGAAACCAATTCCAAAATGTCCGTTACATTAAATGGGACAGAAGTCATGTTGACCTCACCTCGAGATCCGTGCCCACGCGCCGTCACGCGCCGCCGTGAGTGGCTGCGCGTGAAACTCACGCGCCTGCTACAGTGTCACCAGCCCAACCCGTTTGTCTGGTAAACGGGTCCAATTCACCCGCGACACAACCCGGTTCCAATCCTGTCAATTCGATCCTAATTCCTTCAATTGATCAATCCATTAGCTTCGTTTTAAGTCCAATTAGAAGTCTGTAAACTCAATTACACAAATCCTTACCCAGATTCCCACGATTCGATGATGATCCACGAAGAACACCCGGTCACTGTTCAATCATGGAAGTCCCTCAATTGATGCAGGTTTCATCCAATTGATGATTCCAGAAGCATCAATGGACCATGAGGAACAATTCCCCCACATCAATTGCATCAAACCGGTGCTCAAACGTCACGACTCAAACTCGAGCACCGACACTGTTCAACAATGGAGTTCTGCCATTCTCCAACGTTTTCCTTCAATTGATGATCCCAGAAGCATCGTGGGATCATGAGAAAGCATTTCCCCACAACAATTGAATCAAACACAGCCCCAAACTCCACGACTCAGCCTCGATTTCTTCCTCTGTCACCAAGCTCGATCAGAGCCAAAACGGCACCATTCCTTCTCGTTTTTGATGTGGATCGACTCGTCACAACCTCAGGAAGATGTTTGTAACCTCCAATTCGATCGTCGCAGTCCAATTCGTCCAATTTGATTTTCCCTCCCAAAACTCAATCTTTCGAATTCTCAGTTCCTCCTCACAGTCAATCTCTCGTGTTTACCCAGTTGAATTCACACCCAACTCACTCACAATTTCGCACTCTCAGGTTCAGCAATGGAAGAGGAATCAAGGGTGGGAGAAAACTGGATTTGGTTGTACACGGTTAAGAAAACACAAATGGAATTAATGGAAATTAAAATGATTAATTAATTAATTAATAAATATTAAAACATCATAATGATGTTTCCCCTAAGACAAGGATTCTGGTTTCAAGGGATGAGTGACACTTGTCACTCATCCAGGTGTGTAGGGTCAACGGTCACTATTCATTATTATATTATTATTTTAATCCCGGCCTCGGTTCGTTAGTTCGTTTCTTGACCATAACGTCGTCGTCGGATCTCCGATTTCGGCATGCCGCCTGTCGTTGGATTCGTATCGACGATACCTACGTAACGGTCCTTGACCCTCGCCCATCGGACCTCCCGGTCAAAAAGTCAACATTTGGCCCCTAATAAGCCAAATTACCAAAATGCCCCTCAACTTCCGAACACCATAACTTTCTCTACGAATGTCGGAATCGAACGTGCCACCTGTCTATGAACTCGTGACGTCCCGAACTACATCACGGTCATCGGTCAAAGTCCGTTTCCCGATCAAAAAGTCAACATTTTGCCCACGACCAGGGGCAAAACGGTCATTTTGCACATTTTGTCCGATTCCGCCCTACTAACCACCGTTCAACCTCGCTAATCAAGATTAGTCACTAAACTAATCCCGGAATTCGGGACGGGTCGTTACAATCTTCCCTTCTTAATAAATTTCGTCCTCGAAATTCCAACCGATCCAATCTCAACGTACTTCCCTCCTTAATAAGTTTCGCTCTCGAAACTCGATTACCCTGATTCCACAAACACCCCGTGGAAAGTGGAATCGACCACGCAACACGTGTACACCCGCACACCAACTACTTAGACAAAACTTGTCTACACCCAAACGTACCACTAGTACTCAAAACGCAACGATTACATTCGACCCCGTCGAATGACTGAAACTACTTGTTTCGAATTTGACCCCACTTGTCAAATCAACCCTCTCGTTGACGCAACAACTCGACGGTTCCTTTCCCACTCCCACTAGGAGTCAGCTGACCCCACTCAACAAGCTATGTTGACACATCCTGACAAATTGTCACCACACAGTTGTTGTCAGTCGAAAACTGACACTAGACTCACTCGTGGCTACACATGCCACCAGCGTACTTAACTTAGTAAACGATTACCGACCTTTCAAACGACCTGTGTGTAATTAAACACATCGGAATTACCATGACCCATTGCATAGTAATGTCCGGTCCACAACCAATCCCATGGTATCGGAACCAATCCGACTACCAACACGTTCACCAACACACCTCGGGTATATCCCGTATACCGTAGCTAGACATCACAAGTCTACAAGGTATTGTACCTCGAACCATGTATGAAGTACACACATCTACCTAATAACTAGACTACAACCACCTAGGTCATAGCCGAACGCGTTCCAACAATGGAGTACGTTTGCCCAATCCAGCATGAGACAAAACGAAACTCCACCCAACATCTAGTTCCAATTCCGAATCCAAATCCGCAATTTCGTAAGAAATCCCGGATCCAAACCCAGACATCACAGTTGAACTCATTTCCAAATCCGAATCCGAAATCATTATTCCGTAAGCTAGCATTTGGAATAACCATTCCGTACCCAAATCCGGAAATATACTTTCAAGTTCCAAAATCGAATCCTGAATCGTCACCCAGATATTCGATTCCAAATCCCGAAATCTCGTTCACATTTACCAAGACACACCAAAACCTAACCTATCGGTTACCCGTTCAATACACTTGATTGACTTCATAGGGAAGCCAATCCAACCTCCACACGTCTAAGGTTGACAAAATTCAACTACCTTGAAAACCTACTCACCCGAGTAGAATACCATACGGGCCCCACTTCGAAAAGAAGTTCAATCCCGTCATTTACGACTCACGTACCAAGGTAAGAGTGATATACTCTCCCCCTATCTGAATCATCAAGGTCACGACCCAGATAGACACTGTGTCCCTGACAATAACGTCAACATCCTAGATCGCCACAACGATCGACAACCGTCTCCCACAACTAGACAGATCAGTTAACGACGAGACACGTCGAGACTGCGGATTCTCACGGATTACCTTGTATCAATCCTTGTCATTCCACCTAGGAAAAACCAAGGATGATCCAAAATGATGACGTCAAAACTCATCCTACGTGGATGCAACCAAAACTCACTGCACTCACCACGCCATGTGACACCACATCGTCTGCCACCAAGCAGAAAATGAGAAATCTCGTTTACCTAATTTCGAATACGTAGCTCCTCCTAATGACCCGCAATTACACCTGGGCCCACCAACCAATACACGCTCAACGTCTGCCAGGGTAGAAAGTAAGAAGTCAACCCCAATGACTTCGGAATACCAATCACCAAAAACGAGCACCACTCTCGTTCCCCAATCACAACTCTCCTCGACACTAAGGTTCCTACCATGTTGGAAACAGACATGCTCCCAACAAGACGTCAAGTCTAACCACTAGACTTCCTACCTCCTCAATTCACTTGGACAACCCCGGGTCCACAATCAATCCGTTATTGTTCCGTTCGCACATCCCGACCTTTACAGGTTCAACACTCGGTTTCCCAAGTTCTCAATTACAAATTCCTACCTTTATACCACTAATGGTTTTCCTCGTCTTTTCCAGTTTTAATCATTTCCATGTACATTTTAGGGATATTTAAAAACATAGAATCGCACAAAGTTTGGAGTTGCCAACAACTCCCCCAAATCCACCAATTAACATGACATAGGGGACGTCATCCCAAGATTACTCAAGTCTCAATTACACCCTTTTTAATCCACTCCTTACTGGTTATCTCACCACTATTGGGACTTATCCCAACACAGCACAATCTTAACTGGATCCCATCCAGTCCATCCCTCAACCATACCAATTTCAAAGACCGAACATATGTTCATCATGACGGAGTCACACCCCAACTTGTGGCTCATCGTCAACACCATTACCGACACTAGCACCAGCGCTAGTACCAGCACCAACACACTATCAACAACACTAGTATCAGCACACATGCATCCATACTAGCATCAGCACAAAAGTACTAACCCACAAACATTCATACTTGCACACCGTGTGCAAATACGACAACCCTGGATCTCCGTTCATACCGAACGACGATCCCGTACCTCACGACTATGGGTACCACTATTCTGACAATCCTTATCAGGAAAATGAACGTTCCCCGAACGTCCCCTGATCCCCAAGTATCAGAACCACACTAATTACCCTCGATAGCCAGTCATCTCCATATGACTTCCGACTAACTGTCCTTGCTATCGAGATCCGCATCCATACCTCACACTAATACCCGATCCAACACGGGATTCCATAATTTATCTCAGAACCGTATCCGTAGATCGGATCTCATAATTCTGACAAGACTCACTAGAGTTATCCACATGGTCATCCATGACCTCAACCGCTCGTCGCAGCACAAGTTCTCATCCACTAACCACAATTAAGGTTTACCTTTTTAGTATTAGGGTTCCACAATCACACCCTATGGTTCAACCGAACCAAACAGCTCTCCGTAATATAAAATCCACAACCTGACCGACCCCGCGGTCTAGACATCGAATAGACGTCAAATCCAATCCTACCATCCCATCAACGTGGGTTCCACCACTAGGTCATCGGCCAACTCCGATGAACCAACATCTCTCACACCAACAACCACCACTAGGGTTCACATTTTAGACCATTACTCACATGAGGTTCCCCGAACCTGGCTGCACCTAGCAGCACAACAATCCAATATCACATGACCGAACCGACGGTCCCACTATACCAGTTCACCACAATCAACCCCACTTGGGTCGAATCACAAACATGCACGACGTATCGGGCCAATCACACTCCATCCACTATCCAAACCCAAACACTATCTATCAGGTTGATAACGAATTGCAGCCCAAAGAGACATCACACCCTCGACCTGCGCGCACAAATAGAGCAACCGTGCTCTGATACCAAGTTGACAGGACCCATCCCAATCCCCCCGGGATTACCGTGGAATGTGCCCTGCTCCCGTCCAACAAGGGGTGTCAGACAAGGGATAACCAAGAGCTACTGCCCAAACGGGCCATCCAGAGTGCGCAAGGACCGATGGAGGAGGTGTGCAATGTCCCAGTCTCTGCTGCAATCGCATCCGTAATCAACCTGAAGGGCATTAAAACCAAAAGCTGTGAGTGGACAAAAACCAATAAGTTTACCAAATACATTTATAAGACATTTATGCCCTCCAATAAAAACGTATGCATGCCACCAAAAACCAGTAACCAAAACGTTTGCTCAACCGAGCCATTAGGGCCTTAGCCCAAAAACCGTTAACCAAAAACCAAGTGTGGGAACTCAGCCCAAAACCGTGGAATACCACCACCATACATATTAAAACCATGTGGGTCACCACCCACTACCATAAATGAACATTAATTCATTAAAATCACACAATCATAAATCCACCCGGAAAGCCATTTCATTAATTCATATTTTACCATTACCATCACCAGCATCCCTGATGCTAGACGTCCCTGACGTCATGTCTCACGGTTTCATAAGCTACGCGTGCTGCCCGGGGTCTCTCCGGCTCCATATATCTGACATCCCTGATGTCTGACGTCCCTGACGTCAATCATAGCAATCCTGCTCCTGAGTCATCATACGGTCCGGCTGCTCCGTATAATGACCCCTCGCAAGCAATGCACCGTGACTTCCCCAGTGTCCCAGACATCTGGAGGAGACCATCATATATCCTTGTATCCAGATGGTATATGGAAAACAGTTTTATTAAATCCTTTTATCACATCATTACAATGGGCCCTGCCCGAAATTTCCATAAAACCACGTAATCCCCTTTAGGGTCCCTGACCCAAAATCACAATTATTAAATATAGGGTCCCTGACCCAAAATCACATTTATAAACCAACTGGGCCCGCAGCCCGACTTATAAACCCACTGGGCCCACGGCCCGAATTCGTAAACCAACTGGGCCCCTGGCCCGATAATATAACTCAAATGGGTCTCAGCCCGATTTCATACCAACTGGGCCCCTGGCCCGATTTCATTAACCAACTGGGCCCCCGGCCCGATTCTCAAATGGACTCCAAGTCCGAAATTTCCAAAACAAGTGGGCCTCAAGCCCGAGTTCATATTTCCAATTTCAAAACCATTTCATCATATTATTTATTTAACCACAAGCACACAAAACCACAAATAAACCGTTAATCCCGATATACGTGAAATACGGAAAACACCTCGAAATACGTGCAACATATCCAAAATCAATGCTCACAAATACCATCACAGAAATCATGTATATAACCCATATAACACATTTAAGCATGCATAGGATTTATAAAACCAAAGTCCACTCACAGACCGTTTTAACCGTGTGCCTCGATACGCGTGCCACCGGCCCTCCCGGGCCACACCACTATCACCGGGACTCCCAATCCTGTCCAAATCACATTAGAGGGTCACTAACCTCAACATTAACATCCTATCAAAGTCCCGTAATTTTCCCCGAATTTTTACTTATTTTTAAACTTAATTTAAAACCTTCGGATATCCCGAACAATATCGAGACGGTGTCCGATCGACACGAAACCAATTCCAAAATGTCCGTTACATTAAATGGGACAGAAGTCATGTTGACCTCACCTCGAGATCCGTGCCCACGCGCCGTCACGCGCCGCCGTGAGTGGCTGCGCGTGAAACTCACGCGCCTGCTACAGTGTCACCAGCCCAACCCGTTTGTCTGGTAAACGGGTCCAATTCACCCGCGACACAACCCGGTTCCAATCCTGTCAATTCGATCCTAATTCCTTCAATTGATCAATCCATTAGCTTCGTTTTAAGTCCAATTAGAAGTCTGTAAACTCAATTACACAAATCCTTACCCAGATTCCCACGATTCGATGATGATCCACGAAGAACACCCGGTCACTGTTCAATCATGGAAGTCCCTCAATTGATGCAGGTTTCATCCAATTGATGATTCCAGAAGCATCAATGGACCATGAGGAACAATTCCCCCACATCAATTGCATCAAACCGGTGCTCAAACGTCACGACTCAAACTCGAGCACCGACACTGTTCAACAATGGAGTTCTGCCATTCTCCAACGTTTTCCTTCAATTGATGATCCCAGAAGCATCGTGGGATCATGAGAAAGCATTTCCCCACAACAATTGAATCAAACACAGCCCCAAACTCCACGACTCAGCCTCGATTTCTTCCTCTGTCACCAAGCTCGATCAGAGCCAAAACGGCACCATTCCTTCTCGTTTTTGATGTGGATCGACTCGTCACAACCTCAGGAAGATGTTTGTAACCTCCAATTCGATCGTCGCAGTCCAATTCGTCCAATTTGATTTTCCCTCCCAAAACTCAATCTTTCGAATTCTCAGTTCCTCCTCACAGTCAATCTCTCGTGTTTACCCAGTTGAATTCACACCCAACTCACTCACAATTTCGCACTCTCAGGTTCAGCAATGGAAGAGGAATCAAGGGTGGGAGAAAACTGGATTTGGTTGTACACGGTTAAGAAAACACAAATGGAATTAATGGAAATTAAAATGATTAATTAATTAATTAATAAATATTAAAACATCATAATGATGTTTCCCCTAAGACAAGGATTCTGGTTTCAAGGGATGAGTGACACTTGTCACTCATCCAGGTGTGTAGGGTCAACGGTCACTATTCATTATTATATTATTATTTTAATCCCGGCCTCGGTTCGTTAGTTCGTTTCTTGACCATAACGTCGTCGTCGGATCTCCGATTTCGGCATGCCGCCTGTCGTTGGATTCGTATCGACGATACCTACGTAACGGTCCTTGGCCCTCGCCCATCGGACCTCCCGGTCAAAAAGTCAACATTTGGCCCCTAATAAGCCAAATTACCAAAATGCCCCTCAACTTCCGAACACCATAACTTTCTCTACGAATGTCGGAATCGAACGTGCCACCTGTCTATGAACTCGTGACGTCCCGAACTACGTCACGGTCATCGGTCAAAGTCCGTTTCCCGATCAAAAAGTCAACATTTTGCCCACGACCAGGGGCAAAACGGTCATTTTGCACATTTTGTCCGATTCCGCCCTACTAACCACCGTTCAACCTCGCTAATCAAGATTAGTCACTAAACTAATCCCGGAATTCGGGACGGGTCGTTACACCTAGCGTCATAGACGCTGGACGTACTAGACGTCCGTGACCTCTCCAGGGTACCTCATCCGGAGGAGACAATATAATATGAAAGGATCTATACAGTGCAGTACTAAATACATTTTATTGATATCCACATGCAAAACATATATAAAATCCAATCAATCTTTAAGTTTCATCAGATGGGTCTCAAGCCCAAATATCGTGAAACGTGCCGTAACCATAATTTTCATATCATCAACCAATTATTTGTTTTTAGCATGTGAATATGTATAATAAACCAGAAAACATTTATGCACGCAAGGGTTTAAGAAAATGGCCCACTCACAGTACAGTCCTGCTAGAAACCGAACGTATACCCTCGTCCTGGCACAAATGTACAATCCCTGTCAAGTCCAAAGTATTCGTAAAGGTCAATTTAAACCCCTAATCATTCAACCATGAGATCCTAGGCTGAAACCGGCCGGGAAAAGCCGTCCGAACGCGCTTCCCAAGGCAATAAACCTCATTTTGACCAACTTAATGATCTTCGATCGACCCGACACCACCGCCATTGGATCCGGATCGTCGAAACCTAAAGAATGGTGGTGGTCCCACCAAAAGTACTGTTCACACGCGCCCACACGCGCCAGTCAACGCGTCGGTCAACGCAGGAACAGTCCCTGCTGACGTCATCGCTGACGTCACTGCTGACGTCAGCATGACGTCATCTGACAGCTGTCAGGTCTGACATGTCAGACTCTGACAGTGCCACGTGTCAACACCCGATTGGTCAACCTCACTGATCTGTCAAGCCACGTGTCAGATCTGACATGTGCCACGTGTCAGCACGTCATTGGTCCACGTCACTGACATGTCAGTGACACATGGTAGTCCCTGATTGGGCCACGTCACTGACATGTCAGTGCTGACTGTGCACTGACATGTGACACGTGTCGGCTCACGGTTGGTCCACGTCACCTGACAGTCTGACAGGGTGCCACGTCATCACCTCTGTCCTCAGACGGGTTGACCCGTATCTCTGCAACTCGGGTCGATCAGACCCGCGATCATGACCCGGTCACCATTTCATCATTTCTCAAACATTTTTGTTCAGGTTTGTTCCTAACTACTCGTCTTAATCCCAGAAACAGTTCTAGCTAATTAAAATCAATAAACAAGGGCTGAATCGAAGACTTACCTCGATAAACAGACCCGGGTTCCCGTCGCTGTTTAACCACCGTTCAGGTCACCTCAGACCACGAAATCACGTCCTAAAGTTTCCTACCAGTCCATAGAATCGAATAGGATCAATAGAACACGACAAAACACGTTGGAAAACAGGCATCCATTTTCTGAGTTTTTAAGCAGTTTCGGGTTAGGAACCACCTACCTTGCCGCCGCCTGCCGCCGTTCACCGCCGTCTCTCAGCCTCACCAGTTAGTCCCCCACACGCAGACACAGAGAATGGGTGATGAGCTGGGGTGTTTGTTCAAAATGGACAGAATGTGCATTTCGGGTAGGAAATATAAAGAATGGAGGGAAAGGAAACGGACGGTCCAGATTTGATCTCAAGGATGAGATCAATGGTTCAGATTAGATCTGGGGTACTTCAAATCAATGACTGAGATCAAAAGTGGATTTTAATGCTATTTAATCCCATAGTGGATCTGATCCAATCTAGCCAATGGGTGAGTGACACTTGTCACTCATCCAGGTGTCTTCCAATCAGATTTCCAGAATAAAATATTCGACACGAAAACCGAAACACGAACCTCCCGATTTCACGTTTCTGACCATAACTTCCTCGTACGAAGTCCGATTTCGGCGTGCCGCCTGTCTACGGACTCAGGACATCGAGACCTACCTAACGATCCTTGAGTCATGTGAAAATTAATTGTCAAATGAAAAGTTGACGTTTTTGCCCCAACCGTCAAAATTACGGTAATGCCCCTGAACTTCCGATAGTCATAACTTTTTCCCTGATCGTCCGAATTGGACGTGCCACCTGTCTATGAACTCGTGACGTCCCGAACCACGTCACGGTCATAGGTCAAAGTCCATTTAATTCACCCATCAAAAGTCAATAATTTGGCCATACCAATCACAAGGGTAAAAGCGTCAATTCACACATTAAATTACAATACTAAAATCCTCGAATTTCCGGGGTGTTACAAACATACCGGGTCTTTAAACCCAAAACCAGATCCAACCATTAACCGGATCTTTAAACCCAAAACCGTTTTTAAACACAATAAACCAGGATTCATCACAAACCGTTTTCCAACATTATTCCGAAAACATTTCTCATCATAACAGGACTTATGTCCGAATTCACATGCAATTTCTAAAAATTACTTCACAATGTGATCAAACATCATAAATCCGAAACATGCCTATTCATATCCAGGTACTTCATCAAAATCATCACGCATGCAATAGCAAAAACCGTAATCTCGAAATGCGTGAAATACGATAAATATCTCGAAAAACGTGGAAACATGTAAAACCGATATATCATATCACCATCGTAAAATCATAGGTAAAACCATGAGATAAATAAGCAAAATAGTCATGCATGCCCAATTTAGAAATCAAAAAGGTCCACTCACGGTTTTAGGACGCGTCAATCGCGTCCCGCGCTCTCCTCCGTAGCTTCGGAAGTGTCCGGGCCTGTAAAAATGTACAAGAAAGGTTACAAACATCCTCAAATAGCTCGTATGATTTTTCCCTAATTTCCCGGATTTTTCGGCGAAATAAACCTTAAGGACCTAAACTTCCGGGCTCCCGAGATTATCCCGAACGACTCCCGAACAACTCGAATCCTAAAGGGAAAATGTTAAATAGACTGAAAGGGACAATTTCCAAGTTGACCATGATCGGAGATGACATCGCACGCGCCGTCACGCGCCGCCCAAAGTGGCTGCGCGTGAAGGCCACGCGCCAAGCTACAGTGTCATCGTCCCTACCCGGATAGCCTGATAAACGGGTCTGTCACCCGCGACACAACCCGACCAGTTCAAGCTCAATTCTCAAACAATTCCTCCCATTTTCGATCCTATTATCTTTTCTAACCTATTAATTTCAGGTCTGTGTCAATGACTAACCTCGACTGACACCAAATCGACCCAACTCAAGCTCGAACAGTCGAACAAGTCGACTTCTGGAACTCACCCTACACGGTTCCATTTCCAAATTGATTTCACCAGTAGCATAAAGGGACCTATACGAACACAATAGCACAAAAAATTGAACTCGTCGTTACCTGGAAGTCGTCGTCCTCAAGCTCGAAAATTCTCAGAACCAGGGAGCTCCGTTCTTGGCCAATTCGTGAGTGTCGTCCTTCGAATTCGACATGGTTGGTTCCCTCTTGCTCCCAGAAGACTAGAATGGCCCTTGGTTTCGATCAACAAGCCTCAGAAATCGAATTCAAATTTTTCCCTCCAACTGGTTCTTCTCTGAACTGGTACCTGGGTTCCTGAGCAATCCTTGCTCAATTTGCTTGATTTCGTGCACGGTTATGCTGCTGCTGCTCCCAGAAAACTCTCAGTGTGTCTAGTGTGATCCCTAAACCAGTAGAAACTGAATTCTGAGATTTCCCCCCCAAAACCCGAAACTGATTTCTCACTGTTTCTCTCAACCTCTCTCAGTCACTCCTCAGTAGCATGATCCCAAATGAGTTCCCAGACTCAAAGGCGACCAGGTAATCGATCAAAGCGGCCAGCAACCCGTGGGAAACCGTCTGAGATTTTTCTGAAAATGTTTCCCACGCACACAGAAACCATGGCCAATTCGAGCTCACCCGTGCCCTGCACTCAGTTCAGCCGTGCACCTGAGCCACTCCACCCTGCTTCCACTACCTCAAACAACTTAAACAAAGCCCTGAGCCTTCCACTAAACCTTAAACAATTGAACGCACAAGACCCACGACCGCTGCTCTGTTTTCCACGGTGGTGAACAGTACCCCGTGCGGAAATTACCAAAATGCCCCCAGGGCAAAAATTACCAAAATGCCCTCCAACTTCCGTGACCCGTAACTCGGTCATCCGACGTCCGTTTCGCGCGTGCCGCCTGTCGTTGTACTCAGGGCGTCGAGACGAACATAACGGTCTTCGAGTCAAATGAATATCAATTGTCAAACAAAAAGTCAACTTTTACCCTTAATAACGTCCAATTACGATAATGCCCCTGAACTTCCGAACATTATAACTTTCACCCTGTTCGACTGAATCGAACGTGCCACCTGTCTATGAACTCGTGACGTCCCGAACTACGTCACGGTCATAGCTCAACGTCCGTTCGACCTCCCAATCAAAAAGTCAACAAATTGACCACACAAATCACAAGGGTAAAAACGTCATTTTATTCAATATTTTATAATATTACATTTCCAGAACGTCCGGGGCGTTACACCTCGGGGGAGGTGTCCCT
This sequence comes from Prinsepia uniflora, assembly GCA_032719365.1. Classification (NCBI taxonomy): domain Eukaryota; kingdom Viridiplantae; phylum Streptophyta; class Magnoliopsida; order Rosales; family Rosaceae; genus Prinsepia; species Prinsepia uniflora. The sequence goes on along the minus strand of CM064868.1, from coordinate 72,089,159 downwards.
TGTCTCTCCGCCGGGTGCGGGTGTAACTTCACCATCTACGTTTTCTTACATGCTTGGAGGATGTGAGGGTAATGTTGTTCTTGGCTCAGTAGAGTGGAAGGAAAACTTATTCAGTTTCCCACAAATGACTCCAAATTGTTGATGCACAAAATGTGCCAACTTAGGGAGTGAATGCTGCTCTGCCACGTGCCTTCAAAGAGACCTGAAAGAGAAGGAATTTGTTGGTCGGTATGCACCAGTGTGGTACTAGCCCAAACGTACTCTGACGCCCAAGTCCGTGGTCGGTGTGAGTGGTAAAGAGTGGTAATAAGTGTACTGACAAATGGACCCCTTTTGTATGGGTGTGGTGAGTATAATAATTACATTCTCCCGATGTGGGACAAATGTCAGTCGCTATGGGGCCGACACGTGGACGTAGGAGATGTCCACGTGTCGATGTTGGCCAGGGCCTACTAGGGTTTGCTTGTCTAAGTGGGCTTGGACCCTTCGGGTTTGTGTTGGGCAGAGATACTGGGACCTCAGGTCGGTCTGGGCTTGACATACCGACTGACAGTGACAGGTGCCGCCCCGATCCCACAGAAACCACAAGGGGACGTGCCCTGCTCCCGTCTGACATCCAAAATTCATACCAATTTTAACCTCAAACCATCAAATGCATAAATAACCAAATTAAAGTTATACATCAAATCCGAATTAAACAGATGTCAGACAAGGGATGAAATCCAAAATTACAAGTTGCGAGCACGACTCTAAAATAAAACCTGCGGGTAAACCCCCTAACAGGGGTTCAGGTACGCAGAAGTAGATCTATGCCTCAGCCTCAGGTTCCTCCTCTACCTCAGTATCACGACCTGGAGGGGTTACCAAAACATTAAGGGTGAGTGGACCGAAACTCAAGTTTATAAAATCATTTGATAAGTAAAACATATAATTTACCCCTCCGTTTTCCAAACATGCGTGTAACCGAATTTGAAACCATCAATCATATAATATAAACCATAATGCATGTAATAAAACCATAAACATAATTTTAGCCACTGCACTATACACTCCAATCCCGACATCCCCGATGTCTGACGTCCCTGACGTCTAATAAGGTCACAATCACAAGGCTACGCGTGCCACTCGGGTCTCAATTTCCGAGTTCAATCCCCGAACCCCGTTCGGGTACAGCATCCCCGATGCTTAGCGTCATAGACGCTGGACGTTCTAGACGTCCGTGACCACTCTGGGGTACCTCATCCGGAGGAGACAGTATCATAAGAACGGATCTATACAGTGCAGTACCAAATACATTTTATTGATATCCACATGCAAAGCATATATATATATATATACATAGATAAAATCCAACCAATCTTTAAGTTTCATCAGACGGGTCTCAAGCCCAAATACCGTGAAACGTGCCATAACCATAATTTCCATATCATCAAAACCATTATTTGTTTTTAGCATGTGAATATGTATAATAAACCAGAAAACATTTATGCACGCAAGGGTTTAAGAAAACGGCCCACTCACAGTACAATACTGCTGAAAATCGAACGTATACCCTCGTTCTGGTACAACTGTACAATCCCTATCATGTCCAAAGTATACGTGAAGGTCAATACAAACCCCTAACATTTAACCATGAAACCCTAGACTGAAAACCGGCCCGGAAAAGTCACCCGAACGCGCTTTCCAAGGCAATAAACCTCGTTTTGACCAACATAATGATCTCCGATCGACCCGAAACCACCGCCATTGGATCCGGATCGTCGAAACCTAAAGAATGGTGGTGGTCCCACCAAAAGTACTGTTCACACGCGCCCCCACGCGCTTGGTCAACCCTCTGGTCAACAGTGCTATAGTACTGCTGACGTCAGCATGACGTCACTACTGACGTCAGCATGACGTCACTACTGACGTCAGCATGACGTCATCACTGACAGTGTCAGAGGACACGTGTCAGCAGTCCATTGGTCCATGGTCTGACTGATTTCTGACATGATGACGTCATCATGACGTCACTACTGACGTCATCAGCTACAGTAACCGGGTCTGAGAACCGGGTCACCGTAGACCCACGGTCAACTCGATCAGTTCTCCTCAACCCGATCACCATTTCTGGTGAAATTTGTTCCTATGGACTCGTCTCTACCTCATCTATGGTTCTGTGCAAATAAAACTAGATTTTAGGTCGAAGAAACTACCTGAAAATCGACAGGAAGGTTGGCTGCCGGTTCTAGTTATCTTCTCCGGCGAGTCGTCGAGTTTCCAGCCACGGTCCTTGGTTCAAACTGGTCGTCTAGGTCCCCTAAGTGTGTCTTAAAAGCAACCAAACAAATTCAACTTAAAAAACGGACGTTTCGAAGCAGGGAAGAAAATCGGGTCCCTAGGGTTTTTCGACTTACCGCCGCCGTGTCGCCGCCGTACGTCGTCCAGTCCAGTTCTGGGTCGTCCTGCCGTCACAGTGAACCCAACCGTACGTTGGTTCGAATCCAGGTGTGAATGTAACACCCCGGAAATTCGAGGATTCCCATACTGTAATTTATTGTGTGATTTGACGATTTTACCCTTGTGATTGGAATGGCCAAATGTTGACTTTTTGATTGATGAACTAAATGGACTTTGACCTATGACCGTGACGTAGTTCGGGACGTCACGAGTTCATAGACAGGTGGCACGTCCAATTCGGACGATCAGGGTAAAAGTTATGACTTTCGGAAGTTCAGGGGCATTACCGTAATTTGGACTCTCGGGGGAAAATGTTGACTTTTCTTTTGACAACTAATTTTCAGTTGACTCAAGGATCGTTGGGTAGGCCTCGACGTCCTGAGTCCGTAGACAGGCGGCACGCCGAAATCGGACTTCGTACGAGGAAGTTATGGTCAGAAACGTGAATTCGGGAAGTTCGTGTCTTGGTTTTCGTGTCGAATATTAAATTCAGGAAATCTGATTGGAGGACACCTGGTGAGTGACAAGTGTCACTCACCCATTGGCTAGATTGGATCAGATCCACTATTGGATTAATTAACATTTGAATCAGCTTTAAATTCCAGCCTTTGGATTGAAAACCCCAGATCTGATCTCAGCCCTTGATCTCATTTTGAGATTCAATCTGGGCCGTTCAATTCTTTGAGCAGCTTTCCCTCCATTTCTATATAATTCTCACCCGAACCCACACACACTGCCCATTTCATCCATCACACCCGCACTACTCCCTGTCCCTGTGTCTGTGTGTTGCTGGACTCACGGGGAAGGACGGAGGCACGGCGGTGGACGGCGGCAGACGGCGGCAAGGTGAGCTGTTTTTCAAAACCCGAAACCGTTTTAAAAACTCAGGATTTGGAAGCTTGTTTCCAGCATGTGTTGTCGAGTTCTAGTGTCCCTAATCGACTCTCTGGATTAGTAGAAAACTTTGGGACGTGTTTGTGTGACCGGAGGTGACCTGAACGGAGTTTGAACGGCGACGGGAACCGGCTCTGTTCTTCGAGGTAGGCCTTCGAACCTGTCTGTGTTTGTCAATTTTGATTAGCTAGAACCCTTTTTGGGATTAAGACGAGTAGTTAGGAACAAACCTGAACGAAAATGATTGAGAAATGGTGAAATGGTGACCGGGTCTTGATCGCGGGTCTGATCGACCCGAGTTGCAGAAATACGGGTCAACCCGTCTGAGGACAGAGGTGATGACGTGGCACCCTGTCAGCCTGTCAGATGACGTGGACCAACCGTGAGCCGACACGTGTCACATGTCAGTGCACAGTCAGCACTGACATGTCAGTGACGTGGCCCAATCAGAGACTGCCACGTGTCACTGACATGTCAGTGACGTGGACCAGTGCCGTGCTGACACGTGGCACATGTCAGATCTGACACGTGGCACATGTCAGATCTGACACGTGGCCTGACAGATCAGTGAGGTGGACCATTCAGATGTTGACACGTGGCACCTGTCAGATGACGTCAGCATGACGTCATGCTGACGTCAGCAGTGACGTCAGCAATGACGTCAGCAGGAACTGTTCCTGCGTTGACCGCCGCGTTGACCGGCGCGTGGGGGCGCATGTGAACAGTGTTTCTGGTGGGACCACCACCATTCTTTAGGTTTCGACGATCCGGATCCAATGGCGGTGGTTTCGGGTCGATCGGAGATCTTTAAGTTGGTCAAAATAAGGTTTATTGCCTTGGAAAACGCGTTCGGGCGGCTTTCCCGGGTCGGTTTTGACCTAGGCTTTCATGGTTGAATGTTAGGGGTTTGTATTGATCTTTACGAATACTTTGGACTTGACAGGGATTGTACATTTGTACCAGGACGAGGGTATACGTTCGGTTTCTAGTAGGACTGTACTGTGAGTGGGCCATTTTCTTAAACCCTTGTGTGCATAAATGTTTTCTGGTTTTATTATACTTATTCACATGCGAAAACAATGATGGATTTGATGATATGGAAAATATGGTTATGGCACGTTTCACGGTATTTGGGCTTGAGACCCGTCCGATGAAACGGAATGATTGGTTCGGATTCTATCTATGTATATATATGTTTGCATGTGGATATCAATAAAATGTATTTGTTACTGCACTGTATAGATCCTTCCATATTGTATTGTCTCCTCCGGATGAGGTACCACGGAGAGGTCATGGACGTCTAGAACGTCCAGCGTCTATGACGCTAAGCATCGGGGATGCTGTACCCGAACAGGGTTCGGGGATTGAACTCGGAAATTGAGACCCAAGTGGCACGCGTAGCCTTGTGATTGTGACCTTATTGGACGTCAGGGACGTCAGACATCAGGGATGTCGGGATTGGAGTGTATAGTGCAGCAACTAAAATTATGGTTATGGTTTTATTATATGCCTTATGTTTCATATTATATGGTTTATGATTTTGAATTATGATGCACGCATGTTTGGAAAACGGAGGGGTAAATTATATGTTTTACTTATCAAACGATTTCATAAACTTGAGTTTCGGTCCACTCACCCTTTAATGTTTTTGATAACCCCTCCAGGTCGGGAAACTGAGGTAGAGGAGGAACCAGAGGCTGAGGCATAGATCTACTTCTGCGTACCTGAACCCCTGCTGGGCGGTGTACCCGCAGGTTTACTTTAGAGTCGTGCTCGCAAATTTGTAATTTTGGATTATATCCCTTGTCTGACATTCGTTTAATTCGGATTTGATGTATGACTTTAATTTGGTTATTTATGCTTTTAAATGTTTTGAGGTTAAAATTGGTATGAATTATTGGGTGTCAGACGGGAGCAGGACACGTCCCCTTGTGGTCCCTGTGGGATCGGGGCGGGTCCTGTCAGCTTGGTATCAGAGCACTAGGTTGTGGTCAGTACTAGGGTATTGGTCTGCATGCTAGACTAGCGATTAGTACTAGTTACTTTTCGACTTTTAAGAATATTGTTTTCTGATCTATGCCTCTTAACAGTTGGTTATGCCTCCTAGGAGAATTCCTCATACTCGAACGGACGAGGATCTAGAAAGAGAGATGGAATACGCGAGCATCGAAAGGGCTCAACGTTTGGGAGCCACTCCTTTCTGCGGGGGATCAAACCCCGAGGATGCTCACGACTGGATCACCAAGTGGGAGAGGATCTTCTCGGTGATGCACTGCCCTCCGGGCGAACGAGTGACTCTGGCGGCCTTCTTACTGGAGGGAGGAGCCTACCAGTGGTGGCACGGACTCGAAATGTCTGGGTGGTCTGTCCATACCACTACCTGGGAAGCTTTCCGTTCCAGGTTTCTGGACCAGTACTTCCCGCGATCCTTTCGCGCGGCGCGGGAGGCGGAATTATTGCGGCTGGAGCAGGGTGACATGTCTGTTGCAGACTACGAGCAAACATTCGGGAAACTTTCCCGGTTCGCTGCCTCATTCGTAAGCACGGAGGAGGACAAATGCTAGCGGTTTGAGCTTGGACTCCGAGGGGAGATCCGGGCCAGTGTGACTGCTACCACTCATGCTTCTCTGAGGGATATGGTCGACGCAGCGGTGCGTGTCGAGGCCAGTCTGGCGGCACACCAATCACGACAACCTTCGGGGGAAGGGCGACGTCAGGATCGCCCACATCATGGGCCATCGGGCCGTAAGAACAACAGGGGAGGGAGCTACAGGGGAGCACCCTCATCCTTCAAGGGTCGTGGCTGGTCGGGTCGACGTGGAGGCTCTCAGGGCAGAGGATCTGGACACAACTCTGGGCAGCACTCATCTTGGAGCGGTGCATCTGGTGGGCATTCGGGCAGGTCAAGGCCAGTAACTTGTTTTGCTTGCGGAGAGGAAGGCCACTATGCCTGTGATTGTCCGCAGTTGTCCAAAAACAACGACGCTGGGGGCTCGAGTGTGGTGCAGAGCACGGCTTCCCACACTAATGGAGGTCACGGTCAGGGAGGTGACCGTGGTGCTGGACGTGGCGCGCGCGGACGCGGACGGAATGGAGGGCCGAGGGCCCAAGTGTTTGCAATGACCCAGCAGCAGGCGAGGACTGCTCCAGGCGTGGTCACAGGTACACTACATATCTTTAATTTTCTTGTACGTGTATTGATGGATGCGGGGGCTACACATTCTTTTATTTCGAAGAGTTGTGCTGGTTTGCTTGATTGTGTGGTATCCGCCTTAGATTGCGAAATGGGTGTTGGCACCCCGATGGGTACCGTGTACCTCGTGAATCAGGTGATTCGGAGATGCCCGGTAAGAATTGAGGATGTGGATTTACCAGCAGACTTAATTATTCTGGATATCCACGACTTCGATATAATCCTAGGGATGGATTGGCTATCGGAGCACGGATCGCTCATCGACTGCTGTAACAAGCAAGTGATTTTGCGGAGCCCGGGTTTACCGGAAGTTATCTTTCAGGGGGAACGTGAGGGTTCGCCTCCTGAAGTGATTTCGTCACTTACTGCTACCAAACTTCTACGGAAGGGATGCCAGGGTTATCTGGCACATGTCGTGTCGGAACGGGTCGATACTCCGGTTATCGACGAAATACCGGTGGTCTGTGAGTTTCCGGATGTATTCCCGGAAGACTTACCTGGGTTGCCACCATCGCGGGAGATTGAGTTTACTATTGAACTACTCCCGGGTACCCGACCTATATCCCAGGCACCATACCGGATGGCGCCGGCCGAGTTACGAGAACTCAAGACTCAATTGCAGGAGTTGGTAGATTTGGGATATGTCCGACCGAGCACTTCACCGTGGGGAGCACCGGTGTTGTTCGTAAAGAAGAAGGAAGGAAGTCTCCGTTTATGTATTGACTATCGACAACTCAACAAGGTGACACTGAGGAACCAGTATCCTCTACCCAGGATCGATGACCTTTTCGACCAGTTGCGGGGAGCTCAGTGCTTCTCGAAAATTGATTTGCGGTCTGGGTATCACCAACTGAGGATTTCGGAGGAGGATATTCCGAAAACTGCTTTTCGAACCCGTTACGGGCACTACGAGTTCCTTGTTATGCCATTTGGTTTGACGAATGCTCCAGCAGCATTCATGGATCTGATGAACCGGGTCTTCCGACCCTACCTGGATAAGTTCGTGATTGTGTTCATCGATGATATTTTGGTATACTCAAGGAGTGCCCGTGCACATGAAGAACATCTACGGTTGGTCTTGGAGAGACTGAGACAAGAACAATTGTATGCCAAGCTGAGCAAGTGTCAGTTTTGGCTGAGCAGTATTGGTTTTCTGGGACACGTGATATCGACGGATGGGATTTGCGTGGATCCCCAGAAAACGGAAGCGGTGACCAACTGGGCTAAACCGACAATAGTGACCGAGGTACGGAGTTTCGTCGGATTAGCAGGTTACTACCGGAGATTCGTGGAGGGTTTCTCCAAAATTGCTGCACCATTGACTCGTTTGACTCGGAAGGGAGTAAAGTTTATCTGGGACGAGCAGTGCGATCGGAGCTTTCAAGAGTTGAAGGATCAATTGACCACTGCACCTGTCCTTGCATTGCCGGATGACAGTGGGGAGTTTGTGGTCTTCAGTGATGCATCGCTGCAAGGTCTGGGCTGCGTGTTGATGCAAACTGGCAAGGTTATCGCCTATGCATCCCGGCAGCTGAAGACCCATGAGTTGAACTACCCTACTCATGATTTGGAGTTGGCGGCGGCGGTTCATGCTCTCAAGATCTGGGGACATTATCTGTTCGGCTCAACGTGTCGGATATACACCGACCACCAGAGCCTTAAATACTTATTCACACTTATTCACTCAGAAGGAGCTCAACATGAGACAACGGAGATGGTTGGAGCTGCTGAAGGACTATGACTGTACGATCGAGTACCATCCGGGTAAGGCCAATGTGGTGGCGGATGCACTCAGCAGGAAATCAGCGGGAATTATTGCACACCTGGGGATGGTGTATCTTCCCTTGCTGGTGGAACTCCGGAAAGCGGGAGTTATTTTGGGTATGGACAAGCATGGAGCTTTGTTGGCCAGCTTCCATGTGCGACCAGTACTGATTGATCGGATCATTGAAGCACAACTTCAGGATCCGATACTCTGTATTTACAGAATTGAGGTCGATGCGGATGGGAGACAGGATTTTTCCATCCGGGACGATGGAGCACTGGTGAAATTGGGTCGTTTGTGCGTACCTGCAGTGGCAGAGTTACGGGCCGAGATACTTGAGGAGGCCCACAGTTTGGCCTATGCCATGCATCCGGGAGGTACAAAGATGTACCGTACCCTCCGGAACCATTATTGGTGGCCAGGAATGAAGAAGGATATTGCTGAATTCGTGAGCAAATGCTTAACCTGTCAGCAGGTTAAGGCGGAACGGCAGAGACCGTATGGAGCTATGCAGCCACTTCCGATTCCTGAGTGGAAGTGGGATCACATCACCATGGACTTCGTCTTTAAGTTACCGAGGACTCAGAGTGGAGTGGACGGAGTATGGGTGATCGTGGATCGGTTAACCAAATCAGCCCATTTTCTGCCAGTTCAGGAAACCTATAAACCTAACCGACTGGCTCAGTTGTTTGTGAAGGAAATCATACGACTTCATGGAACGCCGGAATCGATTGTGTCCGATCGTGATCCGCATTTCACTTCCAGGTTCTGGCGAAGTTTGCAAGCTACTTTGGGAACAACCTTACGTTTCAGTACTGCTTTTCATCCTCAGACCGATGGACAGTCTGAAAGAACCATTCAAACCCTGGAGGACATGATGAGGTCATGTGTACTACAGTTTCAAGACTCTTGGGATACTCATTTGCCATTGATGGAATTCGCTTACAACAACAGCTATCAGGCAAGCATCGGAATGGCACCTTATGAGGCACTGTATGGCCGACAGTGCAGGACACCTATCTGCTGGACGGAGGTAGGAGAGCGAGCGGCTGTAGGGACGGAGATGATGGACTTAACCATGGAAACTGTTTGCGTGATCAAGGAGAGATTGAAGGTGGCACAGGATCGCCAGAAGAGTTATGCCGACCGACGGTTTCGAGACTTGGAGTTTGAAGTGGGAGATTTTGTCTTCCTGAAGTTGTCTCCGTGGAAAGGGATTATCCGTTTTGGCCGACGGGGGAAACTGAGTCCCCGTTTTATCGGACCTTATGAAATCGTGGAGAGAATTGGCAGAGTTGCATACAGATTGGCACTACCTCCAGAACTATCAAGAGTTCACGATGTTTTCCACGTATCGATGTTGCGGATGTACGTACGTGATGCTTCTCATGTACTTGGGGAACAACCTGTTGAACTACGGGAGGATTTGAGCTTTGAGGAACAACCAGTACTGATCTTGGATCGGAAGGACAAGGTACTACGAAGAAAGACGATCCCTCTCGTGAAGATTCTCTGGAGAAACCAGAACGTGGAAGAAGCCACATGGGAGCCTGAGGCTCAGATGCGAGAACAATTTCCTCATTTGTTTCTTTGAAATTTCGGGACGAAATTTCTTAAGGGGGGAAGGTTGTAACACCCCGGAAATTCGAGGATTCCCATACTGTAATTTATTATGTGATTTGACGATTTTACCCTTGTGATTGGTATGGCCAAATGTTGACTTTTTGATTGATGAACTAAATGGACTTTGACCTATGACCGTGACGTAGTTCGGGACGTCACGAGTTCATAGACAGGTGGCACGTCCAATTCGGACGATCAGGGTAAAAGTTATGACTTTCGGAAGTTCAGGGGCATTACCGTAATTTGGACTCTCGGGGGAAAATGTTGACTTTTCTTTTGACAACTAATTTTCAGTTGACTCAAGGATCGTTGGGTAGGCCTCGACGTCCTGAGTCCGTAGACAGGCGGCACGCCGAAATCGGACTTCGTACGAGGAAGTTATGGTCAGAAACGTGAATTCGGGAAGTTCGTGTCTTGGTTTTCGTGTCGAATATTAAATTCAGGAAATCTGATTGGAGGACACCTGGTGAGTGACAAGTGTCACTCACCCATTGGCTAGATTGGATCAGATCCACTATTGGATTAATTAACATTTGAATCAGCTTTAAATTCCAGCCTTTGGATTGAAAACCTCAGATCTGATCTCAGCCCTTGATCTCATTTTGAGATTCAATCTGGGCCGTTCAATTCTTTGAGCAGCTTTCCCTCCATTTCTATATAATTCTCACCCGAACCCACACACACTGCCCATTTCATCCATCACACCCGCACTACTCCCTGTCCCTGTGTATGTGTGTTGCTGGACTCACGGGGAAGGACAGAGGCACGGCGGTGGACGGCGGCAGACGGCAGCAAGGTGAGCTGTTTTTCAAAACCCGAAACCGTTTTAAAAACTCAGGATTTGGAAGCTTGTTTCCAGCATGTGTTGTCGAGTTCTAGTGTCCCTAATCGACTCTCTGGATTAGTAGGAAACTTTGGGACGTGTTTGTGTGACCGGAGGTGACCTGAACGGAGTTTGAACGGCGACGGGAACCGGCTCTGTTCTTCGAGGTAGGCCTTCGAACCTGTCTGTGTTTGTCAATTTTGATTAGCTAGAACCCTTTCTGGGATTAAGACGAGTAGTTAGGAACAAACCTGAACGAAAATGTTTGAGAAATGGTGAAATGGTGACCGGGTCTTGATCGCGGGTCTGATCGACCCGAGTTGCAGAAATACGGGTCAACCCGTCTGAGGACAGAGGTGATGACGTGGCACCCTGTCAGCCTGTCAGATGACGTGGACCAACCGTGAGCCGACACGTGTCACATGTCAGTGCACAGTCAGTACTGACATGTCAGTGACGTGGCCCAATCAGGGACTGCCACGTGTCACTGACATGTCAGTGACGTGGACCAGTGCCGTGCTGACACGTGGCACATGTCAGATCTGACACGTGGCCTGACAGATCAGTGAGGTGGACCATTCAGATGTTGACACGTGGCACCTGTCAGGTCTGACATGTCAGACCTGACAGCTATCAGATGACGTCAGCATGACGTCATGCTGACGTCAGCAGTGACGTCAGCAGTGACGTCAGCAGTGACGTCAGCAGGAACTGTTCCTGCGTTGACCGCCGCGTTGACCGGCGCGTGGGGGCGCATGTGAACAGTGTTTCTGGTGGGACCACCACCATTCTTTAGGTTTCGACGATCCGGATCCAATGGCGGTGGTTTCGGGTCGATCGGAGATCTTTAAGTTGGTCAAAATAAGGTTTATTGCCTTGGAAAGCGCGTTCGGGCGGTTTTCCCGGGTCGGTTTCGACCTAGGCTTTCATGGTTGAATGTTAGGGGTTTGTATTGATCTTTACGAATACTTTGGACTTGACAGGGATTGTACATTTGTACCAGGACGAGGGTATACGTTCGGTTTCTAGCAGGACTGTACTGTGAGTGGGCCATTTTCTTAAACCTTTGTGTGCATAAATGTTTTCTGGTTTTATTATACTTATTCACATGCGAAAACAATGATGGTTTTGATGATATGGAAAATATGGTTATGGCACGTTTCACGGTATTTGGGCTTGAGACCTGTCCGATGAAACGGAATGATTGGTTCGGATTCTATCTATGTATATATATGTTTGCATGTGGATATCAATAAAATGTATTTGTTACTGCACTGTATAGATCCTTCCATATTGTATTGTCTCCTAAGGATGAGGTACCCCGGAGAGGTCACGGACGTCTAGAACGTCCAGCGTCTATGACGCTAAGCATCGGGGATGCTGTACCCGAACGGGGTTCGGGGATTGAACTCGGAAATTGAGACCCGAGTGGCACGCGTAGCCTTGTGATTGTGACCTTATTGGACGTCAGGGACGTCAGACATCAGGGATGTCGGGATTGGAGTGTATAGTGCAGCAACTAAAATTATGGTTATGGTTTTATTATATGCCTTATGTTTCATATTATATGGTTTATGATTTTGAATTATGATGCACGCATGTTTGGAAAACGGAGGGGTAAATTATATGTTTTACTTATCAAACGATTTCATAAACTTGAGTTTCGGTCCACTCACCCTTTAATGTTTTTGATAACCCCTCCAGGTCGGGAAACTGAGGTAGAGGAGGAACCAGAGGCTGAGGCATAGATCTACTTCTGCGTACCTGAACCCCTGCTGGGCGGTGTACCCGCAGGTTTACTTTAGAGTCGTGCTCGCAAATTTGTAATTTTGGATTATATCCCTTGTCTGACATTCGTTTAATTCGGATTTGATGTATGACTTTAATTTGGTTATTTATGCTTTTAAATGTTTTGAGGTTAAAATTGGTATGAATTATTGGGTGTTAGACGGGAGCAGGGCACGTCCCCTTGTGGTCCCTGTGGGATCGGGGCGGGTCCTGTCAGTGAAGGTTTGGATGGTTGGATGGTTTGGGTTGTTCGGGTTTCTTCTCGGGTCTGGGAGAATTCCGGCCATGCAGGGTGGCTGTGGGGTGGTGGCCGGTGTCTGGGGGTGGCTGTTGGCTGCCTGGTGTTGCCGGGTGTGTGAAGTTGAGTGGTGAGGTGCTGGTGAGTTTGTTCCAAGAGGTAACCGTGCTAAACGGTTTGAGAGAATGAAAATGTAAGTGTATGGTCTCATGGGTTTAAAACAGAATAGGCAATGAAATCAAGGGCCAGGATTAAATCTGACTTTAGGACCAATGGTGAGGATTTGAGGAAATAAAATAATAAATTAATCTATTGGCCAACACAGATCCTTGTTTTAGGGAATGTAGGGGATGAGTGACACTTGTCACTCATCCAAGGGTCCAGATTGATTTGATTAAAGTAATCAGATCCTATTATTATATTATTATTTTAATCCGGTTCTCGGTTAGTTCGGTTAATCGTGTTTACTTCCGTGGCCATAACTTCCTCGTACGAAGTCCGATTTCGGCGTGCCGCCTGTCTACCGACTCAGGATGTCGAGACCTACCTAACGGTCCTTGAGTCATGTGAAAATTAGTTGCCAAACGAAAAGTCAACATTTTCACCCCAAATGTCCAAATTACGGTAATGCCCTTGGACTTCCGATAGCCATAACTTTTTCCCTGATCGTCCGAATTGGACGTGCCACCTGGCTATGGACTCGTGATGTCCCGAACTACGTCACGGTCATTGGTCAAAGTCCATTGAACCCACCAATCAAAAAGTCAACAATTGGCCATACCATTCACAAGGGTAAAAACGTCAATTCATACATTAAATTACAATATTAAGATCCTCGAATTTCCGGGGTGTTACAACCTTCCCCCCTTAAGAAATTTCGTCCCAAAATTTCAAAGAAATAAGTAAGGAAATTGTTCTCGCATCTGAGCCTCAGGCTCCCATGTGGCTTCTTCCACCTTCTGGTTTCTCCAGAGAATCTTCACGAGAGGAATCGTCTTCCGACGTAGTACCTTGTCCTTCCAATCCAAGATCTGTACTGGTTGTTCCTCAAAGCTCAAATCCCCTCAGAGTTCGATAGGTTGTTCCCCTAGTACATGAGAAGCATCATATACATACTTCCGCAGCATCGATACGTGAAAAACATCGTGAACTCTAGAAAGTTCTGGAGGTAGTGCTAATCTGTATGCAACCCTGCCAATCCTCTCCACGATCTCATAAGGTTCGATAAAACACGGACTCAGTTTCCCCCGTCGACCAAAACGGATAATCCCTTTCCACGGAGATAACTTCAGGAAGACAAAATCTCCCACTTCAAATTCCAAGTCTCGAATCCGTCGATCAGCATAACTCTTTTGGCGATCCTGTGCCGCCTTCAATCTCTCCTTGATAACTCGAACAGTTTCCAGGGTTAAGTCCATCAATTCCGGTCCTACAGCTGCTCGCTCTCCTATCTCCGTCCAGCAGATAGGTGTCCTGCACTGTCGACCATCAGTGCCTCATAGGGTGTCATCCCGATGCTTGCCTGATAGCTGTTGTTGTAAGCGAATTCCATCAATGGCAAATGAGTATCCCATGAGTCCTGAAACTGTAGCACACAGGACCTCATCATGTCCTCCAGGGTCTGAATGGTCCGTTCAGACTGTCCATCGGTCTGTGGATGGAACGCAGTACTGAAACGTAGGGTTGTTCCCAAGGTAGCTTGCAAACTCCGCCAGAACCTGGAAGTGAAACGCGGATCACGATCGGACACGATCGATTCCGGCGTACGATGCAATCGTATGATTTCCTTCACAAACAACTGAGCCAGTCGGTTAGGTTTATAAGTCTCATGAACTGGCAGAAAATGGGCTGACTTGGTTAACCGGTCCATGATCACCCATACTCCGTCAACTCCACTCTGAGTCCTTGGTAACTTAAAGACGAAGTCCATGGTGATGTGATCCCACTTCCACTCGGGAATCGGAAGTGGCTGCATAGCCCCATAAGGTCTCTGCCGTTCTGCCTTAACCTACTGACAGGTTAAGCATTTGCTTACGAACTCCGCAATGTCCTTCTTCATTCCTGGCCACCAATAATGGTTCCGGAGGGTACGGTACATCTTTTTACCTCCCGGATGCATAGCATAAGTCGAACTATGGGCCTCCTCAAGAATCTCGGCCCGTAACTCTGCCACTGCAGGTACACACAAACGGCCCAACTTCACAAGTGCTCCATCATCCCGGATGGTAAAATCCTGTCTCCCATCCGCATCGACCTTAATTCTGTAGATACAGAGTATCGGATCCTGAAGTTGTGCTTCGATGATCCGATCAATCAGCACTGGTCGTACATGAAAGCTGGCCAACAACGCTCCATTCTCATCCGTACCCAAAATAACTCCCGCCTTCCGGAGTTCCACCAGCAAAGGAAGATACACCATTCCCAGGTGTGCAACTGATCCCGCTGATTTTCTGCTGAGTGCATCCGCCACCACATTGGCCTTATCCGGATGGTACTCGATCGTACAGTCATAATCCTTCAGCAGCTCCAACCATCTCCGTTGTCTCATGTTAAGCTCCTTCTGAGTGAATAAATACTTAAGACTCTAGTGGTCGGTGTATATCAAACACGTTGCGCCGAATAGATAATGCCTCCAGATTTTTAGAGCATGAACCACCGCTGCCAACTTCAAATCATGGGTAGGGTAGTTCAACTCATGAGTCTTCAGCTGCCGGGATGCGTAGGCGATAACCTTGACAGTCTGCATCAACACGCAGCCCAGACCTTGTAGCGATGCATCACTGAAGACCACGAACTCTCCACTGTCATCCGGCAATGCAAGGACAGGTGCGGTGGTCAATCGATCCTTCAACTCCTGAAAACTCCGATCGCACTGCTCGTCCAAAATAAACTTCACTCCCTTCCGAGTCAAACGAATCAATGATGCAGCAATTTTGGAGAAACCCTCCACGAATCTTCGGTAGTAACCTGCTAATCCGACAAAACTCCGTACCTCCGTTACTGTTGTCGGTCTAGCCCAGTTAGTCACCGCTTCTGTTTTCTGGGGATCCACGCAAATCCCATCCGTAGATATCACGTGTCCCAGAAAACCAATACTGCTCAGCCAAAACTGACACTTGTTCAGCTTGGCGTACAACTGTTTCTATCTCAGCATCTCCAAGACCAACCGTAGATGTTCCTCATGTGCACGGGCACTCCTCGAGTACACCAGAATATCATCGATGAACACAATCACGAATTTATCCAAGTAGGGTCGAAAAACCCGGTTCATCAGATCCATGAATGCTGCTGGAGCATTCGTCAAGCCAAAAGGCATAACAAGGAACTCGTAGTGTCCGTAACGAGTTCGAAAATCAGTTTTCGGAATATCCTCCTCCGAAATCCTCAGTTGGTGATACCCAGACCGCAAATCAATCTTTAAGAAGCACTGAGCTCCCCGCAACTGGTCAAACAGGTCATCGATCCTGGGTAGAGGATACTAATTCCTCAGTGTCACCTTGTTGAGTTGTCGATAGTCAATACACAAATGGAGACTTCCTTCCTTCTTCTTCACGAACAATACCGGTGCTCCCCACGGTGAAGTACTCGGTCGGACATATCCCAAATCCACCAACTCCTGCAATTGAGTCTTGAGTTCTCGTAACTCGGCCGGAGCCATCCGGTATGGTGCCTGGGATATAGGTCGGGTACCAGGGAGTAGTTCAATAGTAAACTCGATCTCCCGCGATGGCGGTAATCCAGGTAAGTCTTCCGGGAATACATCCGGAAACTCACGTACCACCGGTATCTCGTCGATACCCGGGGTATCAACCTGATCCGACACGACATGCACCAGATAACCCTGGTATCCCTTCCGTAGGAGTTTGGTAGCAGTAAGTGAAGAAATCACTTCAAGAGGCGAACCGTTACGTTCCCCCTGAAAGATAACCTCCGGCAAACCCGGGCTTCGCAAAATCACTTGCTTGCTACAGCAATCGATGAGCGACCCATGCTCCGATAGCCAATCCATTCCCAAAATTACATCGAAGTCGTGGATGTCCAGAATAATTAAATCCACTGGTAAATCCACATCCTCAATCCTCACCGGGCACCTCCGAATCACCTGATTCACAAGGTACACGATGCCCATCGCGGTGCCAACACCCATTTCACAACCTAAGGCTGATGCCACACAATCAAGCATACCAGCACAACTCTTCGAAATAAAAGAATGTGTAGCCCCCGCATCCATCAACACACGTACAAGAAGGTTTAAGATATGTAGTGTACCTGTAACCACCCATTCCGTAGAAGTTTGGTAGCAGTAAGTGAAGAAATCACTTCAGGAGGCGAACCATCACGTTCCCCCTGAAAGATAACCTCCGGCAAAACCGGGCTCCGCAGAATCACTTGCTTGCTACAGCAATCGATGAGCGATCCATGCTCCGATAGCCAATCCATCCCTAGGATTATATCGAAGTCGTGGATATCCAGAATAATTAAGTCTGCTGGTAACTCCACATATTCAATTCTTATCGGGCACCTCCGAATCACCTGATTCACAAGGTACACGATGCCCATCGGGGTGCCAACCCCCATCTCACAATCTAAGGCTGATACCACACAATCAAGCATATCAGCACAACTCCTCGAAATAAAAGAATGTGTAGCCCCCGCATCCATCAATACACGTACAAGAAGGTTTAAGATATGTAGTGTACCTATAACCACGCCTGGGGCAGTCCTCGCCTGCTGCTGGGTCATTGCAAACACTTGGGCCCTTGTGACACGACCCATCCCAATCCCCCCGGGATTACCATGGAATGTGTCATGCTCCCGTCTGACAAGAGGTGTCAGACAAGGGATAACCTGTTGCAACTGCCCAACCGGGCTTCCAGAGTGCGTAAGGATCAATGGAGGAGGTGTATGATGCTCAAGTCTCTGCTGCAGTCGTATCCGGAATCAACCTGAAGGGCATTAAAAACAAAAGCTGTGAGTGGACGAAAATAAACAAGTTTGTTTAAAACATTTGTAAGACATTTATGCCCCTCAGTAAAAACATATGCATGCGCCAAAAACCAATGATCACACATTTATTTAGAAATAACCTTTAGGGCCTTAGCCCGGAAACCAAATCATAGTTTCAACTTCCAAAAGTCAATCCAAGAGTTATTTCATAAATCCAGTAATATGAACCATAAGGCATATAATATAAACCATAACCATAATTTTAGCCACTGCACTATACACTCCAATCCGACATCCCTGATGTCTGACGTCCCTGACGTCAATAAGGTCACAATCACAAGGCTACGCGTGCCACTCGGGTCTCAATTTCCGAGTTCAATCCCCGAACCCCGTTCGGATACAGCATCCCCGATGCTTAGCGTCATAGACGCTGGACGTACTAGACGTCCGTGACCTCTCCGGGGTACCTCATCCGGAGGAGACAATATAATATGGAAGGATTTATACAGTGCAGTACTAAATACATTTTATTGATATCCACATGCAAAACATATAGGTATACATAGATAAAATCCGAACCGATCGTTACGTTTCATCAAACGGGTCTCATGCCCAAATACCGTGAAACGTGCCATAACCGAAATATCATCAAAACCATTTATTGATTCCAGCATGTGAACATATATAAAATGTAAACCAAAAAACATTTATTCAATTCCATTTTAGGGTCCCCGACCCGCAATCGTATGTAGAAATCAACTGGGCCCCTGGCCCGATTTCACAAGTTAACTGGGCCCCTGGCCCGATCCACATGTTAACTGGGCCCCTGGCCCGATTTCATAGTTCAACTGGGCCCCTGGCCCGATTTTACTTTATTCAAGTTCGTAACCATTTCATGAAATCATATCCAACCACATTTATGGAAATCGGTGCAAATCCAGAAGACCTCGGTTTACGTGCAAATACGTAATTCACCTCGAAATACGTGAAATCATTTTAAATTCACCGATATCCAAAGTAAATCATTTAATCATAATTATAAAAATCATAAAACAGTTATGCATGCATCGAATTTATGAAACCAATGTCCACTCACAGACCGTTTAACCGAGCGCCTCGATATGCGTGCCATAGGCCCTCCCGAGCCAATCGCTATCACCGGGACTCCCAAACCTGTTCAAATTTTAATAGAAGGTTACTAACTACTTAATTAACCTCCTACCAAAGCCCCGTAATTTTCCCGAACTTTTAACTATTTTTAAACCGACCCTAAACCTTCCGACACCCCGAAAACTATCGAAACGATGTCCGATTGACACGAGACCAGTCCCAAAATCTTCGTTACATCGAATAGAAGATTTCATATGTTGAACACTTTCTCCAATTACTGTTCACGCGCCCTCACGCGCCCCAAGAAGGCTCAGATTACTGTTCATCGTCACCAATTCCAGCTGAACCAGTTACTGTTCATAGTTACTATTCATAGTTACTGTTCACCGTCGGGTTTTCTCCGTTTTTGGACTGGTTCAAGGTCCATTTTAGGTCCATTTCATCCCATTTTAATCCCAATATGTTCCTAATCTCATTTCTAATCTTTCTAGTTAATTAAAACGGAACAAAATGTCCAAAACCATACCTCATCCGTCATCAATGGCGGTCGGAGTTTCCGTCGCCGTTCACGGCCATTTCCGGCCATTCCAACCTTCAAAAACAATCCTATTAGGCTCCTAGAGTGCCCAGAAATATTTCTCAATTCATAGAATTAGCTAAAAACCTACAAAACCGAAACTTGGATTTTTTGGATATTTTCTTACCTCACGGGTCGACTCCCCCGTCTTCGACCACCATCACGCCGTCGTCCTCCCGTCACCGTCCCGCTCTCATCATCACACACGGTTACACCCCGCTCACACACATTGATGATTATGGTGGTGATATGTGAGTTTGGGTTTTTGGAGAAAGAATGGAGAAATGAAGGAAAATGGTGCATGGGTGTTTCGGGTGTATGGAAGAACAAATATGAAGTGATGTTATTTGATGAAGATAATAATGTTATCTGATGAGAGAAGGGAGATGATTAGATGAGATGAGTGGTGAGGATTTAAAGATTAAATGGAATGGATGGCTAGGATTTAAAGTTGGAATAAAATCATAATTAATTATTTAGTGGAACATGATCCAATCTAGCCAATGGATGAGTGACACTTGTCACTCATCCAAGTGTCCTCCAACCACCAATTCAGAATAAAATAATCGACACGGTTACCGAGACGTATATTTCCCCGATTCCACGTTTCTGACCATAACTTCCTCGTACGAAGTCCGAATTCGGCGTGCCGCCTGTCGTTGGATTCGCATCGACGAAACCTCCGTAACGGTCCTTGGCCCTCGGCCATCGGACATCCCGGTCAAAAAGTCAACATTTTCCCTTATATCGTCCAAATTACGAAAATGCCCCTGGACTTCCGTACATCATAACTTTCACCACGAACATCGGAATCGAACGTGCCACCTGTCTATGAACTCGTGACGTCCCGAACTACGTCACGGTCATCGGTCAAAGTCCGTTTGACCATCCGAATTAAAAGTCAACGTTTTGCCCACGCCCAGGGGCAAAACGGTCATTTTGCACAATTCGTCCGAAATCACTCAACTAATCCCAGATTAGTAAATCATAATTAAATATTATTAAATCCCGATATTCGGGACGGGTCGTTACACCTTGGCCCTCCGTTCCGTCCGCGCCCGCGCGCGCCACGTCCAGCACCACGGTCACCTCCCTGACCGCGACCTCTATTAGTGTGAGAAGCCGTGCTCTGCCCCACACTAGAGCCCCCAGCGTCGTTGTTCTTGGGCAACTGCGGGCAATCACAGGCATAGTGGCCCTCCTCTCCGCAAGCAAAACAGGTTACTGGCCTCGGCCCGTCCGAATGCCCACCAGAAGCACCGTTCCAAGATGAACGCTGCCCGGAGTTGTATCCTGATCCTCTGCCATGAGAGCCTCCTCGTCGACCTGACCAGCCACGACCCTTGAAGGATGAGGGTGCTCCCCTGTAGCTTCCTCCCTTGTTGTTCTTCTGGCCTGATGGCCCACGATGTGGGCGATCCTGACGTCGCCCCTCGCCCGAAGGCTGTCGTGTCTGGTGTGCCGCCAGACTGGCCTGGACACGTACCGCAGCGTCGACCATATCTCTCAGTGAAGCATGAGTAGCAGCAGTCACACTTGCCCGGATCTCCCCTCGGAGTCCAAGATCGAACCTTTGGCATTTGTCCTCCTCCGTGCTCACGAATGATGCAGCAAACCGGGAAAGTTTCCCGAAAGTCTGCTCGTAGTCCGCAACGGACATATCTCCCTGCTCCAGCCGCAGGAACTCAGCCTCCCGTGCCGCGCGAAACGATCGCGGGTAGAACTGGTCCAGAAATCGGGAACGAAAAACTTCCCAAGTAGTGGTATGGACAGACCATCTAGACATTTCAAGTCCGTGCCACCACTGGTAGGCTCCTCCTTCCAGTAAGAAGGCCGCCAAAGTTACCCGTTCGCCCGGAGGGCAGTGCATCACCGTGAAGATCCTTTCCCATTTGGTGATCCAATCATGAGCATCTTCGGGGTTCGATCCCTCGTTGAAAGGTGTGGCTCCCAGACGTTGAGCCCGTTCAATGCTTGCGCATTCCATTTCCCTTTCCAGATCCTCGTCAGTTCGTGTATGAGGAATTCTCCTAGGAGGCATAACCAACTGTCAAGAGGCATAGATCAGATAACAATATCCTTAAAAGTCGAAAAGTAACTAGTACTAATCGCTAGTCTAGCATGCTGACCACAACCTAGTGCTCTGATACCAAGCTGACAGGACCCGCCCCGATCCCACAGGGACCACAAGGGGACGTGCCCTGCTCCCGTCTGACATCCAAAATTCATACCAATTTTAACCTCAAAACATCAAATGCATAAATAACCAAATTAAAGTTATACATCAAATCCGAATTAAACAGATGTCAGACAAGGGATGAAATCCAAAATTACAAGTTGCGAGCACGACTCTAAAATAAAACCTGCGGGTAAACCACCTAAAAGGGGTTCAGGTACGCAGAAGTAGATCTATGCCTCAGCCTCAGGTTCCTCCTCTACCTCAGTATCACGACCTGGAGGGGTTACCAAAACATTAAGGGTGAGTGGACCGAAACTCAAGTTTATAAAATCATTTGATAAGTAAAACATATAATTTACCCCTCCGTTTTCCAAACATGCGTGCAACCGAATTTAAAACCATCAATCATATAATATAAACCATAAGGCATGTAATAAAACCATAAACATAATTTTAGCCACTGCACTATACACTCCAATCCCGACATCCCCGATGTCTGACGTCCCTGGCGTCTAATAAGGTCACAATCACAAGGCTACGCGTGCCACTCGGGTCTCAATTTCCGAGTTCAATCCCCGAACCCCGTTCGGGTACAGCATCCCCGATGCTTAGCGTCATAGACGCTGGACGTTCTAGACGTCCGTGACCACTCCGGGGTACCTCATCCGGAGGAGACAGTATCATAAGAACGGATCTATACAGTGCAGTACCAAATACATTTTATTGATATCCACATGCAAAGCATATATATATATACATAGATAAAATACAACCAATCTTTAAGTTTCATCAGACGGGTCTCAAGCCCAAATACCGTGAAACGTGCCATAACCATAATTTCCATATCATCAAAACCATTATTTGTTTTTCGCATGTGAATATGTATAATAAACCAGAAAACATTTATGCACGCAAGGGTTTAAGAAAACGGCCCACTCACAGTACAATCCTGCTGAAAATCGAACGTATACCCTCGTTCTGGTACAACTGTACAATCCCTGTCATGTCCAAAGTATACGTGAAGGTCAATACAAACCCCTAACATTTAACCATGAAATCCTAGACTGAAAACCAGCCCGGAAAAGTCGCCCGAACGCGCTTCCCAAGGCAATAAACCTCGTTTTGACCAACATAATGATCTCCGATCGACCCGAAACCACCGCCATTGGATTCGGATCGTCGAAACCTAAAGAATGGTGGTGGTCCCACCAAAAGTACTGTTCACACGCGCCCCCACGCGACTGGTTAACCCTCTGGTCAACAGTGCTACAGTACTGCTGACGTCAGCATGACGTCATCACTGATAGTGTCAGAGGACACGTGTTAACAGTCCATTGGTCCATGGTCTGACTGATTTCTGACATGATGACATCATCATGACGTCACTGCTGACGTCATCATGATGACGTCATCAGCTACAGTAACCGGGTCTGAGAACCGGGTCACCGTAGACCCACGTCAACCCGATCAGTTCTCCTCAACCCGATCACCATTTCTGGTGAAATTTGTTCCTATGGACTCGTCTCTACCTCATCTATGGTTCTGTACAAATAAAACTAGATTTTAGGTCGAAGAAACTACCTGAAAATCGACAGGAAGGTTGGCTGCCGATTCTGGTTATCTTCTCTGGCGAGTCGTCGAGTTTCCAGCCACGGTCCTTGGTTCAAACTGGTCGTCTAGGTCCCCTAAGTGTGTCTTAAAAGCAACCAAACAAATTCAACGTAAAAAACGGACGTTTCGAAACAGGGAAGAAAATCGGGTCTCTCGGGTTTTTCGACTTACCGCCGCCGTGTCGCCGCCGTACGTCGTCCAGTCCAGTTCTGGGTCGTCCTGCCGTCACAGTGAACCCAACCGTACGTTGGTTCGAATCTAGGTGTGAAAGTTTGGATGGTTGGATGGTTTGGGTTGTTCGGGTTTCTTCTCGGGTCTGGGAGAATTCCGGCCGTGCAGGGTGGCTGTGGGGTGGTGGCCGGTGTCTGGGGGTGGCTGTTGGCTGCCTGGTGTTGCCGGATGTGTGAAGTTGAGTGGTGAGGTGCTGGTGAGTTTGTTCCAAGAGGTAACCGTGCTAAACGGTTTGAGAGAATGAAAATGTAAGTGTATGGTCTCATGGGTTTAAAACAGAATAGGCAATGAAATCAAGGGTCAGGATTAAATCTGACTTTAGGACCAATGGTGAGGATTTGAGGAAATAAAATAATAAAATAATCTATTGGCCAACACAGATCCTTGTTTTAGGGAATGTAGGGGATGAGTGACACTTGACACTCATCCAAGGGTCCAGATTGATTTGATTAAAGTAATCAGATCCTATTATTATAATATTATTTTAATCCGGTTCTCGGTTAGTTCGGTTAATCGCGTTTACTTCCGTGGCCATAACTTCCTCGTACGAAGTCCGATTTCGGCGTGCCGCCTGTCTACCGACTCAGGATGTCGAGACCTACCTAACGGTCCTTGAGTCATGTGAAAATTAGTTGCCAAATGAAAAGTCAACATTTTCACCCCCAAATGTCCAAATTACGGTAATGCCCTTGGACTTCCGATAGCCATAACTTTTTCCCTGATCGTCCGAATTGGACGTGCTACCTGGCTATGGACTCGTGACGTCCCGAACTACGTCACGGTCATTGGTCAAAGTCCATTGGACCCACCAATCAAAAAGTCAACAATTGGCCATACCATTCACAAGGGTAAAAACGTCAATTCATACATTAAATTACAATATTAAGATCCTCGAATTTTCGGGGTGTTACAGATAGGACCCGCCCCAAATCCCTCGGGATTAGCGTGGGACGTACCTGCTCCCGTTTGACATGAAGTGTGAGACCAGGGATGACAGGACCCGCCCCGATCCCACAGGGACCACAAGGGGACGTGCCCTGCTCCCGTCTGACACCCAGTAATTCATACCAATTTTAACCTCAAAACATCAAATGCATAAATAACCAAATTAAGGTCATACATCAAATCCGAATTAAACGAATGTCAGACAAGGAATGAAATCCAAAATTACAAGTTGCGAGCACGACACTATAGTAAACCTGCGGGTACACCACCCAACAGGGGTTCAGGTTCGCAGAAGTAGATTTATGCCTCAGCCTCAGGTTCCTCCTCTACCTCAGTATCACGACCTGGAGGGGTTACCAAAACATTAAGGGTGAGTGGACCGAAACTCAAGTTTATAAAATCGTTTGATAAGTAAAACATATAATTTACCCCTTCCGTTTTCCAAACATGCATGCATCATCATTTAAAATCATAAATCATATAACATGAATCATAAGGCATGTAATAAAACCATAAGTATAATTTTAGCCACTGCACTATACACTCCAATCCCGACATCCCTGATGTCTGACGTCCCTGACGTCCAATAAGGTCACAATCACAAGGCTACGCGTGCCACTCGGGTCTCATTTCCGAGTTCAATCCCCGAACCCCGTTCGGGTACAGCATCCCCGATGCTTAGCGTCATAGACGCTGGACGTTCTAGACGTCCGTGACCACTCCGGGGTACCTCATCCGGAGGAGACAGTATCATATGGAAGGATCTATACAGTGCAGTACCAAATACATTTTATTGATATCCACATGCAAAACATATATGTATACATAGGTAAAATCCGAACTGATCGTTACGTTTCATCAAACGGGCCTCAAGCCCAAATACCGTAAAACGTGCCATAACCATATTTTCCATATCATCAAAGCCATTATTTTTTTAGCATGTGAATAAGCATAATAAAACCAGAAAACATTTATGCACGCAAGGGTTTAAGAAAATGGCCCACTCACAGTACAATCCTGCAGAAAACCGAGCGTATACCCTCGATCTGGTACAATTATACAATCCCTGTCAAGTCCAAAGTATTCGTAAAGATCAATTTAAACCCCTAACATTCAACCATGAAACCCTAGACCGAAACCGGCCCGGGAAAGCCGCCCGAACGCTCTTCCTAATGTAATAAACCTCATTTTGACCAACTTAATGATCTCCGATCGACCCGAAACCACCGCCATTGGATCCGGATCGTCGAAACCTAAAGAATGGTGGTGGTCCCACCAAAAACACTGTTCACACGAGCCCCCACGCGCCGGTAAACGCGTCGGTCAACGCAGGAACAGGCCCTACTGACGTCATCGCTGACGTCACTGCTGACGTCAGCATGACGTCATGCTGACGTCATCTGACAGCTGTCAGGTCTGACATGTCAGACTCTGACAGGTGCCACGTGTCAACATCCGATTGGTCCACCTCACTGATCTGTCAGGCCACGTGTCAGATCTGACATGTGCCACGTGTCAGCACGACACTAGTCCACGTCACTGACAGGTCAGTGACACGTGGCAGTCCCTGACTGGGCCACGTCACTGACATGTCAGTGCTGACTGTGCACTGACATGTGACACGTGTCGGCTCACGGTTGGTCCACGTCACCTGACAGTCTGACAGGGTGCCACGTCATCACCTCTGTCCTCAGACGGGTTGACCCGTATCTCTGCAACTCGGGTCGATCAGACCCGCGATCATGACCCGGTCACCATTTCACCATTTCTCAATCATTTTTGTTCAGGTTTGTTCCCAACTACTCGTCTTAATCCCAGGAAGGGTTCTATGAAATCAAAATCGAGAAAAACAGACAGGATCGAGGGCTTACCTCGAAGAACAGAACCGGTTTCCCGTCGCCGTTTAGTTACCGTCCTGATCACCTCCGGTCACGATATCAAGCCCAAAAGGTTCCTGGCAGTGCCTAGAGTCGATTAGGATTCATAGAGAACAAAACTAAACGTTGGAATTCAAGTTACCAAATTCTGGGTTTTTGAAACCGTTTCGGGTTTTGAAACCGGCTCACCTCGCCGCCGTCTGCCGCCTTCCGCCGCCGTGCCTCAGTCCTTCCCCGTGAGTCCAGCAACACACAGGCACAGAGACAGGGTGTAGTGCGCCAGTGTGGATCAATGAGCAGTGAGTGAGGGTGTCGAGTGAGAATTATATAGAAATGGAGGGAAATGGATGGACGGCCCAGATTAGATCTCAGAAATGAGATCAAGGGCTGAGATTAGATCAGGAGTATATCAGATCAAGGGCTGAATTTAAAAGTTGATTTTAATGCTATTTAATCCCATAGTGGATCTGATCCAATCTAGCCAATGGGTGAGTGACACTTGTCACTCACCAGGTGTCCTCCAATCAGAATTTTTAGAATAAAATATTCGACACGAAAATCGAGACACGAACCTCCCGATTTCACGTTTCTGACCATAACTTCTTCGTACGAAGTCCGATTTCGGCGTGCCGCCTGTCTACGGACTCAGGACGTCGAGGCCTACCTGACGGTCCTTGAGTCAACTGAAAATTAGTTGCCAAAAGAAAAGTCAACATTTTCCCCTCCCGGAGTCCAAATTACGATAATGCCCCTGAACTTCCGATAGTCATAACTTTTTCCCTGATCGTCCGAATTGGACGTGCCACCTGTCTATGAACTCGTGACGTCCCGAACTATGTCACGGTCATAGGTCAAAGTCCGTTTAATTCATCAATCAAAAAGTCAACAATTGGTCATACCCATCATAAGGGTAAAAGCGTCAAATCACACATTAAATTACAATACTGAAATCCTCGAATTTCCGGGGTGTTACAAGGGATATATTCATCTTTTGCCAAAGATGAGGAAAGTTGGTGTCACGTCTAGTGATGTGACAGGCGAGTAACCAAGATGAGACATCGCATTCCTCCTTCGGATCCTGGCGTACTCTGATAGTCCCGGTTGGGTAAAAGATGAAAATATCCCTGGTCTGACACTTCGTGTCAGACGGGAGCAGGTACGTCCCACGCTAATCCCGAGGGATTTGGGGCGGGTCCTGTCACCGACCGACAGAGGGTGGTCTTCCAGAGTTTGCCTGTGGCACGGTGCTAACAGAGGGCTGGACCTATGGGTCGGTCTGGGCTGACGAGCTAACCAACGAAGGGTTGGGCCTCTAGAGTCAGGGCTAATGTATTTGGTACCAGACTGGGCCTCCTGGTCGGTCTGGGCTCCTTGGTCGGTCTAGGCCGATATGGTATAAACACTATTGATATTGATATTTTCAATTTTGCCCATACCCTCATCACCTACTTTATGATTATTATTTTTTTTGTAACACAAGTTTAAATTTAAATTTAAATTCTAAAACAAGGAGGAAGGTGCCAATTTTTTTTTTCTATGCCATATATACCTCACACCACACAACATAATAACAACTTGTAGCTTCATAGTATAATGATTGTTTAGTTCACTTAATTACAAAGAAAAAAATAGGAGATAATGTGTTAGTATTAAACTAGCAAATGACACCCGCCCGTTGCTGCATGGTTTTTGAATGTTCAGAAAGCATGAATAAAAATATGGAATTTAATTTTGTATAGATTTTAGCAAGAAATTGAAATGATTGTTTTACCACCATTCATCACTATAAGGAATCAAATTTATCATACACTAACCAAATAACTTCGACAAATACTAGTTAAGTGCGGACTGTCTACTGATTTCACTAAGGAATTCTATATTAGAGTAGCTTCCAATTGATTCCCCTGAAACATAAAAATTCAAAATTCAAACTTTCAACAACATCACCAAAAATTGAATTGGAATACAAAATGAAAATCTCCATATGCATGATTGCCATAACTCATAAGAAATATATATATATAAAAAAGAGAAAAAATACATCAATTTGTAAAAGAAATTTTAAACGGTTCAACCCAAAATTTAGTTAGCCCAAAAGATAAAATTTTACCTCAAAAATCGGCCAAAGCTAAGAGTAGGATCTTCGTCCTCCTCAAGCCTTCCAAAAAAGCAACATGCAAAATAATCAACCAACCAAATCTAACCCAATAAAGCTGATGAATTCCAAGTTTTTAATAGAAGTTTTGCACTTTGTCAATATCATCAAATGCATTTGCTCCATGACTTGTATCCACAGCTGAAAATTGCACAATCCTCTCAACAATAAAAAATTTCAAAGCTTCTCAAGCAGCAACCCAATAGCCTTTCAAAAAAAGTGACATAATCATAGAGTTATTCTTCAACTTTTAAGGAAAGGAAGCAAAAGCAAAACCGACAAATGTACGAGAACAGAGAAAATCTAAACCTGCCAAAAAATAAACTTCAAAATTTTACATAATTATTTATTTCAGTTTTTAATCTTCTTCTTTTGATGTCACATTCTTTATTTCATTTTTGTTAGCTGTAAGATATAATTAAAAAAAATTAATTGAACAAAGAAACATAACTTTCATTTAGAAATAGACACAACATGTACACTACTACTTTTACGCAACCACATAACACGTAATAGGAATAAAACAAAATTGATAACAATGGCCTAATTACAACATAAATTAACGACACAGAGCCTTACCCAAAAAATCTGTCCTACTTTTATTGTTGTCTTCCTCGAAAACAAAGAAGAAAAGAAAGCAGAACTGAGATGGAAACCACAAAGAAAAAAACGAAGAGAAGATAAAGAGAAGATTGAGAGAAGGTGAAGAGGAAATTGCATGTGTAAATAATCTAACTAATACAATTGAATTCAATCAAATATATCAGAAAATAATCTCTAGAAACTCATGGAGTTATTTTATCAAACACCTTGTGGCCATTGTTCATCATAATGAGTAATCACTCAGAATTATAAATCAATCATCATCCATATCATCAAACAAATACAATTGGTAGAGAAGAAGAAACCTAGACCATCCATTTTCAGCTACGGAAAACGATTAGATGTTTACCTGAAGTTGTGCTCATGTGTCCTCTAGGCCTGCTCTGTAAACACAAAATAAATAACATCAAACTTTTATAAGAAAATAATTTTGTAGCCTTTTCCAAGAAAAAAGGAAAAAATAAAGTAGTTGTTCAAACTTTCACATGTCTAATTCAATTTGGGGAAATGCCATTAGCACGATCAACAGATCCTTCAGTTGAAATGCGTACTTCCTTAAATAGCTATAAAAAAGCTATAAAATCCTATATATAAAAGCTGCAGAATATTTCTTGGCAAAGGAAGATTTGAACACAAAAATAAAATAACACAATTCTTCATCTCATCAATCAGAGAGAGAAGTTTCACGACTTGCAAGCAGTACAAGTGTGGTGGTGGCTGGATTAAACCTCACACTTACTTTATGGACTGGTTTGAATCCTGGAAGAAGGTTTGAAGCTTGTGAACGCAATCGGGTAAAAAAATTTGGTGCATAGATTTGATTATTATCCTTCCCATTTCTATATGTTACCTTGATTTAATTTTGACAAGAGAAATGAAAATTAATAGAACAAGAAGGAGAGAAGGCATTTCTGGGAGTGGTGGACAAAGAAACTTGCCCAAGAGGAAATGAGGTTCTTTCAGAATTGTTGAGGAGATTAAGAGCAATAAAAAATGAGGTAATTACCATACAAGAAGAGAAGATACAATTGGAAGAGAAATTGAGAATTTTGGAACATGAAAATAAAAAATTGGAGCGTCAAAATGGAGTTTTAAGGAAAGAAGCAACCAATTTGGGAATTCGAGCATTGGGCTACGAAGAAAGAGAGAAAAAATTGTGGGGAAGATTGATTATGTCGTGGGTGATATGGTGGCAGTGTTGTTAATCTTGTTGATATGGAAAAGTTCAATTACATACTTTATTTTGATTGTTAGATGAATTAAGGAATTACATACTATATGGAAAAATTCAATTCATTCCGGTAGCTTAAAATCAAGAAAAGTTCAAAAGTCCTCTTGCACGGTTCGGAGAGCACTGAATTAGAATGAGAGGTTCACCGCCACATCATTGCATGGAAGGGGAGCTCGCTCGATTCGCAAATTGGTCCGACTCGTAATTCACTTCTGACAGTCATAGTTAGTAGTAGAAAAAATAAATGTTTCATAAGAACATGTCTAATGGTCCGTAAGGGCAATGGGCAGCCCCTTTCCATGATACTATTCATGCATTTGGGCAGCCTCTCTCCATGATACTATTCATGTATTTTTTTTTTTCAAGATTATTCTTTGTGTTTCTAATAGGAAAAGACAAGGACAATAATTCAATTTTTTTTTTGTAAATTATTTTCATAAAGATAATAATGTAGAAATCTTATATAATATCTTCAAAATAATATTTAATTTAATAGTTAATACTTTTTATAAAAAAAATCTCTTCCGACGTATATAATGTTCATTTTTAGTTTTTTTTTTTTTATGGGTACATTTTTTGAATCCAAATCCATACGGCACCATTTGATTGGCTACAAGAAATAACAAGGAAGCAGCCCAAGTGGACTGCAGTTGTTTGATTGGTGGGCCGATAGCCTTGCCCAGGCTAACAAGGAGGCTACAAATGCCCCATGGCAAGCTATACCCTGTTCAAAATAATTTGGGTTAGAAGTTGGATGGATGGGGTTGTGGGCTAGATGCTGCCTTGTCCAAGGCTAGACCCACCCCATTAGACATGCTCTAACAAAGTGGGGTTTTAATGATAAATCAATAGATTGGCCGTTTAAATTGGAAATGTATTTTTGCATATATTGATTTTAAAGTTATGCTACAATACCACATTTTTATGACAAAAAAAAATTGTCTTTAACAACTATAAGAGCATGTGTAGCGTGAGGTTTGTGGCGAGATCTAGGCATGATAGGGCCTCTAGTCCCTGAGTTTGTAGTTCTAATGGAAGAAAATTTGGACTAGGCAAGGCTTGCCCTGGGACAAGAATAGCCTCCCTCTATGCCCGAGCTGGGAAACTGGCCCACCAAGCAAATAGCAGCCCAAGAGCTACTTTGCTCTCGAAAATTTCACATCTACACCATGAATGCCAAAAACCTAGTTTCAACGGATGAACAGATTTGACAAAACCCAAAATTGGACTCACGGATGAACATATTTAACAAAACCCAAGCATATGCAGTCTCAATTCAACAAAAAAAAATCAATTCAGAAGAAAAAACCAAAAATTTGACAGCAAAATTCTCTTTACAAATTGATCAAGCCCTTCCTCTTTGATTTAAGCCCTCGCAACGGCCATTTTGAAGCACATTCAATCGACGGTCTCAGGTCGACAACCTCAGGTCTTAGGAAGAAGTAGTAGCAACCAGTCATTTGACGGTCTCAGGTCGATGGCCTCACCCCCTCTGAAACCTCTGCAACCTCTTGACGGCTATCAAACAGTCGAATCTCTCGAAAATATCGAACCATTCGATGGCTATGCAACCTCTCGACAACTCTGCAACCTCTCGACGACTCTGTTCTCTGCCCTCCTCACGGTCTTTGTTCTTTTCCCTTCTTGATCGCTCTTTCTCGAGCTCAATAGATCGATTTTAGAAAAAAGAATGAGTTGAAAGAGCATTATACATAGTTCTTGTATTAATATCTCTTTTTTTCCTCTTTTTTAATTATTATTATTATTATCAAAGTCTATTTATTATTATTATTATTATTATTATTATTATTATTATCAACGTCTAACTTGGATTATTATTATTATTAATACTTCTCTTACAACATTTAGCCATGGAACGTTTGTTGAAAAAAAATAATCAAGATCGAGAGGTACTCGGATTATTATCAATTATTATTATTATAATAATGATAATTATTATTATTAACACTTCGCACAAAAGCTAGATGTCGTTGAATCAATGACGCGTTTTTGCAAATCAATTGAAGATCTTTACACCAACGGGACGAATATGGTGATGAATCACTAATTGATTTTATTTATCAATTTAAATTGATAGTTATATTTTTTATTAGACGTGCAATATTTTTAATGCAACTTAAATTTTATGAAGTAAAACTTCTACATTGTAATAATGTTTGATTATTATTTTTTATATCCATATAAGTTAGTAAGAAAAAGTGAAATTAACTTATATTTCATATACATTATTAACTTATAGAAAATAATTTACAAAAAAATTGGATTCTTACCCCTTACCCCTCTCCATTACCCCTCCCCATTAAGAACAAAAAAAATAACATTATATAAGATGTAATGAATAGTATCGGTTTAGGGGTTAAATCTTGCCTTTAACCCCTTGTTCTTACTTCTACCACTAAACATGCTATAACTTGTAATATTTCATAAATTATAAATGTTAGAGTATTTTTCTTTTTCAAAAAAATTCAGACGCTTTACAATTTAACCCTCTCAGAAAGAATTTATGGGTCCTGACATTGAATATATATATATATATATATATATATACTGGGTATCAACGTATATATTTTTTTTATCAAAATCGAATTTGATACCTACCTTATAATACTAAGTAAATACAGTAAAAAATGATATTGCAACTCAAGACCGAGCGCTTAAAATTTCAACCCTTCATCTAACGATTGAATTTTTTTAGAGCATCAAAAAAGGCAATTGTATCCAAAAATAAAATAAAATAAAGTGTTGATTTGGCTCAAGGCACGCCAAGTGTGGCTAAACGAGAGGGATCAGATTGGATTCGGTATATTCTCTTTTCTTCATCCTCTATAGATTCTTGTATGTGGCTCTAAGACATTTTCTCAAGCTCTTGTGTCGGGTATCATTTTCTAACCGCTTGGGTTTTTTTAGATGCCAAATTAAGGACCCTCACGAACTGTTTCTATTCACAAGTAATTTGAAAGACAAAAACGACCCTTGCAAAACAACAAGGGGTATGAGACATCGTATATATCCTACATTCTCTTATTTATACGTCACATAAAATATTATTATGTCATAATTTTAATTGACAATCTTGTTCAAGCTTTCATATATAATTTAAAAATATTCACTCATATATATTATAATAACAAAAATGCATCACGTAATTATTTTACTGATACAATACCATTTATTAATTATTTGTCCGATAACATATCACTCATGGAACTTATTTTGGAACCCACTCCACAATACAATGAAAGATCTCTAGTAAAATTTGAGACGTCCGTTTGAATTGAAAACATATGTTACATATTGAAATTGAATTTCAACCAAACAAAAGTATTATGATATTAATCATAGAGGAAAGAGAGGAAAAAAAAAAATATTATGATATTAGAGTTTCAACGTCATGGCTTCTTTTGTGACCACTTGTAAAGGATGATACGATTTGCAGAAAGCTATATCATTGCCTGCCACAAACTCACACTCAACAATTAGCTTCTGCTTCTCTTCGCCGCTACACCTCTCTCTCCTCTACCCAGGATGTCTCAAATTTCCTCGAATCCTCTCCCACTTGATCAAACAAGGTATGTCTTTGCCTTCTCTTTGCTTGCATATATATGAAGCTGCTCCTATCAATCTCATCAAATTATTTGTTGTTTATTGCATGCATGCATATAAAAATTGAGCTGATTCCATTCTGCAGATTTCAACGTTTCGTGTTTCTATTTCATTATGTGCAACTGGCGATAGCATATCTTTCCTTCTCAAGATATTGAATATGTGTAAAAAGATGAACTAATCCATTTGTTAGATCATTATTATTCTTACACAATATCTCATATTTGGCTTTTTCTTTCTCATGGCGATAATGGACGTGCCTCAACCATGCATACATTATCCTCCTCTTCTAATATACGTAAGTCTTCAGAACGATAAGGCACTGTCTCCTAGGAATATACTTAAAAAAAAAAACAGTAATTTTTATATTTAGTACTGCTTTAACGATTAGAAGGGTACTAAATACTAATTAATGTTTCAAAGGGATTACAGAGTGGCAATTAGAATCTTTGTTGCCTTGTATAGTCGTAATTACATAGTTAGAGGCTTAAGAGCTGGTGTTATTTCTATGCAACTAATTAGTTTGACAGTCTATTCCTTTGGATTAGTTTAAGATCGAAATCACTGGTTCAAAATATACCCGAAGAAGGAGATTCAAACTCAAATACAGAGTGGAGAGTAACTCGTCTTAGTTTATTGTTAGCTTCTGATCACTAGTCAGTAGGCACCCATGTACATGTCGGAATGAAGACACTTGACCCGACTCAACATATCTGTAATTGTTCCCTTGAGATGGTAGGGGCATAAGCTGTTTGATGAAATGCCTCAAAGAGCAGAGGCAGGGGGAATCAATATGATCTGTGTGTACGGTATTTATAATTACGTCTGAGATACTTGTACAAGCAATTTTGTCAACACTTGACATGATGAAATTCTTTGTTTCTGTTTTGAGGAGTTGAAAAATTTTAACTTGCAAGTAGTCCAAGCATTTCGGTCACGAAAATTCATTTGCTTTCTTTTCTTTATTATGGCAGAAAATCTCCACTGGCTTCTCTCGTGCCTCTTGAAGCAATTCTCTTTGACATCGATGGAACATTGTGTGATTCAGACCCACTGCATTACTACGCTTTCCGCGAAATGTTTCAAGAAGTAGGCTTCAATGGAGGGATTCCAATAACTGAGGAATTCTACAGTGAACATATCAGTGGAAAGAACAATGAGTATCTTTGCGGTACCATCTTTCCTGATTGGGATCTCCCAAGAGCAAGAAAATTTCTGGAGGACAAGGAAGCCATGTTCCGAAGGTAACTCGAAACTCTTTCTATCCATTTCCATTTCCATTTTCTCATATCCAATTACATCCATGAGTCTTATCACTTAATTTTGTGACGCTTAATATCGTGATGCAGATTGGCATCTGAAAAATTGGAACCTGTCAAGGGCCTGGATAAGTTGCGGAAATGGATTGAAAATCAAGGACTGAGAAGGGCGGCGGTGACAAATTCTCCCCGAGCTAGTGGAGAGCTGATGATAGCATCATTGGAGCTTACAGATTTCTTTGAAATCCTTGTTATTGGAAGTGAATGCGAACGAGCCAAACCATTTCCAGACCCTTACTTGAAGGCTCTCCAAACACTTAAAGTGCCACGTGAACATGCTTTTATCTTTGAGGTTCGATTCTCATAACTGCGTCCTTTGCATTAACGATAACTTCTTCAACAAAATAAAATTCTGAAATCACGTTATGTGTCTTACACTCATTTTTTGTTTTGTTTTCGGTTGTAAAGGATTCGGTTTCAGGAACTACAGCTGGAGTAGCGGCTGGAATGCCGGTAATTGGTATATCTACGAGGAATCCGGGAGTATCATTGATCAATGCCGGAGCTGCGTTTGTTATTAAGGACTTTGATGATCCGAAGTTGTGGGAAGCACTGGAAGAGCTTGAGAAGAAGGCAGAGGCCACCACAGTTGCAGCTAAGGCAGATGCCACCACAGTTGCAGCTAAGGCAGATGCCACCACAGTTGCAGCTTGAAATTACTGGGTTTAATCATCATGCTTCTATTTCTTGTATACGCAATTATTGAGGCATTTGAACCTCTCAATCTAATTGTTCTGCGTGCACGTTATCTCAAATAACTTTTTGGAGAATTATGAATAAAAGCTTTATGTTTTCTAAAGATAATTATCCATTGCAAAGTCGTTAATTCTCTTCGTACTTTTCGTTTCATTTGAACCGTTTCACATTATTATTAATGGTGGATGAAGTTACAGATGATTTGATGGTTAATTATAACCCGAAAAAGCTGATTCAATACATTTTGGAGATAGATAATGAAATGATTAGTTATAAGACGAACAATTTGGATTATAACTTGTGTAAGAAAAAAATTCAAATAGGCAACCGGGTGGTCTTGTTTCAACCTCAATAATGGAATAAAATGTGGATCTAAAAATGAGGACACGCGAAGACTTCTTACAATAGCTCTTGGATTAGTCCACCACCACATATTATTTATTTAGTAGTAAATGATGTCATGTCATTATTATTAAATCAATTTGAGATCGTCAAGGGAACTACAGGTACTCAAAATATATATCCTTTCATCCCCTATATGGTTGTCTTAGAATAAAAAGTCATCAAAACCCTTGGATTAATGGGGCCATCTCTGCTGCTAGTACTATTGAATAAGGATTTCTGTTATTGTATAAATCAAAATTACCAATCAAGTGGACGATGCATTTGCTAGGATGGGTTTTAATAGGGAGGCCGATCCAAGTTGGAAGGACACAATAAGGAAAGGAAAAAAACCAACAGGGATTGCGATCCCGAGTCTTGAGGTTATCCAATACAAAACAGAGAGACCCAGAAAACCTTCAAAAGGTCAAGGATCCAAATGCCACAAAGGAAGAAAGATGGAATGCGAGCGAAAAGAGGTGTATAATGAGCGGGATTTGGCGGACATCCCTGTCACCCTAGCTAAGCAGAACATCAACAATAGAGATAGAGCATCTCATGGCTGCTGGCTGGAGCCTGCGGCTGAGGAAAAAGGAAACTTTTAAGTTGGAACTGTCAGGGTCTCGGTGGGGGCCCTTTCAGTTGTTGTTATTATAGAGTCAAAAATGAAGTCAAGTGTAAGTCCGAGGTCCTTCAAAGACCTGAATTTTGTTGGTCACCACTGTGTAGAACCTCTTGGCACAGCTGGTGGTCTATGTTTATTCTAGAATGATAGTGCCGATGTTTTCATCTACTTCTCCTCCAAATCTTTAATTGATACTTCCATTCTAGATCGCACAAATGGGGAGATTGCTCATATTTCATGGATTTATGGCACGCCATATAGAGAGGAAAAGGTGGGAATGTGGGACTGGTTGGGGAGAACGTCAAAACCTACAAATGTCTCGTGGCTGTGCATTGGAGACTTTAATGAGATTCTATGGTCTCACAAAAAAAAAAGGGTGGGCGACCAGATTCAATTAACCGAAGGAGATATCTTTATGCATTCATGGACGATGTAAAGCTTATTGACTTGGGATAAAAGGGCCAACCATTTACCTGGTATAGTCATAGGGCTGAGGGGTCCCTTGTGCAATAAAGGCTGGATGGGAGTCTAGTGAACTCTGAGTGGCAACTATGGTGGCCGAAAACAGTGGCAACAAATCTTCCAGTGCTGGGTTCTGACCATTGTCCAATCCTTGTGGATCAATGCCCTGTTAGGAAATATAAGAAAGTCTTCAGGTTCGAATCCTACTGGACCGAGGACCTGGACTGTGGGGAGATTGTGAAGAATTGTTGGAATGAAACTGGGGGTTTCCATAGGAGCCTGTCGGTGAGTAAACTGATTAATTGTTGTAATTAAGGAACTCGTCTCTTGGAGCCTAGTGAAGTACTCAAACAATAGGAAAAAAATTGATGACTAGGGGAAGATCTCAATGGTTGTTAATACAATTGGGAGGAAAATCTGATCACACTTGACTCTATAAAGAAGGAAATTAACAATGTGTGGCGGTTGGAAGAGAAATTTTGGCATCAAAGATCAAGGATAAAGTGGCTCAAAGCGGGAGAAGCAAACTCTGCTTTCTTTCATCAATCCACTATCCAAAAAAGGCGCCAAAATCGATGATAGGAGTTGGGCCACTGGCGATGGGGAAGTCAGAACAATTGTGGAGTCATATTTCAAAGAGATCTTCACTAGTGATGGTCACTGGGGCTGGGGAGATGTCCTTAATTTTGTTGAGACGCAAATTAGCCTCCAGATGGACCATGATCTAACAAGAGAGGTGTCGATCCAGAAAATCCAAGAGGCGACTCACAGTATGGGGGGTCTAAAGGCTCCAGGCCCCGACGGCTTCGCTAGTTGTAAGAAGTTGAGGTTCCAACCCAAAACCAATTGGCAATGGGGGAGTTGTGCTTTTCCGATGTTGGACATTTTCCCCATATCTCAACACGCCCCCTCACGTGGCCCCGACGGCTTCGCTGGTTGTAAGAAGTTGAGGTTCCACCTCAAAACCAATTGGCAATGGGGGGAGTAGCCCAAGATCTTATAAGGCACAAATTGTAGTTGTGCTTTTCCGATGTGTGACATTTTCCTCACATCTCAACACTGGTATTTTCTACCAATCTTATTATGATTCAATCTACCTTGACTTACAATCCCTGGTGAACAAATTCTTTGCAAGAACTCTCCCTATTCAAGAATTAAATTCCTCCCATATTGCACTTGTCCCCAGAGTTCCAAATCCAGAAGTAGTTACTTAATTTCGGTCAATTGTCCTCTGTAACTATTCCTACAAAAGTATTACAAAGATCATCTCAAGTAGATTAAAAACTA
This sequence comes from Prinsepia uniflora, assembly GCA_032719365.1. NCBI lineage: Eukaryota > Viridiplantae > Streptophyta > Magnoliopsida > Rosales > Rosaceae > Prinsepia > Prinsepia uniflora. The sequence goes on along the minus strand of CM064868.1, from coordinate 72,050,536 downwards.
TCTTGCCAGAGATAGTTTTCCTCCAACAAAGTGCTTTCATTTCAGGGAGCCAAATCCAGGACAACAGATTGATTGCACATGAGGCTTTTCACGGCCCGAAACTTTGAAAGACCACAAAGATCTTTGAGATAGGACTGAAATTAGACATGAACAAAGCCTACGACCGAATCAAGTGGGATTTTCTCAAGGCAGCGTTAATCAAGATGGGGTTTAATGTGAGCTGGATCTCCTTAGTAATGAAATGCGTAGCATCCATTAATCTATCGGTCCTCATCAACAGTCAAACAAAAGAATACTTCAAACCCTTATGGGGAATCCGACAGGGAGACTCTTTGTCTCTTTTTCTGTTCATCATTATAAGTGACATGTTATCTTCGATGCTCAACCATGCTGTTTAGGCAAGATTATTGGATGGGCTGCAGTTCAATAAGGCAAGCCCCAATTTATCTCACCTTTTATTCGTTGATGATGCCCTGCTATTTATGAAGGCCAATGAGAGAAACTGCAGGGTGGTGGAGAAAATTCTCAAGGCATATACTACACTGCATCAGGACAAAGAATAAATTACAACAAGTCTAGCATAATTTTTAGTCCTAACTCCCCTATGGATCTCCGGTCAAGTCTTTGTGATATCCCAAATGTGGAGCTCACAAACGATCCTAGAACGTATCTTGGTCTTCCCACCCTTTGGGGGAGATTAAAGAAGGAAGCCTCAATGTTTGTCAGGGAAAAATTTGAAAGGAAAATTCAGGGTTAGAAGTAGAATTTATTATCTCAAGTAGGGAAAAGAAGTCCTCATCAAGGCCATTGGCCAAGCTATCCCCACATACCCCATGGCAGTTTTTAAATTCCCAAAGACAACGTGCAACATGATTGATGCAGATTTGGCTAATTTCTGGTGGGGAAAATCTGAGTCGGGAAACAAAATTCCATTGGGTTGGTTGGGCTGAGCTTGGTCTACCAAAAAATAAGGGTGGTTTGGGGTTCCTAAACCTTGAAGAATTCAACCTTGCACTGTTGGCGAAACAGAGCTGGAGAATTATCCATGAACCAAATTCCTATTAGGTGAAAGTACTGAAAAGTCGTTACTTCCCTAGTTGTGATTTCAAGATGGCTGGGAAAGGATGCAGTCTCATAGGCATGACAAAGCAATTTGGAAGGGAGGAAGATAATCGAGGAGGGTGCGAGATGGCAAATAGTCAATGGAGAAAATATCAGCGTCTAGTTCGACCGATGGGTCCCTGGGACTACAGACGGGCTGCTCAATCATGCATCTGGTACTATAGTGGACTTGAACTTACTGGTCTCAACCCTCATTGATCGTGACAGCCATGAGTGGAACCTCCAGCCCATAGCAAACCTTACCTCTTGCAATGACAGGGAGCTCATAAATTGTATCCCCATTGGGAACCTTGAGGATCCTGATAGATTAATCTGGCCTCATAAAACTTCGGGGGGTTACAATTGGATGAATTAATACATTTGTAGCTCCAATTGAGCGACCTCTGAGGTCTACTGCCTCAAATTCTACCATTTTTCGTACTGATATTTGGGACCAGATATGGAGAATCAAGCTACACCACAAGTAAGGAATTTTCTATGGAAAGCAATCAAGGTCTGCCTACCGACAAGGGCTGCCCTATACTGCCGCCACCTCGGTTCCTCTTCCTTGCGCCCTCTGTGCGAAGCCTATCCTGAATTGGTGGAGCATGCTTTACTCAAATATCAAGGTGCCCAAATCGTGTGGTTTGGCTGTGTGTTTAATTACAGGGTGGACACCCAGAGCATCACCTCTTTCGAAGCTTGCCTACACAAACCGGTTTCCTCATGCTCAATTTTTGAAATAAACAAAGAACTGGCTATTTCAGGTATTGCCTTTACGTGCTGGATAATTTGGCGAAATCGATGTAAATTCATTTTGAAAATTTGCCTTTTAGCTCTGAATTTGTTATGGGAGTGGCGCGAAGGATTGCAACAGTTTTCTGGGATGCCTATGCGGTCATCCTTCAACCTCTAGTAGATGTTGATACTTCCTTCTTCCCATATGTGCCGCGGATCCCTCCTAAACCTAATTTTCAGAAAATTAACTGTGATGTTGCCTAAAATGAGGATGACAAACTGGCTGGCCTCAGAGCCATCATCAGAGACCAAAAGGGGATGATGCTTGTTACAAGTGTTGTTACTCGTGAGACTCAGATGGCGTTGGCAGCAGAGACTTGGACTGTTTTGGAAGGGTGTATTCTTGCACCGGGGAACAATTTTAGGCAAGTTGTGGTGGAGTCAAATTGCCAAACCCTTATCGACTGCCTAATTGGTGATATTGAACGGGGAAGATGGGAGATCTTTCCCATACTATCGAGAATCCATGAGTTCTATCTGCGCTTCTCAAAGATTTCTTTTAAATGGATCCCACGATCCGCAAACAAGGCAGCGGATGCCCTAGTCTCACAAGCTCGACGAAGAATATATAGGGAAGTCTGAATAACGATGGTTTTTCTGGCCTCTTGAGTAGTCTGTGGCTGTTTGATTAGGTGAGTGGACGTCCTTGCTATGCAATCGTCTATACTTTCCCAGTTTTTATTTCTAGTTGATTCAATTATTTTCAAGCCTGGCAGTTAGGTTTGGATGTATGGGTTCCTTGTTTTTGTTCCTTTAATTCAATGAAATGCCTATTCATATGAAGAAAAATATCTATAGCATGTCATTACGTTTGCCTAATCGACACTTTGCTATAGTAAATATAACTTCTTGACTTTTTTGTAAGAGAATATTTCGATACATAGACACATTTGATCTCAATTGTTACAAGTTTTGCTTATCCACATTTCGATTTTTCTCATCTTTTGAGACTGGTTTACTTGATGATATATGCAAATTGGGATCTGAAAAATAAATTGGTACCCATCAAGGGCGTGTACAGGTTGCAGAAATGGATTAATACTCAAGGCTTGAGACGGGCCGCAATGACAAATTCTCCACGAGTTGGTGGGGGAGCTAATGCTAAAATCCTTAAAGCTCTTCAATTTCTTCAAAAACGTTCTTGTTACCGGCAATGAGTGCCCGCAACCAAAACCATTTCTGGACCCTTATTGGAAGGGTCTCCAAGAGCTTCATGTCTCACATGCACATACTTTTAATCTTTGAGGTTTTACCTATCTCTCACAAAAAATAATATCAATTTTGAGTTTATCAAGACTTACGAAATTCATCCAATCAATTCTGCAAAATTTGATATCGATTAATATCTTCTCTTTTGCTCATCGATCTTAGTTTGTTTTTTATTTTTGTTAAGGATTCTGTTCCAGGAATCACATCTGGTGTAGCAGTTGGAATGCTAGTGATCGGAATAGCTACGGAGTGGATGGTTGCTTTTGAAATCAATCATCATCCTCTTCCCTTCTTTATCTTCCTCAATTCATCATCTTCATCAATCATCAATCATCTCAAGAAAAAAAAAATCAATTATCAATCAACATCTCTCTCTCTCTCTCTCTCTCTCTCTCTCTCTCTCTCTCTCTCTCTCTCTCTCTATCTCTCTCTCTCTCTCTCTCTCCCCAAATTTGAAATCGAAATTCAAATCCAGTTCAAATAAATAAAAAAAAACCCCAGCTCCTCCATGGAAGCATCGAAAGCCCAGAGTGGATTGTCGCTTTTTCCCATTTTCTTCCTTCAAATCTCAATTTTCGATTTCCTTTTTTTAAATTTATTCCCATTCTTTCGTTCGAACCTCATGAACTTCCATATTTCTAGGCTTAATTTTTTCCCATTTTCTTCTCTCAAATTTCCATTTCGATTTCCTTTAGGTCCAGGAGGTGGCGGCAGAGTAAAGGTGGCAATTTGGCATAACTCGAAACACGATTCGAAACCCGCATGCAATTAAAATTTTGGGTCATTTTCGAGTTAACCAATTATGACACGTTTAATAAACGAGTGAGTTTCGGGTCAACATGTTAACCCGTATAATAACGTATTAACTTATTTAATAAATGGATAGATTTCAAGATAACCTGTTAACCCGTATATTAAATTATCTATTGACCTATTTAATAAACGTGTCATTATTAAACCATATAACTACTCATTTACCTACCTAATTAAATACATATTAAATCTTATAGTTTAAATATGTTAAACATGTTAAATAGGTTAAACGGGTCAAACAAGTCATAGTTTAATTGCATTCCGAGTACGATCTGTCTATTAAATGAGTTACACGGGTTACCTGAGTCATTAACATGTCAGATTCGAGTTAGACATTCTTAACACGAATATTAAATGAGTCGAGTTCAGGTTGGACATATTTTGGATAAAAAAGGAATTCATTACATAATATGAATCCAAGATACGCCCATTGTCAACCCTACGACAGAGGCATATAATAATCTTGATCATCTCTTCTTCCCCTCTTCTTCTTAGTGCGAAAAAAAAAATGCAGAAAATACTAAATACAACTAACACCCCCACAACCCCAATGGCAAATCGCGATTATAACACCCGAATTCAAGTTCAATGACGAAGGAGACGGCGACTATGATGGCGTAACGGCTTTTGGAGGCGGGGGAGAACTCCGGCCACGTTGTTGTCGTTCTCCATGTAAGGCAGCAACAATCCTCTCCGACCATGTCGTTGTCATTTTCCGACAATGAAAACCGATGTCAATGTAATATGGGCTTCACAGATCTAACCTTTCTGAGTTGAATGGTGTTGGTGGCGTTAGGAAATGATGGTTGATCGCCGTCGATTTGGTGGCCGAAGCAAATCGATAGGGTGGTCACGTCCAAGAAATCCAAAAATCTACTCCGCTATCGTTGACGTCCCCAAACTCAAAGTCATGCGCAGTGTCGAATTCAACGGCGAATATGTGGTTGTAGAAGTTGCCGACAACGGTGGCGTTCAGTATGTCAAGGTACTGGCTAGGCAGAGACCCAGGAAGCTCTTTTGACGGCGAGATTATGAAGGCGAGGCCATCGCCGCTGAGCTTGGGGTACTCGGGGACTATGGTGAAGGCAAAAGATGTGGAAAAGGAGAAAGCTTTGCCATTGGTTGAGTTTTTGAATTTGACTGGGGATGAGTAAAATGCATGTCCCAGAACTCTAAAAGTGTTGTTTGTGAGCTTGAGCATGCCATTGGGTTCGATCTCTGCAACCCCAATTTCTCACTTTGTAATAAATTCGTAATTGAAATTGTCCTGATAAGTTAATAATCTGGTGCAAAATTTTCTTTATCAACATTGTTCAGACTGAAAGGAAGGACACGAGGTCCTCATTTTTTCAACGAAAATGCTACACCGAGTAAGCCACTCATTCATTTCTTCAAGAACGGAGGTTTGGCTGGGTTTACAGATCTAGGTTTGGTGTAGTTGGGTTTGAATGAGATGTTTATTTTCTGGGATTTCGGTGCTTCCATGGAGAAGCTGGTTTTTTTTTTTTTTTTAATCTAAACTGAGTTTGGATTTTGGTTTCAAATTCGAGGAGTGAGGAGTTGATGGTTGATAAGTTGATAACTGATTAATTTTTTTCCTTAGATGATTGATGATTGATGAAGCTGATGGAATGGGGAAGATGAAGATGGGAGGAGGATGATGAAGATAAAATAGTGAAATGACGAAAACACCCTTATAATTTTGGCCAATTCATGAACTGACTGGACTAAATAATTGCTATATTTAATTTTGACATAAAATTGGATGGAAAACTTAACGAGGTACTGATTGGCTAATAATCATAGAATTTGGGTACTAAAAATCCAATATTTATAGTTGGGTAATTTTTGAAATCTACCATATAGTTTAGGTTCTTTTATGTAGATTATCCTATTATTAATTATGCTTCCATTTCTTGCAATACCTTATGCCTAGTTGGACATCAGTTCTTTTCTTATTCTTTGTACTAATTATCTCAAATGATTTATCTATTGATGGATCATGAATGAAAGATATTTATTTTATAAAATATAGATAACATTTAGTTTTAAATTGAGGTAATCACTGACATTTTAGCATCCATAAAATTGTTCAACTACCGTTGAACAATTGAAGTTCAACTTACTGCTTATATGTTATGAATGCAGCTTGAGAAAAGAGAGGAGTTGAGTGGTCGAACAATCATACCTCTTCTGAAAGAGTACCAACTCTAATTAAAGATAAGTAGACGTTCGTTCCTTTCAACAAGGTATCATAAGCACGTACTTCGTTTTTCTTAGTATCAAAAGAAAATGTCTATTATCGACAGTATAAAATATATCTTGAAAGTTCGAGCATGAATCACATTCCTCTCCATTTGTCTTCTCTCTTTTTTTTTTATTTTTTTTATAACATTATATAAGTACCTTAATTTCAAAATGAAGAGCCTTAAAACAGGAGGGGATAAAAAAAAAAAAAAACTCATTTTGGAGTTCACAATTAAGTAATGGGATGAACAAATTACTCTTGGATCCAAATCCCTGTGAGAGTACTTTACAAGAATGCAACTAAAAAATGGCAATATTTATCCTCAAATTTACGATCGATGCCACATCATTTTAGCTCATACCTTTTGCTACCATTCTTATTCTTGTATGTAATTGCCATTTGAAGCTGCAGTTGTTGTTACTCTGCCTTCCACTCAATCTCTTACAGTGCCTCCCATAATTTTGGGTCATCAAAATCTTTTAATAACGAAGGAGGCTCCGGCATTTAACAATGATGTCCCCGGGTTCCTTGTAGCTATACCAAATACTGGCATTCCAGCTGCCACTCCAGCTTTCGTTCCCGAAACAGAATCCTTATCGGTAGAAAACAAAACAAATATATGAGTGCAAGACATTTCAAAAGTTAAAGAAAGTATCTTTAATGCAAAGTGCGCAGTTCTGAGAGCCAAACCTCAAAGATGAAAGCATGCTCATGTGACACTTGAAGTGTTTGGAGAGCCTTCAAGTAAGGGTCTGGAAATGATTTTCCCCGCTCACATTCATCTACAATAACAAGAATTTCAAAGAAATCTGAGAGCTCTAAAGTTGATAATAATAGCTCAGCCTTTGGTCTTGGAGCATTTATTACTGCAGCCCGTCTCAAGCCTTGATTTTCAACCCATTGACGTAACCTCTGTAGGCCCTTAACAGGTTTTAATTATTCAGATGCCAATCTGCATATACCACTCGGTAAATCAAGTTCAAACTGCGTCTCATTGGGTAAGAGAAAGTGATAGGGATGAAGCATTTGTTTCGCAAAGCATACATTGCTTGCTCACAAATTTTGAAGTTACCTTCGGAACATGAGTTCCTTATCTTCAAAAAACTTTCTTGCTCTTTGGATATCCCACTGGGGAAAGAGGCTACCACAAAGAATTTCATTATTTCCTCCACTTATATTCTCGCTGAAGAATTCCTCAGTGATAGGAATCCCACCATTTACCCTACCTGTAATATCAACATGTAAGCCTTAGATATGATGTGTATGTGTATGAGAGAGAGAGAGAGAGAGAGAGAGAGAGAGAGGGAGAGAGAGAGAGAGAGAGAGAGAGAGAGAGAGAGAGAGAGAGAGAGAGAGAGAGAAAATCTACTTCTTGAAGCTTTTCGCGGAAAGCATAGTAATGGAAGGGATTTGAATCGCACAATGTTCCATCAATATTGAATAGAATTGTTTCTAGTGGAGCGATAGATGCTAGAGAAGATTTTCTGTCATTACATAAGTAGGTTATCAAAGCCAGCAAGCAAACAAAAAACTGAAAATATAAAAGAAAATTGAACTTTTAAGGTTAGGTGAGATGGAGTGTCACGCCCCGCCCTTTATAGTCGAATATTGTCCACTTTGGGCCCCGCTATACGTCAGCTTTGCCGGTCCAACCGGCCTGTACACGTGGGCCCCTACCCGCATGAATTTGCTCCTGGGGGTCCCAACCTCAAAAGGCCTCCGACAAGATAGTGGCGCGCCCACATATATAAGGCACATCCTATGACGCTCCGGAAATTCGAGGAATGTAAATTTGAAAGTTGGAATGTAAAATGACGTTTTTGCCCTTGTAATTAGGGTGGTCAAAGTTGATTTTTTGTTTGAAATGCTTTTTGCACATTTTTCGAGGATTGTTGCATACGTCTCGAGACGCTGAGTCCGTAGACAGGCAGCATGTTGAAAACGGACTTCGGATGCGATGGTTAAGGGTCTAAAACGGCGAGTGGCATTTTGGTAATTTTGTTGGTAAAGGGTAAAATGGTAATTTGGTCAGGAATTTGAAGATTCAACCCATTGATGACTGTAACGACCCGAACTTTCGTAAATATTATTTTATTGTAAAATGACCGTTTTGCCCTTGAGGGGAAAATGTTGACTTTTGCCTCGGGAAATATTTAGGACTTTTACCCATGACCGTGACGTAGTTTAGGACGTCACGAGTTCATAGGCAGGTGGCACGTTCGATTCCGACCTTCGAGGAAGAAGTTGTGACATTCAGAAGTTTAGGGGTATTTTGGTAATTTGGTCAATTAGGGGCCAAATGTTGACTTTTGACCCGGGAAGTCCAATGGACGAGGGCCAAGGACCGTTACGTAGGTCCCGTCGATACGAATCCGTAGACAGGCGGCACGCCAAAATCGGACATACGACGAAAAAGTTATGGTCAAGAACGTAATTACGATTAAACCGAACTAACCGAGACTCGGAATAAAATAATAATAAAATAATAGAATCTGATTACTTTAACCCAATCAATCTGGACCCTTGATGAGTGACACATGTCACTCATCTACCTCATCCACCTCATCCCCTAAAACCAGGATCTATGTTTGCCATTTGATTAATTAATTAATTAATCTCCTTAAATCCTCACCATTGATCCTATATTGAGAGTTAATCTCAGCCATTGATTTCATTTTCTCCTTCTGTTCTTAAACCTTCAGAGACTCACATTTTCATTTTCATTCTCTCAAAACCGTGTACTCTCACCCTTCGAACAAACACTCCAGCAGCTCACCACCCAACCTCCCTCACCAGGCAGCACCAGGCAACCACCAGCAACCCCCAGACACCGGTCACCACCACCACGGCCACCCTGCACGGCCGGAAAACCCACAAACCCGAGAAGGAAACCAAACCACCCGAAACTGCCCAACCGTCCAAACCTTCACTCCTGCACTCGAACTAACCTAGGGATGGGTTAACTGAGACCTCTGGACGACTCAGGACTGGACTGGGCAGCCCACGGCGGCGACACGGCGGCGGTAAGCCTGAAAACCCGAGAGACACCGATTTCCTTCCCTGTTTCGAAACGTTTGTTTTTTACGTTGGAAATGTTTGGTTGCTTTTGAGACATATTCTAGGGGACTAGACGAGCATTTTGGACCAGAGTTCGTGGCTGGAAGTTCGACGACTCGCCTGAGAAGACGAACCAGAGCTGGCAGCCGGTTTCCCGTCGATTTTCAGGTAGTTTCTTGAACCTAAAAACCTGTTTTAATTACACAGAACCATAGAACATGATTAGACGAGTTCATAGAAACAAATCTCATCGATTATGGTGGTCGGGTTGATGAGAACTGATCGGGTCGAACCGTGGGTCTACGGTGACCCGGTTCTCAGACCCGGTTACTGTAGCTGATGACGTCATCATGCTGACGTCAGCAGTGACGTCATGATGACGTCATCATGTCAGAATATTGTCAGACCAAGGACCAATAGGCTGTTGACACGTGTCCTCTGACACTGTCAGTGATGACGTCATGATGACATCATCATGTCAGAATATTGTTAGACCAGAGACCAATAGGCTGTTGACACGTGTCCTCTGACACTGTCAGTGATGACGTCATGCTGACGTCAGCATCACTGTAGCACCGTTGACCAGAGGGTTGACCAGCGCGTGGGGGTCGCTTGTGAACAGTATTTTGTGTGGGACCAGTGCCATTTTCAAGGTTTCGACGATACGGATCCAATGGCGGTGGTTTCGTGTCGATCGGAGATCGTTAGGTTGGTCAAATTAGGGTTTGACGCCTTGGGAAGCGTGTTCGGACGGCTTTCCCGGGCCGGTTTCAGTCTAGGGTTTCTTAGTTGTTTAGTAGGGACTTAAAGTGACCTTTACGTATGCCTTGGACATGACAGGAATTGTACTTTAATCCTTGGACGGGGCTTTACGCTCGGGATTGCAACGGGATTGTACTGTGAGTGGGCCTTTGATTTCACTAAACTTCGGCATGTATAACCGTTTTACTTTCTATTATATCTATATGTGATTCAAGTAAAAGTATCTGTTTATCTTGAGTATGATTTATGGCACGTATTACGATGTTTGGGCATGAGACCCGTCTGGTTGTTTATGATTGGTTTTGAGTCATGTATATGTATATATGGATTGCGATATTTATCTTTGGTACTGCACTGTATAGATCTACCCTAGGATTCTATCTCCTCCGGATGTAGGTACCCCGGAGTGGTCATGGCGCATTGCCTGTGAGGAGTCATTCTACGGAGGGACCGGACCGTAGAGTGACTCAGGAGCAGGATTGCTACTGTTGGACATCTGGGACGTCAGACATCTAGAATGCCATGCTCGGACTGGGGTCGGGATTTGGACTCGGGATTGAGACCCCGGGTGGCACGCGTAGCCTTGGAACTGTGACCTTATTGGGCGTCTGGGACGTCGGGCATCTGGGATGTCAGGGTTGGGATGTATAGTGCAGTGACTGAGATTATATTATGTTGATATTATTCTGCTTATGGTTATATGATTTTGTGGTTTATGATACTAATGCATGTCTTTTCGGAAAACGGAGGGGAAAATCTATATGTTTTCGGAATGGTAAACTATTTTGTAAACCTTGAGTTTCGGCCCACTCACCCTTGTTGTTTTACTACCCCTCTAGGTAGTGCTATTGAGGAGGAGGATCCCGAGGAAGAGGAGGAGGATCCCGAGGAAGAGGCATAGGTTTACGTTGTGCACCTGAACCCTACTGCTGGGTAGGTTGGCACGTAGTGTGTCTAGAGTCGTGCTCAATAAACTGTATTCGGGAACTATCCCTAGTCTGACACTATTTGTATTCGAGTATTTGTGTGGCGTGCTATGTATGACTTAACTATGGATTTTCTTTATGCATTTTACTTTCAATAAGGGTAATTATGATATTTTAATGTCGGGTGTCAGACGGGAGCAGGGCACGTCCCGGGTGGTCCTAGGGGGATCGGGGCGGGTCCTGTCAATGACTCACCTAGTTCTCTAAGTGACACATGTCACCAGTAATCAATGGATTAGTGGCATGTGGCCGTGTGGGTGTCACCATTCACACCACAACGCATCTTGAATTATTGAGACGTTCGATCAATTGAGCGGATTAAAGAGTGAAACACAAAAAGAAAAACGAAAGAAGAAAAGGAGGAAAAACCCGAAATCCATACCCAGAAATTCGAAAGAATTGAGATTTCGAATTTGAATCCTTGGACCGTAATTGTTGAAACTAAGCTTAGATTAAGTTCCTTGGGATCCAGACGAGTTGAACCACTTCAAAAACGAAGAGAATTAACGAAGAAAATTCCAAGAACAGACCCAGCGAAGTTCGAAAAAATTCGAGCTTAGGTTCGTGTACTTGGAGGTAAGGAAATATGAAATTGATTTCAAATTCATGTTTAGAACGATCCTAATATGCATCCTGGTTGATTGGAATGAAGAAATAGATGGCAATTGGACGGAATTGGGCCCGTGAACCTTTCAGAAATCGTATTGGAAATCGATCGATTGAGGTATGAATTCCTGAGAATTCCTAAAATTAAGTATACAGATCCTTACTTAAGATTGATTAAATGAAATTCGGTGAAAGAACGGATGAAATTGAGGTCCAATTGATGGATTTCTAAGCGGGTCGATTCGCGGGTTCACAGACCCGTTTTGCAGACATACGGGTTAGGACGATGACACTGTTCATAGACGCGTAAGTTCACGCGCAACCCATTCAAGCCGCGCGTGGGGGCACGTGGTTGACTTCTTGGGGAAGTGCTCAACATACTTTTTGATGTTTTCGACGATACGGACCTATTGGCACAAGTTTTGAGTCGATCAGACATTGGTTCGGGGTACTTTTGGGCATCCGAAGCCAGGCGATCTCCAAAACGTCCGAGGAACGTACAACTCGAGATTGACAAGTTTGGATGGTGTGTGAGTGGACGTTTATTTTATAAACTATTATGCATGCATAGTTAAATGTTTTATGTCATTTATTGCATGATTTGATTGCAATGATTTGAATGATGATTTGGTGAACTTAATTATCGGTTTATGAATGTGATTTTACGGATTTACGTGAAAATGTTATTTTGGGTTTGAGACACTTTTGGAAATGGTTTTGACTTGGTTTTAAGTCAAAGTTTGGTTAAAACTATTGATTTGGGCGTAGGACCGACTTGATGCTGGTATTTGACTTGGAATGTAAGTTAAGGATGGTTTTGAAAGGTTTTGGGATGTAATCCTTGTATAGTTTTCATTGTGGCTATGATGAGTTCCCAATGTCAGGACCCGTCCCAATCCCCCCGGGATTAACACGGGACGAACCTGATCCCGTCTGACATGAAGTGTCAGACAAGGGAATTTCCAACCTTAGCCCTCTCGGGCCATCAGAGTACGCCAGGATCCGGAGGAAGTACGTGATATCTCGGTCTCTGCTACAGTCCACATCCGCTGTCAACCTGAAGGGCAGTCAAAACATTAAAGTTGTGAGTGGACAAAACAAATAGTTTATAAAAACATTTTAACGAAGACATTTGTACCCTTCACTAAAAAGCATGTATGCATTCGAAAACCATTTAACCAAAAGAACCATATGTGGAAACTACGCCCAAAACCATAACCGAAAGAACCATCAAGAACCAACCATACGAGCCACTGCCCAAATCCATACGGGACTCAGCCCAAAACCTGTACACATCACATATCATATATCGTATATCACATATCGTATATCACATATCATATATCATACATACATATAATTCACACAACCAATCCTGTCACGGTTTCCAAAGCTACGCGCGTGCTACCCAGGGTCTCAAACCCAAGTCTCTCAGGGTCCAAGGTCAATGTCCGTAGACCAATGACCAGCCCTAAGGTTATGATACAAGCCTTCCTAAGAGTAAGGCACCCAAGGGGGGCGACTCCACTCAGTTAGTGCTCCGTGACTACTCCGGTGTCCACTCAGGCCAACGACCCTCCCCGGAGGAGATAATCCAAGTAAAGGAAGGTATATGAATATATATACATATATATAAAACGAAATCATCCTTAAAACCTTTCAACGGATTCATGCCCGGTTCCCATAAACCGTCATGAATCATAAAAACCTTTCAAGGGTTCATGCTGGTCCCCATAAACCGTCATGAACCATAAAACCTTTCAAAGGTTCATGCTGGTTCCCATAAACCGTCATGAATCTGGAAATCCATTAGGGTCCCCGACCCAAAAACATAAACGTGAAGTAACTGGGTATCGTACCCGAACACATGACTCCACTGGGAATCGTGCCCGATATCTCAGGGTCAGTCACGACTCCGATCGTAGTGATGTGTGCACCCATCCATCCAGGATCGCTCTCAATCCTGGTATGTCGCCGTGAACGAATCAACCGACGCAACCACCACAAGATCATGGTGCACTCATCACCGATCGATATCTTGAACCGTCAGCACTCCAAAGTCGAGCCTTCATCGGCTGCCTGACCGCAGATCGTGCATCGTGACCTCTCCGGAAGGAACATATCCTAGTCCGGAGGCGAGCGTCGTATCGTCGGTCGCCGTGCACATAGCACTCGCAGCGACCACGATTCAAACCCGTAGGTCACCAATAGAGTCATATGCCCGAGACAAAACCAAATGGGTCTCATGCCCGAGTTTATCCTTTTGGAAATCCAAATCCATTTCATTTAAACCAATAAGGAAATAAAAACCCGTATCGGCACCGTATAGGGCCGAAACCTCGAAATATGTGCCAATACGTAATTACATCCAAATGCACTCATGGCATCACAAAACATGTATTAAAACATATAATAAACATTTATGCATGCACCAATTTAAAAAACAAGGTCCACTCACAGACCGTCCTAGCTGCCGCCTAGATATGCGTGCCATACGGCTCTCCCGAGCCAATCACCATCACCGGGACTCCCAAACCTGTCCAAATCGTAATATAAGGTTACTAACTACTTAAATAACCTCCCACTAAAGTCCCAGAATTTTTCAAAAATTTTAACTATTTTTAATCCGGATCCTAAACCTTCGACACCCCGAAACCTATCGAAACGATGTCTGATCGACACGAAAACAGTCCTAAAATGTTCGTTACATAGAATAGATGATTTCACATGTTGAAGACATCCCCAAAATATCCTTCATGCACCCCAACGCGCCCAAGGAAGTCCCTGCGCGTGAGCCCACGCGCGGGCACTATTCATCTTCTTCCCAAACGACTGAACCGGGTTCGACTGGTTCTGAACCGGCCGAACCGGTCGAACCGGTCTGGACCGGTTCAAGGCCCAAACTCGTCTTTTTTCAACCCGTTTTGTTCCATTTTGATCCTAATATCTTCCTAATCCTATTTCCTATCTATTAAACCATTTAAAAGCATAATAAAAGTAAGGAGAACCGTACCTCCTTGATCGTCCATGGCGGTGGTGAGTTCCTCCACCGTCCACCGTCATTCCAGGCCGTCCTATCTTCCTTTCTTGATCTCAAATGGTTCCTACGACCTCCAGAAACCGTTTTCAATTAATGAAAATCACCCAAACCCTTTAGAACCCAAAAACATATTTTTGAAACCATTACCTCACGGTTTCGACTCTCCCCTGCCGTGAGCCGCCGTTGACCACCGTCGTCCTCAATCCCTCAGCCTCTCATTCCTCACGGTCAGCCGCTCACAAAACAGATGAAGATGAGCTGGGGTGGTGATGGTGTTGTGTGTGTGTGTATGTCCAGTTTTTTAAAGAAAAAGAAGAAGAAATGAAATGGTGATCGTGGCAGAGAAGGAAGATTAATTGGATGATGAGGATGTGGATCAGAAGGGGAGAGATGAGATGGACGGTGATGATTGATTGAGGGATGGAATGAACGGCTAGGATTTAAGATGAGATAAATGGAAATTATAAAATAATTATTATAATAATATTTAATTAGTTAGATCCACTTTTTAGGGGATTGACCAATGGGATGAGTGACACTTATCTATAGGTCCCACTAAAATATCTGCCCAATCAGAATAAGCCATCTCATCATCGTCTCGAAGTACGTGCATAGTGAAACCGAACTTCCATGACCCATAACTTTCCTGTTCGAAGTCTGATTCCAGCGTGTCGCCTGTCTACGGATTCATATCATCCTGATCTACGTAACGGTCCTAGGCCCTCGGCCATCGGACCTCCCAGGTCAAAAGTCAAATATTTGCCCCTTTTAAACCAAATTATCAAAGTACCCTCGAACTTCCGAACGTCATAGCTTTTCCCTCGAATGTCGGAATCGAACGTGCCACCTGTCTATGAACTCGTGACGTCCCAAACTACGTAACAATCATCGGTCAAAGTCCATTTGATCCCCTGAACAAAAAGTCAACGTTTTGCCCACGCCTAGGGGCAAAACGGTCATTTTGCATCGTTCGTCCGATTTCGCCCACTAAGCGCCGATTAACCCCACTAATCACGATTAGTCACTAATCTAATCTAGAAATTCGGGACAGATCGTTACACCCAGACGGTCGAAGTTAGGGGAATTTCCCAGATGACCGAAGCTTGAGGTGATTATGATTGTTCCCAGGCAGCCGAAGCTCGGGGTGTTTCCCAGACGGTTGATGCTCGGGGTATATATGTGTTCCCAGGAAGCCGAAGCTAGGGGTGTTCCCAGACGGCTGATGCTCAGGGTTATTGATTTATTGTTGGTTTCTTACGCGTAGTGCGAATAGTGTGAGCTTGTGATTGATGTCTATGCACTTGTGAGTAGTGTTGTTTGCTTATTGTGCTTGATATTTGAGTACTGGTGACGAGTACTATTTTCGATGGTCCTTGTGGCTGGTTTGATGATTTTCATGTGATTTGGCTTGAGAGCCGGTTGTTCGTGTGTTTTACGCTATGCATGCATGTTTTATAACTAGAGGGGGAAATGGTTCATTTTTGAAATGTGTTTTCAAATGATATTATTTTTGTTCACTCACACCTTTTCTATTTTTGATGACCCTCCAGGCCGTGACACAACGTTCGGGGCTGATTGAGAGGCGGAGACATGAGCGAAAATCAGTACAATCATCCCTTGTCTGACAGGTGCTGAGGGTGTTTCCGGAATTTCAGTTAACTTGTCAGACGGGAGCAGGACCAGGCATGATTATCAAAGTCCACTTGGGACGGGTCCTGTCACATCTCCCAAATCCCCCGGGCGATATGAGATTGCTAACCATGCCTCCAAGGCACGGGTCCTCACAATCCACCCTCTTGGGACCCAGTGTCCTCGCTAGCACAATATTCTGGCTGGGGTTGGGCTCTGATACCAAATTGTCACACCACGCCTCTATCTAGTTGGAGGCCTTTTGGGTGGGACCCCTAGGAGCAAATATGTGCGGGCAAGGGCCCATGTGCTAGTTGGTTGGACTGGAAGGGTCGACGTGTGGCGGGGCCTAAAGGGGTTGACACCATATCTGACCAAACTCAGTGGAGCAAATACC
Source organism: Prinsepia uniflora (assembly GCA_032719365.1). Classification (NCBI taxonomy): domain Eukaryota; kingdom Viridiplantae; phylum Streptophyta; class Magnoliopsida; order Rosales; family Rosaceae; genus Prinsepia; species Prinsepia uniflora. Next base: position 72,033,890 of record CM064868.1, on the reverse strand, counting down.
TAAGACCCAAACACTAAACATGGCCCAAGCCCATGTCGCTTACATAGCCTCGATAATGAACCCAAGACGGGATGACACATGGAATCATCTCCACCTTTGATCTGTGTAACACATGTCAGTACACA